>OX638406.1:14825169-16030298 GCA_951813805.1 Limnephilus auricula
ACACCCCTGTCAAAGATCATTGAAAGTGGTTCGCTACGTTTGAGGTCTTAGAAGAGGTCCCCGGGTTCATGCTATGAGGTTTATCTAGGTATTGGCGATGTATGCGTTTGCCTACCTACTGCATGGCGGGCCGGATCGGGAGATATTGGTTGACTTTTTGACCTCTTCAGCCGGACCTCTCGATCTATTATCGACAGGAGGAGGAATGGATTCAAACATATGGACACACTAAAACACCAGATTCCTACCGCTCCCACTCATACCTTTTCCCAGAACTTCCTGTCATTCCTTTCCCTTAAAACACCCTCCACACAGAATCCCCAAAGGTGACAGAAGCCCTCAGGGAAATTGCTTTCCATATAGCCTTCTGGGTAGCTAAATTTTAAAAAAATCTAATTTCTAAACTGAGAATTGTTGGTTTAAGTTCCATGTTACGCCGAAATTATGGTAAAAAACCTTCTTAACTTTTTTTAATTATAGTTTTTTTGTTATAAATCATTAGAAATAATTTGAAATAGTTCTTCTAACCAGTTTTCACCTTTCGATCATTATCTTAATATATAAAACAAAGTCGGGTTAGTTACACGATTTATAACTCAAGAAGGGATGTATCGATTTTTATGGTCTTTGATTTGTTGGATTTGTCTCCGTCCCGATTAACAGAATAAATATTAAAATATCGGATAAAATGACGGGAAAAATAATTATGAAGAATTTTTTTTTTCATATATTTTGAATGGAACGGCTTTTCAAATAATGTGCGATGTTCGATATAATTTGAATCAATTCGAACAGCTAATAAATTGAACAAAACATTTATTTATTTTGTGGCGGTAGGAAGTTTGCCAGGTCAGCTAGTTTATTTATATAAAGATAAATAACTTTATTCACATTGATATACAGTCAACATGTTTCGTGGATGATGACCACTTCTCCAAGAATAACTTTGCGCTGAAGTTAATATTTAAAATAAAAACTACCTTTCGAAAGGGATGTAGAGGGAGGGGAGAGTTGTAAGTTGATTAGAATCAGGAATTCATTAGAATTAGAAGGGAAATACCTGTTAAGTGAAAAAAAAAATTAATAAGTTAACATTTTAGTTTTGATTCGTAATTGAATCTGTATTGTGACAATAACATTTTTAACTAAACGTTTCCATAATATTTTATTTCTTACTAATAAACAAGTTAATTGTGTATCAAAATACAGAGATGTAAATAAAGTTATTTTTTTATAATTAAAAATATATATATTAGACAGCAGAACATACATTACGTGGACATTTTAGAACTTGACGACACATAACGCACATATTTTCACAAATGCTATTCCAAAATATTAAAATATTATTAAATGTTGACGGCCTCCGTGGTCGAGGGGTAAGGCTCTTGAAAAATCATCCAAAGGTCGCGGGTTCAAATCCCGACGTGCGCTAATAAATTGTATACGATTAATTAGTGTTATTTCGCAATTAATTAATTAAAAATAATATATAGTATATTTGCGGAACTTTTCAGATTTAAAAATGCTCTCCATATCGCTCTGGTGTAAGACCACATTTCAGAATGTAAAAGTTGCTTTAAATGGCTTTAACCATGTTTGGTGATCAGATCTGTATACCCAGGTGCTTCCCTACCTTCCAATTTCCCAAATCCTTCCCCTCCTCACTACATTCAGCCTCACAACACCCAATTGAGGATGCCGTAGTTTCACTGGCTCCAGGCAGGAGCAATTAAGACTGTGGTGCGGTATTCACGTTAAAAAAATAAAAAAATTGAAGACAGAAAAATTAACGAAAATTTGATGAAGCCAGAATTCATAGTTTTGAAAGATGTGACTGCTGTGTTTATTTATATGATAAATGTAACGTAGGTACTCCGTTTAACAAGTGAGAAAATAATTATAAAATAACTGCCAAAAAAATTATGTCACGAAATGATATAAGCAGGTACCTACTCATAAAAATAAGAGTAGGTATCTAATAACGAGAAAGTTTTAAATTTACGATTTTTATATTTTTAAGCCAAAACCCGTTTACTATAATGGCCGCTCACTTTTTAAAGTTTGTGAATAAATATGTCAATTTTACATATTATTATATAACTGTGTATAGCCGTGTGATTTTATATTATAGGGAGTACGCTAGAGAACTGGGCAAATGGGAAAACTAGCCAATCTCCCTTTACGGTCGGCTTTTTGGGAAATCCTCGAGCCGATACTCATTTTCTCGTAAACAGGGAATGGAAGGGAGGAACCTTATTAAGGGAATCGAAATATCAACACACAATCTTGGGAGGTGTTACCGGTTTCAAAGGAAGTGCAAATATGATTGGTTCGAGAAGAAATTATTGAAGTAATACAGCATTCTGAAAAAATTTCACGTATTACCTAAGCAAATTTTGAAGATAAGAGTTGGTTGTTTTAATATAATATTATAATGTATAGAAGACCTCCGAATTATACAGGGTGTAACAGGAGTTACCCGACAGGCTTGAATCAGAGTTTTTTGAGATTTTTTTGAGCAAAAAATGTTAAATTTTGTATTAATCAACCAAAAAAATATATTAATTTTTTTTTATAAAACACTCAATAAAATTGGTATAAATGGGTTGATGAAAAAAAATTGAACTATTCATCAATATTGGAAGTTAATTTTCACGTTCTGTGAAAGTTCTATTCTAGTTCTGTTATTATTTCAGTTTTATAAAGCAACTGGCCTATAATGATAGAATAACATAACTTGAATAGAACTTACACAGAACGTGAAAATTAACATCAAATATTTGATGATTTGTTAAAATATTTTTACCACCATTCTAGGCAGCTGCCTATTTCATGGTGACCAATGGAGTAGGTACAGTTAATTTGTATGAAAGTGTAAACATATGGATTTAGAATACGAACATGCTGAAAAATGGAAAAAGTATAATAGAAATACGATACGATACGATCGATTGTACCACCCCAGCCAGGAGTACTCCCGTCCCGGTGAGACCGGTACACCAGATTTGTTAGGACTGTAACACTGGAGGATGGGAAGGAGGTTGAAGTTTAATCAACCGCTATACACGGCAACCTAATAAGCCAATATTAAAATTTATTATAGGATGGGCAGGAATAAAGGAATTTATTGAGCGTTATGATTTATTTTTTTCCCTTCCTTATGCCTTTTCTTGCCTCTTCTCGGCTCTTCTTGGATCTTCATGTCTCTTCTTGGATCTTTTCGTCTCTTCTCGGCTCCTCTTGTCTCTTCATGGTTTTTCTTGTCTCTTCTTGTTTTCTTGTTTCTTCTGGGATCTTATAGTGCGGTCTGGTAATTCTTAGATTTTCCTTTCTTATCGTTTGCACGTCGATAGTTCGTCTAATAATGTATATTCAATGGTAAATAAATACTCAAGTACAGTCGTCATCTCAGAGAATTCAATAATTTATGATACAACTGTCATTAAGTTTACCGACAAAAATGACAAATCTGAAATAAATGGAACCTAAACGTGAGAATTTTATGGACCCCACATTGGGCTAGTAAATTCTAAGGAGAAAAGGAAAAGCACAAGAATTAGATTATATACACGTAAATTACATTTTTTCATATGTATGCATGCGAGCATATAAAATATATATTTATGCATATAAATAATAAATGCACAGGTGCACACTTACACACACGTATTTATATTTTTTTGTTTTTTTATAAACAATATAACTTACCCAAATAATTCATTGCAGTAACTTAAAATAAAATAAATTACTAAAAACACATACACAATTGGTGCGGGGAAAACAGATTTCAAAATACCTTGGGGAGTGTCTAATGTTTTCTCAGCAAATCAGTTTAACACATCATAAATCAATTTACACCCCTCCAAAATTGACTTTAAAATCATATAAGTACGTCGTCTAAATGTGGATTCAACCACAATTTTGAAATGGCCTTGTAAGCCGAAACCGCTGTAACAAAAAAAAACCAACATACTTGCAGAACTTAATAATAACATAAATTAAATTTATTAAAACATAAATGGATTTCTACTTAAATTAAACACAGAAACAATAAATATATGTATATATATGTGTGTATTAGTAAAGAACCTAATGCCAGCACGCTCGTACCCCATGAAAATCACCGTCCCGTACTGACAAATACCGTGCAAATGGGAAGAAAAGAAAAAATAGGTCGGAACCGCTGTGAGAAAGACCAAAATAATTTGGAAAATAAAAGACCAAAATAATTTGGAAAATGAAAGACCAAAATAATTTGGAAAATGATTCAATAAATTTCACCACTTCACGAGTTTTTTTACGTTGATTTTTTGAAATTGATAACAGGATATATATATATAATAAGAAGAGGTTATGAACGCTGGCTTTTCTACTGTGACATAGTAGGTCACTTCTTGCTCTGCAGGACAGAAAGTCATATCTGACATTTTCTAATAAAGTTAGTTAATTCCTTCACAATTTAGTTATATCAGAACCACGACCCCATTAAAATGAATTTTAGCACGCTAATCAATAAACGATGCTCACCGCAGCTGAATCTCAGTCTTCAGGCTACGTTCTAATGACCAGTTCTACCCAGCGTCAGAGCACAATACTTGAACAATGCGGAGTTTAGATTTATAATCTTAATTACGCCATTATTCATAAATGTGGCACATTCATACCTGGAGGGTGGTCCTGCCGGTAATCCGTCAGCAATAATAAAATTAAAGAGAAATAAACTATTTGTATTTTTGCATTATATTTAAAGAAGCATTGTACCTATAAAATGTTAAATTTAATAACAGAACTAGTTGTGTTTTGTAATTTTATTCTTATAGGGGGATTTAATATAATAAATTTTCAAGTGGGCTAATAAATAGATCTTGTCTTCAAAAATAAAAAAAAATAGTTTTTTAAGGGCTGAAAATATATAGTAATATTTTTTTTTAAATTTATTTACTTATTATTCATTTTCAACGCCTTGATGGGCTTTTACATAATAAGTGTATAATACAGTGATATATATGTAATATAATGTGTATAATACAGTGATATATATGTAATATAATGTGTATAATACATATATGTAATATAATGTGTACAATACAGTGATATATATAGATATGACTTACTTACCCAAAATCTTGAATGGTCATATTGACTGTCCAGCTCTTTTGTCATCAATTAATATTAGAGTCCCGAGTAAGAAAACTAGGGATAAGTCATTGTTTCATGTCGAAATTCCTTCAACTAGTCTCAGGCAAAATTCTTTCTTATTGAGAACTTGCAATCATTATAACAAAAAATGTATCGATTCTGATATCTTGTCGTGTACTTTAAGCTCTTGGAGCTTTATAATAACCAATTCATTACCAAATACTCGTAGATTAATTCATTGTAACCAAACTAAAAAATTGATACCATACTTTTTCATGTATTTTTTGTATTTAAAATTTAAAAAGAATGTGATACGTATATCTATATGCGTACAATATATTTTACAATTTTCTTTTTTGTGAGTACTATCATTAAACTTTTATTTTACAAAGTGCTAAAAAAAAAAATAGTTAATAATTATTGACTTTTTTATTTATTATTTGGACATGATGTGAACATTTGTTATTGGATTGTAACTTAACTATTATACTCTGTTGTTTTCTTTAATGCATGTAAAGTTATTAATGTGTAAATGTTCCTAATAAAATAAAAAATAATGTTTAAATAAGAAAGATACACTCATAGCAATGATCATTATAAAAATGGTAGGTATAAAGGTAAGTGAAAATATTATATTATAAGAAAAGAGAAAAAATAAAAATAACTTAAACTGAAACCAGTTTTTAAGTTGCAGATGGCATAAAAATAATAATATAATGTAGGTTAATATATAGAATGGAAATTCGGAATGCGGAGTCCTGCGTCAACCTAACTACTTTAAACCGCCATACTACCTCGTCCTCGTAGTGTCCTCCTTGAGGTCTCAAAGAGAAAATTGTGTTTCCACTTGTGACGGCAGAATAACACTTTTTAAAAATATGCGAACACCTCAGCACAGGTTCTCCTAGTGAGGTGTTCCAAAACATAACTATTTTAGTTTTAACCATTTGCAAACAGTTGCTAAATATATAATACTCTACTACCTAATAGCCGGTTCACACGGGGCGATTTTTTGTCGGTTAACTCGACAGTTGAAAGCTAATTGACACGTGTGAACACTTTGTCAACAAAGTTATCAACTTTTTTTGTTGCTAGCGAAAGTTGATAGCCCGTCTACTTTTGTCGTTCAAGTATGACTATCGCCATTTTGGTTTTACTAATCGTTCGAGTTTTACATCGAATCGTCGCGTCTGAACACATGTTTCAAGTCGCTTATCATTTTTAGTTACTCGCGGGAAAAAGTAAACGTCAGGCGTTTCATTTATTCGGTACTAGTTCCTACCGTCATGGAATCAGTTTCAACCAAAAAATATCTGAAATGGTCGGACGATTTAATGTTCAGATTTATGGATCTCTACCAAAGCCATCCCTGTCTTTCGGATCAAAAACAAGAAGTATACAAAAATAGAATATTATTTTTGAAATGTAAATAATATTATTTTGAAAAAAATTGTGTTGTATGCGCCTAATTCACTCCTTCTCATGATCCATTTTCTCACCCAAGTACGAGGTTTTTATGTTTTTTCATAATCTCCAGCTCCTCTCACAGAACATCAGAAATTAGATAGACGCACGCACTAACAATTTCAGTTGACGCCATTTTGAATGTCAAAATCGGTTCAACTTAAATTGAAACGTGTAAACAAAATGTTGCTCAACTTTTTTCGTAAAATAAAAGTGGGTCAACAGAAATCGAAACGTCAGAATGCCCCATAACATGTTATATATTGATAAGATTTGTTGTATTAATTTTTTTATAAGAAAAACTATCTTTTTTAAATATTGTAAATCATAATATTATTGATTCTGAAAGTTGAAATATGACTTTGACAATTACGGTGGTTTTATTATCGGACGCTAACCAACTAACTAACTAACCATCACGCCGTTTCCCTCCAGGGGTAGGCAGAGAGGACGGATAGCCAAATAACTCGGTCTTGGCATACACTCCTTGCTTCATTCACATTCTTACATCTTCTCATACATGCTCTTACATTATTCCGACTCCTGACATGGCCCGACTCAAGTATCTAATTCACTTAATTGTGCCATGTCTTCCTCAGGCGTCCACAACTTCTTCTTCCATTCACATTTGCGTCATATATTCTCCTTACACTCATTTATTCGTTCATGCGCTCTACATGTCCAAACCATCTGAGGGACCCTTTCTTGATCTTACTCATTACGCTTACATCAGCATTGCATTCTTTGCTGATTCCACATTTCTCAGACGATCATACATGGTTTTACCACACAAACGCCTCAGGGATCTCATCTCTACAGCATTTCATCCTTTCTCTGTCAGTTCTATGAGTTGCTAGCATACATCAGGGTAGGTACCATTGTGGACTGCTAGCTTCGCTTCTTTGGACAGCTTTTTGTTGGTGCCAACGGCATTCAGCCGGACGCAATGGCTGAATTGGTAGAGCGCCATCCCGGTAAGACGTGAAACCAGGGTTTGAGTCTCAGTTGCGACCATTATGTTTCATTATTTTTCTGTGTCTTGTACATTTTCATATTTTAATTTAGATTATTATTGTTATGTTCTTGCTTTGATTATTGTATATTATACTTAGAAAATTTGTAAACTGTGTGTTCAAGCGTAAAAATAAATAAATAAAAATTAATAAAAGTATTTTGATTTTGAAAAGTTTCAATCTTTCACGTCTCTCTGAAACATCCCATAGCTGTTGAACAATTAAAATAGGGAGAATATGGAAATTGTATACAAAATATGCCACATGAGTTAAAAGTGATCAGAGCTGACCATAAACTCATCTTTTCAGACTGCCTTATCGATAAAATATAAAAACTTTTACATTGTAAATAACTAAGTAAAACTATGAGCAAATTCTTACTTGTAAGGTTCTGTAAAGGTCACTTCATGAAAATTTTCCAGTTGTAAAGAATCCTAAAAGTCCAGATCCGGCAGATCCGTCGACGGATCTGCCGGATCTGCCCTGATGATGGACACTGCAACGCTGTCCGAAACGTCGGCTAAAGAAGGAGGTAGCACAACACGGCATAACACCCCAAAAACAAACAACGAAAATAATAATTATTGTTTAATAGAAAATGTCAAAATTTGAGAATGACATTTTGCAAAACGATGATTGTTATATCAAAATTCTATTTTAGAAAATAATTAAATTAGTGAATTTATTTGAAGTACTAGCCTAATTTAAATCGAATCAAGAATTATAGATATTTTAAATAAATAGATTAAGAATTTTGGTACAAGCGTAGATGAGACCTAGGAAAAGAAAATACATTACTCCAAGTACTAATCCTACGCAGACGAAGTCGCGGGCAGAAGCTAGTTAATAATAAATTGTACAGCGCCCTTGAGGTGGTTTTTCACAAAAACGGCGCTCTACAAAATATCCAATTAATATTATTATTAAAATAGTCATCCCACTTATAAGTTTTCTCTGATTTCTAGTTATTAAATATACATAATTCTAATAATAGTAAACTAAAATAAGTGCTTGTAGATTGGGTCTCCCACCTCCAGACGTACAAGGATTTAGGAATTTCAGTTGCTTTACTGTGCGGGCTTGACCTTTTGCTGAATAATAAATTAGTTCCATGATTTGCCACGTATTCCGGGGTCCGACTGCCCTACCCGCTTTTGCCTGAACCAGTGGCGTACATACATACGGAACAGAAAAATCAGGAAAAGATACGGTCATGTCTAGGAATTGAACCAAGGACCTTAACTTTGCCTGGGCGCTGCTCTACCACTGAGGTAATGCGACACTATCCCCTTCGGTCAGATTTAGCTCTATCATACTTCAACTAAGAACTACCAACATTATCTTCATAATTATATCATATTTTGACAGTCGGCGTAGTCCAGGGGCAAGGCTTTGGAATTCCATTCTGAAGGTCGCGCGTTCAAACCCGGCGTGCGCAAATACATTTTATTTGAATAATTTGTGTTATTTCACAATTGATTAATTAAAATAATAAATACTACATGTTCGTAATAAGCATTAACTTTGTGGCTCGCTATAATTTACAATAAAATATAGAAATTTGTTTTAGACCACTTTAATTTTAATTACACTCTACCGGTTTCGGAAGAACCCTTCCTTCGTCAGAAGAATATTAAAACTAACCCATGATACAAAATATTGATAGATATATACCAAACATTTAGGTGCTGGAGTGGAAGGTCAAAGGGGGAGGGGGGTAATTGCGGGAAATCCAGCAATAACAAAGCGGTTTATTGGAAACATATCTAGAATGGGACTAAACGAGAAATTACTTTGGTTATTCACCGAAACCGGTAGAGTGTAATTAAAATTAAAGTGGTCTAAAACAAATTTATATATTTTATTGTAATAAATACTACATTTGAGGCACGTTCCAGAGTGGTAGATACTCTCAGTATCGCCCTGGTGTAAGACCACTATTCAGAATTGAAACGTTGCTTAAAATGGCTTTAGCCGCGTTTAGTGACTAGATCTGAATAGCCCGGTACTTCCTTACCTTTGTTCTCCCCATCTCCTTCCCTTCCTCACTTACCTTCAGCCTCACAACATACCCCAATTGGGGATGCTGTAGTCTCAATGGCACCAGACGGGAGCAGTTAAGACTCTTGAAAATACTCTAAAAATACGCATAATTTTATTGGTTGCTATCTTTATGTACGATTGCAAGATTCATCTCGAACTAAATGCTACCTTTATAGTGTCTTGGATAAATGTATTCCATTTTATTTATTTTGTGACATCAATTGACTTTTCTGCAAGTCCAGGATGAATATTTATTTATTTTTTAACTTAATGTGTAAAACCTTTAACTTTAATATCAAATTACTGAAGATACTAATTTTTACATGTTGATTAAGCAAAAATGAAAACGAATTTAAAGTGGTTTTAACAAGCATACCAAGAGTTGTGTAACGTTCACATCTCTCTCCTTACCTTTGCGATGAAATTATTTTGTGGTTAATATTCAGACCTGGGCCCCAAGCAGCTGCCCATTCAGTTTGTGGCGTGTTACGCCACTGAACTGCTCCCCATAACCTCTTTCTACACTACCCTCTCCCCTCACATGCCCTCCTATCCTCTGTCGGCTACCACTGGAGGGTCGACCTCTGCAAATACACAAATGTGCTTTATTGCAAATTAAAACTGTAAGGTTTACGGTAGGTAGCAGTGGGAGGTCCTTGTAGATATTTCACTGCTGAAGTAACCACTGTGCAAAAAGATAACATTGAAACATGTTATTATTATAATAACGAAGACCTGTGAAAACCACTGCATGTTACAATTTTAGGATTTCTGAAGCTGAAAGTATTTATAAAAAAAATATTTGCCTCAGAATCATTGCATTTCCAAAAAAAAAATTTACCTATCGAATATTAATTAGTATACTAAAAACATAAGGATATCTTTCACACCATACACGTTAAGAAGGTATTACCAGAGAATACTGGAAATTACTCATTTTTAAATCAAATTCTAGACGTTTGACTCTTTTTTTTACAAAAAAACATACATTGATTATGAAAGATTGTTATTTTATCTGGTACACGCAGTTTTAAAAATTTGAAAAACTAAGTGTATTTTTAATATACCAAGGTTATACCGTTGGTCGTTGGCAGATTTTTCAATTTTCAAACGATAGATTCTATTAAACAACACAAATTTCAAATCATATAAATCGTTTAACAAAATAAATCAATACATAATCTGATCAACACAATTTTCAGTATTTTAATTTTAATTTTAGTTAAATTAAAATCATTAAATAATAACACTGAGAACGTGTTTTGTGACAAATATACCTCGGTTTATCTATTTATTTAAGGTCTTACAAACTAAAATATTTAAAAAAAAATTTACACATTTATTTTGTTTAGACATTATTGAAAAATCATAAATACTTACTTATGATTAAAAAACTACTTACAACAAGAACACTATATTAAATAATTTATCATCATGCGTTTTGAGCATCTTTATTACTTACTTGAATGTAGGTATATACTAAAGCAAATTTTTAATGAAATAAATCGATATTAAATTTTTAGTTTAAAAAATTTGATAAGGGGAATAATCGATCTTTCTCATCGGAACCTTTCTGTACAGTTGCAAGCATTTTTAAACTTTTATTCTCAACCGCTGGCCAATCGCTCTTCAAAATATAGAACCGCTTATGAATAGGATAGTCATTGATAGAATGTGTGTATAACGGCATAACTAAAGCATGTCTCCAGTAACATACCATCATTCTATTAAATGAGTAATAAATAATTGAAAACTAATAACTTTGTGTCCGCCACTTATATAATCACAGATATGGACATGTTTCGAAACCGACGGTTTCTTCGTCAGGATAATAAGAACATGTTAATAATTGAGGGCCTTAGATGCAAAAACGCCACTCTCCAAAAGTACTGTTTTCTGTAAATGACAAAAGAGCGATAAAAGAATGCTTCCCATTTTTCATGTGATTTTTTAGTAAAATCTTAAAAAGTATAATTCAAAGTGAAATATTATAATAAAAAATGTTGTAACAATGTGTTCATTGGTCATGTTGAATTTATTTTGAATTCAGGCTTTTGAATGGCTTTTGTGGAGAGTGGTTCTTTTGATTGTTAATCGCTGTGGAGAGTGGTGATTTTCATCCAAACCCTATTTTCATTTCGATTTTTCCATAATTTGTGGTCGATTTTTCTAAGGATCTCAAAAACCATCTTGTAGCTACGGACATTGCGCATAGATTGACATTTATAACTCAATTTCGTCATTTATGGAGAGTGGCGTTTTTGCTTTTAAGCCCCACAATTCTTCGTCAGAATAATAAGAACATTATTATTATAACTTAATAATGTCGATAATTGTAATTATATAAGTAGCTGCTCTTCAGAACCGCGAAGAGTGGAGGGGCATTGTCCACCATGGGAATCGGAGCAGGGCTTGTAATCCTCAGCAATGAGCAACCGACTTAAGAAAAGGACAAGTACAAACTATGGAAGTAGAAGATGTCTACTAAAACCAGAATCTAAGAATTATATCGATCCTCAACCATACGAATCCAGAAGCCATCTGTCTAGCACCTCCACAAACTATCCCCAACCATACATGGAAGAAGAAGTTAAAGTTTTACTTAAACATTTACGGCCTTACTAAAAAAAAAACACTCCGCGGCCGTTAAACGGTGTTTCTGTTGCACGTTGTGTAAAGTCTGTACATATTTTAAAACAAAACGTTACTAATAACAAATCGAAAATAATCGAACAAAATCGAACAAATATATGAATTTTTCGGTTGGTCACCCTGAAAATTAGTCCATTTGCGCATGTGCAGTCCGCCATATTCTTTTCTAACGCGGGCGGCAAATTACAGTTTGACATATGAGATTTCACGTGCAATTTGTACAATCTTTTTATGGATAATTTCTAACCCAATCACCAATTCACTATAATAATAGTATTATTCAACACAATTACTATTATTTGTGTTATTTTTGTCAGTTTTGGTCCGTTAATAACGTCATGTTCGTAATTTAATTCTGTGAACATAAAAAATATAGGTTATTAATTATAAAATTTTGTTTTTCCGATTGAGTTTAATAAAACTTCCATAAAAGTAATGTTATTTAATAACAAAAATGTATGGTGCGTGTGTAAATAAAAACAAATTATAGGAATCAAGGTCTAAGTTTTACAAAAATAACTTCAAAATGTCAGGTATTTTCAGTTATTCTTAAGGAATTATTAATTTATTTTTTTATAATTTTTAATTGTATGAACGAGATAAAAAGTGAAGTGATAGTTTTGTTGCAAATTCATTAAATAACAGGACTGTATTTTTTTAATTTCAAATATTCAAAAAATTTTCGAAGTTTTAATAGAAAATGTTTGGTGTAATTTTTTTTTTCAAATTTTTTCACGTTTGAAGTTTAAAATACTGCAATTGGTAAACACTAAAGTGTATTTTAAAATACAAAAATCTAAAAGGTAATTTTATCTAGTTTCTAAAATGGTATTTGGTTTTACGACATTTTGAAAAATAAGAAATATATAGGACATTTAAAATACCTTAGAAAAAATTTGAAAAATACAAATAAAACAGATATGTACAACAGTTAAACTACCCTCTTTGGCCGTGTAAGCGATGTACATATCTTTCCATGAACAATTTTTTGTCAGTTTTTAATTAGTAAGGTTTTTTCATGCACGGTCGTTTAACAATTGTTTAATTTTTTTAGAAAGTTTTTTAGTAAGGCTGTTAAAATATATGATTGTTGGAAGGCTGTATCTTAGCTTACATGTTCACAAAACAGTTTTGTCTTCGGCATTAGCGAACCAACATCCTCTCGATTAGTCAAATAATACCTTACTTTCCAAACTTGATTGTGGACAAAAAACATTGTTGACAGTGGACAAAAAACCTAGCTATATTAAGTTAAAAGTCATTTTGGAAAACTTTACAGGGATGGTGACAGAATTGTTCACTAGATTGGAGTACCTTCCTGTTGATGTTTTCAAATTTTAATTAAAAAATTACTGATATTTATAGCCTTTTCATTATCTGTTTTAAATCATGACTGTCAAGAAGGATCAATACATCTCACCCTACTCTTTAATCGGACTTTGCAATACCACGAAATCAATTTCAAATGTATATTTTAAGCTTTTCCTGATATTCATTTAATAACAATCATTATTGAAATGTCCCTTCATCGAAATGAAACGAATTTCATCTAATTAGTGTTATGATACGAGATTATTTTCCCATCGGAGTAATTTAGACATTTATAGCCCTACGCCGTAGGGCATCTACTCATTCGCAAACCTTTAGTTCCCTCTCTGTTTTGGTTTCCCGGTAACCATGATACTATAGATTTCGGCTTATTTGCCACAATACCGAAATTTAGTAAAATTTCAACTTTTTCCAAGAATTTTTAGTTAGCTGATTGGTTCTATGGGTAATGGCAGGTAAAGTCGATGAAATTTGATGTGTATACTGGGTCTTTATTATGTATGTATCACAATGGGATGCATAACACGCACGTCACATCACGGTGGGATATGGATCTGTGCTCGAAGCGAGGCAGAGACTTGATGGTGACTTTGTGCAATGAATACCACATATCTTCCTGGTCCTCCAGTGAAGTGCTGAGATCAATGTTCCAGGATGAATCTCGACACCTGGTGGTGGATAAAAATGGGGAAAAAATGTGGGTGAATCCTCCAAGCTGATGAAGCTTCTAGGCCTAATGCGTGCGGCGCGTAATATAAATCTCGATGCGCTGCGAATGGCTCGTGTAGCGCGTCGCAACAGCTCTTTTAAAATCACCATAACAAGCACATGCGCTATAATATGAAGAACTGAGGGTCTTAGCACTTGCACAGCGATAACTAAAAAGAATAGATAAGCTTTCTACAAACCTTAAAATATATTTTAATTCACACATCCAACCTTGAACTGTGAAATTATGACAATATTATTTGTTATTTGTAACAATAAAATATTAAGTAAAAACCTAAATTCAATTTTAACCGCTCTCAAACGAAAATATGAATAGAAGACACAGACAATTTAGGAAATTAAAAAAACCTCATAAGTCGAAATATCATTATATTTCCTAAAGTTGTTTAAAATGATGGAAGTTGATATAATGGTCGATTTACCACAGAGCAAAGCTCTGGTAAGGCAGAGGCCCTGGTTTCAGTTCCCAGATACGATCGAATCTATATCTAACTTTTCTATTTAACATTTTTCGAATTAAAAATTTTGCATCGTCCAATATTTTAAATATAGTGTCCTGCGCGTGTAAAGTCGTATCTCCTCCAAGCATAAACTTTCTAATTAAAGTGTGTTTATCGGAAGTGACCTGCCAGGTAAATATGTTTGGGTATATATTTGCAAATAAATTTATTTATTTGTTAAGATTATAATAGTACATTAAATATAAGTTGTCAGGTGTGTTAAATAAATTACATGGTTTTGTACATATTACGTACATCTATAGAATATCGTTAAGTAATTTCTCCTGGGTTTTAAATTTAGATACAGCCTAAGAATTCATAATAAATTGTACAGCGCCCAGGTGATTTCTTACGAAAATGAAACTCTAAAAATTATGCAATTATTATTATTTTCGATTGAGAATGATAAATATTATCTTCAACGATTAAATATTATTATTTGTCTTTTGTGATTGTACTATATCATGTATATTATCTCCTGAAGTTAATGCAACTTACCAAAATGTTTTTAAAGAAAGTATTAAAATTGAAAATGTTAAATGTTAAATTGCAATGTTCTCATACTTTCGAAAATTATTTTTATGAATTAATTAAAAATATATAATAATTTACTTCTCTAGTATAAATTATCTTCCGTGGTTTCTGTGACTTTTGCCAGCCAGTGTTCTTGTACAGTATGGCAAAATGTTTCCTTCACCAAAATATGCAAACAGTACCTAGAGAGCCCATTTGAGAGCTAGTCTTCTGTACTCGATTGAATAATGCATTAGGATACACACAGAACATGAACATTTCGCTAACCGGGAACAAAAAATGCTGAGCATTGAATGTTTGAAAGCGTTATATTTATATATATATAATTCTTACAGTTCTTACAATCAAACTGATTGATCAGTTTTATAAGATTTAAGTAAGATAACATATTGTACAAAAGAAAAACTGAATAAAAATATTTAAAAAAATATATACATATATTTATTTACACTACTGCTTGCGTTGCTGTGGCTAACGAAACACAACGTCGTCTACTGGATTGTTATCTAACCCAAATAACCAAAAATTGTGTCAATAAATTAACTCACACCACCGTCTGTCAGAAATTTATGGAACTTACAAATAATTGTCCAATAACAAACATTTAATGAACATTTAATTTACAATAATAAATATTGAGATCAATAATAATCGAGTTTAAAACTATCCTTTCCATTTTAGTTGGACCAAATTACACATATTAAGCCAAATTTCATCAAAATCGGTTAAGTAGTTTCGGAGTTTGTTTTGGACAAACATCGTGACGCGAGATTTTTATATGTAAAGTTAAATATGTTTTGCCTACGAGGGCTTAATCGCCCTCGTAATTAATACTCACAATGTAAAAAAATTGCCCACTTTCCGAAACATGACGTGAAATGGAACATTTATTTTTTGGTATTATTTACGGAATAATAAGTATTTTTTTGTATTATTAGTATACATAAAATTGTTTATTCAAAATAAATTCAGTGTGTAGATTTAAAATTATATCTCAATTTTTGAAACAACTTAGGTACAAATTATTCTCAATCGACGGTTTATATACATAACATATAAGGGGTGGGGTGGAGAGAGAGGATGGTCTTCAAAGGATTTTATTCAATTATATGGGTGTTCTTACATTTGTTACTAAGTCGTCTTTGACTGTTCGATAACCTGTGTTCGGTATTCGAATAACCAAAATAATTAGAATATCGACAGAACTAGTAGCAAAACGGTATGGTCAAAGACACACAGTGATGCAACAGCCATTTCCTGCAACATCATAAAACAAACAGAATAATCTGGAATATTCAACAATACAAAAACAAGTTCAAACAATGCTTTAACTTTATCAGTTTTCCGTCATTTATGTGTCGCTTTCTCAGCCAGTTTGTTAACAAAGTATTTTCAATTTTTTGTATTTCTTGGGCATTAACTATGTAACAATTTCTAGACATTTTGTTTTGAAGAGTTATAATTTAAGTAACGATAGTACATTGAAAATTAAAACTCTTCAAAACAAAAAGTATTTTCAGTTCAAGTCGAAGTTATTGTTGCATAAACAATGCAATGTCCCTACGAATATAAGTCGGCCAAAAGATCGAAAATCCAAAAAGATTCCAAAAAACATGTATTATCCAACAATCGTCTCTACGTTCCCTCCAAAGCCGTCTTGAGTACAGACCTGATATTATATACATCTTATTGAAATGTCACATGGTCAAGTCAGTGCCACCGAGCAACTATAATTTCCAAATTGCGGTAGTTATTTTCCGCGAGCATATTCAATAAACGGAATGATTAGAGATTTTTTTAAACAGCGAAAGTTTCTTGGCAAGGGAACTGGCTTTGTAACTGGTCGACCTTGGTTCGCTCTCTCGGTTCTTGGTTCGATCGATCAAAACTCACGGAGAATGAAACGTGGAACCAACTATTAAAGACAAATTCTTTGAAAAATAAAAGGTAGCTTTTTTGTTTTAAAAGCCTTATTTTTTGGAAAATAATTCATGCGAAACAAATAAGTACAGAAAGTGCTATTTACTATTGCTAATATTTAAATTTTCTTCTTATGAAATGTTTCAATTATTTTTCATTTATTTTAAAGCCTAATTCTGTTTTGATCTCAAGAGAAAATTAATGATCTCAAATAATTGTAAAAACAGTGTTCAATTCGTTTTATGTAAGGGTAAAATATAGGATTGATTCTGTTCAAAGTGTTCTTTAATTCTAGAGAGTTATTTTGTCACGAATTTCGTGATTATTTCGTATTTCCTCTAATTTCATCGTTATTAATGTTTTTTTCACGTTTTCTTCGGCAATTTTGAGCGTAATTGTAAGAAAGGCGAGCAAGAAAGGGGTTTATTGGCTTCATTAGTAAATTTTTCGTCCGCTTTAGTAATAGAAGGACTCCTCCTTAGCTTACAAAATCAGTGAAATGATTACAAATAAATTTTATTAATTGGTATTTCCTTTTCGGAAAACTAAATTTATACTTTTAATACGTCGCTTGATAGGCACAGAAATAATAACATTTACAGATTTATAGTTACGTTTTACCAAATAAAAATTATTTTGGAAACTAGCGGCGTTATGATTTTTATTATTTTCCATAAAGTGAAGGAGAGTCGGTTTAGGTATAGTGTAGGTCAAAATAGGGTGAAGAGGTTTTTTTTAGCAAATCGACACCATCGGGAGTCACTTTGTTCAGAATAGATATGACTACAAAAACTGGTGAAAAGGACATTCTTTTACGATATATCTAACGATAAAATGAAACTTTGCTAGTTTATTTATACCAATTGACAATTACTCGACATGGTCAGGAACTCATTGAGGGATTTGGTAAGACTGCTAACGGGACGATCCCAACTCAGGAGACACATGCGGCTTTTGGTTGTGGAAAACACCGAAAGATGCAGAAATATAACGTGTTACTGTCAAAGGATTGAACTAAAATGGGATCAATGGGCCTGAGACCTGTTTGCTCACATAAACTAAATTGTCTCCGTTTTGTAAAAATAAAACTTATAAGTTTACTAAGACTCCAGATATTAATATCTACAGCCTTTATGTCGGACGAATATCTACAGCTCATATGTTGGACAAATATCTATGAACTTCAGAGTGAAGACTAATATCTACAGATCTAATAAAATTGACCGGTCAGTGGTTGAGTGGGCATTGAGTTTGGGTCCCACCCAGGCGTTCCATGTTCGATTCCTCGGCTGGCTAAGTCCTCCATCACAACACAAGCAACATCATCCGCTTAGTGTGGTGGTAGTAGGAGATTTTCAAATGTTGTTGGGTGATTCGTAACCTGGGAATGTTTGTCTTTCTTTAAAAAAAAAAAAAAAGGTCAGAAAAATATCTATGATGGTCCCAGTGGTGACGAATATCTATGAAGCGTAGGTGGGACTAATAACTACAGAGGGCAGCTGAGCAAGAGGTTGTACGGAAATGCATAAATTACTTCAATTACGTAAAGGCTTAAACGTTTAAAGTACTTACATAAAGTTTTTGCATAATATTACGAATTTTGCTGGACTGTTGAAATTGGCATAGCACCTGCTCGTGTCAAGGCAAGAAAAACATCCCAGTTTTCAAGTAGCTAGGTTTGTGTAACATGGTTTGTGATACAAAAAAGTGCCCCCTTTATAGTGCCTGCTCGCGTCAAGGCAAGAAAAACATCCCAGTTTTCAAGTAGTTTAGCGGCTACGCTAGGTTTTTGTAACATGGTTTGTGATACAAAAGAAAGTTCTTTAAACTGCATACGCTACGTTATGTCAATATGCTATACATAATTGCAAATCCAACCTCTGCCAGTTCTCTACATATTCGTCTACATCACCTGTTCCATAGATATTATTCAGCAGTTTGAGCTGTAGATATTGTCCACACTTTGGTTCCCATAGATATTGTTCCAACACACCTCGTATAGATATTAGTCAAAACATAAAATCTCATAGATATTAGTCCGATTTGTTCAGTTTTTGGAAGTCCTGTAGATATTAGTAGACGCCTCCCTTTACTAATACACTAACCGATTCTTCCTCATTATTGTTTATGTCAGTCCAGACATATACAAAATGTAATTAACGTATTTAGTTAAAGATACAAGCTGAGATGTTATTATGTAGGTTTGATGGAAATGCAAATAAAAATTGAAATATTGATTGGCAATATAAAAGAGGGGTGGTGTAGTCGTATGAAGATTTTCAGATTTAATAACTCATGTACGGGACATACGTAATTCCTATGTCTACCTACGTTAAATTATCGTGAAAACAAGCTTATGTGTACAAGCGGTTGTAAAGTGAATTTGGTTTTGAATCGGCTGCCTCCCAAAGAGATCTTTCAATTTTCAGGAAAAAACTACGTCGTTACTTCAAAGAGGATTTGCTTGATTTTGTTATTCTTTTAGTTTATTTTATTCCCTTTTAGTTTTACGATCGCAGACTTACATACATAGATGATAAGTGTTTTCTTTACATGTCATATGTTATTGAGGTAATTTTTCCGTGAATATGGCACTTAAAAAATCATACAGTCTGGGACAACTGAGCTGGGATTGAGTATTATTATCTGTATTATTGTCTGCAGAGTTTAGGATTGTTGTTAATGGAAGTGGCGCCATCTGTTATTTAAAAAAATAATAGTTGAATTTTCCAAAAGAGTACAAATATGAGAACATGTTTAAAGGACTAGTACAAATCTAGGACTTCTCAGATTCAAAAACTTTTCTAGCGGGTTTTTATCTGCTAGTTTTTTTTAGACGGCTGGGACATAAAACAATAGAATTTTTACGATGTGATTTAAAATACTTCCCAAATTTTCAATAATTTAAACCTATAATTGTAATTTGTTAATTAATAAAGACAATTTTAGCGAAAATCAATCGAAAATTTGAAACAGAAAAATCATAAAAAGATACAATCACATCTGGGACTCGAACCCGGCTTTCTGGGCCACCACTCTACCAACTGAGCTAATATGTCCTTCTCCGATTCGGTCATATTTAACTGTACCATACTTGGACAGAGAACTTTCAACATTATCTTCATTTTCTTAACGCATATTTTTATAGGCTGCTATCTTTCTGTTCGATTGCAAGTATGATGCATTTAAATATGACCGAATCAGATAGGGACACATTAGCTCAGTTGCTAGCCAAAGGTCCTGAATTCCGAGTCCTAGATGTGACCGTATCTTTTTCAGATTTTCGATTATGTTTCGCTAATATTGACTTCATTGATTAAAATAAACTATTTTTCTTAAGCACTCTCGGCACTTTTATTTCAAAACACTTGCTAAAAATTTACAAGAAAAATAGTATATGAAAGAGTGAGTAGTATATGAATGAGAATACTAAAAATAATTGGAATTTTCATTGTTAAGGCAACTTGTGATTGCGCAATGCGCATAGAACACTTTAGAGGAACGGGAGCTTTTAAACAAAATGGCACATAGAACGGTTTTGGGTTTGAATAAAAATAAAAAATTAAAAATAAAATAACGAAAAACCTATATTGATCCTTATGATAAACTTTTATAAGAGCTATTCAATTGGCATATTATGATAGTAATACTGTAGACTTGCTTGCTAGGTAGCCGGAGTAGGACAATCTGTGGCAAAGTTACCCCCCAGCTTCTAGACGGCGCAGTCGGATTCCACACACTAAGTAAATCATAGCAAAGGCGATTTGGAAGTTTCTTTGGCGGAAAAATCCCAAGTATTGCGGACTCCTTACTGCTCCCAGTGGAGATTTGGGAAAAACGACTTCTGCGATCCTCAGACTGTGAGACTAATACAGTGTGTGGAGTTTGGGATTTAAGAGGAGCATACACACTATTACATAGCAGAACCGTTTTTGTAGAACATGTTTACATCTTTAATACGGACATATCAACATAATCACAAACATATACTTACATCAACCCCAATAGCGAGCTCAGTCAGTTATATCAGGAATACTCGTGTTTTTAGTTCGATTGATTGGGAGATTCAAGATAATAAGGTTTAGTAAATAAAATGATCTCCTTTGCCATGTAAATACTTTTTAAATTATATTTAGCAAAATCAATCTACGCTTCTAGGAAAAAGCTTTAATCTCTCTGCGGAACGAAAGACTGATTTTAAATTATTAAGCCAAAGCCAAAATAAAACAGTTAACGAATATTATAGTACTTTACCTTGCGTGGTTGTTGTCGTGGAAATCAGATGCCATTATCACTATTGTTAAACACGTGTGACAACACCATGGGATTTGAAATGTACTCGACACATGCCCGCTTTAACATGAGTTAAATATGAAACTGATTCTAAATCTGGTAATATCTCGATCACTTTAACTATATTTACTTATCAAAAGTTCAAACTTCTTTGCAAAGCAATAATCGAATTCTAACCAAAGATGGCAGACAACCGCCCTTTTTGAAAGCTGGACACTCAAGAACTCCCGCTCTTCTCTCCGGGCTAATCGGCCCTTAAAACCTAGCCCCCACCCCGGAAAACGGTAACATCCGTTTAACGCAACCTTTGGGTTGACCAGTACGAAAAATATTAATTTCATAAAAGTACCTGACTTAAATATATTCTGCGGGGTTACCATATGAATAAATTCATTACATAACTACACTCAGTTTTTGAATACCGCACAACTATTTCAACTGCTCCTAAACATCTGAAGCCAATGAGACTAACAAATCCTGCAATTGGGGTATGTTGGGTGGTTGAAGTTAGTAGAGGGGGGGGGGGGGGTAGGATAGTTAGAAAGAGTAAGGTGCGGATTGGTAAAGGTAATTTAAGCCCACAATGTGAAATTTGGCACCCTCCTCTAGTCTGCCGCCCCAAAATACTTGGCTAAAACAAATAAAAGCCATGACTCTAGGCAGAAACAAAAGATCCGGTTGATAGATTCTTTTATTTCAACAAAGGAATTTCAAACTTAAGCACGGTGTCAGGAAGGAATCCTCTTCTTATTCTACCGGTATTTCAATGGAAAATTATACGAAGAACTAGCGTCTTTGATCCCTTGGGCACCGATGGATAGTCAAGAAATACGCCAAACGCACGCTTAACGTTTTTAGAACTCGTTCTTAAGCTCAACGAAATTTGGAAAAATTTGAGGGCCTCTGTGTTTCCACCGTCCTATAACATGGCTATCTTTAAGTCTTTCTTCCTATTTTTTTAAAAGACCCTCCAGGCAGTATCCCCAAAGTTGACATTGGTCCTGAGGTAAATTATTTTCTCATATTTTTATTAGAAAAACTCTCTTTTTTTTAAACTTTTGAAGGTTATTCCCATCAATGTAATATATCATTGAAGAAGAAGATAACAATAATACTAAAAAAAAATTAAAATATGAAAATAAACAATACACAGAAAAATAATAAAAGATAACGGTCGCAACTGGGACTCGAACCCAGAACCTTGTGTCTTACCGGGACATACACCTCTACCAATACTGCGATATATTATAAGACAGTCGTAATTGACAACTTCATATTTATCTAATTAAAGTGTGTTTATCGGAAGTGACCTGCCTGGTAAGTATGTACTCTGTATCTAATTGTAAATAATAGTTCTAGGTACAGCCTAAGAAGTCATAATAAAATGTACAGCACCCTTGAGGTAATTTCTCACAAAAACGGCGCTATACAAATTATCCAATTATTATTATTATTAAAGTAAGCACCACCGTCTTAGGAAGAAAATGAGTTTCTAATGTCAAAAATAACAATACTAGAATTTGTGAATCTCAACATTGGCGCAGCCATCTTTGGCATTATAAATAAGTGTTGTATTCTTCACCTGTTAAATTCAAATTTGCTTCCATGGTCAAGGGGTAAGGCTCTGAAATAGCAATCTGAAAGTCGCGAATTTAAATCCGGCGGGTAAAACTAAATTTTATTTAATTATTTTGTGTTATTTCACAAGCAATTCACTTTTATTTCACAAGCAATTCATTAACTTCAGGAGAAGCTCTACTAAGGAGTACATAATTTATCATTGAAGAAGAAGATAACAATAATAATCTAATTTTTTAAAATATGAAAATAAACAATACACAGAAAAATAATAAAAGATAACGGTCGCAACTGGGACTCGCACCCAGAACCTTGTGTCTTACCGGGACATACACCTCTACCAATACTGCGATCTATTATAAGACTGTCGTAATTGTCAACTACATATTTCGAATTTCAGAATTAACAATATTATCTTCGCCTAATGTTTTTTTCCATATTATTGGCAGCTACCTTTATTATTAGAAACAAGTATTCGAATACTTGTTTCCAATAATAAAGGTAGCTGCCAATAATATGGAAAAAAAAAACATTAGTCGAAGATAATATTTTTAATTCTGAAATATGAAATATGAAGTTGACAACTACGACAGTCTCATATAAGATCGCAGTAGCCCAATTGGTAGAGGTGTATGTCCCGGTAAGACATAAGGATCTGGGTTCGAGTCCCAGTTGCGACCGTTATCTTTTATTATTTTTCTGTGTCTTGTTTATTTTCATATTTTAAAAAATTAGATTATTATTGTTATGTAAAAATGAATTGCTTGTGAAATAACACAAAATAATTAAATAAAATTTAGTTTTACCCGCCGGATTTAAATTCGCGACTTTCAGATTGCTATTTCAGAGCCTTACCTCTTGACCATGGAAGCAAATTTGAATTCAACAGGTGAAGAATACCATACTTATTTATAATGCCAAAGATGGCTGCGCCAATGTTGAGATTCACAAATTCTAGTATTGTTATTTTTGACATTAGAAACTCATTTTCTTCCTAAGACGGTGGTGCTTACTTTAATAATAATAATAATTGGATAATTTGTAGAGCGCCGTGTTTGTGAGAAATCACCTCAAGGGCGCTGTACATTTTATTATGACTTCTTGGGCTCTACCTAGAACTATTATTTACAAATAGATACAGAGAACATACTTACCAGGCAGGTCACTTCCGATAAACACACTTTAATTAGAAAGTTTATGCTTGGAGGAGATACGACTTTGCACGCGGAGGACACTATGTTAAAACACTGGACATTGCATAACTTTACATTTGCTACACCATCATTTTTCATATTACATTCATAAGAAGATTACAGCCAAAAATGGAGTTAATAAATTGAAGTTATTTCGAAAGACTTTAGAAAGAAAAAAAGAAAGAATTTCGGACTCATTAGGACTGGAGAATTTGAATGAAATTAGATTAGATTTAGCATGTAGTGACAAATGTTTCGACCATATGCGTGTTAACAACTAAAAAATTTATTCGTATAATTTCTTTCATCCCACAGACTTTGGGAATCTCCGTTAACGCATTGAAGTGAATTTCAGACATATATTGCCTTTGAAGCCCCAATCCCCTCATAGACTTAGAGTACCTACCCACTCCACCCAGTGTATCCTAAACGAGACAGAATAGATGGGTGACAAATAATACCACTAAATCTTTCCATCGACAACTCACAACTAAGGAAAGTTTCAAGAAAAAATATCGATAATTGGTTTAAATACGGTCGTGAACGCTAGAATTGTATGTAAAAATCAACCATAAAAATTTGCTGACATTATGATAATAGTACCTATCTTTCTATTTATATAAAGAAGAGTGTCTACAGTTTTACTCAGAGATAAGTGAAATTTTGCACACTTGACTTTCAAAAAAAGAGAAACATTAAATACTTCTATATTGATTTCGAAAAACTCTGTAAAGCACTGGCAACGTGTAAAGCACTGGCAACGCCGGGGACTTGAATACATCGTGCAAAATGCTCTCAGAGTGGGAGATACTCTTAGTATCACCCTGGTGTAAGATCACCATTCAGAATTGAAACGTTGCTTTAGGTGTATTTTGTGACTAGATCATAATAGACCTACATGTGCTTCCCTACCTTTCTCATTTTCATCTATTTCCCCTCCCACTTACCTTCAGCTCCACAACATACCCAAATTGGGGATGCCATAGTCTCACTGCCTCGAGAAGGGAGCACTTGTGACTCTTGTAAGGTATTCATATAAAAAAACTTCATTCAGTTATGAGATAGAGCAGACCCGTGATAAAAAAAACCGGACATCATCATTTCAATTTTGAAAAGATAGAAAATATTTTTCTGTTTATAATATGTGTAAAGGAATAAGAGTACCTACCTAGAAATGTCTAGGATTCCTTTATATTTATTTACCTACCTAGTATTTAAGTACGTTCCTAGAAATGTCTAGGATTCCTTTATACTTGACTTATAAATTTTATTTTATTCCTTTTTTTTTTTCAAATGTCATTTTTTTTTTTACATTAGCTCCACACCTGAATTCTCCCCTCAGGGCCTATGTCATCTTTGAAGATGCTGTGTGGGGGGTATTCTAAGGGAAAGGAAGAAGAGGAAGACCTGGGAAGGAAAAATGTTCGAGGGATGGGTAGGAATCTGGGGATAAATATGTCCAGGGGTGATGGTTGTGTGAAGCCATCCCTCCCACTTCGGTGCAAGGTGATGGGTCGAGAGGGTCCGGCTGGAGAGATCAAAAGGTCTCCCTTAACCAGTCTCTCCTGATCCGGCTTGCCACGCAGATGGTCGGCAGACGCATCCGCCCCCAAGACCCGGACAAACCTAACCCCATGAACCCGGGCATCCCTGCTAAGTCACCAAACGTAGCGAACCACTAGGGGTGACCTGTGGCAGAGGTGTTGGTCGTCCAATAAATGGTTTCCGGGGCGGCAGTACCCGTACCGGCCTCCCAAATTAATGTCATTGCTTTGGTTACATATTTGTTATGTGGCTGACATTTTTAAATATTATAAGAACAATTTAATTTCTGACAAATAAACTTTAATTGTCGTTTCTTTATACTCCAGAGCAACATATTGTTTTATTTGTCATTAAAAACCTAAAGACAACAAACAGTCTTATATATGTATTAGGATTATAAATAGGTACTTTATCGCTTATCTGAGTATGTTTAAACAGACAATTCCAATTTTGAAAATGACGCTTGAATTAAAATACAATTTGAGTTCTAGAGTCACACAAGAGTCCCAAACTTCTCTCCTCTGTCCGGAGCCTGCGAGACTACATCCTTGTGAGTTTACATCCCCAATTAATTGATGGGCTATGTGGTGAGGCTGAGGAGGGTGGGGAACAGAAAGTTACGAGGGGAAGGAAGTTTGTGAAGTACCTGGTCACCAAAAACGGCTAAAACCGTATTAAGCAACGTTTCGATTCTGAATCGTGGTCTTTCACAAGGGCAATACTGAGATTATCTACCACCCGGATTTGTAATTGTGCAAAGTATAATTTATCAAGATCCATTAACCACTCGAACGCTTTTTGTCACATTATGGCACTATTTCCAAAGCCTCGGATTGTTTTGCTGCCACAATGTGGCAAATATTCTCTAGATTCTTTAAAATATTTTAAAGTTAACGATTTTATAAATCCTACGAATATGTGATAATAAATAAAGATAGGTGAATTCATTGGCTACATAGAACTATAATCAGTTTGTATATCTCCATATTCAAATTCGAAGGTATGGTTTTTTTAATGTGGGAGGAAAAATTTCCTTTAGAATTCCGAGAAAAAAGTTTTAAATTGCTCTATCGCTCCTCTCAATTTATCAGATACCCATTGCTGTTCTTTTTTGTCATCCTAAGGGCAGACGCTCTTTGTAGGGGGTGAATTTGTTTTTTTTTTTTATCTAGATAAACTATAACGATACCCCTCCTGTATGACTCATTACACATTTCGTTTCCTAGTAATTAAGTTTTTAATTAAGCAAAGTGATTAAAACAACTTTCTATTGGTAAAAGGTATAACTAACAAATTTTCTCGGAAAATTCCAAACTGAAAAAAAACTGTACTTACTTTTACAGCATCCCTTAATGACTCTGTTGTATACTTCAGTTTAAAAAAGAACTTACTCCCCACTAATTAATTGATATTATTACATTATGTTCGTACAAACATATATTTTCACACGCGATTTTAGAAATTTTCTTGTTAATAACATTAATACAAAATAAAAAAAAAATTAAAAGAACAGAGAAAAAGAAAAAACAGAAAAAATAATAATAATGTGAAAACGTAAAACGAAAAGAAGAAATACAGAGATTAGTAGAATTTTTTTTTAACAATAATTTTTTTAGCATTCAGTCATTTATTTCCTTCTGAAAGTCTTTTGTCAGCTTTTTATCGAATTGGATAATTTGATTTAAATTATTGGAACAAGGAATTCTAGATTATTTAAACGTATTTATTTAGGTATCTGGAAATTACAAGTTTTGAATATTTGTAGTGTTAGTTTGGAAATTTTAGAGTTTAGAAATTACAATTTTACATCGTTAATATATATATATAGTTTTAACGACCTTAAAATTATTAAATTCAAAGAATACAATATGTTAAGGTGAGTAGTACAAAAATTCTATTTTATTCATTTAGATACATTACCAAATTTGTTATTGTTCTAATCTGTCAATTTTATCCAACTGAACAAGCGAATCTAATTTTAAGAAAGACGTATAGGTAACTTGAGTAGACCCAAACACCATACACTTAGGGCCGTTTGTATTGGACCACGTACGTACACTTCTGACAGCGATATATTTGCCAAACATCACTGAGAAACAGTTTTTAGTGTTGATTGCGCCAGCTTATTGTTTTTTTTTTACAATAAAAGTATACGATATTCAAAATTCACAATTTTTTTTTCTAGTTCTTTAATTAAAGATTTTGTAGTGTGTTCTATTTTGTTTTTTTTTTAAATAGAGTATTTTTCATTTTAACTGGAATTTAATGTTATTAAGAATAAAATATGCTTTATTCAAGAAATTCACGTTTTTCAGAACAACTCGGATCATCTCTGGTAGTCTTAACAAGCAAATAATGTAATAATCACTTTGCTCAATTTTTATAAAATCTTTGAGAATTATCGTGATTAATTTTTGGGTTATTACGCCGTGTTCACTTACACCTCACCACATCTGCGCATCTGGCTTGATGATGAACACTACAATGCTTTGGCTAACCACTCGAGCGGTTTGTGTTCAGTTTTTAATTTGGCTATTCGATTTAATTAAAATCATTCCTGAAAATATTATTATCGAAACAAATAAACTATTTACTGCAATTTAAAGCTAACGAATCCACCTAGATTACACAGATTATGCCATATTTATAGGTTCGTTAAGTGTGGTCCAATTTTGGACCAATATCAATCGTAGAAAAATAAAAGCTGTCTAAATTTAGACCTAAATCGCTCCAGTGGTGACGAAGGAAGCGCTTTAAGGCATCAAAATTAACAGTGAAAATCTCAAAACACATATCAAACTGCTTTAACTAAATTCATAAAAACACATTTTGTGACTTTTTGAGAAGATTTTTTTATCTTGTCACACTAAATAATCTGCCAAATAGTTACCTCTGGTTAGAAACGGTGGAAAAAAAAACTTCCTCTAAACGAAATCAACCACCGACTAAATTTAAATCCAATAAATAAATGTAGGTTTACTTTTAAGTTAGGGTGTGAAATGGTGAAACGAAATGCCTGTTAGCCGTTAGCACGTAATCGGGCGCGACGGAGTGGGCGGTAAAAAATCAGTGGGTGGCGATACAAGAAAACGATTTTTTTTAAAATCATTAAATTGGTACATAAAACTTTATTGTGATATTAATTGAGCCTTTCCCGGGAATAACGTTGCATTAAATAATTTTCTTGTATTGAGAAGAATGGCAAGACGAATGTGTTAAATTTCATTATATTTTGTGTTTTAAATACGTTAATCACATAATTATTAAGAGTTTTAAATGAAAAGTGGTCAGAAAGGCCATTATGTCTGTATTAATGACAAGAACTTTTCTGAATTAGAGAAAAATATATTTCACTTAATAGTGACTTATAGAAAGCAATATGCTAATCCGTAGTTCACTTGTTCGAAGCCCGCGTACACAAATTAATGTTATTTGATTAATTTGTGTTATTTCATAATTAAAAATTATATATAGTATATTTCCGGCACGTTCCACAGTAGAAGATACTCTCAGTATTACCCCGGTGTAACACCTCCATTCAAAATTTAAAAGTTGTTTGAAATGGCTTTAACCGTGTTTGGTGAGCAGATATAAATAGCTAGGTACTTTTTCACCTTTCCATAGTCTCACAGGCTCCAGACGGGAGCAGTTTCCAACTTGTGCGGTATTCAAATATTTTTTAAATAATTGGAATGGGGGTTTTGCACACAACACTATTCCACAAAACGTTTTTTTTTAACTTTACCTTACCATTCCATCTAGAAACCAATCTAACATACGTTCACACAGATCATTGAGGTATTTGAGCTTAGCATCAAAAAACATCAAAAACTATCAAACTATCAACAATTATCAATATTTGGGAGGCGGTTAACCAAGACCCCTGCTCTGGATCGTGGTTTGCTATGTTTAGTGACTTTAAAGGGGTGCCCGAGTTCAAAGGGGTGAAAAAAACCAAATTGCACCACAGTCGCGTTGACGACCTTAATTTTTTTAAGGGCCTGCGGTGGGGAAGGCGCTCAACCGAATAAAAATATATAAAATTATTCTGTATAGCTTTTTAGTCCAGATTTTTTTAGAGCTTTTTATTTAGCATCTTAAAAGGGCAATTCTTTTGTGTGTTTAAGTACCGGGTTGCTGCATACTTATTTTATGTATTTATTTATTAAACGCCCTGGTGGGTTTTTACATTATAATTTAATAGTTAAGTATCGCAGTGATTTTAAATACTTAAAAATTTAAAAAAATAAAGAAAACACTGAAAAAAATAAAATTAAATTGAAAAAAAATTAAACATATTTCCAGTGCGTTGATAATAGAGTGTACATATGGAGTAATAATAGGTTACATTATGGTTGCACACCTCTGGAGGGTGGCTATACCACTCTTCTTTATCCTCCCTTTTGAACCCTCGTACAGCCTTCTTTATACGGAGAACTCCTGGGCCCATTACCCGGTGTCACCTGCCGAACACCCATCTGCGTGAAAGCTTCCAAAATAGCTACTCCACCCAGGGGAAAGGGATTATAAAAAACCCACTTTCGAATTATGCTCAACTGTCAATGTTTACCTTTTTCAAATGGAAGGAAAATTATTTATTTAGTTGTTTTATTTTATTTATTTAAAAAACTGTTTACCACTGAAGAGAGATATCAGTGTGCTGTGGGCGTGACTCCGGAATAGAAGCTTAGTCGACATATTCGTCGGTTTCCCACCCAAGCGTTGGGGTTCAATCCTAAGCAACTTAATGGCAGATTCAGACTGGGTCGACGTACGTATGCATCGCTACGCCTAACAATATCTGGGCTACTTAGCAACCATAGATTTTCAATGAAAATTTATGTTTTAGAATCACATTGGCCACACGCATCGCGACGTGCGATGTCTGTGGCCATTTTCATAGAAAATATATGGGTTGCTGAGCATTGTTTGGCGTAGCGATGCGTACGTACGTCATCCAGTCTGAATCTACCTTAAGTCTTCTATTATTGCACAAGCAATATTTTCCATTTATAATGATGGTTGTAAGATAAAATCAAATATTGTCAGGTTATTCGTAGCCAGATAATGTTTAACCTTCTTTCTTTCTGTGGGAAAAAATCTTCTTACCAAGATGTCAGAATAATTTTACCAAGATTTGCTTATGTGAGTATTCCATTTAATATGTGCGTCTACAGTTATCCCTAGATATATATATACGTTTGTACCAGTTCAATGGTTCCATATTAAAGTTGAAGAATTGTGTGTAAATTCAAATCTATGCGATCTTATTATAGGCGTGATTGTACATTCAGCATGTGGTGATCGTAATTGATATTTTTTCAAATTAATTATAAGGCCCGCATCATGTGACCATTCATTATGCACACAATTTTAATGTATAGGTATACTTAGATGTAAATATTATCTTACATGCAAAGAAACCCCTGTAATAGCTACGCATTAATGTAAAATATTAAATCTTAACTTCCATAAATTAGTCTTATTATGTTATCAATTTTATTAAATCTTTTCTTCGCCATTTTTAGGAATTAACTTACTTATTTTATTTATTTACAAAAATGTTCTGTTATCCTCAAAGTTTAATGTCTCTCAAAAAATGTCGTTAGTGTTGGTAGTTGTGTGTAGTTTAATGTATTTCAATAGAGATTAGTAAAGTTGTAATGTACGAGAGAGATACTGTCGCCCGTCCGGTTATAATACCCGTACGGTTTCAAACACATAATATCCGATTGATAGGTAAGCCATCCAATCGACAGATAGCCGATTGACATGAAGGTCACCTACAGTGACCGTTTGTCCTGTCGCAGACCTTCTTAGAATGCCCTTTAGAACGGACGTTAAATATTAATTGTACAGAAAATGATAATAAACACCACTTGTAACTTGACGAACGATCATTGAAAATCCAATCAAAAAGAATTATATATATGAGACTATGAACGAAGTTCGAATGTGATTGAAGCATTGAGGATGTGCCAAGACACGGTTTTGTGGCGATCCATCATCTCTGCCTACCCATGCAATGAAATTATGTAATTTTAAATTAGTAATTTGGGAGGCAAGAATGGGTACCGCCGCACTGGGAACCATTTATTGGATAACCAACACCTCTGCCATAGGTCACCCTAAGTGGTTCGCCACGTTTGGTGACTTAGCAGGGGTTCCCGGGTTCATGGGGTAAGGTTTGTCTAGGTTTTGGCGGCGGATGATCTAGACACACTGAACCCCAGATTCCTACCCAACCCTCACCCCCTTTTCCTTCCCAGAACTTCCTCTCCTTTATTTCATTTAAATACCCTCCACACAGCATGCCCAAAGATGACATAGGCCCTGAAGGAAATTATTTTCCTCAGAGCCTCCTATGTGGACCTAATTTTTTTTAAAAAAGTAGATTTTGCCTGATTGAAATTCAAAATTTTCTTAATTCATGTCACAAAAATGAGTCAGATTCTGAAGAAGATTATTCATAATTAAATGATGCTTCTTTTAGTTCTAAAAGTAACCCAGATAACGAGTTAATTCTTAAATTTATTACCACATAATTTCATAAGTTGGTGGCCTTCTTGCAACCTTTCTAATAAAGAAAGAAATTCTATAAACTTATAAAATGCTTTTTACGCGGAGCTTACGAATGCCCGTCGCGTATTTTTCGGTGTCAGTAATTAAAAGATTGTTAAAGTTCCGAAGAAAAAACTTAAAAGTTTCTACCGGGAATATTTCGTCCGGAGGCATTACAACGACTTGAAAAGCTTAAGGAAAAATATTAGGAAAAATTTGTCAAACCATTAAAATTCTTCGTAAAGCCCTAAAGTTACGTTTAGTCAAGATAACCGAAAGTTTTACAAGATTTTTTCTCTACGGCTTTCAAGAATAACGACCTGAAAAAATATTGCGGTCACAAATTAATTAATGGACCAAAGTATTGTTAAGGTAAAATTGATTTTATTGAGGTAGGTTTAATAAAAATATTTTTATTTTTAATTTTTTAACTTAAAGAGTTAAACCTCAAATTATAATATTTTTATTAATTAAGATAATATTAGCAAACATACATAAAGATAGCAGCCAATAAAAATATGCGTTAAGAAAAATACAGTTAAAAATGACCGAATCGGATAGGGATACGTTGGCGCAGTAGATAGCGCGTTGGCCCGGATTGCCAGAGGTCCTGGGTTCGAGTCCCAGGTGTATCCTATCTTTTTTTGATTTTATTGTTTCGGATTTTCGATTGACTTTCGCTAATATTATCTTCATTAATTAAAAAAAAAATATATATATATATTTATATTTTTATTTAAATTTAATTGCTATTAGTCTTGATTTTGTTATGTTGAAATAAAAGTTTATTTATTAAAAAAAAACCGATTCTTTTAATTTTGTTTTTATTTTTAATCAACATACGTTATTATCTTTTTTATATTGCACTGTCGAACATGAAGTACATTAAATTTCTTTAAGAGAGCATCGCGAAAGGTTTCTTCACAATCACACCTAAAATAGATCCCTGTGCCTTCACACTCGATCGATAAGGATTGATAGGAAAACTTTCGGTAACTTCTCATCGTTCCCTAGGACAACTGCAAATTGCTATCGTAAAAACAACAGTTAATATTATCTCCCTTCCATCTCTGATCTCCGTTTTTCCACCATTTAATATGTTATCACTTGACACATCTACGGCGCTCCTCTGACGAGGCAACTGAAACCAAACTAAAACCGGCTGGTTTCTATGTCTTGATTGGTCAAAAAGCCTTTTTAACCATATATGAATAACAATCAGCTGACAGCTGGCAACCAACGGCCGGCCACGGCAATCAGCAGTACGAGTCGCGAGTCACCGCTTGCGTTACCATTGACCACAAGTTTTTGAGTGATTGTGTAGTGTGCCGTGTAGGGAAATCACATTGTCATACAAAGACAGTTGCCAGTTGACAGTTTTCAGTTGCCTCAGTGAGCGGATCGCCTACTTGTGCAAACAGTTTTCATAACCTTATATCCAAACTTAGCTGAAAACCAGAGGCAATTAATAAATAATCGATCATTTCTGAGAGCGATTTTGGATTCAGTGTGGAAGGAGGTTCTTATGACGGCACAGAGCAATGTGCGATAAAAACAGATATGTGAATAAGTCTGGTTGGAAACGTAGGTACTTATTAATTTACAACATGTTTCATTAATTTTGTAAAGTTTCCGCAAAATTTCCGCACAACAGACCCAACTGCTTCCAACTGCCTGGAGCCAGTGATACTATAGCATCCCCAATTGGGATATAATGTGGGGCTGAAAGTAGGACTAAGGTGTAGAATTATCTCGTCATATAGATATAGTCACTAAATACGGCTAAGCCATTTCGAGGTTGGTTTCAAATCTGAATGGTGGTCTTACACTCTGAAATGTGCCGCAAATATTCCTTAAATAAATTTGAAATTATAAACACGTTAAATAATACAAATTAATCAAATGAAATTTAATTGTGCACATCGGGATTTGAACTAAGCCCGAACATGTTTTGTCACAATAAAATTATTCTATGAACGTCCCTGTTTTGCAGTCTTTACTTAATAAGGAAAACCTCTGAGCAATAATTTTGATAAAATTCGACTTACATACATTGTAAAATATTTAACTAGTATTCTTTTGATTATTTTTAATTGAGAAAGTAATGTTTAAGACATGATTTTTATTCATAGCGTGGTAGTTCTGTCATAAGACATTTTATCCCATATCTGAAATATAAGAAAGTGGCGAAGTTTAATTAAAAATTTAACAAGTTCCAACTACCTTCTTTATGTAAATACCGCCCCAAAGTCCCAACTGCTCACGTCTGGAGCTGGTGATACTTTGACATTCCCAATTGGGATATGTCAAAAGGCTGAAGGTAGTGGGGAGGGGAAGGAGATGGGGTAGAAGAAGATGGATAATGGCTATTCATATCTACTCACCAAACACGGCTAAATTTCAAGCAACGTTTCAATTCAGAATAGTGGTTTTACATCATTATTAAAATTTAAAATTGTTTAATACATTCTTTTAAACTATTTTAAATTTTATTATATTCCAGCCTAACCCACAAGTTGGTAGGTTTGCAGGTTGCTACTGCATATAAAAATTGAAAAAAAACTAGCGTTTGTTGCTTTATTACATTCCAGCCTAACTCACAAGCTGGTTGGTAGGTTCTTAGGTAGCTACCTGCGATAAAGCGACGTGTGATGGAGCCCCGAATACGTGTGATGCTGAACACTGAATAATACTCGTCTGTCTGGAAGAACTTAAAGCCCTGAATTATTTATACCCCTAAAAGCAAGGAAGAGCCTTCTTTCCGACGCCGGGGCTCTAAGGCTTCTGCTCTGAGCTTTTCCAGGGAGCAATACCTGTTTTGGGGAGCAAATCGACTCATGAATAAAGAACGCCCCCCTATTTGTTCGAAGACAATATCGAAATAAAATTGAGAGATCCATCGAAAGATTTGTGTTAATGTTGGTAAGGCGAGGCGATAAAGTGTTAACACATACAATCATACGTCCATGTGTGATAGATGGTTTAAAAAATAATGCCAAACTCTTATAAGAAGAAATACAGTATTCCTTTCTTGGGAATTACCTATAATATGTTCTAAATACACGGTGTCCCGATACTCATAGTACCTACATCATAAAAAAATCCCAAAATCCTTTTTTTCGAACTGAGTATTTTCTTTTATCATTTTTTTTTTGCTTTTTCCATTTTTGTAGTTATTACAGATATTAAAAAAAAATGTAACTGAGTCTTTTGTAACGTTTTGATTTTAAATACATTAAACAGCTGATATTTATTAATTCAAAACCATTGAATTAATAAAACGGTATGTTTAATCGTTCAAGACAATATTAGCGACTCTCAAACGAAAATTTGAAACAGAAACAGAAAAAACGGATTTGAACCCAGGACATTAGCCTTACCGGGGCTCTACCCTAACCACTGACCTATTTTTCTCTTTCAATTTTTTATTTGAGAGTCGTTATTATTGTCTTCAATTATAACTTTTTTCAAATTGAGGTTTTACTCATCAAAAATTACTCCAAAAAATTAAAAAATAAAGGTTTTTTAGAGGCACCGAAAGCGCAGCGTTATCTAAAAATGATTTCTTCCGCAAGCATGACCTTTTTGAAAGTCAGATTTATTGTACAATTTTGGATGCCGTTTAGAAGAGGTATGTGTATGTATATGTTAATTCGGTAAATCCGAATAGCTAATATGCTAACAGATTACTTTTTTGCATAGTCACAAAAAAAATGTATATATGTTTTTTATATATTTCTTCACAACACAACTCAATTTCAAAAAAAATTAATTTTCTTGTTTTTATCTTTGTTTTTATTTTTGTTTGCAATTATGTACTTAAGGAATAATATGAACTAAACCTGTCAATTTGTCTGTCTTGGAACGGGAAACTTTCCTAGTTGGACAGGCAAAGCTTCCTAATGTGTAACTTGTACTTTCTTTTGTATCTATATATAAATAAATAAAATAAATAAATATGTGCCCTGAACTCATGACTAAAATACCGAAATGTGTGTGTACCGTAATGGTTTTGAGCTTTAGTTATTCGAGCTGACAAATTTGATAAAATGTTTATTTCTGACTTCTGAAGTACAATACCTTAATGATTTCTGGGCGCTTTCAAAAAGAAAATATTTAGTCTGAAAATGAAAATAGTTTTAAAAAACATTCAACCCTAGGATTTGAAGTACCTATAGTAACATATACAGTATACACTTACTTTTAATTAAAAAATCAAATTGCTTTATGAAGATAAGTGAATATATTCTACTGGATTGACTTCATGACTATTGTAAGCGACACATTGAACACAAGAGATGCATGTCTCTCTTTTGAGATTAAGGTTGACCTAAAAATAGTAGCTTTGACATACAAACTAACTTCACAAATATCATTACTTCAGAGCTTGCCAAATGAGATTTTTTGCTTTTTCATCGAGTGGTAAGACTCTTGACTCCCAATCGGAAGGTCGCGGGTTCAAATCCTGGGTGCGCAAATAAATTTTATTTGATTAATTTGTGTTATTTCACAATTAATTATTAAAAATAATATATACTATATTTGCGGCACGTTCCAGAGTGGAAGATACTCTTAGTATCGCCCTGGTGTAAGATCACCATTCAGAATTGAAACGTTGCTTAATAATGGCTTTAGCCGTGTTTAGTGACTAGATCTGAATTGTCAGGTACTTTCCACCTTCCTCTTCCCCATCTCCTTCCCTTCCCCACTTACCTTCAGCCTCGCAATATACCCCAATTGGGGGTGCCATAGTCTCACTGGATCCAGACGGAAGCAGTTGGGACTCTTGTGAGGTATTTATTCTCTATAAAAAAAAAAAATTAAAAAAGATGAAGCATGGATATCTTGAGTATAGATTCCATGAAGAAAATACACATTTAAAATATATATATTTTTTTAATAATGCCACCAAATATTTTCACTCATTTTAACACCATCCTGAGGACCTCACCCCATCAAATTTATTAACTATTTTTAAATATTTACTATAATACTCTTGTATTAAATAAAATTATAACTTCTTGTAAAATGTCACTCTAATAATAACTTTATGAAAGTGATGGGAAGGTTTTGGTTGTATTGGAGTTTAAAAATAAATAAGGGATGCTTACATTTTCCGCTCCATTTCCAACCGACCCCCATCTTTTATATAAGGGTAGAAAAACAAACTTTGTTTTGTAAAACATTCTAAGAGTTTATTTTGTGTTGTATTTTTATCACCACAATGCAACAGTTTTAGCACTCGCTTTTATTTAAGTGCAAATTATTTTAATAAATTAAACTTACTACCCGAGTATCAATATTTTTACAACGAAAACTTTTCTCTAATTAGAAAGAAACGAACAAAATAATGAACCAAGTGGGTGTTTTCTTATTTTTTTAAGCTTCAACTGAAATGTCAAAGCATGATGGAAATGCACTAAAAATTAAAAACTTGCATTTTCCTGATGCTAGAGCTCACCGTACAAAAGCTTACGAGCATATCTTTACCAGACCAACTATTTTAATTCTAATTTTTATAAAACTAAGTATCTCTAATTTTTTTTTGTCAATCGATTTTTATTTTGTAAATTTTTGTCCATAAAAATTAGATAAAATTAAAGAAAATAAGCCGAATTATTTAACATATTTATCCTTAAGTTAAATGCATCTGTCTTCAGTGTATATTGAGAAAGATTTATTTTTAAAAGCGTGCGTTTTTCGTTGACAGAAACTGTTTAATAAATAAGGGGAAACCAGGGAGCCGAGAAATCGGTATTTTACAAAAACTTTGTTGTCACTGCTGTCTGTTGATGCGTTCAAACCACGCATTTTAATGGAATTTTGGAGGATCCTAACTCCTATAAAAGTGACTTAAATAATGCAAAATATGGATATGCCAGTGATTGATATCTGCATTATCTATAAATATTTGCACTACCGTCAAAATCAAGTGAGGGAATATATCTAGGCAATTCGTTTGTATGGGCGAATAACCGCCCGCGTCTCCTCTTAAAGACAATATTAACCACTTCCAGATGAAAAATGTTAAACAGAAAGGACAGAAGCTATTTCTTTAAACTCAGATTTAAACTTAAATTAAATCTCTGAAGGTATTCAGAGCACGCCTCCGAGGCTTCGATTGGACGAAAAATATGAAAACATGATTGGTACACGTTTTCAATAAGATTTTTATTACAAATTCGGAGTTGCTTTGGAAAATACATTACATTATCATTTTTCATGAATTTTAAAGGACTTTCAGGGTTTGTTGCTTATTACATTATTAGACTTGTGATCAAGAGAAACTTACTTTAACTCATATTAATTTAAGAGAACGAATGAAAAGGTTACAATTTGTATTCAATAATGATATAGAATATATTTTTAAATAAAATTTTCCCTTTAAAGTGTAATAAAACCATTTTCAAATAATATAACATTCAATCTAACGGAAAAAAATGTTATTCTAAAATACGATCATTTTATTCGTAAAAACGGTTTAAAACGGGACTGAAGTTCTTACGAACAAATTAACAGTGTTTCAATGTTTATTGGCGGGAAAATGTAAGAATAATTTGTTGGTATACGTACGAAATTAAGTATCACATTTCATTATATAAATTTAAGTTCATTATATAAAATTAAAGGTCACATTTCATTATATAAATTTAAATATTTTTACTGTAAGCATAACATTTCTTTTTAAAAACATTCATTCTTCAGACTTTCAGGCATTTCATCATACATTTTTTGGTTTTATATACGATTAAAAAATAACACTGGCAAAAGGTTATTTTATCGTTCGATACACTTCAATACTTTGAACACAACCTGAATGAGTAGTGAATAAGGTTTATAACTGTCAAGGGAAAGGTCAAACTGACACAGGTCTTGACAGTTGACACATACCTACTCATATCTCAGTGGACTGAGTACAAAGTTAGTCGTTATTTATTTGTACGAAATATTATTCTTTTGTTAGTTATCTCTTTGATTGAATGGAACATGTCTGTATTTCAGGAAAAAACATTTTTATGTTGGAGTTTATTTCAAATTAATATACCTTCTTATAAATATTTAGTATGTTCATGGCTACTGTGACAATCTTTAAAGTGGTTAATTTCTGTGCCATGTTGTGCTTTCTCCTTATTCAGTCAACATTTCGAACAGAGTTAGAGTTTCCATTATCAGAGCAGATGTGATATTGGATTCGTCCGAATGATACTGATATTGATACTGTCCGAAACGTTTGATAAAAAAGTTCAAAAAATTATCGCGATAATGGTTGTCTAATAAAAACTCAATTTTTGAAATTCTCCCTGTACATGGAGGGTAATTATTATTATTATTTTTTTTTTTGCGTAATAAACAGTCCATACATATATATGAAAGTAAATATGGACCAATAAAATAACGACATTTAGATACAGGACCATAATAAATCATAAAAATATGCAACAGTATACCTAATACAAACAATTCTGATTAAGTGAGCATCTTCAATTTACAAAGTGTTTTCTGATACACATATTTCTAAGGTTTACACCAAAATTTTAATGGATATCAATAATATCTTTGAGGAAAAGATTTAATTAAAATACAAACTACTAAAAGTAAAAGAAAAAATGTGAGGAACTAATAAAAACAACAACAAAAAATCAATGAAATAAAGTTTTTGGTTAAACATATGGCATTCGTTGGAATGTCATTTTTTTATGAATGTTGTGAATTTAGCAAGGTTCGTGTTAAACACATCGATGTTTGGGAATAATCTATTAAATGTGCTACAGCTTCTTCTAATAAATACATTTTAAAGGTAATTCGTTTTGCTCTTATTAATATAAAATGTATCCATAGATCGAGTAACTCTTTTTGGGCATCTAAAATGAATATTTTGTAGTAAGTATGGGCTGTCAATATAGTTATGAATTATCTTATAGAGTATTAATTAACATCGTTTTAAGGAAGTAGCGAAAGTTCTTAGAGGGAAAAATGTGTGAGGGATGGGTAGAAATCTAGGGGTCAGTGTATCCCCAATAATTGGGGATGCCTCATTCCCATTGGATCCGAAGTGTGGGGAGAGTAACTCCACACAAGAGGGTCTGAGGAAAATAATTTGCTTCGGGGGGCTAAGAGGGGATTTTCTGAAGGAAGGAGTCAATATGGGTCTTGAAGAGATCCATATTGTAGGAGGGAGGCAACACATAGGCCGGCAGATCAATCCACAGCCGCGCTGTTAAACTCAAGAATGAGTAGTAGAAACGACCCGTTCTTAATTGAAAAAAAAATACAGTTAGGCCCCTCATATTCCCAACCGGTGCCAAAGGAGTCAATGATTCTAGTGCCTCGGAAAATTTCTCATTGAAATACCAGCTGAACAAGGAAAGCATTCCCACCCGACGCCTAATCCTATTGTTAAGACAGGGGAACTTCGGGTTGTGTAGGTTGAGACGCGTAGTTTGATACCCATATACTCATATCCTGCCCCAAAGAAGACTCCTACCACTGAGCCACCTCGGTCGCCAACACTCTAAAAATGGCCCAGGGAGCTTATCGCTTAATTGAGTAAACCTGCCATATTTAATTTTATTTGGAAAGCCAAGAGTGCTTTCAAACGTTCTGCACAGTAAAGTTTATTTTTCGAATGGGTACCTATTTTACTATTAGTTCGTTATTCAAACATTTTTTTTAACTGTCAATATCAATCTGTTCTTCTTTGTCTTCTTCGAGTTTCCCTGACTTTTTCTTTCTGCTCAAATGCACGCAAAGTATTGTTATTATTTTATTGAACCAGTAAGGATATAAAGAATTCACCTATTCTTTGAAAAGTCATTTCTTTCTAACTTGGCAGGTGTATTGAGCACTTCCGTGTTATTTTGATACTGAGAGTTGTAAAAGTATTTGGCGCGGGTCACATTGTAACTTCCTCATAACTTCCGGGAACTTTATGTATGCCACGTGTCACACCAGTCACTTACATTATTCCCAACGAATTGAGATTGTGGAATTTACGTAATTGTTTTGAAACGACTTGAAAATTTGGGAAATTCGATGAGTCCAGGGTGGGAATTCCTGAAATTACAAACAAAACAAAAAAACATCTCAGGAACGATTCATATTATAATATTTATTAATAAAGTAAGAAACATTATTAATTTCCTGCCTCTCAGCTTGTTCACAAAACCTAAACTATATAACACATTCAAATAAGTCAATAGCAGTGACGTTAACATAAAAACATTAAGAAAACGTTAACATTTAATGTGGGGAAAACAGTTTTTAAAGTACCCCACAGAATAGAGGATCTACTGGCTCAATTATTTTCTCGGGATATCGCTTTAAAAGGTAATAAATCATTTTAAGTACCAAAAAATTGAAATTGGCAGGGATAATTCTTTATATATAAAAAACTCGTGTCACAATGTTCTTCCGAGGTAAACTCCGAAACACCTTAACCGATTTTGATGAAATTTAACTTACTGTGTGTAATTTGGTCCAACTTAAAAGAAAGGATAGTTTTTATCTCAATTATTAGAATTTTGTGTCTAACGGATTTTACTGGATGACGGATTTCCTGACGCATTCGAATTAAATGACTAAATACTTGATTTTATAGGCGAAAATAGCCGAAAAATTGATAATCGTGAAATTCTCCAACCCCCCTCCCCTCCCCATCTAGGACGGACGTATTAATTTATCCCGCCCAATGCGAGGCGACGGGCCGAGCCCAGTTTCTCCTGATTCGGCCCGCCACGCAGTAAGTGGGAAATCGCATTCGCCGCCAAGTCCTAGACAAACCTCACACCATAAACCCGAGCACCTATGATAAGTCACTTAACGTAGCATAACACTTGGGGTGACCACTGGAAGGGTTGTTGGTTATCCAATAAATGGTTTCCGGTGCCATGTATTGGATAACCGTGAAACCATAGATATATGAATATTCATAGACCAGAGAATCAGGGAGAGGGGTAAAAACCAACTGTAGCGGGGCGCAGAGGGATGAGTTGACTGTAACGATATGTGATTTGTTAATACTTCAATATGACAGTATATAGGCATCTCGCATTATAATATCACCATTTAGTTCTTAAAAGTAAAATCTGCTTTTGAATGAATAGACCTTTTCACATGGGAGCGCGAATTGTTCGCCCGGGTTGAACAAACTTGTGTAATCCATATAAAGGGAAGAAAGGTTCGCTTGTCTTGAGAGTCGAATATTTTGTTACCGTGTTTAGTTAAGACACTTTTACAAATGTTTCATAATTTACTTATCCCAGTAAACAGCAACGTGCACACGACGGGACCGGGAATCTCGGTTGTCAACGCTTCATTTTTCTCGGTGTGATAAATCTGATCATATTATATGATGTGAATAAGCTTAAAATAAAGACAAATAATGCCTACCTATGGAAGGTTATACGACTATTGTGTTTATACTCCTTTTCACTTTTATTTTTATACGTTTTAATAGCACAAGTTACCATTTTTGTCGTGTTATTTCGTAAAATGTACCGATGAGAGCTCGACGCTAGTCCGCACAAGAATGATGACGTCACATTTTCTAGATTTACGCGAACCTATACGCCAGCCCGCCGGTTCCATGGAACCCAGAATTAAGGAGGGGGAAATAATACGCTTTTATCACTTAGGGCAGGTCTATACATAATATGTCTATGCGTGAAACCATTCCTAGGGTTTTACGAGTATTTAACGGGAATAAAAAGATAAATCATTGAATGTATGCACTTGTGGAACGCCTTTGTGCCAATTTCTACGATAATATAACTATATATTTTACCTACTGTTTTTTTTTATTATTTGTATTAATATGTTTCACCATATTTCTGCATTATGTAAAATTGCGACTAGTTTTATGTTTGAAAAAGCCCTACAGGCATTAAATAAATAGATTGCAAGCAACATTTTGAAACTGTTGTCTAAACAAGTCAATATGCTAAAATAAACTGTCTACCAATACACCCCTGTTTAAGTTCGTATAAATAATATATTTGTTTAGAAAATGGGGAGTAGAATCAAGACGAAAAGCTTTTGTTTGACGATCTGTTATGAAATAAAATATTTTCATTTAATTATGTGCGACATTGTTTAATTATCTCGTTTTATTTTAATAACGGGGAGGACTGTGTCAACAAAGTTGGTAACGGGGGTGTAATAAAGCAAAGTTAAGGTGAGATGGGGAAGGAAAATTAAGGGTGTGGAATTTAACCCTTTCGGACCTAAGTACATTTTAAAGCACGGCGATTTTCAAAAAAAATTCCACTCTTTGTAGAACGAATTAAAATGTTCAGTTTTTTTATTATTCATTTGATGGCATTAATAGCATTGCGGGCTATTTTTAAAAATTAAATTCTAGCTTCTCATTCAGCAACCATGTTTGTAAATAGACTGGTATCATTATTTGTGATTAACCTCTATATCTGCGCTGTGTGTTTTTTTGAACTAAGTTTAAAGGTATATTTTTATTATAATTTGTATATGTATATCATTTAGAATTAATTGAAAACATGTAAATAGTGTGTGCTTTGTGGTATTAACTAAAACTCACCACCTGCTCTTTCCTTGCCTAAATTTTTGTACCTAATACCTAAAATCAAATACATTGGATAGAGAAACTTCAAATATAATGCAACTAAAGTACACAAATTTTGAAATCTACATACATATACATATATATATTCATGTACATACAAAAATATACAAATATACATATACTAACACATACGCATACATATATACACCTATATAACCACGTCCGCACACATATAAACAATATATATACCTCTATCTGAGTTCGAGAAATAGGCTATAAATATTTTTCTTTTTCGATAAAGACTGGAGCGATTTCAGTCCAAATTTGGACCACTTTAATTTTTGTAGGATTGTTTTCGGTCCAAAAATGGACCAATTTTTGTATCATTCGTAAAACATTGTCAATATTAATTTTCAAAAGCGGCGAGCACTCCAGGCGATTTTTTTATAATTCTCTGTGTCGCTCCAGTGGATAATACTCTCAAATTTGAATGTCGTTATTTTATTTGTCAATCATAGAATTATTCTTAATAAATTTATTAAGACTATTTTCAACGCTAATAAACAAAATAAAATTCCTTCCATTAGCTTTCGGTGTGAAAGGGGTAAGGGGGAGAAATTAAGGCAACATAGGAAAGTTAAGTGGATTTTGTAAAAGTAAAGCCTTAAATTTTTATAGACGAGCGGTCTCTACTTATTAGACTATTAAAAATGTCTGGACCTATCTACCTTACTGTTATATGGCACCAGTAACTTAGATTATAAATAATATAGGACTAAAAGTCTTTGTGCAAATTTGTGGTGTAGGTAATGAATGCTACAATATCTTTTTTTTACATTAGGCCCAGAGGAAAATAATTTCCCTCAGGGCCTATGTCATCTTTGGCGATGCTGTGTGGAGGGTATTTTTTAAGCAAATGAAGGAGAGGAAGTTCTGGGAAGGAAAAATGTATGAGGGTTGGCTAGGAATCTGGGGTTCAGTGTGTCTAGATCATCCGCCGCCAAGACCTAGATAAACCTTACCCCATGAACCCGGGCACCCCTGCTAAGTCACCAAACGTAGCGAACCACTTGGGGTGACCTATGGCAGAGGTGTTGGTTATTCAATCAATGGTTCCCGGGGCGGCGGTACCCATTCCCGCCTCCCATATTGTTATTTATATCTAAGTAGGTAGCAATGGGTTTTAATAGCCAGTATCGCAGCCGTAGTTTGAATACAGTACTCACGCAGTTGCATTTCTTGCGTAGTAATTCGACTCCAGAAGCGAAAATTCTATTAATATTGACTTAAAAAATAAAAATAGCACATTGTGAAAAATGGTAAAAACACGCAATTAAAACGTTCCAATATTGTATTGTGCTTTTGTGATCTTCGAGAACGCCTGGACATATCGCTTGGTTCACGGCTAGTTCATCGAAAACAAGTTCATCGAAAACGAGTTCAACTAATTAAAATTCAACCTAACCTAACCTAACCTAACCTTTTTTGTGTATTTTGTAAAATTGCTTTCGGTGAACTCGTTTACCCTTGCTGTAGGTTGGTTTGTACTATGTCCATTTATGGTTTTTGTTAAACTGTGAATGCAATAATATTAATCATATTTTTATCTACTATATCCACATACAAAAAAACAAATTTTTAGCGGAAACTTACATTTTGAACATCACTTTTTGTTCTCCATTTCCGTAGTAATTACAAAAAAATTAGGATTGGAGTGTACTATGTCCATTGGCCAATACTAATTTTTTACTATTATTTATAAAAACCTTATGTACGTGTATGTAAAAATTACCAATGTTTGATTACTCCAAACATTTTATTTATTCATACGACAATACTAAATTTTCTAATTTTTAATATTATTTATTATAACCTTGTGTATGTGAATGTTAAATTATTATTGTTTGATGTGTCATAGGATGAAACTACTGTTGGTTTGGTCTATCTCCACCCAGAGTATGGATATAGTATAAATCAACATGGTCGTAGTACAAACCAACGTTCATTTTTTTGCCATTTTGTTTTAAAAAAGTGTCCTTTTCCAATCTTGATTTTGGTTTAATTCAAATAAAAATTTAACCAATTATGTTGTTCTTTTACATATAGGTTGATTAACCCTTTTTATATTATTATTCATTTCAATTAGTTTGAAGTAAAAGAAACAATTTTTTTTTTTAATTTCAAACCTCGTTTTCTCAATACGAGTTTTGTGGACATAGTACAAATCAACCCTCAGAAAGCGATATGTTTGCAAGTGATGGACAGTAAAGAATAAAGTGGCCTATGCCTAAATAATACATAAATAAAAACAAATACAAAATTCTTGAATTTGCAACTAAAATGTATTTATCAGACTAATTCTAAATGAAAATAAAGTATTTTCAATAGTGATATAAATATACATAGCACTTTTTATCAACTTGAGTTAACTTTTCAACATTGTAGTTCAGAAAAATGTGTGAAAATTATTATACATCTGTCGCAAGCCGCGAATCTGAAAAAAAACAGCAAATCTTATTTTTCATCTTATTCTGTTAAAAAGTATGTGTAGATTTTTTTTATTACATTCGATCATAGGAAAACAACCTGAAATTGGTTGTGGTTATAAATAAATCAAGTTTTCTTTTTTCCCAATTACGAGTACTATTTTGCATTCATATTTCCCAGTTCATTTTTAATAACTCCTAAGCACTCCTACTCTCAGTTTTTCAACCAATTTTTATTGTAAAATCTAAAAACTACACCTTCTAAACCGTATCACATAGCTATCATATTATGCAACTGATATCAAACCACAATAGCGCCATTCGCTACGAGCTTTTCAGATTACTTGCCATTCATTACCCCTGACTTTTGACCAAACAGACGTGTTATCATTTTGTACTACTCGGTTCGCTGAAGCTTTTGTTTTATTATTATTCTCTCATTATTTAACGGAATTTATTTGCATAATATCCACAGTAAACATATATTTGGTTTAACTGTGGATTGAACCTTCCTCCACAGAGTCTGGAGTCAACACCGCTAACACCTAAGTCAGGTCCTAATTGGAGATTACCGACATTTATTTCGTATATTAACAAACGTAAATTTTTAAATATAATTTTATCCAATTTCAGAAAAATGCATTGTGCGCCCGTGTGCGTACATGAGTGTCACAAAAGTTCTTGATAAAATGCGTTTTAATCGACAATGAGTATATTTGCCGAGTTTCAGCTCCATCGGATATCGAAAAGTGGGGTAATTTCTATTCCCAAGATTCTGTTTAATCTTACTAATATTATTAACGCGAAAGTTTGTATGGATGTATGTATGTTTGTTACTCTTTCACGCAATAACCACTGAATGGACTTTAATGAAACTTTACAATAATATTGCTCATACTTCAGAATAACATATAGGCTATAATTTATACCCAAAGCTTGCTATTTTCCATGTATTACAAATAATAATTATTGTAGAAAATGTCAAAATTTGAGAATGACATTTTGAAAAACAATGATTGTAAAACCCAAATTCTATTTTAGAAAATATTTAAATTAGTGAATTCATTTGAAGTACTCACCCTGGAATCGAATCAAGAATTAAAGATATTTTAAATAAATAGGTTAAGAATTTTAGTATAAACATAGATGTGACCTACAAAAAGAAAATTGGCTAATCGAAGTACTAATCCTGCGCAGACGAAGTCGCGGGCAGAAGCTAGTCATTTATAAAAGTATTTAAAATAAGTTTTTGTTAATAGATTCGTATCTTTATTAAGTAGCTCCCACTGAGTTTGAATGCCTGCCAATTGCATTTGGTCGCTTTTCATCCCGTGTAATCTCCGCAAGATGTCGCTGCCATACGGGTTGGAGAAAGGGAAACCCATACCTCGAGCCAGGCTATTCAGAGCTAGTCACTCAACATTGCAAAGGCATTATTGGCTGACGTTTCAATACTGAATGGCGATCTTGTGTGCACTGGAATTTTGTAAAGGTCTTTCACCGGTAAAGGGGCAATACGTAGACACTAGAGTGTTAAGTATTTAATGATGTGTTATGGTTTTGCTGTTGATATTTGATTTTTCATTCTGAGAGAAGGAAATAGGGTTGATAATAATTATTTTCTTCCAATATTTTGTGTTTATTTGCATAGTTATTACTTTTGGTTTGTCAGCCTCTGTGGTCGAGGGGAAACTCGTGACAAAAAAAAAATATTATTAATTTGTGTTATTTCACAATTTGTTAATTACAAATTATATTTAATATTAATTACGCAAAAATATTTAAAAATGTTCGTCAAGAAGTCGAATAGTTAACTTAGATTGTCTCAAAACAGACAATGATCAGCAAGGCAGGAAAAGTCAATAATAATATATCGTGCATACATTAAAAAAATGGTTTCATAAAATATATTTTCTGCACTTTTTTGTCCAAGGTGACAAAGTAACTACGCTTTATATGGGTCAAATTTGCATCTTCTTTGGGTAAGGAAGGCATTGTTTCACGTAGCACCACACTACTTGTCAAAAAGCAGGTGTGTATCATTTTCAAAAGAGGTACGTAGGGGTTTCCAGGTTACGCGAGAAGGCATAATTTGGCGGTGCTTTCTTTGTTACACTGAGTAAAACACGTGCCGGTGCACGTGGGGTATAAACCGCATAATATACATATTATAGTGCGGTGGAGAATTATTTCTTGTGGAAAATGAAAGATGTGGTGATTTTGTTGTTTGTTCACAATGTGTTACGTTTGAAGTTTCATGGGAAATTTGAACATTTGGCTTGTGGGCGTTATTTCAATTACGTTAAAAAAATGTTTTTTTTTTACTAATAGTTAAAATTGAAAGCGTGTTTTTTTAAAGTATTACTTTTCAGATAAGTTCAGAAATTTTCCATTTATTTGAATTTTATTGCAAAGTGGAAATATTTTCACTTTCTGTCAGAAAATAAGCGAAGCATGAGGGGTTAATTAGTATAAATTGAAACTACATATAATAATACGTCAGCATACAAAACTCAAACAAAAATCTCAGATAACATCAACTACTACCATTGCCTTGGATCAATTCACCCACAAGACACAACACAATAGTTAGTATGTAGTTCTACCATTATTTCTTGTACCTAACCCCTCGCTGTGTGCCGCAGTCCACTAGACCATGTCAAAGGAAAGTCTGAGAGACTGAAACCAGTATGTTCGGGATGAGACTTGACTTCTTTTGAGGCATTACCACCTCGCCAGAAAATCACTGGGTGCACTGAAAAATAGCACAAGTTTTTTGTATAATTTTTTTCATATTTATTCCTACATTGATTTATTTTCAATTTTGGACGCGGCTATGGGTACCGCCACCAATTATTGGATAACCAACACCCCTGGCAAAGGTCACTACATCCTCAACTTGCTTCCCTATAAAGACCCTCCAGACAGCATATGAGTACAAGGGATTTTTTTCCTCAAATCCTCCTGTGTTGAACTTATGTAAAAAAAATCTTGGAAATACACGATTGTACAAACGATAAAATAGGCAAGGAAATAATTAATTATTTCTGTAATTTAATAAACACTCTACCAATAATAATTTTCCTGGATTCCTTTATCCTTGTTCCACAATGAAAATACTCAAGAATACACTTGTAAACTCATGTCAAAGCATTGAATTTTTTGGTGTAAGTCTAAGGGCCTAGTTGTTTCGCAGAAATGTATCATTTTAAAGACTTAGTTAAATGCCAATTCTAGATGCGTTTCAACACTCTATAAAATTGTAATAAGCTGACAAGCTTAAGCTATGATAGTTCACCTCTGCTAATCACAATTTGTTCAAAAATAAAATAAAATTAAAATTGTACTTTTTGAAAGCAATAAAAAATAAGCGAAAAACCGTATTAATTATAATATTTTTACGCGACTCGTTCCGAGTTTTATTCTTATTTTTTTTTTTTTTTTTTACATTGCTTTTTATGTCGAATTTTTTCAAATTGTTAGGTTTTATAATGTGTACATTTCAACATACATCGTTTACATTGTATTTGTATCTTATTATTGTATAAAATGTTGTGTTTATGTCCCGGCTGAAGAACTACATTTATTTTGGTGGGTTCAAATGTAAAAAAATAAAAAAATAGTACACACATATGGAAAGTGTTATCTATAAGGATTTAGCAATTATAGATAATTTCTTGGATGACTAAAAGTAACATCGTATAACACCATTTTTATTGTGTTAGAATTCCTTCATGTTCTTTTAATTTAAAAAAAATGAAAATATCTTTTCTCAAAATAACATTTGCGAAAAATGATTCAAATAATACGGCGTATTGACTTATATTATGGTAGTTACGTGAAAATTTCAAATCTTTATCGCACTTGGTGTATACATAGTTGCGTGCTAAAAATTGCAGTCAAGACATTATATTACATAAAAATAAAATGCAAAATTTCACGAAACCAGAGGTCACTGTCACTGAGGGTGATGCAAACCTCAAACAAATGGAAAAAACAATACAAACTTTACAAAAAAATTAAAATATTTCATCCTAGACTTGCAGATAAAGTCAATAGATGTCGCATATCAATAAAAAGCGATAAAATTTATCCTGACATTATCTAGAGGGCATTTAGTTCGAGTTGAATCTTGCAATCATACATAATGGTAGTAGCCAATTAAAATATGCGAATAAAAAATAAAAATAATGTTGTGGTTCTCAGTCGAAGTATGTATGATACAGTTAAAAATGACCGAATCGGATAGGGATACGTTGGCGCAGTGGATAGCGCGTTGGCCCGGATTGCCAGAGGTCCTGGGTTCGAGTCCCAGATGTATCCGTATCTTTTTCTGATTTTTCTTTTTCGGATTTTCGATTGACTTTCGCTAATATTATCTTCACTAATTAAAATATTAAAAACTTCAGTTAAAGTAGATTTTTTATTAAAAATTGAGTTAGTTAAATAATAATGCGGGTATAAACGACCTATGGCAATGGCCTAATTGGAATGGCATTTGTCCCGGTAAGACGAGAGGTTCTGGGTTCCAGTACCAGTTGTGACCGTTATCTTTTATTGTCGTTACGACCGTTATCTAAAGTTGCCTCTAAAATCATGAATAATTAAATTCTATGACCTATATTACATTATAAAAATACAAATAAACAAAGCAGGACATATCCTTATTAGATATTTGCTTTACCTTTTGATTTAAAAAATAATTATTCAGTTTGGTTGGTATTTTGGGCAGAAATTAAAATTTAAGATTTGTATGAAAAAAGACCGTGCGTCCGTTCTCATTAAACCCCGAGATTTTGCAAGATACACGGAGAAAAATGTTATTCTAAAATACTAAAAACGAGAGTGAAGTTCTTACGAAAAAATTAACAGTGTTTCAATGTTTATTGGCGGGAAAATGTAAGAATAATTTGTTGGTATACGTACGAAATTGAGTATACCAACAAATTAATCTTACATGTTCCCGCCAATAAACATTGAAACCCTGTTAATTTGTTCGTAAGAAATTCAGTCCCGTTTTTAACCGTTTTTACGAATAAAATGATCGCATTTTAAAATAATATTTTTCTCCGTATATCAAGATAAAAAATATGTATTTTTACTTTCAGCGTTTCTATTGTAACTCCATCTAAAAACTTTAGGATGTATCTTATGTTTAATCTATCTTTAAAAATTTACACCGGTTCATGGTTTAACAACAGTTTTGTTCTGTTTACATACGTTTCAACCGGAAGCCGCTTTTCCTGACTTATCCTGTACGAAACATCTTGTTCATGTAGGTATTAAGGAAAACATAATGAAAAGCGGGGTATACAGGGGAAGGCTTTGTGAAAAAACTGTGTTGGGGGATGGGGGTTGGGGATGATTTCACGGAGTAACGCAGGCTTTCTTCAACCCTTCAGTTGAATGCAGCCTTGATATGGTTTGCTTGTTGAGGTTTCATTGCGTCAGAAGTTTTTTACTTTTTGAAATATATACAAAAAGATACAAGTCTTTGTTTTGGATAAAAATATGATATCATATAAATCGATTTATTATGAGTTGTAATCGATTTGAAAGGGTTGGATCGATTTCCATATTTTTTTTAAAAATTTTATTTATTAGATACAAAAAAAAAATACATACACATGAAGCTTTTACTGTCCAACTGGGAAAGTTTCGCGTTTAGGACAGTCAAATTGCCTGGTTTAATTATGATGGAAAAAAATTACTATTAATATGTTTTCGATGACTTATAATAATTATTTCTAACCGGAAAAAATGAAGGTAACTGCTAATAATAACAATTTTCTGACTATAAGCTTTCTTTGGCAATTGTGATAGATTTCAGTATCTGGGAAAAAACCGTTCTGATGGTGTATTTTGGTTTGAACTCTTTAGCCATTTTAAGGTAACACAAAACCCAAAAGTATCGTTCAAATCTTAAGGACGTATGTGAAGAAGGTGTGTACTGGTATATTTAACGCGTTTTATAAATTTTTCGAACCATTTTACGTAAAATATTTTAATGAAAAGGAACACTTTTTAAAATCTTAGGCCCTGGAAAAAACCTGAAACCAAACTAAAACTGGTGGGTTACTATGGTTTCCAACCAAACTTCTATCACTGCGCTACTCAATTTTACGATTTCAGTCATTATCTCAGCTTGTTTAACCATAGACGAGGAACAATTCAGCTGTCAAATCAGTCATCTTTCGCTGTCATGTTGGCGCTGGCGAATAAAAAAAACTGATAAAAAAACTGGCGCAACTATGGCAACCAAACAAACTGTCAACGGCTGGCCGTGGCTACTATCACGGCTAGTTGCGAGTGACTGTTTGATATTGAGAAGTTGTTTAGTGTGCGGACCATCACATTGACATACACAAGATAACGGGTTGAGTTGAAATCTGTTTTTTTTTTGTTTATGAGCGGAAGCACTAAATCTTAAATACAAATAACTTTCACCCGTGGGTAGTGGTTAAGAAAAAAAAAATACAGTTACGAATTCTTCGGAATTAATTAAAATGTGAACCTCGTACAAACCCCCGTTATTAAAGTCTTGTACCGCCTTAAAAAGAAACCCGGTGGTGGAGAAATTTGAAATATAGATTTTACTAAATTATTAATGTCACTGTTGCTCTTACTCCACCTGATATTGAGCGAAAGGGACAATGCACCTCGGGCTACTAATACCTAAATAAACTCGATGTTTTGTATTCCCCACTTTTCTCCTCCAAAAGTGGACTGATTTTCAATTTTTTTTTTCACCAACTACATAAGATAAACTATTCATGTCTGTACATTATGCTTTTTTTAAAAAAGCAATGTCTAGTTTCGTCATAGCTCTAGGTCATAACTTCTATAAAAAGTACTTACATGTAGTATTTAAATATATTTTTTGCCCTGGGGACTGACAGTAAGGTAAACCATATTTGACCGAATTACGCATGCAAATTTCTGAAAAGAACGCAAGTAGACATAATGAACAACGTACAAATACGCCTGCAATTAAGGTGGACGGAGGGAGAAAAGATTGTTATGTAAATGCATAGCGCCCAAGAAAATGATTAAAAAAATCGGCGTAGTTTCGAAGAAAATAAGAACATCAATAATCATCTCTGGAGATTTGAATGCGATTTAACTAGAATAATTATAGCAATGATATAATTTTGATCTTATATCAATGTGACCATTTTTGTGGGAATAATCGAATAATTTCTACTATTTTACTCAGGGTCTCCCGTATGGGGTTAATGTTTAAAAAATATCCCCTTACTGTTTGTACTAAAAGCTGTGAAACAGTAAGTAAGTAGGTATTTTTGCTAGTATTATTCGCTCAATTATAAAATGTTCGTTAAAAACGAGGGACGTAATATTACCCCTCCATTAAAGGTGTAAGCCTTTTCATAAAGTGTTAGTTTTTACATGTTCGTAATAAGCATTAACTTTTTGGCTCGCCATAATTTACAATAAAATATATAAATTTGTTTTAGGACACTTTAAATGTTTTTAAAATTAATGAAATTGATTCATTTATCATTTAGTCCCATTCTAGATATGTTTAAAATAAACCGCTCTGTTATTGCTGGAATTCCCGCAATTACCCCCTCTCCCTTTGACCTCCCACTCCAGCACCTAAATGTTTGGTATATATCTATCAATATTTTGTATCATAGGTTAGTTTTAATATTCTCCTGACGAAGGAAGGGTTCTTCCGAAACTGATAGTGTAATTAAAATTTAAAGTGGTCTAAAACAAATTTATATATTTTATTATTAGTTTTTAGTTTGCAAAACTACCGCTAGGTTTACGGTTGACATGAAAAATCATTTTTGCGGTGCTGCCTTGTGTGGAGGAAAATGCGTAATGCGTAATCTGGGAACGTTTGTGTATGTTGTAAAGAAGACCAAAAAGGTATCAGGTTTATAGATATATGTTCTTAGCATTTTTAAAACTCCACTAAAAGCTGATTCGTTGTTAAAAGAGGAACGTGTTAAACATTGCAGGATATGAGGAAGTAGTATAACTGAAGAGGTATCTCAGACCGGAAGTGAAGTAGATGGCCGGAAGTAAAGGAAGAGAGAGGATGGGCGGTGTTACAATAACTCACATCTAATCTCAGACCTCCAAGAGAGTCTTAGACGGAGATATACCATTTGATTAGAGTGCAAGATGTAGACAACAGTGTATTTATCACTCTATCTTTGTACTTTTTTGTGAAAAAAACAATATGCACATGAGTCCAGAGACGGTCGAAATACGGTAACCCAATCGTGAAGTTGAAGGAGTGGGTCAGGGAAGGAGATCAGGGAAGGAGATCAAGGAGAGGGGGGTACGGGCGTCCTACCAGGCATCAGATCTTGGTGTAAAAAATATAACATCATAATAATGATGTGAGAATGTGGATATCCGAAAAGAATGCGAGGCTGATGTGAGCGTAATAAGTAAGATTAAGAAAGGGACGCTTAGATGGTTTGGGCATGTTGAGCGAAAGAATGAAGAAAGGAGTGTAAAGAGAATTTATGACGCGAATGTGAATTGTAGAAGAAACCGAGGACGCCCAAGGAAGACGTGGCACGATCAAGTGAAGATCAGATACTTGAGTCGGGCCATGTCAAGAGTCATAATAATAGAAGAGTATGTATGGGAAGATGTATGAATGTGAATGAGGCAAGGAGTGTGTGCCAACACCAAGTTGTTTGGCGGTCTATCCTCTCTGCCTACCCCTGCGGAGAAAAAAAAATGGTTAGTTAGTTAGTTAGTTAATATTGGTTATCCAAGGAAACACTTCCTTCCAAAGAGAGTAGTGGAAGGATGGAACAAACTTCCACAACATGCAGAGACTCATCAAAATACCTAGGTCTTAGTATACCCATCCAAATACATACCGGCAATTCTGTCCAAACGGTTATATAAAAATGGCAGCAGTTTCATGGTTATTATTCAGTTTATAATAATACGTAATATATATGGGTTTTATCTTGGCCGCCATTTCTGTATAACTGTTCGGACAGAATGTATTGATAAGTCAAATCCTCTTTTGGTATATTTTATTTAATCATTGGATATTCGCAATTTCTTTCAAAGTTTTTTTTTTAATATTAAAAAAAGATAAATTCATATATACATGATTTTAAGGGACTATTTGACCTTTTAACCAGTGATATCTGTCATCAGTTGAAGTAAGTTATGTAAATGAAATTTTAGTCTCCGGTGACTTTTTTAAATGTTTTTTTTTCATTTTATTTTTATTATCAAAAAAATATTTTCAATAGACCGCATTATTCAACTGATCATTAACTCCACATTGGAGACCCTGAGGAAAAGAACTTCCATCGAGGTCTATGTTTCATAGGCCTATATTTTTGAAGAGACCCTTCTGTAGGATTAGACGGTAGTCTTGCAGGAAGGAGGAAATATAGAGGTCGCCAATCGTTTCACAGCCGAGCTATTGAACTCAATAACTATTCGTAGAAACGACCCGTTCTATATGTAGCTTTTCGGCGTATACCCCGCAAAAGAGACAAATATCAAATAAAAATTACATATTTAATTAACATTGAACGATAAAACTAAATGTATGTACGATTATTCACAACAAACATATCACAGACTGGATAAAAAAAATACAAGGTATTCACTTTACTCAAAACATTACATCACCCAACTAAAAATATCCCAATCCAAACAATTAAAAAAAAAAACATAAAGGACCACCCATTAGCACCCATTTAACAACCGATATTCATACTGCAAAAATATTCATTACCACAATATTATTTATACCAGTGACGTGTGTTCCATAGAAAAATATAGATACCTGCTTTTGAAAACTGTTATTTGCCTAACTTCACTTACTACTAATCTTAAATTTATGTACACGATATTGCCGCCATGGGTCGAACCACAGTGCCCTTTTTGGCAATCAAGGATGATACTGTGTTTTTACTTATGTCGACAGAATAACACTTAATTCAGAACATACGGCACGTTCCTGAATAGAAGATACTCTCAGTATCGCCCTGGTATAAAACCATTATTTAAAATTAAAACGTTGTTTCAAAATGGCTTTAGCCGTGTTTGTTGACAAGATCTGAATAGCCAGGTACTTCCCCACCTTCCTCTTCCCTATCTCCTTCCGTTCCTCACTACCTTCAGTCTCACAACATGATGCCATTATCTCACTGGCTCCAGACTAGGGCATTTGGGACTCTTATGCTCTTATCTTAATGTAAAAAAAAATATTTAAAAAATTTTAACACCTCAGCACAGGTTCTCCCAGTGATGTGTTCATAAAATGCTACTACTAACCTTTTTACATCCAGTTACTAAATATTAACTTTTTTTTTGTACTAGTATGTCCACTGTAATCGTTTGTAAAATGTATGTTCGAGAATAAAAATTAATAAATTAATAAAATTTATGGAAAAATTACATTTAAACCAGAGATTTGTCGCAAATTTTTATTTATCATTTTTTTATTCTTTTCGTAGTTCCTTTTTTTAGCACCCATTTAACAACGGATTACCGCAAAAACAATCATAAGTAATTATTATATCATTTGATTTCGTTAATAAAAAATTATCCCCTCCTTCTCGTTATGAAATAATAAAAACACTGTTTTGAAATTTTAAATTTAAATTGTAATGTGAATTTAATTGTCGAACTTGTAAAACAATTTATTTTGACTCTGGTACCTGTCATCAGAAACAGGCTGTCCAGATTCGAAATCATTAAATTCAATTTAGTCAGCACTAAAAACAAGTATGGAAATATCGTTTGAATGCTTTTTAAACGCGTTACAATTATAAACAACGCATAATAAAGCTTAACACGCTTAAATTTATCGCTAGGGTAGATTTTGTAGATAATAAATACGATAAATGACGAGATTAATTTGGTTTAGGTTAAGTTAGGTTAGGTTAGGTTAGGTTAGGTAAGATTGGGTTAGGTTCAGTTAAAGTGGGTACCTATGTTTGTTTCATCTCTTGCCTTAAATGTTCTTATGGGATCGAAACAAACATAGGCAAACCCATATATACTAATTAATAAATCCGTTAAGTTTCCGCCCCTAAATACATCAATAATAGATTTAAATTAACCACGTTGGGTCGGCTATGTATACAGTAGTCACTTCCTAGTTGTGGCGGTGGAAAAAGGGGGGGTTTCTCGCTTACGAGACAAATTAAGCGAACTAAGTACTCCTTCGAACTACAAGTTCCTCCACGCTGATATTAGGGGTGCAAATTCTACCCTTAACAACGATATAAGGAACTTTTTTTAAGACGGAAGTCATTGAAGCTTATAAACCTCAGTAATATATAAGCATTAAATATATTACTACTTTTCCAAACTTACATAAATGATATTTCGCAATTAAATATAAACGGTGAAATTTTTCTATATGCAGATGATACAGCAATAATCTGCTGGGGTAAAGATCTAAACATCCTACTAGAAAATACACAAAGTGACCTAGAAATAATTTACAATTGGCTCCAATCAAATATCCTAAAAATGTATATTAAAAAAACAGGACATTATGATGTTAAGCTCATTCTGTAAAATAATTCCACCTCATGTACCCTTAAAAATTGAAAAGAACGATTTGCAAATCCTGGTACAAGCATTGACAAAAACTCTCTCTTAAAATATGACATGAAACAATCAGGGACAAAAGATAAAAAGGAACTATCGCAACTGGGACTCATAACCCAATTGCCTATGTTTTAAAATGGATATTTTAACAAATTTGTTGATCAATAAAACTCTTGAAAATTACATGAAAATACTCAAATTGTAAGACTTGGTAAGTCTACACAAAATTTAAAAAGATCATTTTTGCATTGTAGAATTGCTTGCATTAATAATCTTCCAGATTGCACTACATAATACAAGAAGTCGGGATTAATTTCAGTGTAGAAATTCTATACAGAAACCAGTGGAAATTTTCAATTTGTCACCAAACCAATAAAAAATGTTGTTTAAGGTGCAGTTCAGTTATTTAAACAACTATGTATAATTATGGACTACGTGGAATTAACGATTTTTAGTTGATTCCTGTAGACCACCATTCTGATTAAGAAACCAAATTTTTTTAATCAGATCTTTTGCATAGATCAGCAAAGTTTTGATTATGAATGGTGTTATTTCGTCTTTCGCCAGGACGAGAAAATATACTAGACTGGAACTTGCATTTCAAATAACATGCACGAATTAAGTAACATTTTAATAAGTATTAATTCTGAAACACACACAACGTCTCAGAACACTCGCTTCTATTGACATTTTAACCATCGAAAAAGAATTCGATGTTTTTGATCGAAATTGGACATCGATGTTTGTCAACCCTAACAACGCCTTCCCCTCGAACCTAAGAAGCTCCCACCCCGTCACCCACCCTCTATTCCCGGCGGCCGCACTTAACTCATTGTTCTAACAACCCCAAAGACCGGACTTGAGAAAGAACAGGGGGGTGGAACAGGAAAAACGAACGGGAGGCTTTGATAACGAGGATCAAGTTTCTAAACAGGAGGGAGACGAAAGGTTATACAATTTTTAAACCCGATTTATAAGTTATTAATGTGATTAATAATAAGTTAGGAAGAATTTGTTTATTTATTTACACAATATATAAAAATGAAAGAAAACCAGATTCGTTATGGTGTGCGTTCCTTGCTTCAACGCAGGCTTAATTTTTTTGAAAGCTTGCTGGTCCAACCACTCATTTGTGAGCATGTATCAAAACTCTTTTGAAAAACATTTTTTTTTTGTTATTATTTCAAACATGTTAAGGGCCAGTTGTTTCGGAAAATTTCACGTTTGAATTTCCCTCAAATCGACATTCACCGAAAAATTGGGTTGTTTCAACATCCTTCAGAAGAAATTTCATCGAAAATTCCGGTCCAATTCCCTTCAAATTTGAATTTTCCTTCAAATTTGAATTTCCTTCAAATCGTCATTCACCGAAAAATTGGGTTGTTTCAACTTCCGTCAGCAGTGAAAATACTATAGAAATGTGATGTGAATGTGATCAGCCGAGTCCGGGCGGTTAGCGAAATAATGGGAGGCGCATGCGCAGACGTCAAAATTGTGATTCGGCGGGGAACACTTGAATAAAATTTTCAAATTTATCGAACGTTATTTGTTGCTATTTACTGCTGACGGAAGTTGAAACAACCCAATTTTTCGGTGAATGACGATTTGAAGGAAATTCAAATTTGAAGGAAATTCAAATTTGAAGGGAATTCCGAAACAACTGGTCCTATGGAATTTTCGATGAAATTTCTTCTGAAGGATGTTGAAACAACCCAATTTTTCGGTGAATGTCGATTTGAGGGAAATTCAAACGTGAAATTTTCCGAAACAACTGGTCCTTAGTGTTACAATATTTACAAAGTAATATAAGATAATATTTCAATTACTCTCCTAATAAAAAACATGCTTGTGCTTAGGAGAGGACAACTATATATTCTTACATCTATTTTAATTTAGAATTTTATTACAAAAACTATTTGTAATTTTGTGACAAAATACAATGAAAGTAATTAAAAATAAATAAGTTAAAAATACCATGAAGATGGCAAGTTTAAAAATAACACCAACTTATTTCTAAGTGTCGTGAAGATGAGGAAATCTTAAACAAAAAAATGTAGTCTACAAACATGAAGATGAGAAAATCAACAAACATGAAGATAAGAAAATCAACAAATATGAAGATGAAATAATCAAACACACGAAGATGAGTTCTACAAATCGAACCCTTGGAATAACAAGGTTCCATCTGTTGCGGCAACGTCATGCGATAATAAACTCTAAAGTAGCTTACAATAGATCCCATTATCGCACAATGTTACCAAGGCAGATGAGGAAATGACAAAGATGGTCTTACACCAGGGCGATACTAAGAGTATCTTCCACTCTGGAACGTGCCGCAAATATACTATATATTATTTTTAAATAATTAATTGTGAAATAACACAAATCAATTAAATAAAATTTATTTGCGCACGCCGGGTTTGAACCCGCGGCCTTCGGAATGGGAGTCTAACGCCCTACCGCTGGACTATCATCAGAAACAGCAAAGGCCTTACATTAAGGCATTACAGATTAGGCCTTCAGAGGACAGACACCACGATAAAAAAAACGCGCTGCTTTCTCTACCAGAACAAGGTGGTGTGGAAATGAGTTTTTCAGCCAAATCGCATTTTGAAGTATACTTTGCGACGCTCGCACGCCAAAATTATTGATTTTACGAAAAAGTTGTCAACACATAAATTGTAGTTTATTTTACATGTACGTGTTTTTATCGCAAGATAATTCGAAAAGGAGATATTGTCAAAAAACTGCTCTTAGCCACCATTTTTCCAAAAATGGCGGCGCGAGCGGCAAAGATACGAGGTGGCAAAGTTTAAATTCGGAAAGAGCACATCGAAATCTACAATATTACCAATTTTCAAAACTCACGGAAAACTTTACAGGTAGAACTACCAAATGACTTGACTAATTGTGGAAAGTTATAACAATGGTGCGTTTTGTTACAGTGGCGCGGCGGTTGGACTGTGTGGTCAGAATGGTCCGTTTGCTCGAGGCCTTGCGACGGCGGGGTGTCCAGGCAACTGCGGAGATGCAACTCTAGAGACGGCTGTAAGGGGGAGCCGCAGCGATACAAGATTTGCAACATGCAGGTAAGTCATTTATTACATACATTTTTTTAATAAGGGAACAACTAATACGCTGACAATTTCCGTAATGTTCTTATTAAAAATATCTGTACTTATCAGCAAATTTACGTGTACAGAGTAAGGTGACGCTACAAAGCAGTGCAAAATAACGTGCTTTTGGTTAAAGAATTAGATCGCTTTAATTAAATATTGACCGTAGAACACACATTAGCCTTTGAAACAATCGAGTATTTTTTTTTATTAATCTTTTTATAAGCACAGGAAAAAATAAAGTATCAGACCCATAAAACTGCTTTAAAGTTAAAAATCTCCTACTTACGAACCCCTTTTCGTTTATGGTTTTATTGAATAATGTAGAAAATTATATAATTTTAAAAATAATCGTAAATATCACAGACCACGTTTCACAATGTAAAGCTTAAATACGACACACACTTGACTTGACACTCGTAACCCTAGGATAGCAATGGAGCACAACGCTCTCTCAATTAACCTTGAGCTCACATATCAACACAATCACAAAGAGTGTTAATATCTCAAGCAAACTGTGAGATAGGTTTTACCTTGACTTCTGCAGTAGGTAACAGAGATGAAAGAGATAGATTGACTATATAAGCCGTTGTAGTAGTTAGTAGCGCTCTCTGTTCCCAGCTATTAGTTTAGACTCAATATACTGTGATACTCGTCATTACAATAAACCGCATTTACAATACACCGTGTACCATCATTATAATAATGCTAATAATCATCCAAGATTAACACAAACCAACATTTATCAACAGCTGGAACATCGAGTTGATACAATTTTTGAAAGAACTTACTTGGTTTTTCGCAAAATGATGTTTTCTAAAAATTGCACTATCCTACCACATAATGGGTCTATATGTTTATAAAACAGTATACCTATAATCTTCCTTAAGGCCCTGCTTACTCGCTCAAAAAGAAGTAGAAGGAGAGGTACGACATAACGAATGTTGGAGGGAGCGCTCTAATATTAAAAACTATAAAATTCAAGCGAAAATTGTGAAAATGTTTAATAAAACACGATTCGCTTAAAAAAGAGCAAAAATCTCATAGGGCTTGTATTAAGTAACATTTAAAGAAATATTGTGAATTTTTTCGTACATATAACTTGTAAAAAACAGAAATAAACGTGTAAATAATAATTTTCGTAGAACACGTTGCGGTTTATTTTTATCTAGGGTATTTCAAATAAATACCATTTCTGAGTGAGGAATGTATAGCTAGATACTATCTTAAAGAATGACATATATTTTTTAAGAGCTTAAAAACTTCGAACATTTAAGGAAAATATGTAAGAAATTGGTAGAAATTCGGGATGCCGCCGCTTAAATGGTTTCCCCAGAATAAATACTTACAATCAGAAAAATGTTATTTTTCGCAATTTATAAGAAATATATAGTAAAGAATTACGAAAATATTCTTTAAGATTCATTAAAATTTTCGTACAGCAAAATAATTATTTTTTACAACATAAAAAAAAGATCACACTGAAGAATTCCATGGTACTGCGCATTATGCGTAGAAGAATAACGAATTGATGCTTATTACGAAACAAAAAGCAAGAAGTCTTATCTCATTTTGTTATTTTTTATTTCCAATCGAATAAGATTTTTTAGTAAGCGATGAACATTTTCTACGATTGCAAAATCCCATGAAAATATTTTTTTTTGTCGTGTATAGATATTATTGAAGCCCCTGACTCATAGAACGTTATCTTTTTGCCACATTTTTGCCTCTTGCCCGTATTTTAAATTACATTATATCATCGGATATTCTTTAAAAAGTACTTAGTCCTTTATGTAAGAATTATTTTCCAATTTTTATGATCTGACAAATTTCATGATTCTTGAACACAATTGAGGCTATGAAATTCTAAATTTCCGATCGGTTTGAGGTCATCAATATGTCACTCTCTGTTGTTCATACTTAATGCACTTCGATAATGTGTGTTCAATATCTTCCTTTTGTGCACATATTGAGCACGTTAGAGAATCAGAGAGACCTATCAAACACAATATTGAAAATAAAGTATGTGTTAAACGATCAATAAGGATACGTCGGCGTTCAACTGGTTCAAATTTTTCGAAACTAGAATGATAAACCGCGGTTAATGAAAAACCAAATTTAAAGCTTGCAAAATACATAACAAATATTTCAAAAATTCATAAAATAATTTAGCGACCTACTATGCACTTTATAATATACGCGCTCATAGGTAGAAAGCCCGAGGAAATTCCCGCAGCTTTTCGCCTCTCCGCTTCGGTAGGAACACAGCTCAAATTACACTTTGCATCATCATAATCAAAACTGCATGTTTGCATCTTACCTCCGGTCGCATGCATTTTTGCGCATGACCAGAATGCGGGATCGAAAATTGCTGCATTCCTTGGGGGGCTTTTCTCCGGTCTTATGAAAAGTTATCGTCCCCCCTTCATGAATATGTAAATTAGTACTGGGAGGATCCTTGGTAAGCGGAATTTTCGTGTTGCGCTCAAAAATTATATGCCTTGTATCCTTGTAAGACGGGTTCCTGTGAAGGGTGCGGTGCATTATTGTGTGTTTATTTATTGATGGCTGCTAAAAATTACTTCACACAAAGAACCTTCTTTATGTGGATACGTCACAAGAGTCCGTACTTCTCGGAGTCAGTGGAACAGTTAAAATATATGTTACGAGAAAGAAGGGAGTGAATATGGGTTTGTCACCAAATGCGGATTCTAAAGTGCGGTTTTTCACCAATGTTATCTCCTTGGTCGAGGGATGAGGCTTTAGACTAGCCATCCGAAGATTGCGGGTTCGAATCCTTACAAATTATTCATTTAAAATAATATATATGTATTATAATTGTGGCACGTTCCGGAGTTGTAATTCAGTGTCACCTTGGTGTTCGACCACCATTAATGGTGGCAGTGGTAATGGTAAGCAAATCAAACCTCGTTGAATTTTTATTTATTTATTTATTTAAATACATGATTTATCAAAAGTACATATAGTTTTTTGTGATATTTCACCCTTCATGCTAGGGATGATCCTGTGTTATAGCGGGTGAATGTTACAGTTTGGGGATATACATTCATTAGTATAGGTTGGTAATTTTCATTAATTAATACTACGCACACAATTCTTCTGCAATAAAAGAATTATATATAGTTAGATAGGATTACAAGAATAAGATGAAGAAGTTAAAGAATTATTGAAAAAGAGAAATTTAAGGAAATAATAGTATATGAATCACAGCAATCAAGGTAGAATAATAAATAAAGATAAGGAATAAAGATAAATTATGTTTTGACTGCTTTTAAAACTGTGTATCCAATTCTTATATAATAATAAATTTTTTTTAAAGTGTATAGATAGATTTCTTGGCACTCTAGGGGTTAAACCTTTTATATGACAAAGAGGCCTGCTCTCGCATATTTTGACCTCTTAATAACTTTGCAATACACTTTATTATTAACATATAAATAATGCAAACATATTTAAAATTATACCTTTGAATAACAATTAGGGCAATAAACAATGAAAACTAATATAATATCCTTTAACAATGGCGATTCTGCCTTTGTTAGCGCTTGATTTGCCTGGGTCCATTTTAATGGTTTAAAATAAGACATTACCTTAACAAAAGATAACAGAGGTGCGAATTAGTCTGAAACCCTTGAACGAGAATTCAAAATAAGTGTAACAAAAACATAACTCGTTTTCCACGAAATTCGTTACTATATTCACTTTCATTTAGAACCTCCGTGAGACCGGAGTATGATGGTTATGTGAGTGGTAGACACTGTAAGTTTAGCCCTGGTGAAACAGTACCATTCAGAATCAAAACGTTGCTTGAAATGGCTTTAGCCTTGTTTAGTTACCAGCTCTCAAAATTCTGATTCATTCTAACCGACCCGTATAGTCCTCACAATACTTAACACAACACAAAAATATTTTGGGTCATCAACTCAAAAAATACCAAAAGGCAAATGACCGGTCAGTGGTTGAGCGGGCATCGCATTTGGGTCCCATCCAGGCGTTTCGTGTTTGATTCCTCGGCTGGCTAAGTCCTCCATCACAACACAAGCAACATCTTCCGCTTAGTGTGATGTTAGTAGGCGATTTTCAAATGTTGTTGGGTTATTCGTAACCCGGGAATGTTTGTCTTTCTTTAAAAAAAAAAAAAATACCTCACACAAACCTTAAACCAAAGACAGGCAAATTGACAAAATAAACATTGTTTAGTGTTGAAATAACTTTAGGACATTAATCCATTTTACCTATGTTCCTTTTCAAAAATTCCTTCCTTCTGATTACCCTTCTTTCACATCAAGGCCCTTACCCAAGAAGCAAAAGAAGATGAATAAAAACACTCTTGAAAAAAGAACATATTTGCACCCCATTTTTTTAAATAAAAACATTCAATTCTGTAGGGCTTGTACAAATCTCGCAAATAACAATCATAAAAATATTATCATATTCGTGTTAGTGACCACCTCGGATCATTTAATGAAATGGAAAGTGACCGTTAATGAAGAGCTAGGATCCGCCACTCATCATCAAGGTAAGAGCCATTCCTGTCTTATCCTTCCCCTTGTCGAAATAAAACACAATCTTATAGACAATCGTAATTCGCTTTACATAATTAGTTTAACAGTCCTTACGGTGTCATTGGACACTTAACAAACATACTTATGTGAATGTAATGTAATACTTACTACCTTTGGACAAAGAAGCTCTCAATGTTTAGTTGTGAAGTTATGTAATAAATTCCCACTTGTCTCTTAGAAATTAAAACATAAAATAATCATATTATTTGCATCCAATCATGTCGTAAATAATTATCGGGAAAAGAACTGACTGTTATTTTAAAAACATTGCCATGAAGTTACTTGAAAAAACTCTCCCCAAACCAAAAGTCGAACCATAGAAGTCTCTGAAAAACTTCTATTCAAAACCTGGTCCCCCCAGCACATGATCTCCTAACGAGAGACTGAAGAGGACAGATAAAATATTGTACATGTCTTTTATATTTTAATTTCATATTTATTTTCTTTTTAAAGCGTATTATTTGTTTTACATTAGCTCCACACAGGAGGCCCTGAGGAAAATAACCCCTCGGGGTCATTTCACCTTTGAGGATGCTGTGTTGAGGATATTTTTAGAAAAGAAAGGAGAGGAAGTTACAGGAAAGAAAAACGTATGAGGGGTGGCTAGGAATCTGGGAATCAATTAGTCCAGGAGTAAAGGACGCATGGTGCAAGGTGATGTTCCAAGAGTTCTGCTGGAGAGATCAAAATATATCCCTCAACCAGTCTCACCCGTTGCTGCAATGATCTGTCAAGACAAAAGAGTATATAAAGAAACTAACTCAGAAAACTGTACGAATACAACATACGCTTATTAATCTACAAAATTCAAAATGGCTTTATACACACAAATACTACATTTATGAAAACATCACAAGTACATGAACACCACACATGACAACGTAATAAATTGTACACAAATTCAACGAAGACAGAGTGTGGCAAAAGAAACATAGGCTATGAGGGTTTAAACATATATAATCTCCTTCCTGATAACCGAAAATAAAATAAATATATTTAAAAAAAAACTGTTTGCTCTCAAGATTAATGAGCACAACCAAAATATTCTTACTTAAAAAAATGTGTTACTTGGTGTTAGATAGTAAACCATCATTATTAATAGTATTTGTATAATGTATACTTAAGTTAACAAAGCGAAATATGCATATATCTTTTAACTTAATAAATAAAAAAGACCCTTTACAAACCTCACCCCATGAACCAGGGCACCACTGCAAAGTCACCAAACGTAGCGAACAACAATGAACTGTGGAAGAGGTGTTGGTTATCCAATAATCCAAAAAATATTAAAAAAATAAATAAAAATGAAGTTATATATCCATACCATTAAACATATTATTATCCCCATCATAAAAGTTTAAAAAAATTTTAAGTTTCCAGGAGTTTGAACAACCATATATTATTTTGTGTTAAATTTACCGGAGAGCTCTGAAAGAAATATTTATAATTGCTTTTCCCGGTAAAGGTCTGCCTGAAACAAGTGAAACGTGAAACAAAAACATCAAGATAAGAAGAAAAAAAAAACATAACAAAATAATCTTGGTTTGAAATTTGAAACTTCCTCTGAAATAATAATATTGTGCTAGAAATTTCAAAGATAATTTCATTATTTCAAAATACGTTTCAAGTTATATTTTAGAGATTATTTTTAGTTAATTTTTTGGATTTTGATTTAGTTATCTTATTTATATTATTCTTATTTGTTTAATTTAAAATGGAATAAAACTATATCGAGCGTATATTATTTTATTATTCAGTCTCCAAAAACCAAATTTTGAGATAATGTGAAAATCAATATTCGAATGCTTACCATAAATCAAATATAGACTTGATATAGTTTTACATGACAAAATTTTAAAAAAAAAACTTATATCATTGATGTAGCTGATGTAGCGAGGTACAAATTTTTTATTACGATTTAAAATGACATATTCGTTTTTAATCGTGAATTCGACGGCACTGACGTCACTCCGGACAACGTTGGTGACAGAAGTCTTACCAGTCATTGGCGTTTTCTATGTCATAGTGACGTTGGCGTTGTAGCGAAATGTGCATTTTTTTAAATAATAATTATGAATGAAATTATTATTATTACATATATGTTTAGTGCGACGATCAGAATCATAAAACAAATATATTTATAATATTTTAATGAATGAAGATAATATTAGCGAAAGTGAATCGAAAATCCGAAACAGAAAAATCAGAAAAAGATACGGGATACATCTGGGACTCGAACCCAGGACCTCTGGATATCCGGGCCAACGCGCTATCCACTGCGCCAACGTATCTCTATCCGATTCGGTCATTTTTAACTGTATTAAAATAAACGCTAATATTATCTTCATTCATTAAAATATTATAATTTGAGGTTTAACTCTTTAAGTTAATAAGCTAAAAATAAAAATACAAATTTATTTAAATGAGAAATTATTTAAAATATGAACATGAATGAAGCTGTGTGGCGGTCCATCATCTCGGCATACCCCACGAGAGAAACGGAAAGTATCATTAATTACACATCATTAATTAATGATATGTATATGTAATATGTAATTTATTAGACAATCAAAGAAGTTAAAGCAATTAGTGAATTGCAATCAAACGTATCTTTCCGTCAATAACGCTACGGTAAATTATTTCCTAACTAGATTTCAGAGTCTATAACTTCAAGACGGCCGAACTGCACACACGCTATTTAACTAGAGACTGGCTAGACCAAGTTTAGGGGTAATGAGACCCCGTCTAACTAACGTTTAACTTAACCAACAGTTACCAGACAGTTTGGTTAACTGTCGCCACCGTGACCGGCAGTTAACGTTAAATCAGGTTAACGGTTAGTTCATGCAGACAGAACTTATAGGTTCTTTGATATGTTCTGTTGGTTTTGCATTTAAGTTTGCAATAAAAAGATATAAAAATGTTTAGTCAATGAATAATAAAGATTTCTTATTTTTTTTTTTTTTAAATTGATAAACTAATGTTTAAGACAAGATTTTTTATGCATAGCACAAAGGGTGACAATTATTATAAGCAATAATTATTAGCCTGAAACACTCATCAATATCATCGAACCCGCATCTCTCTGTTTGCCGGACAGGAGCTCTACCATTAAGCTACGGCGGGTTACCTCCTACCCGCCAAATGATTCAATATATATCTAGTGTTTCATTCAACAATTATCGCTTATTATATTTTTTCACCTGCAAACACCCAACGTTATTTTTATATGAGAAAGGCATGTAAGTGCTAACTCTCTCACTAGGTGGCGTCGAGACATATTATATCTACATTTTTTGGTGAAAATACTTTAACTTGTCAAATATTGATTATGTTTTTTTTTTTAAATTGATAAATTAATGTTTAAGACAAGATTTTTTATGCATAGCACAAAGGGTAACAATTATAATAAGCAATAATTATTAGCCTGAAACACTCATCAATATCGAAAAACTCTCCCGAGAAAAGATACATGCCCCAACGGAACTCAAACCCGCACTTTTTACACTTATTTTGGAGTCCCGTCGGCGCATGTATCTTTTTTCGGGAGAGTTTTTCGATATTTATGAGTGTTTTAGGCTAATAATGATTGCTTATAATAATTGTTACCCTTTGTAATAAATATTTCGACAGCCAAAAATTTGAACACATTAAAAAATCAATTTTTTTCTCGGATAAATTTATTTCATTTAGTGTTTGAAAACAGGTACATAAAACTTTTTTTTTAAATATATATATTACATATATGTATATGAATTTTCAAATTTTACGCCTATTTGCCCTTTTAAGTATTTAGTTTATTTTTCACCTAGAACAACGAAATGAGGATGGCTTTACAAAAATACAATACTCCACCATGCAGAAAAGAAAAATATTAGATTGGAAATAAAAATACGAAGCAGAGTTAGTTTAATTAGTTTTGTTGTACTACTTTCCGATAAATTCTACTAAAAACTGTATACATTTAGTGATTGATTCAAATTCTGTATACGGCAAACGGGAGTACACATTTGTGATTCCGAGTTGGAGTTGTCACAACAAAACTGTAGAATACGTCGATGTCGGTTTACGAGGTAAAAATTTAAATACATTCTCAATACATTCACAAATTTATATAACTTTCAAGAGTAAATTGATTGATTGAATTCAAAACTAATATAAATATTTCAGAACTGAATATATTTGTTGTACGTTTTCATGTAGAAATCTACAATAAAATTATCAACAATATTACGAGACAGATCATTTGCCTTCTCGAATATAATATGCTTTTTAACCATATATTATGGACGCCCCAGACACAGTTGGGCGAGGCAATTCCAGAAACTGTGTGAGGAGAGGATGGGTCTGCCATGGACGGAGGCCGAATAATCAGCACAAGACAGGGACATATGGAGGAGCCTTGTCGATGCAGTGGGTGCCCGACCCGAATAGGACAAGGGGAAGAAGATTATTATGATGATACAATAAAATACATAACCGAAAAGGGTTCGAAGTAGGAGATTTGGAAGTTGGTTTCGACCAAGTTTAGTATATCGATGTTTAAAACAGTAAAGTTTTTATAGACCTGATACTTTATCTTTTCTGGGCTTCTAAAAATACTCAATCATCAAAAATATGATCGATTATTTCAAAGTCCAATTTTCAAAGTTCTACTCACTACTTAATAAAACAATTCTAAGTGATCAAATTTTTAAACCAAAAGCATATGATTTTGTATTACTTGATAGTTCTTCACCTTAAAAACGAAAATCGTATGAAAATTTTTGATATACGAGCAAATAAATTTACCTATGACATTCATTATTTTCAATTTTATTCAAGTTATTTTGACCGAACAAAGCCTACAATTGTTTACGATGTACGGCTTTTGTTATAACGTGATATTTTGGCTTAATTGCGTGAACATTATTTAAAATATTACTTCAATAATAGAGGAAAATGATAGAATTTTCCTATTCCGGTTAGGTTTCGGATAAATTATGGACTATTCCAGACTTCGCAGTATTTAATTAATATTTATTGTATGCATAAGTATTAAATATTTATTGGCATAGGTTTCATTACGTGTGACAGCGATTACAAATATATTTTTCAAAACAATGTTGATCATTCTAGAGAAAACATATATGTCTGACCAGTAAAACAATTTAATTTGGTACTATCAACGGTAGCATTCTTCCGAACAGGTCCTACATTGATATGTTCGGTGTAACTCTAAGTGACCAGCTCAGATATGGGGGCTCCATCGAGGCCAGAGTTAAGTTGGCCTCTCAGAAACTGGGCGTACTGTACAGGGCCCGCAGATACTTTAATAGTACACAACTGCTAACCCTGTACAAATCGCAAGTGCGCCCAACGGTTGAATTTGGCAGCCACCTCTGGTCTGGAGCCCTAAAGTACCTGAAAAACACCCTCGACTCTGTGCAGAAACGGGCGGTCCGTTTGATAGATTCTCCCGTCTTAACAAACGGATTGCAATCTTTAGAGCACAGGCGTTGGGTAGGAATGCTATCCTTGTTCTACCGGTATTTCAATGGAAGATGCTCCGAGGAACTAGCCTCATTGATCCCCTTGGCACCGGTGCATAGTCGGGAAACACGCCAAACGGTCGCCCAACTGTACACGGTTGACATTTGTCACATGAGAACTGGTCATTTTTATGACTCGTTCTTGAGTTCAACAGCTCGGCTGTGGAACGAATTGCCGGCCTCTGTGTTTCCTCCTTCCTACAACATGAGTCTCTTCAAGACCCATGTTCACTCCTTCCTCTTCTCAAAAAGACCCTCCACGCAGCATCTTCAAAGATGACATAGGCCCCGAGGGAAATTATTTTCCTCAGGGCCTCCTGTATGGAGTTATATAAAAAAAATCTAAATAAAAGACATCTACTTTGTTAAAATTATCTTAGATATTCCGAGAAAATATTAACTTAGATATCAACTAACTAACAAGTAAAAAGAGACTTCGTTCTTAGAAATTAAGTGATTTCTTACTTATTTTCTTCTCCTTATTTTTTTCTTCCTAAATGTTAAAAAGATATTAATGAACATTGATTAACACTAATGAACATTAACTCTAATATATTAATTACGAATATTATCTTAGATATTAACTAAGATTTAATATTAACTATGATATTAACTTTGAACTGAGTGAATACCAAATTATCTGTGGTATTCACTCAGTTAATATTATCTTGGATATTAACATAATCTTCGATGTTAACTAAGATTATCTTTTCTAATAGATTAAATTAGTTATTTCATTGCGTGAAGTTAGTAAATTAAGTAAAAATATTACATTTAATGTAAGTAAAAGAGAAAAACATGTTATGATAAGTAGGTTACCACTTTCACTAATAACTACCCTTTCACGCTGTAGGCAGTAGAATACACATAGGACAGATTGCCTCGACTGGCCTTGTGAAATGTTAACAAGCTAAGTTACATGCAGTAATTTTACAGCCCGGGTCCTAGGGGTTGCGACCCCAGCGCGTATCTCTGACTCCGGACATTTCTTATTTCATTCCATTGTTACAAGGGATGAATACAATTCGGCTCTATCTGATGGGGTAGCTTTCCGTGATTTGTGGAGGTGGAAAGATATGATGCGAAAGTGGGTTAATTTTTATGGGGTTAATTCTCTTCATTTCTTAGCTTATTTTAAAATAAGGGTTGTATTTCGATAAAATTGTTTTTAATTTTTTTTTATTTGGAAGAACAGGCTTTTAACTTTGTCAAAAGTTTGCGCTTTTTCAGAGTTGGGCCAATTCTAAGCTAAGCTTTTTTATGAATTTAGAAGGAAGTTTTAAAAGTTTTGTTTGAAGGTTGTTAATGTTTTTTCAAAAGGAAATCACTTCTGAAGTATAATATATTTAATGTGGTAGATATTCAATACTTATAAGCAGACTTCAGTAAAACATAAATATGTAAAGAAATCGTTTACAATTGTTTTAATTTTAATTCAAGGTTTTACTGTTTGATCCCTTCGGTCAAAACAGAATTCAACCCAACGATGGTTAGTGATTTTGTTTTCTGTGCAATTTTTGTTAATCTATTTTACAAGCAATGAAAACAGTGTACCCATTGAACAAATCGCTGATTTCGATTACTAATTATTATTTTACCCTATTTAAATTAAACTAAATACATTTGTTAAGAGAGTATTTCATAAAACCTCAAAGTTCTTAAACAAAGTTCAAAAAGAGACAGTCGGGGCCTAAAACCATGCTGAGGTCATGCGCCTTGTTCCGAACAATCCTCATATTTCTAATTCATAAATTATTATTATAAAATATTGATTCATAATTTACAACGAATATTAATATTTTATAAAAGTCTAAATGAAAATTCATTTTTTTAATAAGAAAATCTCTCTTTTTAACTTTTGCAGGTTATTTCCATCAATGTAATATATTATTAAAGAAGAAGATAACAATAATAATCTAAATGAAAATGAACAAGACACAAAAAAATAATAAAACATAATGGTCGCAACTGGGACTCGAACCCTGATCTCACGTCTTACCGAGACGGCTCTCTAACAAATCAGCCATGGTAAAGCGCCCTACAGGGGTGCTAGCATAGTCGATCGAAATGGATCGGTAGGTTAATTGTCGGTAACTTCTCATCGTTCCCTACGACAACTGCAGATCGCAAACGAATAGGTGACAGTTCACATTGACTAAGTGTCCTTAATATATTCGATATCAACTGTCGTTTGTACGTTTGAGATCTGCAGTTATCCTAGGAAACGATGAGAAGTTACCGACAATCGGTCGGTAACTTCATATCGTGCGACCGTGCTAGCACACCAGGGGTGCTAGCATAGTCGATCGAAAAGGATCGGTAGGTTAATTGTCGGTAACTTCTCATCGTTCCCTAGGACAACTGCAGATCGTTAACGTACAAACAACAGTTATATTCGACTAATTGTAATTATTATTATTATTACTATTAATTCCTAATTTAAATGACTAATTGTCTTTAATATATCGAATATATTAAAGACAATTAGTCATTGTGAACTATCATCTATTCGTTTGTGATCTACAGTTGTCCTAGGGAACGATGAGAAGTTACCGATAATTATCCTATCGACCATGCTAGCACCTCTGGTAAGACGTGAGATCTGGGTTCGAGTCCCAATTGCGACCATATATATGTTATTTTTCTGTGTCTTGTATTTTATTATTTTTCTGTGTCTTGTTCATTTTCATATTTTCATTTATATTATTATTGTTATCTTCTTATTCAATAATACATTACATTGATGGGAATAACCTTCAAAAGTTAAAAAGAGAGATTTAAAAAAAATGATTTTTCCTTTAGACTTTTATAAAAATCAATAGGTGTTCCAAATAAATAAAATCGGATATATTAATTTATCCGAGACACTATCTAGCTAATAAATACGTTCTTTGAACACTTATTTCCAATTAAAAAGGTAGCTGCCGATAATACAGAAAAATAAAAACATTAGTCGAAGATAATATTATTAATTCTGAAGTTTTAAATATTACTTTGACAGTTATGGCGGTTTTATAATACACCGCAATGGCTGAATTGGCAGAGCGCTTTCCCGGTAAGACGTGAGATCTGGGTTCGAGTCCCAGTTGCGACTATTATGTTTTATATTTTTTTGTGTCTTGTTCATTTTTATATTTTAATTTAGATTATTATTGTTATCTTTTTCTTCAATGATTATTAATGATTCACAATTTGGGAGGCGTTTATGGATACCACCGCACCGGGAACCATAGGTCCCCCCAAGTTGTTTGCTACGGTTGGTTACTTAGTAAGGGCGCTTGACAACGTAAAGATCCGAAAATCAACTTTAAAAAAAGATGCAGAAATCAACAAACATAAATATGAAGTCGAAAATCATGAAGATGATGAAATCGTAATGTATCACAAATGGTCTATATTTTAATGTTCATTATTTTATTTTTTTTATTTGCATTAGTGTTTGGTCACCAGATCTGAATAGTTAGGTACTTCTCTACCCACCTCCTCCCCACCTTCTTTCCCTTCCCACTCCTTCAACAAACATTTATTTAAATAAAAAATACCGTATTATTTCCAATGGCTTTAGGCAGGTAGGATTCTTCTGCGGTGTTAACATATTAGAAATAGAAATTTTTTTTGAAATATTTAAATAATAAACTCTCAGCATTTAGTATTAGAAAAAATATATATACTATACACTATACACGCTATCCGGGTGTAAAGTGCAATTAACTTTGGGAGGTGATTCTACATGATAGTATAAGTACAAAGGACATATAACTTTTTTCGAAATTCCAACATTTAAAGGTACTTTTTGGAAAAAAAAAAAAATAAGTCGGGCGTGTGCGGCCAGCACTATTATTTTACGCTGTTACGATACGGGTGAATCAAAACCATCCAACATCGCCACAATAGCGCCTGGCTGACTCACAGAAAATATATCCGGTAATTTTGTACCTTACACTAAGGATTTTTAATAGGTACGTCTTTTTGTGTGGAAAAAAAAAATTGGAATTTCGAAAAAAGTTGTAAATCTTTTTTTCTCTTATCATCATGTAGAATCACCACCAGAAGTTAATGCACTTTACCCCGTACACTCTGTATACAAGGTGTTAAGGATTGTACTTGACTTACTTTAACCAGAGATTCCTGACATTATGTATTAAAAAAAAAATGTTAATTAAATTTTGGTCTCTCTGATTTTATATATAAAGAAGTGTCCCGGTGTGGCTTTGATTTTAATAAAAATCTACAGTTTTATTTCGAAATTGATAAAATTTTGTAAATTTTAATTTCAAACCAAGGTCACTGTCTACACGACTGATTTTAAAAAACTCTGTGTAAAGTCCAGGCAACGCCGGGGAGTTCAGCTAGTAATATGAAGGAAAATGTACAAAAATTTTACTACAAAATTAATTTTAGAATTTTACCTCCATTTGTAAATATTAAAGATATACCTTTTCGTCGGAGCCTTTCTGATATTTTATAAATAAGTGATATCCCTTTTACAAGATAAGAAAATTGGGTTAGGAAACTCTTGGCATGAATATTTAACAAAAAAAGGCTTTTACTTGAATGGCCGCTAAAGAAACTCCCCAGTCAAGTCGGTAAAACAGAAAACTGCTCGAATTAAAGCATTTTAATTCGCTTGGAGGTCTGTCCTTATGAATTATAAAAATATTCATTTTTTTAATCAATTCCAAAAATTAAAAGATTAGGATTTATAAAGTTTGCATAATTTAAAATAAATTTAATACAATTATGTACATAATGCTCTTGGTTCCAATGTTAGAGAATTTATCAGTAAGAGTCCCAACTGTCCGGAGTGACTGATACTATGGCATCACTAAGTATTGGGGTAGATTGTGAGAATGATCTGAAGGTAGTGGGGAAGGAAAGGAGATGGGAAAGAGGAAGGTGAAAATTACCTTACTGTTTAGATCTGGTCAATGGACACGACTAAAGCCATTTAAAGCAGCGTCGATTAGGAATGACAGTCTTTCACCAGATCGATATTAAGGCCAAAATAATGAAGGCCTTAGTATCAAATGGTATGATTTGAAATTTGTGTTGTGTTATACAATATTTCGTTTGATTTTTTAACAAATCTGCCAACGACTAACGGTATAACCTTAGTATATTAAAAATAAACATGGTATTTCAAAAAAATTATATATGACTTTACCAGATAAAATAATAATCTTTCGAAATCAATTTATGTTTTTTTGTAAAACAGAGTCAATACGTCTGTAATTTGATTTAATACCCATTAACCAGCGGCTGAGAATTAAAGTTCCAAAATACTTGCAACTGTACAGGGAGGTTCCGATGAGAAAGATCGATTATTCCCCGTATCAAATTTTTAAACTAAAATTTTAATATCGATTAATTTCACTTGAAACTTGTTTATATATATACAGGGAGTTAAGCATCGTATTTGACTTAGTTTAATCAGTGATTCTAAACATTTTTTAAAGTAAAAAATGTATATAAAATTTTAGTCTCCGGTGACATTTTTTAAGTTTTTTTTTTCTACAAAAACCTAGAAATCGGTAGGTATTGGGAAGTTAGGAGTGGTGTGAGGGGTTGGTTGGTTACTTGGCTTAGAGACCAGTGAAGACATGTGGAAGAATTTTTTTTTCTTTGATTTTGAAGAAAAGTTTTTGAAAAAAAAAGACATGTAAAAAAAAAGTTACCGGAGACCAAAATTTCTTTTACATTTTTTACTCCAAATAATGTCAGGAATAACTGGTTAAAGTAAGTCAAGTACAATGCTTAGCATCCTGTATACCTACATTCAAGTAAGCAATAAAAATGGTCAAAAAGCGTGACGATAAATTATTAAATATAAATTATTAATATACTTCGTGTAAGTATTTTTTTTTGATCATAAGTATTTGTTGTTTTTAATAATGTCTAAACAAAATAAGTGTAAAAAAATCTGAAATATTTTAGTTTGTAAGTCCTTAAATAAATAGAAAAACTGAGGTATTTTCGTCACAAAACACGTTCTTGGATTTTTTTTAAGATTTTAATTTATTTTGCTGTATGTTTATATGATTTGAAATTTGTATTGAGTAATACAATATTTCGTATGAAAATTTAACAAATCTGCCAACGACCATCGGTATAACCTTAGTATATTAAAAATTAACTCTGTTTTTCAAAATTTAAAAATGCGTTTACCAGATAAAATAACAATCTTTCAAAATCAATTTATGTTTTTTATTGTAAAAAAGTGTCAATACGTCTAGGATTTGATTTAAAAAGGACAAATTTCCGGTATTCTCTGGTTATAACCTCATAATAGAAAGGCATTGAAAATACCACTAGAATAAGACACCTACAAGAAAATAACTTCAAGTAGGAATCTAGGTAGGTATTGTCCCAATCTTTCTAGGTAATCTGTAATGACATTATTATTAAAGAGTTTATGATTATATCCCAAGCAAAAAATGCTTAAAAATTTGATTAGATAACGAATTTAAATGAAAGGTCACATTTTTTTCATCCCCCCATATCACCGTTCAGAAATAACTTTGTTACAGCTTCGGCTATATTATTTCAGAGACCGGTTTTTATTTCTCGTGGGATTTCCTCCTCGATACGAATTACCTCCTCGAAAGGTTTGCGTCTCGGATTATTATCATTCACGGCGGACCCAAGTGTCACTAGAGACATCTAGGATCGTCGGGACAAACTATACGAACTTATTTTGAATATTGTGAAGATTATGCCCATTTGTCGATGTGGGATTTGACCAATATTTTTTTATTGACAGGGATTTCGGAATAATTCTACCACGGTAGAAGCTTTGTTGTGACCTTTTTTCATCCCTTTTAGTACAGGGCCGAATTATTTAGAACTTCTAATGCAGTCGTGTGATGGTCATAGTCGCTTATTGAGAAATAAAAAATGGACTATAGAAAGATCGATGCTGTGTTGCGTGATTCGTTTTAAAAACAATGAATTGATATATTTCAGCACTTGTCTGTCGACTACTGACATATAAATAATGATTCTGTAATAATTCAAAAATATAAGACCTACTGAGACCTGCAAAAACCAAGTTTCCTCTGGAAACAGATGGATTGTATAAACTCAGCTGTTCCGGATGTGATAAGGTTTGTCTAGGCTAGACAGAACGAAGGACCTCCAAAAGGATATGAGAACACTTTTGAGTGTTTAAACTCGGCCACCCTGACAAACCCGCAATTGCCGAGCATTTAATTGAAATCGGCCATTACTTTGGATTTTTTCTTGAAGTTCTGGGAAGACCGAAAACGCACAGAGCGCGCCTAATTACGGAAGCAATTAATTTTTACAAAATCACACTAACATTAATAGAAACGACTGGGCTGAGCTCCATAGTTATTTGTAACCGGTAGTTGAAGGCTATACCAAAACTAAACGCAGAAAACCATTTTAAACTATACTGTTATACCACCAGCTCGTAGAGGATTGGAGCCGAGCAATATCGCATCTACATACATAAGCACACACTTCACCACAATCTTAGACCACACTCCTGGCCTGATGATGGACACTGAAAGAATGAGTATTTTTATACCCAACACGGCATAAAACCTTAAAAATAAATCACAGTAATATTTTGTCGTTGAAAATCTCAAATCATATCCTATAACCGTGTTGTCTTAAGACATCATAAAATGGTTTATGTACAGTTCTATTATTGTAAATCAATAAAATAGTAAAATAGTAACAATAAACCTTTTGGATTTTTGATAATCATATTTTTAAGTATTTGGGTAAAAGATTGTTGTCAAGAATATAAAAACACATTGAAATCATGTAAAGTAACAATTATTGCTTTGTCTCATTTTACTCTCACAAGCTTCCCAACTGCTCCTAACTATCTAAAACCATGGGGAACTACGGCATTCTAAATTGAGATATTTTGTAAGGCTGAAGGGAGTAAGTAGGACATGGAGAGAAATAAAAAGAAGGTTAAGAGGTACCTGGCTATTCGTATCAGATCACCAAGCACTGCTAAAACCATTTTAAGCTTAACACACTGAGAGAAAATTTGAGAGTAGAACCTATAAATTAATTAAAGTCATTTAAAAAAAACAACCTACATTCCCTTCTGCAACATTGTTCAAAATTTTCGATGTTCCAAAAATTGAAGATCTCTATAAAAAAGACTCAATATTACAAATATTCAAAGATAAGACAATAAAAAAAATTAAAGTTGACTCATCATTAAGACGTAAATATAATATCCAAATTCCATTATTTTCTACTCAATAAATGCAAAATAATTATGTATACAAAGGGATAACTTACTTCAATAGCCTTCCCGAAGTAGTAAAAAAATAACCGATTTAGCATTATTCCAGAAAAAAATCAAACTATTCTTTAAAAACTGTATGCAATAAAATCGTTTAACTTTATTCCTGTAAATCAAACCAAAAATATATTGTATAATGTTTTCCTTAATCTAGTCCTTAAGATATTATATTAATTATAGACTAAAAATTGTATATTTTTACATAACTCCTACACCAAGCTCAAGGGCCAGTTCTCTTAATTGGTGTAGAAACCAAAAAAAACTATGTTTTCACCTTTTTGTTATATTTTTGTTTTTATTTTGTTGTTCTATTGTTAAACAATGATTAAAATTGTAAAATTGTTGTGTGTAAAAGGTGAAATAAATTAAAATAAAAAATTATTATTACGTAGGTATTTTTTTTAAAACAAACCTTCTCAAAATGGTTCCGTGAGATTTGATCCCCCGACAGTAGGTCCCGGGCAAACTGATATGCAATATGCAGTCAGCATTCAATATACACTGACACAATGCATAACTAAGTTTCCTCGAAGGGATGTGCAGAGAGGATGTATCGTAGAATAACAAAAGTATATAACATTTTTCATTATTTTTTTTTATTTTTTAAAAAGAAAGACAAACATTCCCGGGTTACGAATAACCCAACAACATTTTAAAATCTCCTACTACCACCACACTAAGCGGAAGATATTGCTTGTGTTGTGATGGATGACTTAGCCAGCCGAGGGATCGAACACGGAACGCCTGGGTGGGAGCCAAACGCGATGCCCACACAACCACTAACCGGGCATTACAATGCATCAAGGTTAAAACGGCTTGGTCCGTTTGATAGATTCTCCCGTCTTAACAAACGGATTGCAATCTTTAGAGCACAGGCGTCTTGTGGGAATGCTATCCTTGTTCTATCGGTATTTCTAAGGAACTAGCGTCATTGATCCCCTCGGCACCGGTACATAGTCGGGAAACACGCCAAACGCTGGCCCAACATATGTACACGGTTGACATTTGTCCCATGAGAACTGTTCGTTTTTATGACTCGTTCTTGAGTTCAACAGCTGGGCTGTGGAACGATTTGCCGGCCTCTGTGTTTCCTCCTTCCTACAATGTGGGTCTCTTCAACACCCATGTTCACTCCTTCCTCTCCTCAAAAAGACCCTCCACGCATCATCTTCAAAGATTACATAGGCCCCGAGGGAAATTATTTTACTCAGGGCCTTCTGTATGGAGTTAATATTGAAAAAAAAGATTTAAAATCAAACAATAATTACAAAAATTGACATTGGAAAAAAATTAGTATGGATTTCCATACTAATTTATTATTAAAGGTATTTTTGAAGTCGATTTCAGGTTTTAAATTGATAAAAAACGCACAAAAAATTTCGGCGGATCAATTGTCCGGCCACCTCTCAAAATATAACAGCCCTTCGAGTGAAGAAACAGATGAAAACTGCCAAACTGGCCAATTAAAAATAACTAAAATTTAAACCTACAATTATTTTTGACATCATCATAAAACCAAATTTACCCAAAATCATCCGCCTTTATTCACTCGTACAATCCTCTCAGAATCCCGAGAATAATTCACAACTGCCTCCCTGGGGGGTGGGGGGAGGGGGGGGGGTGAAGAGTAAAGTAGTGTAAACTCCGCCGAATCACGTAGAGAGCAAAGCCACCCCCATTGTGCCAAGTGACGTAAAATGTGTAACACTCTACACAACCCTGATAACGATCTCTGTTTTGTTCGGGCTGATATAGACCCACATTGCTGACGATGTTTACATCTGGCGTTGAATAAACTGAAAGAATAATAGATATTATGAATAATTTTTATGCAGGAATAATACAATGAAATTGGGTTAGGTTCTTTTTGGAGTAGTTAAGAGTATATAAGAAATAATTTAAACAATTTTGACGAAAAGTTGCTTTTTCCCTTAAATTTGTGATTTTTGCGTGTTTCTTTCATATTATGCAAGTTATTTACCAAATCTTTTCTAACGGACTAACCAAAAATATCCTTATCCAATCCCATTTATTATATTATTATATATATTTTATATTTTTAAAATTAAGTCATCAAATAAACACAATCCTAAAACAGAACAAAAATTTTCATACTTTACAAAAAAGTGCAGCCAAATAATATCAGCCAAATAATATCAGACAACTTTTGCGCCACCCTGCACGGAGAAAAATGTTATTCTAAAATACGATCAATTTATTCGTCGTCATATTTTAGAATAACATTTTTCTCCGTGTGTACTTACACAAAATGTAACAAAGTTTTTTGAAGGAGTGTGCATAGAGGGTATTCCGCCGAGTAACAAAAGTTTGAAACATATTTTCATTCTAGTGCATTAAAGATTAAACTTCTTGTCCGTATACTGTACCAATATAACTACGCATAAGTAAAAAATATCAAGACGAAATAAATTATTTTTATATTCATACAATATTATTAAATATATTGTTGAAGTCGATTTTATACTGTATACTGTATTAAATAATTAGAAAAAATGAGAGATTTCTTACAATCAAACTGATTGATCAGTTTCGTAAGATTTGTAAAATAAAATATTGTAAAATTAAAACTGAATAAACATATTTAAAAAAAAAAATATATATATATATATATATGATATTGGTAAATAATGTACAATAAATTTATGTATGATATTGGTAAAAAATGTACCATAAATGTATGTATGATTTTGGTAAATAATGTACCATAAATTCAAATATTTTAATAATTATAATTTCGGGGGGGGGGGGGGGGGGGCAACTGTCGGGGGATCACCTGTCGGGTCATCGTCGTAATTATATTACAACGTCATCTGTGTTTATCTAGAAATACTAGACAAAAATATCCTATTATTTTCCATGATACCTTAGCTTACCGTTCGAAAATTACCGACCGTTCAAACAAAATCTTTTTTGTGGAAAGTGAAATAGATCGGTTAGTGGCTGTGTTAACAAATGTATCTGGTTCTCATCCAGGCGTCGTTGGTTCAACTCCTCTCCTAGATAAGTTCACTATCACTTCACAAGTATATCATTATTGACGGCCGGCATGGTCGAGAGGTAAGGCTCTTGATTCCGAATATCACAGATTCGAACCCGGCGTGCCCAAATAAATTTCATTTTATTGATTTGTGTTATTTCACAATTAATTAATTAAAAATACTTTAGAGTATATTTGGGCAGCTTTCCAAAGTGAAAGATGCTTTCAGAATCACCCCGGTGTAAGACCACCATTCAGAATTGAAACGTTACTTGAAATGGCTTTAGCCGTGTTTGGTGACCAGACCTGAATAACCAGGTACTTCCCCACCTTCCTATTCCCCATCTCCTTCCCTTCTCTACCACCTTCAGCCTCACAACATACCCCAATTGGAGATGCCATATAACTGGCTCCAGACGGGAGCTGTTAGGACTCTTGTGCGGAACATATATAATTTATTCTTAAATCTTCCACTTATAATGATGGTGGTGGAAGTATTTCAGATGTTATCATGTTATGTATTAGTCATTACATTCGATTTTTTATGTCATTTTGACTTTTAAATTTCACATATTAGAGAAAAACCCACCCTTGTTAAATCTTAAAATTTTTTAGATAAACAAGTAAAAATAAACTATTTTTCAATAAACCCCAAAATAAAGGGAATGTTTCGAATTATTTATTAAAAATATCTAAATCTTCCACTTATAATGATGGTGTTGGAAGTGTTTCAGATGTTATCATGTTATGTATTAGTCGTCACCCTCGATTTTTTATTTCGTTAAAAAGGAAGAAAAAATAAAGAAAAACCAAAAAAATATATTTCTTTAAATTCAGTATAACTAATGGTCCACTTTCATAAATGTCCACATCTTTATATTTCACCCTTTGACCTGCTGCCCCCGGGGGCTGCCGGGAGCTCCAGCCCCCCAGGGCGGGGGGGATGCCGAATCGATGGAAATCAAATCATTTCCGTTTCTCTCCCGTAAACATTCGACACGGGTGAAATGTGTTGAACATTTCGGTGTCGAGTCAGGCGTTAACAATTCAACGGGTTAAATAATACCTGCATGAATATTAAACATTCACATTTTCAGTTTTTGTTGCAATAATAAATGTATCAAAGGTTTTTGATCGTAACAGAATACAATCACTTTGTCAATTACATTAGTAAGAACGATTGGATAGTTTTTAATGCATCAATGCAGTACAAAGTAATGCAAAAACATGTGCTTGAAAATTAGATCGCTTAGAAACATTTTACATGCTTTAATACATACCTACGGCGAGAAGAACACTTTGAAATGCCTTTGAAATGATAATGAGTATTTTTTTTATTAGTCTTTTTTTAGCCGAGAAAAAATAAAGCATCACGCCCATATAAACTGCATTAAAATCTTTTGGTTGTGGTTTTATTGTGTAATGTGAAAAATTAAGTTATTTAGAAAATGATCCTTAACATAGAAATATTTGTGACTGAGCTTGGCAAAATAAAAACACTCCTTTTAGCGACATTTTTTTTCTTGATAAATGAAAGTAGGCGGCTGATGATAAACGGAAATTTAAACCTTATCGCCATCTAAAGCGCTAGTGCCTCCGCTGACAAAGCAACTGAAAAAAAAACAGTTTGCAACTAAACTCGCTATCCTGTGTGTATCAATGTGCAAAATTCAATGTGCAATGTGTCAAATCACACTACACAATTTCTCAAAAATCGGTTGTCAATGGCAACGCTAGCAGTGACCCGCGACTCGCCCTGCTAGTTGCCGGGGCCAGCCATTGCCAGTTTGCTCGGTTGTCATGGTTGCGCCGATTTCGTTGTCAGCTTTCTAGTTTTTCTTATTAATAATTATTCCTTTATCGATCGAGCGTGCTAGATACTCTGAATTTTATACGTTGCAAGTGGTACATCGCCTTGAAGATTACTACTATTTGATTTGTGATTATATAGTTTTTAGTGAAACATTCCTTTTTTAGCAGGAAGATGTGGAGCTTCTGCGACCTCCACCGTTGAGCGGTTAAGATCCGCATTTTCAAATTCAGGGGTCACGGGTACAGGTCAATATTTTGTATTAATTTAATTATGTTGTTATTTATCAACATTGCCTGCACGTTTCATAGTTGTAGATACTCCAAATATCATCATAGTGAAAGAAAAACATTTAAAATCAATGCGTTGCTTGAAATGGCTTGAGGAATATTTGTTGAAGCGATCTGAAAAGCCAGGTGCTTCCAAAACTTCCCCTTTTCCATCCTCTCATTACCATAAGGCTCACATCATGCCCTAAGTACAGTGCCTAGACCCGCTAGCTCCGGTCCCTCGGAATTTTTGTGTGGTATTCACAAAAAACGACAGGGAATGTCACTGTATTGACATTTTCTGAAGCTCGTTGGTTTTTTATAGTTTTTAAAATAATGAAATAACATTGTGCAACGTTAGCCTTCGGCGATATATTTGTAAATTACTATTTCACTTATTTCAATAGTTGAGGCATTATATTTTGCTTCGTAAGCAGCAAAATAATTAAATATCGTAACTCTGCAATATTCTTCTATTTTTTATTCGGGGTTCGTGTGCCAATATTAAGTGCCCCTGTCATCCAAATCGTGCCCCGAACGATCTACGTAATTTGTTGGTTTTCTTTGACAAAAAACGGCCAACTATTTCCCCGCCTTCCACTTTTTCACTCCGTCTTTTCCTGGCGTTTCTTCCCCTGTTTGCGTTTCCCTTCACCAAAATTTTTCCCTTCGAATGATGTATGTGACCTCTCGATATATTCGGTACTATGACATGTTCCGAACTATACGAAAGAATTTTAGAGACTTCTGAATTATGTAATTCGTTATTTTTAATTTTTTTAAAGTACTAAAGTAACGTAATTTGATTATAAGTAAGTAGGAACGTTTTTAATTACCTGCTTACAAATCTTATAATTTTGGAGAAAATTGAGGAACTGATTTAACCTTTGGAGGGCCAGGTTTTTTTCAAAGAAAATCAACGTCACTTCAGAATTTTTTTGTGTCGCATTTTATAAGTTTAACAATTCTTTCAGATTTTGGTAGTTCATACAACTGTTGTTACTAATAATATTATTTTGTAATGTAAACTCATAAACAAATAATGCTAAAAATATATAATATAATATAATTATTCATTACGACGTAAAAAAATTGACATTTTTTAAGAACTCAATTTTTATAACAATTCGTTTGTGTTATATTACAAAAATAACATCAAAATAATGTAGATTAAACGAACTTCCTAATAATCACTCAAATCAAATATATGCTTTCCGCAATGGATTTATATAAAAAACAATGAAAAAATATAGACTTCGAATATGACCATATCAAGCGGCAGCCATTTTGTCCGCCATCTTTGATGCTCGGCGCTTCATTGTCAATTAATTTGAATTATTGGGAGTGGCTAAACGCTATCCAGTATTTCGTTATGTCAAGAACGAGGATGGCCCAAGTGATTCTGACCTTCAATACAATTTCTTTATACATAAGGGACAAAATCGCGTAAAATTTTTTTTTAATTTTCACCGGTGGCCACCGGAGGGCTAACGGCCAATTAGAGGTAAATAAGGTAAAATTAGAAAATCATTTTTTGGACCCCGAGATCTAATAGATGGAGTTCACAAAACTATTAATAGATACAATAAGATTCGGTAGGTAATACATTGGAATATGAATAAAGCATCAAGAAAATAATGGTGTACATATCTTATGGTTATATAGGAATGCACCAATTCCAACGATTACTTTCAACATTTTCTCAAAATCCAGATGCAACATTTTATTTCCTGCAAGAGTGTATCCTCTCACAATAATGACTTGAATTCTGGTAACTGCAATAGAAGGCCTTTGATCTCCGGATATAACTGCGAATGTCGAGAAATCCTAAAGGAAATGTACGCTGCAAAATAAATGCTGACAAAGGGATGTACTTATCACTAAGGACCCTCTTAGCTTTGCAGCACAGGCCATCGTGTTATCTAACCTTCGATAGGAGAAAATTAGGAAGAAGGTGAAGCTATTAATTACCATATTGATAATATTAATGTGCTTGCAGGGAAAAGCCAAATTCTAGGTTCGTTGAAAATGTGAAAAATATCTTTTCATATTAAGGATAAAAAATAAATTGTTTAGGTATTTCTCACAAAATTATTATTTTGGGAATTTCATAGCTTAAATGCCTCCATGACCACTAAAAAATTCACTTATCAGCCCGGACACAGATCGATCTCAATATCTTAAATCACTTGCTATATGATAAAGCAGTTCTCACTCAGGCGGTAAAGAAGAGTGGTATGAGTTTATTGTAAACACAGTCCTATTTATTTATTTTTTTAATCAGTTTTTTTTTTAAAGTTGTTTTATAAAGACGGTCGGATTCCATCAAACTTTCTTCTTTATAATTCGCAAGAGGAATAAGCAGTTCCTTCAGAACCATAACAGGAAGGCCAAACCGGTAGGTAGAATTTAAAAAAATGCATCATGTAAATATTTTATCGTGAATTAATACAACAATTTTATTATCCAGGGTGTTTTTTTCTATTAAAGTGACCTGAAACCTTAACAATAACTCTTAATTATTACTTAACCACATCAAACATGTATTCTTATATTAATATCATAATTAATGTATTTTTGTAACGAGACGAAACCGAGTAAGCTCGAACACTTTCTTGCTCACACCTAATAAGGCATCCTTGTCTACGAACGAAGAATAACGTAGATGTATTATTGGTTACGCAACCAATAAATCAGCTATTCAAAAGCCGGCTCCCAGGGATATATACCAAAGGATGTATCATAACCGGCCCTATATAAACAGTCGCACAGCTTTGAACATGCAGAGCTTAAGATAAAATCCTAGGCTTAATATCTCATACTAATAGCGAGATGATTCGTCCATATTAGCAAGGTGAACTACCAGCTTGTGGAATTCTTTATCTATCGAATACAGTCGGAGATTGCGCGCATCGTGTCGCCTTTCCCGCGAAGTTTTATTTTATTTTTTATGGAGAATACCTCATAAGAGTCCCAACTGCTCCCGTCTGGAGCCAGTGAGACTATGGCATTTTTAATCGGGTATGTTGTGAGGCTAAAGGTAAGTGGGGAAGTGAAGGAGATGGGGAAGAGGAAGGTAAGGAAGTACCTGGCTATTCAGATCTAGATGATTAACCAAAGTTTCAATTCTGAATGGTAGTCTTACACCAGGGCGATACTGAGATTATCGCCCTGGATATCTTCCACTCTCGAACGTGCCGCAAATATAGTATAGGTATATTATTTTTATTAATTAATTTTTTTTTTACATTAGTTCGACACAGGAGGCCCTGAGGAAAATAATTTCCCCCAGGGCCTATGTCATCTTTAAGGATGCTGTGTGGAGGGTATTTTTAAGGAAAGGAAGGAGTGGAAGTTCTGGGAAGGAAGAAGGTATGAGGGTTGGGTAGGAATCTGGGGTTCAGTGTATCTAGATCATTCGCCGCCAAGACCTAGACAAACCTTACCCCATGAACCCGGGCATCCCTGCTAAGTCACCAAACGTAGCGAACCACTTGGGGTGACCTATGGCAGGGGTGTGGTGAAATAACACAAATTAATCAAATAAAATGTATTTGCGCACGCCGGGTTTAAACCCGCGACCTTCCGATTGGGAGTCAAGAGTCTTACCGCTCGACCACGGACGGCCGTCACGTGTAGTTTAAATTGTTTAAGATTATTTTGTTACTTTTCAAACAATAAATCTTCATTCCGAACTCACTCTATGTGTACTAATATTTAATCTACTACAGTTTTCAAAACAATTTTTATTTTGGCTTCAGTTTTTACGTTTACATAATCCTACGTTCCAATAAACACGGAAGGAAATTCCAAATAAATTAGAGGAATTGTTACTCAAAGGCGGCGAGCAATTTGTTTGTATTCCCAACTACGTCACGGATCAGCGGACACACGGAAAACCATGTTCAGAAAATAGAGAATATTTCCAACACACACAATTGCCTGAATATTTAAATAAAGCTTTTTGCGTCATTAGCACCACTTTTACATTTTACACAAAGATAGTTAAATTATTTATTTTTTATTGTCCCAGTAATAGACGTGATTAATTTATATTTATTGTATTTAATAATCTTTGGGAAATCAATAGTAGATAGAAATTTATTATTTCTTACACCATAACAAATAATTACAGATTTCCGCTTAAAGAGGATATTACTAGAGAATACCGGAAATTAGTCCCTTATAAATCAAATTCCAGACGTATTGAATCTTTTTTACAAGAAAACATTAAATTGATATTGAAATATTGTAATTTTATCTATAACACGCAGTTTTAAAATTTTGAAAAACTAAGTGTATTTTTAAAATACTAAGGTTATGCCGTTAGTCGTTGGCAGATTTGTTCAATTTTCAAACGATAGATTCTATTAAACAACACAAATTTAAAATCATATAATCATACAATAAAATAAATCAATAAATAATCTAGTCAACACAGTTTTCAAAATTTAAATTTTAGTTCAATTAAGATCATTAAAAAATAAATCCGAAAATGTGTTTTGTGACAAAAATACCTCAGTTTTCCGACTCTTCTTCCCCTCCCGCGTTCCCTTTTCACATTCCCGTGTTCTCCCTGCCCTCTCCCGCTCTCCACCTTCTTCGCCTTCCCCTCTTCCTCATCCCCCCTCCTTAATTCCTAACCGACCCTCCCTCATAACCCTCCCCCCTGCCAGGGAACTGCCGCCTGACTCCATAAAATACACCTATTTTTCCGACAACTTGAGTGACCAATTTAATTTTTATGCAAATTTCATAATGCCAGAGTTCATTATAGAAGTATTCACGGGCATGTTCACAATAATTCAAAAAAAATAATAGCAATCGGATGAAATTTTAATCGCAATCTTATGAATAATATAGGAAATAATTTCATAACGCCAGAATTCACTAACCTATAACCATCTTGGGTATGCGCACATCATATTCCCAAAGTTTCATCGCAAACGGATGAACGGTATGACCGTGCATAAGGTACAAACAAACAAACATTAATTTTTATGTTATTGGTAGATTTAAACCAATTCATAATAAAGATTAATCGAGAACAATATACCACAGATAGATTTTTTATTATCTTTATTAGAAAATGCAAAAAATGCAAAATGCAAAATAAAGTTATACTTATCGACAATTTGATGGTTATTGAATATTTTTCTATAAACTTCAACATGACGAACTTATATTATTTGTGAGGTTTTTAAAGCTGAAACATAGTCGCAGAACATTTAAAGTACATTGAGCGAAGTGTACAGAATCCTTATAAATCTTAATACAGTTTCTCGGGTCGAACAATAAAGCCACGATTATACTTGGACAAAACAAAGGCCAAACGGTTCGGAATGGAATATTTTCAAATGTTTTGAGAAGTTGCCAGGAGTGGAGATTTCGCAAAGGAGTTCAAGAGAATTTTATTTTTTTTCTTGGCTACATTCTCTGCATTTAAATTTTATTGCAAGCGCTCTCTCCCTCTTCATGTACACTGTACATAATGTACATTTAATTTATTATTTACTCGTTTTTCGACGTTGTAAAGTATTGCACTGTTTCGCTCTCGAAGCGTTTTATAAATGTAGGGTGTGTATATATTTTTCGGAAGCATTACGATTTTGTTGGAAATGGACGATTTGCTTTTTTTGATGCGAGTCCTAACTGCTCCCGAGTGTCCGGTGCCAGTAGAACTATGCCAGCGTCATCAACAATTTGGGTGAAAAACCATTTTATTTTACTTTTTATATGTATTACAGATTTTTTTGTAACTATTCACATATCTTAGAAAAACATGCAAATTTGAAATAACGATACACTTTTCAGTTCTAACTAACTAACTAACCATCACGCCGTTTCCCCGCAGGGGTAAACAGAGAGTTTTTTTTTCTTTTCTAGTTCTTGTCTAGTAATAGTAATAATATTATATACAGGGTGTTAAGGTACGTACTTGAGTTACTTTAACCAGTGATTCCTGACATTATTTGGAGTAAAAATTGTAAATAAAATTTTGGTCTCCGGTAACATTTTTGATGTTTTTTTTTTTTTTTCTACAAAAACATAAAAAATAGTAGGTGTTGGGTAGTTGGGGGCGGGGTAAGTGGTGGGGCGGTAACTCGGCTGAGTGACCAATAAGGTCATGTGAAAGATTTTTTTTTTGTTTGATTTTGAACAAAAAAATTTTTGAAAAAAAAAAAAATTGTCATGAAAAAAGTCACCGGAGACCAAAATTTCATTTACATTTTTTACTCCAAATAATGTCAGGAATCACTGGTTAAAGTAACTCAAGTACGTTCCTTAACACCCTTTATGACTCGTGAAACCTTCAATGCCTACGTTTTTTTAACATTAGCTTAACGCAGGGGGACTAAGGAATACACTATATAAAATAATTCTGGGAATAATACGTCATTTTTCGGGATGCTATGTGGAGATTCTTTTTAGGGAAGGAAAGACTGGAAGTTCTGGGAAGCCAAAGGGTATGAAGGGTGGGTAGTAATCTGGAGATCAGTGTGTCCAGGATTGATGAATATATGAATCTCTCTTTCCCACTGCTGTAACCAATAAAATTATGCTGTAGGAGCGACGGATTCCTACGTACGTCATTCATGGACACATTGACCCCCAGATTCCTACCCACGCCTCGTATATTTTCCCTTCCCAGATCTTCCTCTCCTTTGTTTCCCTAAAAAGACTCTCCACACAGCATCTCTAAAGATGACATAGGTACTGAGGTTGTTTTTTCCTCAGGGCATATAAACACTCCCTGTGTGGTGCTATTTAATAAATATATCAATAAGAATAAAAATAAAGCAAAGCAAAATAAAATAAAGAAAATATTATAAAATCTGTATTTAAAATATATTAAATGTGAACCATGCTGCATAAAATGTAATGATGTATTATATAATAACATATATTATCCACTGGAGCGACAGAGCAATTAAAATATTTTTTCTCAGATTTCTCAGATTGCGGAAATTTTTCCGCCCACATTAAAAAAATCATACCTCCGAATTTGAATATGGAGACATACAAACCGATTATAGTTCTATGTAGCCAATTAATTCCCCTATCTTTTGTTTATTACCACATGTTTGTAGGATTTATAAAAAAAATATAATTAAATCTTGAACCTTAAAACGTTTTAAAGAATCTGGAGAATAGTTATTTTGTTATATTTTGAATTTACAATATATTAAATAATCGTTTTAATTTTTTTTTTATATTGAAATTTTGCCACATTTTGGCAACAAAGCAATCCGAGGTTTTGGAAATAGTACCATAATGTGGCAAAAAGCGCTTGAATGGTTATGTGATATTTCATGTTATAATAATCTCTCTATTGTTATAATAAGTTTTTTTTTGTTACTTTAAGTAAAGTGTTTAATTTTTAGATGGGTAACACAATAGTATAATGAGGAAATCTATGATTGGATTCTCAGTTAGGTGTACTTATTTATAAATGAACCACAATGTAAACTGTTGATTTCCCTAAAATAAAATAATCAAATAAAAATAGGGCCATCTTAAGATAATAAACGTATATTCAAATATAAGTATATTATTAAATGATTCAGCAGAGCGATACTGAGAATCACTTCCGATCTTCTGCGTTTCAATTTTTAAAATATATTTAAATAAAAATCATTTTAACGATGTTATACTCTTATTTACTTACAGAACGTTCCACTCTGTATGTAATAATTTTTACTGCAAAAACCCGACAAAGAAAATTAATCAAAGATGTATGTTACTGATTACATCTAGAATATTATTACAGATTATATGCCAGACCGTTATTAAACCCAAGCCAAGGTTGAATTTTATGTTGTATACATTTGCCAGACGTTCATCAATCAAGTCCCAACTGCTCGGAGTCAGCGACAGTCTGGGGACTGGGGACAGTCCCAATAATGGGTACTGTTCACAGCGAAATAAATTGGAAAGGGGAGCGAGAAAATTTCAATGAAAATTGGACGAACTCGGCTTCTCAGCTATGGTAACTAACCACTCAATACCGCACAATATGACACTATTTCCACAATCACGGATTGCTTTGCTGCCAAAATGTGGCAAGTTTTTTTATTTTTTTTTATTAAAGCGACTATATAATATGTTTTTTTCATTGCTTGTTTTTGGGGTGTTATGCCGTGTTGCGCTACCTCCTTCTTTATAATAATATGTTGTACATTCAAAATATAACCAAATATATATTCTCTAGATTCTTTAAAATGTTTTAAAGTTAACGATTTAATAATATTATTTTATAAATCCTACGAATGTGTGATAATAGACAAAAGATAGGTGAATTCATTGGCTATATATAACTATAATAAGTTTGTATGTCTCTATATTCAAATTCGGAGGCATGATTTTTTTAATGTGTGCGGAAAATTTTCCTTTAGCAATCCGAGGAAAAAGATTTAAATTGGTTTGTCGCTCCAGTGGCTGCACTGGTTGTTTCAGAATTTGAACAATTTACTAAAATTTCAAGTTCTGTGAGACTTCTATTCATGATCTGTAATTATTTCGTCATTGACCGTTTGTTTGAAAGTGTTTGGATTTTAATAGAACTTGAATAGGACTATCACATAATTTGAATATTAACTTTGAAATTTGATAAATTGTTCAAATTTAATATATAACACGTGATACGTCTCTGTCACTATGAAGAACTTAAATAATTATATTAAATTATTTTGGAATAACTTTTCGAAGATTATGCACATCAATGTAATACCATATATCAATGAAGAAGATGATAATACTTATCAAACTAAACGAAACATGAAACAGCATAAGACACAGAAAAATAAAAAACGTAAAGGTCACAACTGAGAATCGAATCCAGGACTTCTGTCTTACCGGGACAATGCCTCAACCAACTCGACCATTGGGACCTACAATTTTTATTTTGTTTTCATATATCGAATTCAGAATTAATTAACAGTATTGTTTTCAACTATTTCTTTACCACATTTTCGGCTGCTATCCTTTTGAATGATTGCAAAGTTCTAACTAAGTTATTTATAACCTAGATAGTGACTCGGATAAACACATCCGATTTTTATTTATATGGGACACCTATTGACTTTTTCCACAAGAGTCAAAATGATAATTATTTTTATGAAATCAATTCTCAATAACAATAATATCATTTAATTCAATTACAAATTTTAATTACATCAATATAAATAAATAACGCGATATAACATTTGCCGAAAAAAGGGATATTTATCAATACATGTATAAAAAAATAAAAATATTTTCAGGCAGTGCTGAAGATTTTGCCAATAAGGAGAGGCCCATTCAAGAATCAATAAAACTTCTCTTTTGAATCCCTCTTCGTTGACGCTAAATATATCGATCTCGAAAGATCTCGATCTCGGTTCAGGAGCAATATACAGGCAGGAAGAGGTAATAATCTATGATGACGCTATCTAAGATAGTCATCAGGAACAAAGAGACTCACCACTCAGTCCAAAAGAGCCAAGTTCTCAAAATAGTCTCGCAGGAGTCTGAATAAGTGGGTGGCAGCACACACCTCTCTTTTGAGAATATCAATGTAGTGTATCACTGAAGAATTTGTTATAATTTCTGGCTGAAAATCCATTTATAATCACATATACGTCTTCTTGTAAAAGAACACAAACTGTAAATTTAAATCCATAATATAAACAACTTGCACCGTTTGATAAATGCGTAACAGCAGATATACCTTAGAATATTATCTAGAAGGTAAAATCCTTATCAATTTTGTGGATCACTCTTAATCTAATGTTATTACTTTCTCGATCGAAGGTAGATTCGTTGATATCCTATAAATAAACAAAACGCCACCCTCCTTTCTACCCTTATACGCCATGCTTCCCTCAAAACTCCTTACATTTGACCCTTTAACTTCCTCCGTTCAAACCGGATCATCAATCATACCGAAAATTCTCTTATATAAATTTCTTACACAAATAATATTATTATTACTACGTAAGGCTCGAGAAATCTTGCCATAAGAATCCCATTGAAAATCCAAGACTCAATCCATTAGCGCAGAATGCGGCCAAAGGAGAAACAATGCAGAAATCTGAATAGAAGACGTAAGAAAAGAAATTTTGAAAAGAAACGTAGAATGGAAGCCGCCTAAGCAGTTTTTCTGTGAGGCGAATTTCTTGAACGTTGAACCACCTCAGTGGAATTTTAGCCATCTCTGAAATCGACTGAAAGATATTTTTTTCTGTTTTCAGCTCGTTCAGGTTAACTGTGTTGTTGCGGTAGGTTGTTCTTGTTCATTTTGCTTCCCTGCCAATTTGGATATTATTATCGAATTCTTCTCTGTGTTTTTGGACGGGTTCTTCGTTGTTTTCTTTTTAAATATCGACTTTACTCTCCCAATTATTAAGAGAGTATTCTAATGAATTTAAGAATGGCTAGAGACAAAATCGATAATTACAACATAATAACAATTTCGATAAATTGGTTTTCGGTTTTTGTAGAAAGCAATCTCTTTGTTTGATTATATAATTGTTATAGTACTTCATTTTATTTATTATTTGTTTTCTTTTGTTTTTTGTTCTGTATTCTCAATTTGAACGATTATTTTATGTTTGCTGTCTACCGGAATATTTTTATCATGGCGTGCGGTATATCGACAAATTTCTACTTAACCTTTTGTAGGCCGTGGTCCCCCCGGCGGGTCCGGACTTTTGAAGCCATTTTGCCCTTTATGTATAAAGAAATTGTATGAAGAACAAGGTCAGAGTCGCTTGGGCCATTCTCGTTCTTGACATAACGAATTACTGGATAGCATAATGCGGTCTACCGGCATATTTGTATTATATTGTGCGGTCTATCAGGAATATTTGGATATCGACCACAAAACCGACCCAAAAATTTTCAAATCATGTAACTAACAATTCAATAAATAAATTTAAAAAAAATAAAGAAATGAACCGTATCGATCTGTCTAACGATATATTTACAATATGACGTGTGTACTACCGGAACCAAACCATTATAGTGTGTGGTCTACCGGTTAGTAGCTAGCGTGGCGTGCGGTCTACCAAAACATTTTCACCATAGCCTGTGACGTATAAAAAATATTTATTTTAACCATAGCTTGCGGATTACCTGAAAATAAATTGTGGTGTTAAAATACCAAATAAATAAATAAATTGTTATCACTGACACAATTGACAAAATCTTATGGTAGAGTGCGCTCTAATACAACATATAATATTTATATTTATATGACATTATTTCTTACATGTAATAAATTTAAATTTGTAATTGTGTAAGAAATCAATAAAAAATGATTATTATTACATACAGAATATTCTCAGAGACGTTAGCGATCCCTATTCATGATGATTTTTTGATGTCAATAAAAAATTTCAAGTTTATTAATAAATAAAGAATTTTATTTTAATTTAATTTTAATTTTTATTTTTTTTTTTAAATCAATAAAAAGTGATATTACATTTTTCTTACCTACACAAAAGGAATGCGTTTTCTATATATCGAAGTATTTTTTAATTTTTAGTCAGCAAATCATCAAATTTGATATTTTAATTTGAAAGTGCCGTAAACTGGCTACCGAGACCGTGCGATTTAACGCCTTTTGACTTATTCCTTTGGGATTATTCGAATAAACCGCAAACAATTGACGCCCCCATTTAACATAACAAAAGGCATCCGCAAATTCAGCCAGATTTAAGCGACAAAGTAATTGTAAATTGGACCTTCCGATTACGTGCCACCAATCAAAGCCGCGATGGACATTTGAACGACGTTATATATTCCACACTTGTTGCCATAAATTATACTTTGAAATTTTTAAAAAAAATATCTATCTCACACACAACTTGTTTTACGAGACGACATTTTAAAATCGAGCGTCCTTATTGAAGTACCATATACATATTATAAGAATACATTTTTTTACTTTATTTATTTATTAAAAAATTATGCATGACATGAAAAATATAAGCTGCACATCTCACTAGGTCATTCATGCATCGAGATGTGCAGCTGTACAATGAATGAATTTAAAAAAAAAATACATATAAACTTAATATCAAATATTAATTATAATTACAGTTGGTAACAAAGGTTAGGTAAATATTAACAGGTAAGTAATAGTATGTAAATAATAATTAAAAATATGTAATAGAGAGTAAATAAATATAAGTAAATCAAGTAGATAATGCAATTATGAGTTAATAAAAATAAACAATTTTGTAATAGTAAGTAATTAAAGTCGATCATAAATTATGAGTAAAAAATTATAATAAATAATGGTGTAATATATAAAGTAAGTAAATAATAATACGAACGTTGATAAATAAATTTGTATATAAAAATGCAATAATCAGTCATTTTAAATACATGTAGGACTACGAAAGATTTTTTAAATATTTATATTGAGGGAACAGTAAGATTTATCAGTCAAATTAGGAATTCTACCGAGCCGAACCCTCTATATGAAAATATCTGGAGTCGGTGAATTATTTTCCCATTTAATAGTCTGGTAGGTTAACATGTTGTTCTTGTATTGTTTTGTATTAATTATACTTATATAATACACTTGCCTAGCGTGGATTTACTAGATGATCATTTTTTATGGAAAAGTGTGTGAAAGGGTTTAGTTTTTCCTATGGGGAAAACTAAACCTGGACCTAAAGGTCTGGTGCGTAAATATAAGAAACAATAAATAAATAAAGTACGTACACTATAAGTAAATATGGATTGTAACGAATATAGGGCTTTTATGCTGATTTGCGATTTTATACATTCAACTATTTGTATTTGAGAAACCCTGGAATGGCAGAAAAATAATTAATGATAGCACTTGAAAACAAACTAGACTTGACTCGGAAACAAACAAAATTTCCATCCCTCGCTCTTCAGTACAAGAATAATTGTTCTTCCAGCGGCAGAGGCCAATAGCTCTAAACGGTTCTCTGCTTCCTTGCATTTTAAAAACACTTAGTTATTTAACAAATTTATGTAAGTGGCAATTTCACTTGTTCAACAACCTTACCCAAGAGAGTAGGATTTTTTTTCTTGTTTAGATGTCAGACCTTTTAAAATAAATAGAATTATGTTGATTTTTGAATAATTTTAAGTTATAGATTAATATCTTTTATTCGTGTGAATGCCTTACAAGAATCCCATCTGCTACTCTCTAGAGCCAATGAGTCCGTGCCATTTCCAATTGGGGAATGTTGTGAAGTTGAAGGTAGTGGGGAGTATACGTAACGTGGGGAAATACCTGACTCTTCGCATCTGGTCACCTAACTCGGCTAAATCATTTCAAGCAACGTTTCAATTCCGAATGGTGGTTTTATACTAGGGCGATACTGAGAGTATCTTCCATTATAGAAAGTGCCGCAAATATGCGATATATATTATTAAATCAATGCGATAAACCGATAGAAGAGTTTTATGGACGTGTCCGTGTGCCCAAAGTAAACTTTTTTTTTAACATTATCTAGTAAAATTTTTTCCAAGTATTTTAATTCTTTCTTCAGCAGCATTCAAATTCTTATGTATATTTGGGACGCAGGAGTCGTAAGTAGTTTTATTTTATTTTATTTATAATTGTACACAACACACGGGTTAACAAAATAAAATTACATATATTTTAAAAAAATAAAAATGTTTTTACAATAAGTATAAATTTTTTTTCATGTCATATATACAGTTGCAAACGAAAATAAAAATATTCTTTCCTCACCATAGAGAGACTCTTGTTTTGTGAGGGAATTTATGCTTAATTGTTTGTAATCACTTATGTAATTAAAGAAAAATTTCAATATTTAAAAAATAAAAAAATTATAATAAATATAATATAATTACAGTAGTTTCGGGTAATTTTTCAATTTCAGTTGGAATCATGATTATTTTCGATAATTTTTAGATTTAACAAGAGGTTTTTTTTAATAAGTCATGCCTAGATACATGCAGGTATTTAAAATGTGCTTGGTATTAAATTTTAGGATTTTAATATTATTCTGATATTTTGCTGATATATTGAAATGTAAGTTATTTAGCTGTATTTTGCTGTATTCCTTTGAAAGTTTGTAGTATTGAATATTTTTATATATTTTGTCTATTGTAGGTACCTACATTTATTTAATTTTTTTTATTATTGAAATAATAGTTAAAATAATACAAATCAACAAACAAGTCCAGCTAAGCCAATAGAATTGGCATTTCAACGGGTGCTTATGGTTTAGTTACATAATACATTTTAAGAGTTATAATATACATCTTATATCTACAGATTCAACGTTTTTTCATACATATCAATATAAATAATTTTTTTAATAAGTCAATTTTTCACCATATATTTAATCTTATTCATAGAATTACGTTGCTGTATAGTCTCAGGTAATAAATTAAATATCTTCGGTATATTGTATTATAACGTTCTCTGTCCGTAGTTATTATTAAATTTTTGAACCATTAACCCGTCGTTGCGCGTGAATCTGATTGAATTGATCTGTAATATTGAAATGATTTTTTCAGTAGAAAATGTAGTTGGTTTTTAAGGAAACCCTTAATTATGAATCTTTGATATATTTTGAGAGGATTTAAAAATAATATCATATTATGTTCCTCCGCAGCCTGTAATACCGTATTGTAATGTAGATTGAATAACTGCATAGTACACTCATTTTATGTTTTCTAGTTTCATAAAAGTCTCATAAATAAATGAGTACATTTTCTAATTCTTTTGACAAGTCCACAAATACCTTTGTATTTTTAATTTAAAATGTTGATCTATATATACACCGAGATGACCGGTCAGTGGTTGTGTGGGCATCGCATTTGGCTCCCACCCAGACGTTCCGTGTTCGATCCCTCGGCTGGCTAAGTCTTCCATCACAACACAAGCAATATCTTCCGCTTAGTAGGAGATTTTTAAATGTTTTTGGGTTATTCGTAACCCGGGAATGTTTGTCTTTCTTAAAAAAAAAAAAAAAAACTAAAATGTATTAATTTATTAATAAAAATTTAATTTTCGATGTTGGATTAATACTTGATTTCAATTAGTGTACATTTACTTTGGTGTATTACAATTTTTTTATTCTGGTTTTGATTTAAATTTATTGATGGAGAATGGGATACATTTTGTTTTCTCAGTATTTACCTAAGGAGAGGAGATTTTTATCGAACCAGTTTTTCACTGTATCGATATCAGTATAATAAATAATAAACAACACCAACCATCCAACAACGGTATACAACAAATAGTAAGTATAAAAGTAGGTACCTATATAAAACAACATCAACAAAAAACAAGAGATAATAAAGTTTGGGTCAAGAAAAAGTTCAGTGAAAACGAGAGACACTTGAATTTTAGTAAAGTTCTTGGAGCTGCCACTAAATATGTCCGTAATCATGCCATTACTGTGAATAATACAGAAAGAAAATACAAATTTGCGGGATTTCAATAGACATTGATTAATATTGATAATTAATTTGTCTTTTTTATTTTATTTTTTAATATCAGCTCTACACACAGGAGACCCTGTTGGGGACAGAATCGGTCCCGCAAAGCAGAAGGAAAATGGATAAGACAGCATTGTCGACATACCGCTTTTCTTCCTTCACTTTTCAATATCCGCTAGTTCTCACATCCAAATTGAGCTCACAAGCAGACGATTGAATTTTTATTTTCATAAGTTTCCGACACGGTCGAATAACAGCTCCGTATTCAACACTGAGATGTTGACAGGAACAAGTGATAATTTGAACTGATAAATGTGGGTAAGGAAAAAAAGGATTTTGTAGGTAGAAATATGTTTGGGAAAAGGTACATAAGGATGAATGCAAGGCACCAACACACCCTGAGGAAAATAAATCCCCTCAGGGCCTATATCATCTTTGGGGATGCTCTGTGAAGGGTCTTTTTAGGAAAGGAAAGAGAAGAGGTAAAAATCTGGGAATCATTGTATCATTGAGTAACGGACGTATGATTCCAATCCTCCCACTGCAGTGTTCCGAGAGAGTCTTGCTGGAGAGACCAAGTCTCTCACAATCCAGCATGGATGAAATGCAAGAACCACGCAAGACCTGGAGGGACCTCACTCCGTGAACCTGGAATGCCAACATGGAAATAGGTGTAGGTTATGGTATGCAAATTAGCCAAAATTACATTTTTGTTAGAATATTGTTATTTAGTTATACGAGTAAACAAATAATGAATGAATGATCCGCTAGTAGTTGAAATTATCATGTTCTCTCTCACAACGAGTAGTTTTTTTTTCTTTTTTTGAATTTTGGAGATAAGAAAATTAGATTAAATATTTTTACATATCTTATATTAGTACTTAATTGCTTGTACTTAGATAGACAATCGTATACTAAAATTTCAATGATTTGTGAACTTATTTACAGATCATACATAACCGCTTGAAATTTGAGCAAATGAATATTATTTTTACAATTCAGGAATAAAAAGTTCTAACTGACTACGGCAGAAAAGGTTTTTGAAGAAAAAACTCATTTGTTATGAAAAATCGATGGAAAATTAATGCCAGACTCGTGTAGCGTATAAAATACAAAATTAAATTGTGTTTATTTGGCTGTAGAATCTTAATTCAAAATCAGTATGTTTGAAAATCGTGTTCTTTTATTTTCCAGAACAAAAGAACGCCGTTTTTCACTCAGAAATAATTATGCTTTGCTCTTCTTCCTCTCACATAACACACTATATATAATATACGAAAAGCGTGCAAACTCCCCTTTTGCGGGTAACGAGATAATTAGGGAAAAAGGTGGACGAATGTGGTGGAAGTGGTCCATTGTCTCGCCGAGGGTCAAGATGAGACTATTGTCACGGTGGGGAGGCTGGAGAGGGGCAGCGGGAAGGACAAAGGAGATGTTTTGCGAGACACGCGAGACAGATTATCCATTGTTGTGGTTTATCTTATTTCGATGGACTTGATACAAAAATAAACACACAACAGGTACACAGGTATGAATATATCACGAAACTTATTGGAGATTCTTGGTAAAAGGTGGTATTTTTTTTTTTTTTTACATTAGGTCCACACAGGAAGCCCTGAGGAAAATAATTTCCCTCACAGCCTATGTCATCTTTGGGGATGCTGTGTAGAGGGTATTTTTTAAGGAAAGGGAGGAGAGGAAGTTCTGGGAAGGAAAAAGGTATGAGAGTTGGGTAGGAATCTGGGGTTCAGTGTGTCTAGATCATCCGCCGCCAAGACCTAGACAATGAACCTAATGAACCCGGGCACCCCTGCTAAGTCACCAAACGTAGCGAACCACTTGGGGTGACCTATGGCAGAGGTGTTGGTTATTCAATAAATGGTTCCCGGGGCGGCAGTACCCATTCCCGCCTCCCAAATTATAAAATTCCATATATGCACAAAAGCACTACCTACCCTACCGCACTTCCAAAAATGTATAAATAAATTATTGCAAGAAATCAATAATCTAAACTTTCTTTATTTCTTTTTTTTTTTAAAGAAAGACAAACATTCCCGGGTTACGAATAACCCAACAACATTTGAAAATGTTGCTTGTGTTGTGATGGAGGACTTAGCCAGCCAAGGAATCGAACACGGAACGCCTGGGTGGGACCCAAACGCGATGCCCACTCAACCACTGACCGGTCTAACTAACTAACTAACCATCACGCCGTTTCTCCGCAGGGGTAGGCAGAGAGGACGTACCGCCAAACAACTCGGTCTTGGCACACACTATTTGCCTCATTCACATTCATACACCTTCTCATACATACTCTTCTATTATTCGGACTCTTGACATGGCCCGACTCAAGTATCTGATTTACTTGATATCAATAATCTAACTTTCAAAAATACATGCGAAGTTCCACCTATAACTCGCAGTGCCTAGCACACCCCACCGACAGCCCTACTATATCGTGTCAAAAGCAGGAACTAAATATGCAAAACGACCCACACATCATGTTCAAATGTGAACTGCATCCTACACAAAAATGAACGTGTGCGGTGTGCGCAATGCGCATTCAAGGCTTGTTTGTGACAGTGTAAAAAAGGCAGTGCCTTTCAGTACAAATCACAAAAGTAGCAATCAATACCATCTAATTATTAGTAGATTCAATTTTAATAACGAAATATTTTTTCATCTATTATGTTGGCTTATTATTGTAATATAGAAATTTAATTTATTATCCATTAAAACTTGCTTGTCATATTATTAAGCTCTTGATTTACGGATCGGTGATGCTCGCATCTGAGAGCAAAGCATCGATTATCGTTTTGGAAATATTTGGGGTATGCATTTAGAGAAATATTGACATATTACGTCAGAACTTAACAACTTAAGTTAGAAATCGGTACGCGGGACAGAAAGATTCAATAGGCTCAATTTGTGTGTAGCTTTCAAAGCATATTGGACAATGCATGCACACACCAAACACATATATGTGAATGTATGTATATATGTATGTATTATATAAATATATTTTATAATAAAAAAATATATATATATAAAAAATTGCTCAACCCATCCCATTCCGGCCCAACCTTCTTTCCTATATTGGCTCATTAGGTTGCCATGTATACCGGCTGATTAAACTCCAACTCCCCACCCATCCTTAGAGCACGTGTTCCAGTCATAATAAATCAGTGCCCCCTGGTGTACCGGTCTCACCGGGACAGGATTGCTCCTGGCTGGGGTGGTACAATCGTATCGTATCGTATCGTATCATTAAAACTTGCTTGTCATATGCATAAATGAAGCAGTTATTTGAATATTGCATGTAAACCCAACCAAACTCCAGCTTTTTTAATTATTAATTCACTCTGTTTCCGACTGTCTACCGTGATTATTTATTTTTAGCTCCACACAGGGTAAAAATCGCCCAGGGCCTATGTCATCTTTGAAGATGCTGTGTGGAGGGTTTTTTTAAGGCAAAGGAAGGAGAGGAAGTCCTGGGAAGGAAAAAGGTTTAATGGGTGGCTAGGAATCTGGGGATAAATATGTCCAGGAGTGATGGACGTGTGAAGCCATCCCTCCCACTGCGGTGCTAAGCGATGGGTCGATATGGTCCGGCTGGAGAGATCAAAAGGTCTCCCTCAACCAGTCTCTCCCGATCCGGCCTGCCACGCAGATGGTTGGCAGACGCATCCGCCCCCAAGTCCCGGACAAACCTAACCCCATGAACCCGGGCACCCCTGCTAAGTCACTAAACGTAGCGAACCACTTGGGGTGACCTGTGGCAGAGGTATTGGTCGTCCAATAAATGAATCCTGGGGTAGCGGTACCCATACCCGCCTCCCAAATTGAGATTAAACACTGATCGTAATTCATCTCATTTGGCATAATAATTAAATAATTATTATTACTATTGGATAATTTGTAGAGCGCCGTTTTTGTCAGAAATCTAATCAAGGGCAATCAATATGTCACAAATTGACTCGTTTTACAATAAATATTTTTTTTGTTTGTGTGAATACCGCTCAATCTGCTCACAACTATCTGCAACCAACGGGTCTATGTCATCCCTAATTGGGATATATTGTCAGGCCGCAGGAAAAATTCGACGACCGTCCGTGGTCGAGTGGTAACAACACTTGAGTCCCAATCGGAAGGTTGCGGGTTCGAACCCGGCGTGCGCAAATAAATTTTATTTGATTAATTTGTGTTATTTCACAATTAATTAATAAAAATAATGTATACTACATTTGCGGCACGTTCCAGAGTGGAAGATGCTGTCAGTATCGCCCTGGTGTAAGACCACTATTCAGAATTGAGACGTTGCTTAATAATGGCTTTAGCCGTGTTTAGTGACTAGATCTGAATAGCCAGGTACTTTCCTACCTTCCTCTTCCCCATCTCCTTCCCTTCCCCACTTTCCTTCAGCCTCACAACATACCCCAATTGGGGATGCCATAGTCTCACTGGCTCCAGACGGGAGCAGTTGGGACTCTTGTGAGGTATTTTAAAAAAAAAAAAAAAAAAAAAATGTAACATGATACGGATGAAAAGGGGAAGCTGTATAAATACCTGGCTATTTAGATCTTATCATTGAACACGGCTATTAGGGATTTTTCCCTCGGGGATTCCTTTGTAGAGCTATTGGAAAAAAATAGGATTTTCTCAATTTTGTGAAAAAGTATATCTGTTTCAAGTATTAGGTACCTATAATACGTAATTTTTTTCTATATAATATTATAGTGTTCACATAAAGTTATTAATATATATATATATTTTTTTTTTTCACTAGATTTACAGGAACGGGTTTAGTTTTTCCCATAGGAAAAACTAAACCCTTTCATACACTTTTCCAAATAAATGATCATCTAGTAAATCCACGTTATGCAAGTGTATTATATAAGTATAATTAATACAAAACAATACAAGAACAACACGTTAATCTACCAAACTATTAAATGGGAATATAATTCACCGTCTCCAGATATTTTCATATCAGAGGGTTCGGCTCTGTGGAATTCCTAATTTGACCGATAAATCCTACTGATCCCTCAATATAAATATTTAAAAAATCTTTCGTAATTCTACATGTATTTAAAATGACTGATTTTTTCATTTTTATATACAAATTCTTTGACAAATCTAAAATGCCTAAATTTTTAATAAGATAGCTAGGTATAATGCCAGTAGCCGAAATAACAAAAGGTAATATTTTTATAGTCTGAGAATGCCAAATTCTTTTAATTTCATTTCCTAAATCTGTATACTTTCTTATTTTTTCAGAAACAGATTTTTGAATATTACACGAATTTGGAATAGCTACATCAATAATATAAGTTATTTTTTTTAATTTTGTCATGTAAAACTATATCAGGTCTATTATGACCAATTGGTCTGTCTGTTAGTATAGTTTTATCATAGTAAATTTTAAAGAAATTATTTTCTAAAAATGAATTTGGTTCGTACTCATAATATGGTACTATATTATGACAGTCAATCAAGTTATGTTTAATTACCAAACTTTGGTGAATTATTTTTAAAACCTGATTGTGCCTAAATGTATACTCAGACGGCGCTAATATAGAACATCCTGATATAATGTGTTCTATAGTTTCCGGAAAAGCCATACATTTTCTACATAAATCATCAATTTGATTTGGATCTTTGATTATATGCTTCCTATAATTTTTGGTATTAATTACTCTATCTTGAATAGCAAGCATAAATCCTTCTATTTCTGCGCTCAACTCTCCAATACTCAACCATTTGTTTGACGAAATTTTGTCAACATACTTTTGGTTCAGATAATTGAAGTGTTTTGCGTGAATAATTTTATTTGACCAGGAATCTAATAATTCCTGATTGGTGTTTATAAAAATGTTGGCATTCTCGTCGTATAAATTTAAAGGTGAAATATTTCTGTCTGCCTTGCAAATTATTTTATGCAGCTCTGAGCTATTAGCTTTTCTATGGAAAATTTTTCTTAACATTTCTACCTGATTTTGTTTTAAAGAAGTTATTTTGACTATACCTCTACCTCCTAAATTTCTAGGTAAATTAATTCGTTCTATAGCTGAATTTGGATGATGACAATTAAACTTTGTTAACGTAGTTCTAATTAATCGTTCTAAGCTATCTAAATCTGTATTAGACCATTTAATTATACCAAATGAGTACGTTAATAGAGGTATTGCCCAACTATTTATTGCCTTTACTAAATTTTTAGCAGATAGATTGCATTTTAAAAATTTTCTTATCCTAGTTTGAAATTTAATCCTACTATCATTTTTAATACTAGTATGATCTAATCTATTCGATTGCGGGTATCCTAAGTATTTATAAACCTCATCCCCTTTCATACTTTTAATTTTGAAATTTCTAAATATACCCTCATCTCCATCTATAATTTTACCTTTCTCTATATGGATCGTATATAATATATATACATTATAATATAATTTATTAACTTTTTATTATTTTGTGTGTAAGGTAGCATTGTGTAGTGTATAGCTATAAGCATATACCTATTTAATAGTCCACGTTCATTCGGGGATGATCGGCACAGCCGAAGATTCCCGAATGAACGCATTGGCAAACAGTCACGGTCGGAGCGCGTCGCGGCCGCCAGTAATAGATCATTCCTGTGATCAGATTCAAAATAGAGCATTCCTGTGATCAGACGTTACGTACAATACCATTGTCTTTACGATCATTCGCTATAAACGAGTAAACGAACTTACGTTGTTACTAATAAGAAGACATCGTGGGCTAGTGAGCCTCGACACAAATAAGCAGAACACTTTGTGAATGTGAAACTGTGGTTGGGTAATGTTGTATGTTTTGTGCACACCTCACTAAGACAACCTGTGCTGAGGTGTTTACGTGGTTATGTTTAAGTGTGACAAGTATTTATGTGTTGTAGTAGAAAGTTTCTTCTTTATTAATTTTTTAAATTCGTTATTATTATTTATTTTTATTATTATTTACATCCTAGGTTTGTAATTATTTAGCTCTGATAAAAGTAGGAAACTAAAACGAAAACCCATCAATATTTAAAACATGAATAAAGCGTTGTGGTAAAAAAAAACCTAATTTATTTAATGTTAATGATTTTTTTTCTCAAGTATTATTCTTCTACAGTATTTGAAACACATATTTTAAAGAAACTAAGGTATTTGAAACACAAACAGAAAACAGTAAAAGAAATCTTCTGTCAGTATAATTAAATTACGTTGTTGCTTTATCTAGCCGTATTTTGTTGGAGTTTTTCTCTGTCAAAACAATAAGAAAATGTTTAAAAACATTGAAGTGGAAGAACATCCTTTTATTTTCAATTTAATCTCCCAGAAAAAACTTTCCTAAACAATCGAACTAACGAGTCCAGACAATAGAAAAACATCTTTGATAAAATATAAATAATTGGGACCAACCCTTTTATTAAAGCCTACAGACAGGATGTTCTGGAATATAGAAAGTCAAGAAAATTGTTAGAATCCCTTACATTTATATACCTTGTTCAGAATGGCACTGGGACACTTCAGAGGATGATTATTTTATTATAATAATCAAGAATATCTTTCGCAATACTGTTTTTTTTCATTAAGGCGGTTTTTATCAATGGAGAGGTGAAACGTCTTCCTCGACTGCCCTCTTCCAATCCGGCCCGCCACGCACTTAGTGCGTAGTGCATCTACCGCCAAAATTTGGACAAACCTCACTTAAAGTCACCAAATCTAGCAAACCACTTCAGGTTTCTCTTTTTTTCTTCACTTATACAATGTGGGTCTCTTCAAGATCCAATTTCATTTCCTAAAAAATACCCTTCACACATCAACTTTACAGATGACAATGGCCCAGAGAAGAACAATTTCCTTCATGGCTTGTAGCGGTTTGGAATTACATCCTTATCGCTACGCGTGATACACATCACTAGACGTATGACCACGTGATCGCCAGGACCAGCGGAGGCGAGCGTCACAAACAGCCCAATCGGTTTGGATTCGGAATTGGAAGTGCTAACTACCTTGGGGCAGATAAGCGGATAAAGCTGTTTTTAACTCTTAATGTTTTCTTGTTCATTATAAACAAGATGGCGCTCAGCACAATATTAGACATATTTAAATTGCAGCACTAACAACAACAACAACACTACTCCGACGTGTACGACATGTGGAATTTTTTTTTGTTTGTTTGATTTTGAAGAAAAACTTTTTGGAAAGAAAAAAAAAGACATCTAAAAAGTCACCGGAGACCAAAATTTTATTGACATTTTTTACTCCAAATAATGTCAAGAATCACTGGTTAAAGCAAGTCAAGTGCGATCCTTAACACCCTGTAGAAACACGTATTTTTTTCTTTGATGAATTAGAATCAAAATATGTTTTATACTTTTGTTATTCGGCAGTCCATCCTCTCTTCACAGCCCTTCGGGACTCTCAGTTATATGTTGTTTAATTAAGTAAAATGTATTTTCGTTGTTTGTTTTGGGGGTGTTATGCCGTGTTGCGCTACCTCCTTCTTTAGCTAACGTTTCGGACAGCGTTGCAGTGTCCATCATCAGGGCAGATCCGGCAGATCCGACGATGTATGATTTTTTTTTTTTTTTTGATTTACTAGATTCTTATTTTGCAGGAAGTGCGAATCATTTAAATTTACTGAATTTAAAGTTAATGTTCTTTATACAAATAGAACGGCGTCATATGCGCCTCGCAATTTTTACCTCATGTGGGTATTATTAAAAAAGTTACCTTGCTGTTATAGACTTAAAGGTCCTGTGTTTTATCGATAGGGAAAAATTGTTATCTAAAAACCCTATTAAAATTGCATGTCCGCCCAAGCGGGAACAATCATCATCAGCATAGCCAGCCACGGCAGCATATATACATACGTGTCTGTTTGTGTTGTGTTGGGAGAGGGAAGGAGATGGGTCGTGTCCTCTTATTTAGGAATTCCCTCGCATTTGCCTTTGGAAATAATTATTCAAGGGAGGCGGCCGATTGTCAGCATGAAACAGATTCGGCCTTCAGTGACATCAGATGTCCTGCGTTTTGTGTTGTGTGGGGTGTGTGTCTGTTTTTATGTTAATATATACTTTATGGGAGTTTAAAATAAACATACATATAAATACCAATATGAAATATTATATAAATATATAAATAGATATATAAACATACGTTATGGGGAAGGAATCTGGAGATTTAGGAAATACCTACTGTTCGCTTAATCGTCTGGTTCTGAATCCGGCACATGCCAGATGTGGTCGAGGTCCATCAGAATGTGTTTTGGTAGTCTGTGGGTATATCTGAAAGTAAAGTCAGCAGGGGAATTGTATTGACCGATTTCTTGAATGAGTTTATTTTTACTATGTCTGAGAGATTTGTAAAATCGGTCTGTAAGTCTGTGAGTGTATTCAAATAAGGTCGGAATGTCTTCTCTGTCATGAAGTTTTTTCAAGTTAGTTCTCCACCTCGTATTGTAAGTGATTTTAAGGCAGAGATTTTGTAAAGTCTGTAGTCTCGTATGGTCAGAATGTGAGATGCTACCCCACACGGGGATCGCATATGTCAGTACCGGTCGGATAAGCGAGTAGTAGATGAGGAGTTTGGTTCTGGGAAGTAGCGGGCTTCTTCGATTGAATATTGGTTTCATCGCGCCGACTGCCTTTCTGGCTTTGTTGTGTGCCTTGAATATGTGAGATTTCCAGTTGAGGCGTGAGTCCATGGTCAGGCCCAGGTAGACAACTTCATCCTTCCATTCTAAGACGTGTCCTCCCATTTCGATGTTGACGTCTGGTTTTGTCTTCTTGCGTTTCCTCGTGTACATTATGACCTCGGTTTTGGCCTCGTTCAGTTTGAGGCGCCATTTTTTGTAGTACTCTACGAGAGCGTCGAGCGCCCTCTGTAGGTATATGGCCGCCATATCCGGGTGAAGCGAGGAAACGTAGAGTTTGACGTCATCTGCGTATATGGATGTCTTGCATCTCTCGTCCTGGGGGATGTCGTGCGTGAAGATGTTGAAGAGATGGGGTCCCAGCAAACTTCCTTGTGGCACGCCTTTTGGAATCTCACGTATTGTCGACAGCGCATCCTTGATGAAGACTCGGAAAGATCTGTTCTTCAGGTATTCTTGGATCACTCTGATGATGTAGATGGGCGTGTTCGTCTTGTGAAGCTTGTGCAGGAGCCCTCTGATCCAAACAGTGTCGAATGCCTTTTCCAAGTCGAGGAGCGCAGCGGCAGTGTAGCGATGTTCGTTGAATTTTCTTGCGATGAATTCCGCTACTCTGGTAAGTTGGTGGGTGGTGGAATGCCTCTTCCGGAATCCGAACTGCTCGTCCGGCAAAGTGTGGTTTTCTTCGTGGTGTGGAAGCAGCCTGTTGAGTATAATCTGTTCAAATACCTTGCTCAGAGTGGAGAGTAGACTGATGGGCCGATAGTTCGTCGGCTGCTTCTTGTCCTTGTTGGGCTTGGAGAAGGGCAGCACGGTGGCCATTTTCCAGATCTGCGGGAAATGTCCGGTCATGAGGCAGGCATTGAACAGTTTTGTAATGTAAATGATGGCTTTTTGAGGAAGATGTTTGAGTAAAATGTTGTGTATTTGATCGCTTCCCGGCGCCTTATTGGTCTTCAATCGCTTGATGATGACGGCAACTTCACTCGGCGTGCTGAAATGAATGTCGGCGACGTTCGTCTGCTCCGCTTGGTCCAGATCTCGAAGAGAGTCTTCTACTAGTCGATCCGTTTCCGGATCACTCAGGCCATCCGTGGCTGTATAGGCTCTCTCAAATCCGTCGGCGAGCGCGTTTGCCTTCTCTTCAAGTGACAGCGCGAGTCCAGAGCCGTCCAACTTCTCAAGCGGGGGAATCGTGTGGTCTTGATGTCTCAGGGCTTTCGCCATTTTCCATAGGCTGTTGTCCTTTGGCGTGAGTGACGTAACTTTCTTCGTCCAAAGTTCGCGCCTGAGATTGGTGATTTCTTGCTTGATTTCCCGCTGCAGGCAGTTGTAGGCAGTCTTGAAGTATTCGTCCCGCGTGCTGTGATATATGCGGCGCAGGCGATTCTTTTCTTTGATGAGCGATAAGACATACTCGGGAAGTTTGATCGTGTATGTGTGTACTTCTTTGAGAGGTATGTATGTGTCTTGTGCGTGTTGAATGATTTCCGTGAGAGTGCTAGCGGCTTCGTCAATTTCTTCTGATGAGCGCAGAGTTCCCGACGTTAGGTATATTCGTTCGTTAATTTCTTTCTTGAATCCTTCCCAGTCGGCGTCCTTGTAGTTTCGCTGTTTTCTGGGGCTCCTAGAAGTCGTTCCTCCGATGCTGAAGCTCACGGGCAGGTGATCCGACGAGAGTTCATCTAGCGTGCGTAGTGGCGAGATCGTCTTGACGTTTTTCTCGAGTACGATGTCCAGCGTGCTGGGGTACTTTGCGCGTGCTGAGTGGAACGTCGGTTTGTCCGGGGCCATTATCGTGTAGTTATGAGTCTGCATATGTGTGAAGAGCGTTTTCCCGTTCGCATTGCCTCTGTAGTTATTCCAATAGTTGTGCTTGGCGTTTAGGTCTCCTCCTAGAACAACAATTGGGCGCAAATTAAGTAATTTATCTAAATCTTCACTCACCAGATTGTAGTTCAAATTGCAGTAGGCGGCGATGAAGGTATGCGCTCTATCCTCTATGATGACTTCGATAATTGTGGCTTCAGTATACTTCAACTTCGGAGTGGCGATCCTTGTAGACGTGATTGATTGACGAACGAATATAGCGGTACCACCGCCTTGTCCTTCCGCTCGGTCGTCTCGGTGAATTTCAAAGCCGGGCACTCTCAGCGGTATGTCGTGTTTTAAATGCGTTTCTGAAATTAAAATAATGTCAGTGTTTGTATTATTTGCTAGGGCGAGCAGTTCATCGGTCTTGAAACGGATGCTGTGGGCATTCCACAGGAGGACGTTGACCATCTCGGGATTAGACATTGAGAGTGGAGGTGATCAGCTCCATCAAGATGACGAGCTTCTCGGTCTTGTTTGTGCAGCGGGCCAGCTGCGATCGCACGCGCAGTAGACCCTGGAGCAGGGCCATTATGTCCACATCATCTTCGGCGGAGGCGGACTGTTGCTGTGGGCGGGGGTGCTGACGGGGCTCGTCTTCATGCTGCTGCTGCTGGTGCGTGGCTGAGGAGCCACCGGCTACGTCAGCCCAGGAGCGTCCATCAGTCCTCGGCGCCGTCTGCGCCTGAGGATGTGGCCTGCTTCCTTGGGCCTGGCGGTGTGGTGGTCTCTGGCGCTGCTGCAGCGAAGAGACGTACGCTACCCTCTTCGGGCAGCCTCGGAAGTTGGCCGGATGAGGGCCGCCGCAGTTGCAGCACGCGGCTGGCTCGTCCCTCGTCTTCTTCGGGCACAGCGCTGAGGTATGCTCCAGCAGGCACTTCACACATCTTGCCGTGTGGGAGCAGTTTCGGGAGCCGTGGCCGAAGTTCTGGCATCTGTAGCACTGTGTCCCGTGCTGAAGGTGGTTGCTGCGGTGCTTCTGGATACGGATTCTGCAGTGGCATAGGTATTTTACTGCCGCCCTCAGCTGGCCCATGTGAACTTCCTTATCGAAGTGTGCCAAGTACATGGGGTACTCGGCCGAGGTGGTTGACATCCTTGTGACCTTTATGGGTGCAAAGCCTTGGTCCGCCAGGCTCGCAGCAATCTCCTCCGTTTCGACGTTTGGCAGGCCCTTGATGACCGCTTTCTTCTGCTTCTCGGACTCCGCCGTGTAGGTGTGAAAGCCGCGTGCCTCCGCTCGCAGCCCGTTCGTGAGGGCACGGTGGTCCGCCATATTCCTGACGAAAATGTTGGCCGTCCCGCCCCTGTTGTACCGGAAGGTGAAGTTTGGATGGCCCAGGTGTACTTGTACGGCAGAGGTGACCTGCGCGTGTGTCAGGTCCCCCAGGGTCATTACGACCGGGGGGACGCGATCCTTTCTCGCTTGCTGGCCGCTGGTACCTGCGGGAGAGGAAAATGTATTATTATTTGAGCGCTTTGTTCTCGGTGCGCCTCCGCCTTCACTTACCTCCGGGAGGTCATCAAACCTGTTGCCGGTTGGCACCGGCCGGGAGTCCTGTGGGGAGAGGGGCCGCTTGACGGGGTTGGATGGCTTCCTCCACCCTTCCTCCTGGCGGCTCGACGTTTCCATTTCCTGGGGGGGCAGCTGAGGTCTCGTTGGGGGCCGGTAGGCAGAGGCTGGGCCTACCGGGGGGCGGCTGGGCCCGGCTACAGGCTCGGGCATCGGGATGGGGGCTGGGATGGCGGCGGGAGTCGCGGCGGGAGTCGGGGCAGGAGTCGGGACAGGAGTCGTGGCAGGAGTCCGGGGCTGGTAGGCGGGGATGGTGAACAGGATGGACCCTGTTTGCGTCTGCCTTCTGTATTGGCGGGCGCCCGGAGGGATGATGATGGGAGAATCCTCCGGATTGGCAGGTATTAGCCGCGCGGGGTACATCCGCACGGCAGGGGTCCTACTCTTCGGCTTGAAGATGGGGATTTGGATTCGTGGTGGGGCCAGGGCGTCTTCTTCGTTGCCTTGAAAAAGGCAGTTGGGGGGCGCGAGCGCCTATGCAGGGAGCCGGTCGGTGTCCGGCCGGCTGACGAAAGAGCGGTGGTCTGGCTGTGTAAACACAAGCCAGACAGAGCGTGTATGCGGGCACAAAACTTTCACGTCTCGATAAGCGACTGTCGCAGGCGGCAGTCACGAAGCGAATCTGATCGTCACCGATGATCTCCGACGATGTATAGTTGTCAGTGTGTGCTTATTTACTTGGAAGCGATACCGTGTCGCCAACTACAATCAACTACGAGCTGCTAGGTATTACAGTGAAAAGGAACTGTGATTTTGTGAAAGCGCAGTATTTACGTTGGCCTGGGGCCCGTCCACGTGAGATGAGTAATGTATTTTCACTAATATGACTATATACCGGATATCAACTGTCATGTAGCCAAAATAAATAGACAATTCTAATATTTTTTATCCAGTACAATAAACGAAGAAAATCATATAAGTATACACTAACAATTTACAATAAAATGCACAAACTAAGCCCTGCGCTATATAAAGTATAATATAAAGTATAATATAAATTATATTTCTAAGTGCCGCTGTGAAAGCACAATAAAAAGGCCATATCATCCACTTCTTCAATCAGTTTTACAACACCTTTTATTACATTGACCGTGGAGCTTTACTCAGAAAGCTTTCTCTTGTATAACTTCGCTTTTTAAGAAGATTCTTGTTTTAAGGCAACTTTATATTTGTATTTAATTAGAGGGTGGAAACGGTATTCATTATTAATTTATTATTTGGGTATTCACAATACTGATTACGTTTTTAAGGGGGGGGCAAATAAAAATAAATAATTGTAATAAAAATGTTTTAACGAGTGAATGAACATTAAACTTTAATGATTTTTTTCCTGCTTGCTTTTTGATGTTGTTTTTTTAAAACTTAAAATTTTAATTGCAATTAACTTGTATAGAGAGGTATTTTTGTAAAATTATGGACAACAGCTCCAAGAAATAAACATTTAATATTATAAATTTCAGCGACTCTCAATCGAAAATTTTAAACAGGAAAATCAGAAAAGTTACGTTCACATTCAGAAAATGAACCCAGGATCTTAGAGACCCTATCCCCTTCCCTCGTATTTAACTGTATCATACTTTGACTATGAGAACTAACAATATTATCTTTATTTTCATTTCTTTTTATTGGCTGTTTTATTTATATTTACGAGTATGTGTGAATGCAAGATTCTAGACTAAATGCTATCTACATAATTTATAATGTCTTGGATATTTTTATCCCTTTTTTATTAAATGTGCGATATCTATTGACTATTCCACAAATTAGGTAGAATATTATATAACTTAATGATTTAAACCTCAAATTATAATATTTAATCACTGAAGACAACATTAGCTACTCAATCGAAAATTCGAAAAAGAAAAATCAAAAAAATATCCTAGATTCCTAAGTGCTACCGAATATTTTTCTTATTTTTTTTTATTTTTAATTTTGGATTAAGATTAATCATTTTCGGTGAATAAATATTACAATTAGAGATTTTACTCATCAATTTAAAATTAAAATTATAAATTTCACTTAATAATGAAAAATGCGTTTTTAGGCTTTAATCAATTTTTGTAAATTAAAGGATGACGACAATTAAAATTATCAAAATTATTAAAATACTAGCTTCGGCCCGCGACTTCGTCTTCATAGGATTAGTACTTCGAGTAATCTATTTCTTTTCCTGGGTCCCATCTACGTTTATACCAATTTCTTAATCTATTTATTTGAAATATCTATAATTCTTGATTCGATTCAAAGTATTATTCGAGTACTTAAAATAAATGCACAAATTTAAATATTTTCTAAAATAGAATTTTGATTTAAAATCATTGTTTTGCAAAATGTCATTTTCAAATTTTGTCATTTTCTATTAAACAATAATTATTATTTTAAATATATTGAAAATAAATATTTAGCTTTATGAATTATAGCCTATATGTTATTCTGATGTATGAGCCATATTATTGTTAGGTTTTATTTAAATCCATTCAGTAAATTTTGTGTGAAAGAGTACCAAACATACATACATCCATACAAACTTTCGCGTTTATCGCTAAGATTCAGAAAAAACCTTAAAGCTAAACTATTTTTAATTTTAAAAAAGTTGTAACTCTTATTGTATTTCCATTTAATAGGTAGATACTTTACATAAATGCGCCGACTGTATGAATAGAATCTCAAACAGAAAAAAAATCTTTTCAAAATCCACAGTTTTTCGCAATTCTTTCACTCTCGAAGCACGTTTGTAAAAATTGTGATGAGACATCGGTTCCCACACATCTTGTGATTGAATTATGATCCCGTCCAAACTGAAGCCTATTTTGTATTCCCTAATACATCGCACCCTTGGGCATGTTGAACGGTTCACCCCTTTTCTTCTAAACATATTTGCATTGTTTGTTTAGGTAAAGTGCTCGTACGTGAAAGAAACGAATCAAGAATTGAAAAATTTTCTTCGGGAAAATCTATAAACGTGAAGATTTACGAATTAAAATCAACATTTATAAAAATGGATTCACGTGAAAAATTTTCGAAATTTAAAAAAAAATTACATCTGCTCCTTGTTGAAAATCTGTGGAGATAATTTAAAATTCGAATAAGAAGATTTTTAATATTTCATTTACATAGAATTTCATTAAATAAATAAGTGATCTCATAGAACTTCAAGGTTTTTTTTTTATTTAAGAAATATTAACATACTACATAAATATCGTATTGAATACATTTTTTTTCTGTAAAATTTTTATTTTAGTTATATTGGTAAATATATAACATGTTTCTTGGGGTAAATTAATACCTCCCCAATTGAGAATAACTCGTGTTTATTGAGGGATTTATTTGAAATGATTTAAAAAATTTCGGGAATTCTACCTATGAACACTATAGTATAGACAATCAAATAGATTAAAGTTTGTGCGCTGAAAAACAGACACTTTTTTTAAATATCTTATCTTACTAATATTATAAACGCGAAAGTTTGTATGGATGCATGTATGTTTGTTACTCTTTCACGCAAAATTTACTGAATGGATTTTTATAAAACTTTACAATAATATAGTTCATACATCAGACGAACATATAGGCTACAATTTATAAAGCTAGCTATTTTTTTATGTATTGAAAATAATAATTATTGTTTAATAGAAAATGTCAAAATTTGAGAATGACATCAAACAATGATTGTTAAATCAAAATTCTATTTTAGAAAATATTTAAATTAGTGAATTTATTTGAAGTACTCGCGTAATACCTACTTTGAATTGAATAAAGAATAATAGATACTTTAAATAAATAGGTTAAGAATTTTTGTATAAACGTAGATGGGACCTAGGAAAAGAAATATGTTACCTAAATACTAATCCTATCATTGATATATACTTATAAACGATGAATTCTATACGCAGACGAAGTCGCGAGCAGAAGCTAGTATAATATATAATGCTTAATGCTTCACCTTTACGAGAGTTTAAAAAGTTTTAAAAGGGAGAAAATAAATATGTGATATTATCTATTTGAAATTAATATGATTTTATCCATATGTTTCATAAAATTTAACCGTTACACAACGCGGTCTTGGCAAACCCTCCTTGCTTCATTCATGTATATACATTATTTGTGATATTATAAATCATGGACTGACTCAAGTATTTATTTCATTTTATCATCCCGGGGAACACCAACTTCTACCATTCGCATCTGAGTCAAATATTCTCCTTACATTCTTTTCATCAGTCATCATATTATCAACTGTGTTTTGGCAAAACCCTTCAAGACACTTTTTTCGGGAATGTTAATTTTTAGTGGTTTCACATGGAATAGTCGTCGAACATAAGTATATGCGTAAAAAAATTATATAACCATAGATGAAATTTCTCAATCCTCAAATCTTACGTAATATCTATATATGAAAATGAATCCCCGTTTCCCTTGATCACGCCATAACTTCAGAACGATTTTACCTATTTCATTCATCTTTTTTTTTAAGTTTTCTAAGACTTTGCAAAAGGTTAAGAAAAGAAAAATTAAGAAAATTGCGCAAAAAAATTGATAATTTCAGAAAACCTTACGACAATTTTAACTTCGTAGGTTTGAGAGTTCGCGCGTTTGATATATTTAGAGATATTTCCTATACTATTCATCCGATTGCGATAAAAAATTGGTTAGTTGTTGTGGACATGCCCGTGAAGGTTTCTATATAGCAATATTTATATTTTAATGAGTTCTAGAATTATAAAATTTGCAAAAAAAAATTGTTATTGTACATATGAGAAAAAAGGTGGGTGGGAAGAGGGGAATGAAGGCGGGGTTGTGGAGGTAGGGAGGAAGATGGAAGGGGAAGGCGGAGAAGATGGAAGGGGAATACATGAGGGGGGAGGTTCACGTGAAGGGTGACAGCGGAAGAGGGGAGGGGGCACGCGGCGAAGGTGAAAAGGGAACGCGTGAGGGGAACGGGATGTGGGTAGGGAAGAGGTGGCGGAAGGGGAAAGGGGACGAATGGGAAAGGACACGCAGGGAAAAACAATTTATTTATTTAAGTGGCATTGCAACGCGTGCCAGGGATCAGCTAGTTATAAATAAAAAAGGAATTCAGATCAAAATTTTGAAAAACCATTTTCGGATAAATTTCAAGATTTTTAATTAATATCCCTAATTCAAAAATATTACTTTTTATTGTCGCCTGTAAAGTTTTAATTTTTTGGTATAAGTGGTTTTACCCAACCGCAGTCGATATCATATATTTTCATGAAATTTTAAACAATCATTTCACTTAAATGTTTTTTCAATTCAGCCGAGCGATTTTTTTACAATAACATCAAAAACACAGATCTGCCATTTTGGCAAATAGTTTACATTTGATAAATTGTTAAAAACTCGCACGTTACTAAAATAACACAGAGAAGTATTTTATTTTTCTTCTGAACATTAATTTTACATTCTACCTTTTTATATAGCTATACGGGTGTATTAAAATTGGCAGTATTTCTATTGCTTCTTAAAAATAGATACATTTCATAACATACCATGTAAGCATCTATAAAATCAACTTTAGGTAATTACTGGGATAAAATAATTGGGTCTAAAAATAAAATAAAGGAAATAATGCCGGTCTATATCAGCATTTAACAATGGAGGTTACGATGATGAAATTTTCCGCTGAATTAAGGGGAAAAGGTCCATGGTGTTCCGCGACATTATTATTTCATGTACGAAAATTTCACAAGACCCGTCGATTGCTCAGCAGGGATGAGAAAACGTGCTCATTTAAATTAAATTAATTATTTCATTTAATTTATCAGTTCAGAAATATATTTTTATTTAGTTAATATCTCACAAGAGTCCCAACTGCTCCCGTCTGGAGCCAGTGAGACTATGGCATCCCCAATTGGGGTATGTTATGAGGCTGAAGGTAAGTGGGGAAGGGAAGGAGACGAGGAAGAGGAAGGTAGGGAAGTACCTGGCTATTCAGATCTAGTCACTAAATACGTCTAAAGCCATTTCAAGCATCGTTTCAATTCGGAATGGTGGTCTTACACCAGAGTATCTTCCACTCTGGAACGTGCCGCAAATATACTTTATATTATTTTAAATAATTAATTGCGAAATAACACAAATCAATTAAATAAAATTTATTTCACGCCGGGTTCGAACCTGCGACCTTCGGATTGGAAGTTCAACGCCCTATCGATTGACTACGCCGGCCGTCGTTCGTTTCATATATCCCGTCACATTTCAATCTACTGTTTTGTTCGATATTTCATATAATAATAATAATAATATAATAATAATGTTTTATTCCAGGATGTGGGCAGGATAGTGCAATCCCACACGTCCCATATAGTTATAAATACAGTTAAATTATAAATAAAGTAGAACAATTATAAGTAGGTACAAAGTTATAAATAGGTAATCAATTTCTGCACGGTCTTGAGTGAGCTCGGGCCCAGCGCTCACTCGGGAGTGGCGCTTGGTGCTGGAAGGCTGCGTTCACCACCGTGTTGTCGGAGGCCATTAGCCGCATCCTGGCTCAAGTGACCCGGTGTCTTATCAGGCCGGCGAATCCATTAAGTCCTAGTTCCGTAAACATTGTTGAAGCGCTGCTGTATCTCCTGTATCCAAATATAATTCTGCAGGCGTTATTATATTGGATCCGGAGTCGTTCCATTGAACTGATTCGGTATTGACACCATGTTTCACATGTATATAGGCTGGTTCATAATGCATTGAACAATGTCTTTAAAAATTGCTGCACTGGAAAAATCTTCGGGCAATCATATTCGACAGTATGCTGATACTTCTCTTTTGTCGCTCAATATCACCGTCGTCCGAGAGGTCTTCAGTTATGACGTGTCCCAAGTATTTCACGTTCTTTTATGTACTTATTTTTACCTCATTAAGTTGTACGGGGAGCATCTTCTCTGGATTTTTTCCGTTGTGGAATGCGATTAGTTTATATGATTTCCCTCACCAAAAACGAGTACTAACTACACAATAACTCTCTTTATGGTGCCACAGTTATATTGTATAGTTATTTATTCAAAAAATACACAAAATGCATCGATTAAAAAATAAAATAAAATATTCCCAAATATTTGGGCAGCCCTAACCCTGTCATAGCCGAGGCATAAATCAAACATTCCCTTACTAAGGCGGGGTGACTTTTATTATTGTTTTCCGTAGGGTGCCCCCGACACCCTCTTCACTACCCCACCTTACCCCACCCTGCTCCACCCCACACAACGCCAACCAGGCAACCAACACCCCGTGATACCTCCCACATTAACCTTTCGGTGGAGGTTATCCGCCAAATATAATATTTGCCAAAATAAAATTTAGTCGTAATTTGTGGACTTTTTAATATCATTGAAGGCTCTCTCAGAGCATACCCAATTGAGAATGTTGTGCGGTGAAAGGACATGAATAGAAGCAACTACCAGGTTTGCCCTTTTTACATTAACTCCACACAGGATTGCCATCTTTGGGGATGCTTATTGAGGGTTTTTTTGAGGAGAGGAACGAGTGAACAATTTATTTATTTTTGTACAATAGCTCCACACAGGAGGCCCTGAAGAAAATAATTCCCCTCAGGGCCTATGTCATCTTTGGAGATAACGTGTGCAAGGTTCTTTTTAAGAAATAAAGGAGAGGGTTTTCTGGGAAGGAAAAGGGTATGAGAGGTGGGCAGGAATCTGGGGGTCAGTGTGTCCATTAGTGATGGAAGAAGGATTCCATCCTGCTGTGCAAAAGGTGTTCCGAGATAGCCTTGCTGGAGAGTTAAAAAAATCTCCCTCAACCAGTCTCTCCCAATATAGCCTGCCACGCAATTGGTGGGCAGACGCATCCGCTGCCAAGACCTGGGCACCCCTGCTACATCACCAAACGTAACGAACCACTTGGTGTGACCTACGGCAGAGGTGTTGTTTATCCAATAAATGGTCCATACCCGCCTACCAAATTGGAATGCTCCTCAAGAGATACATCTTGTAAGAGGGAGGAAACAAAGAATCCGCGAATCTATCCAGAAATCGAACGAGTCGTAGAAACGATCCGTTCTCGTGTGACGTACATCAAGTGTGTCAAAATGTTGAGTGCGAGTTTCCCGACTACGCACCGGTGCCAAAGGGAACAATGACAACGTTCCTGCCTAACGCCTGTGTTCTTAAGATTGCATTCCTTAAGATTGTTCTTAAGATTGCATTCCATAAGATTGTTCTTAAGATTGCATTCCTTAAGATTGTTCTTAAGATTGCATTCCTTAAGATTGTTCTTAAGATTGCATTCGTTAAGATTGTTCTTAAGATTGCATTCCTTAAAATTGTTCTTAAGATTGCATTCCTTAAGATTGTTCTTAAGATTGCTTTCCTTAGGATTGTTCTTAAGATTGCATTCCTTAAGATTGTTCTTAAGATTGCATTCCTTAAGATTGTTCTTAAGATTGCATTCCTTAAGATTGTTCTTAAGATTGCATTCCTTAAAATTGTTCTTAAGATTGCATTCCTTAAGATTATTCTTAAGATTGCATTCCTTAAGATTTTTCTTAAGATTGCATTCCTTAAGATTGTTCTTAAGATTGCATTCCTTAAGATTGTTCTTAAGATTGCGTTGCATTAAGATGGAGGTAAAGGACCGCCAGTTTCTACACAGAGTCATGAGAGAGGATTTTTTAATCAGCTAAAAAAAAAATAATATACAAATAAAGTTCAGAATTTCACAACGGCCCGTAACGGGTTAAGCCCTCAAAAATATCTCTAAATTCATCTCAGGTTCTTCTATGCAAAACAGAATTTTCGCCAACTTCCTACGTTGTGGGAATCCCGTTCAAATTAGCGGCTTTCGACTCCCGACTTCTGTGAAAAAACTACCTTTCACAGGCTCTTTTGGAGCTTTTTCAGCACGTGAAAAAGTGTGAAACATCGCTCCGAATCTTCAATTTCCCGGGAATCGAACCACGCCTAAAAGTTACCAGCAACATTGGAATAGTTTTTAACCGGGAATTGTTCAGAATATTTTAACGGCATTATTGCATAATTTTCAGTCAATAAAATAAATTCAAGGACAAAAAAATGTGGATATACGCTTATAAAAATTGTTTATTAAAAAGAACGGCTGCGCGGCCTTTCATACAAGGTTTGAGGCCAAAATACTTAACCGAACTGAAAATTTATTTATTTAATCAAAATGTATAGCAAATATCTAGTACGGGTAGGTGCGTAATATGTATTTGTGTTTTTGGTTATTACTAGCTGACCCGGCAAACTTCGTACCGCCTCAGAATCAATAAATGTTGTGTTTAATTTATTAGCTGAAATAAATTAAGTTTTTATTACGTTAAAATAAATAGGTACCTACTCTAAGTTCAAAAAATGAAATTGAGCTGTTGACTAAGCGCTAAATGATCGGCACAGTACACCATTGACAGTTCGAATTGATTCAAATTATGTCGATCAACGCACATTATTAGAAAAGCCGTTCCATACCAAATATATGAAAAAAATTATTCTCTTCATAATTATTTTTCCCGTTTTTTTCCGATGTTTTAATAGTTATTCTGTTAATCGGGTCGGAGACAAATCCAACAAATCAAAGATCATACAAATCGGTTCAGCCGTTTTTGAGTTATAAATGGTGTAACTAACCCGACTTTGTTTATTAAGATTGCATAACCCCAGGCCATTAATGAAATCAATTTTGCATGACTGTAGAGTCAACGTTGGAATTTTTTTTAAATCTTGTTCTATCTACTGTGATGATACAAAATAAATTAAATAAATTAAAAATCGTACAAATACGTTTTTGGGGACAAATTTTAATTAATACAGAAAAACAACTGTGAACTAATGCCATCTATTGGTTGGAAGAGTGTTACAGAAACTTTACGCATAGACTTAGCATTTGGGAGGTGGATATGGGGTATGGGTACCGTCGCCCCGATAACCATTTATTGGATAGGTACTCGACACGGATAAATAAAAAAAATACGGATAAGTTACATTTACTTATTTCATTTTTATTCTGAATGAAGAAATATCCTGAAAAGTATATAATTATATTTTCGTTGAAAGCGATCCTGTCAATACGACTCTATTGATCAAATCATGACTATTGACTCTTTATAGTTTATAAACGGAAAAATGCTTGTTTGTTGGCTTAAGTTGAGCTACCGAATAAATTCTGAGGAAAAAATTATCTATAAAAATACACAATGCAATACACAACAATGTGTTTTATAACCACTGGAGCGACAGAGCAATTATAATATTTTTTCTCGGATTGCTAAAGGAAATTTTTCCGCCCACATTAAAAAAATCATATCTCCCAATTTGGATATGGAGACATACAAACTGATTATAGTTCTATGTAGCCAATGAATTCCCCTATCTTTTGTCTATTATCACATATTTGTAGGATTTATAAAAAATATATAATTAAATCTTCAACCTTAAAACATTTAAACGAATCTAGAGAATATTTATTTTGTTATATTTTGAATGTACAATATATTATATAATCGTTTTAATAAAAAAAAAATTTTTGAAAATTTGTCACATTTTGGCAACAAAGCAATCCGAGGTTTTGGAAATAGTGCCATAATGTGGAAAAAAGCGCTCGAGTGGATAAAACACTTAAAATCTACAAATAATTCTGGATATTTCATCAGAAACAGGGGCAGGTCGGAGCAGCTCGTGCATACAAAACTGCCTGCGCTTTCACACAAATATGTAACTTTCCAGTTGAGTTTTCCCGGATTTATAGGAAAGTAAACAAAACGCAGGAATGGCCTGGAAACGGACTGTTTACATTTTACTGGAAAATTTGGAAGAAACAATTTTTTCATTTTTTTTAATAGTTGCATTTTATTACTGTTTTTTTATATGAATATCGCACAAAAGTGCCAACTGCTCCCGTCTGGAGCCAGTGAGACTATGACATCCCCAATTGGGTTATTTGTGAGGATCAAGGTAGTAGGGAGGGGACGGAGATGGGGAAGAGAAAGGTGGTGAATTACCTGGCTATTCAGATCTGGTCATCAAACACGGCTAAAGCCATTACAAGCAACGTTTCAGTTCTGAATGGTGATCTTACACCAGGGCGATACTAGAGGAGATACTAGATACGAGAGTATCTTCTACTCTGAAAAATTTATAAATTGAGAAATTAAACAAATTAATCAAAAAAAGTATATTTGCAAGCGGGGTTCGAACCCGCGACCTTCGTATTGGGAGTCATTCGAGAGCCTTTCTTCTCGACCACAGTCGGCGGTTTTCTGGTGTAGAGTTTATACTGTAATCATTAATTAGTTTTTTTTTTGTGAACACTTCTCAAGAGTCCCAACTACTCCCGTCTGGAGCCAGTCAGACTATGGCATCCCCAATTGGGATATGTTGTGAGGCTGAAGGTAAGCGGGGAAGGGAAGGAGATGGGGAAGAGGAAGGTGGGGATGTACCTGGATATTCAGATCTAGTTACTAAACATGGCTTAAGCCATTGCAAGCAACGTTTCAATTCTGAATTGTGGTCTTACACCAGGGCGATATTACACAACAAACTGGATAAAGTTATTGGCCCCGGAAATCTCAAATGCTTTAGATTTTTTTTTTTAAATAGTACTGATATTAATTAATATTTATGTTCAAAATTGTAAATGGTAGTATAGACAGTCCCGATTTAACTAACCTCATTGAATTTCATATACCTACGAGAGCTACTCGGTCTAAAGTCATGTTTAAATGCAACAACACCAGGACTGCGTATTCCAAAAACTCACTTGTACCTAGGTTGCATGCAGTTAGTAATAGATACGCTGATGTAGCGGATATATTTAACTGCACGGAAAGTAGATACAAGAGGGCTATGCTATCTTATATTTTCGATCAATATTAATTCAATCTAAGTTTACCTTATTTATACTATAGAATATGGATATATTTGTTATAATTTGATATATTCTCTTGCTCATATCTCTGATGTCACTTCACAATCAAATGCCACAGTTAATTTGTTATTCTTTATTTAAAATGATTGCTAATATTTTCTTATGGTTCTAATTGTGTCATGTAACTACTGTATATGGTATATTCTACCGTAGAAATAAATAAATAAATATATAAATATTGAACGGCGAGCAGGGTAGTCATACCGTCGGACTCCGGCCCACTACCCTTCGTTAATGCTAGTCGTGGTATATGCATAATTAATTTTAGACCTGCGCTGAGGACAGAAATGTACCCAGGCTCTCTTATCTGGGAAGAAAATGCCAGCACATAACATCGTAATAACTTGATGCTTTTAAAATAAGTATTGAATTATCAAACTTACTTCTTAATAATTTAATTTGAATAGTGATTTTTATATTACTAGCTTATGCGTTGAATGCCAATTAAATAAATAAATTATTTCTCCCTTCGTGTCCTTTCCCATTCGTCCCCGTTACTCTTCCCTCTCCTCTTCCCCTCTCGCTTCCCCTTCCCCCCGTGTTCCCTTTTCATCTTCCCCGAGTTTCCCCTCCCCTCTCCCGCTCTCATCCCCTCCTTTGTTTCTCTCCGCCCCTCCCGCAATCCACTCCCCCTCCCGTCTTTTTCCCAGCCAATTATCTCCATAAAATTCCTTTTTTTTTAAACAACTCCTTGCGACCTATTTACATTTTTTATGCAAAATTTTATAACGCTAGAGCTCAGATCACAACAATTTAAAAAATAAATATCGCAATACGATGAATAGTATAGGAAAAAAAAACATCGCTAAAACTCACCATTATATATAGAAAACTTGGCGGGCCTTTGCCTTTTTTCACAACAATTCTAAGAACAAATATCGCAATTGGATTAATACTATAGGAAATAATTCCATAGCGCCAGAGCTCACTATCGCGGGCATGCACTCATCAAATCCCAAAAATTTCATCGCAATCGGATGAACAGTATCGTAGCGCATAAAATACGAACAAACAAACAAAAAATAATTTTTATATATATATAAGATTATAATAAAATGATACCCGTTGCCATGGTTGGGCAAAATACATGCTTTGCTGTAATTTAAATACAAAGTACGAAATACTCTCAAGTCGTGTATTTAAAATACAAAAAAAAAATACAGTATTTTAACCATTCCAATTGTAAAAGATTGTAAATAAAAAGTACCCTTATCTAAGAGTGCGTTTCCATAAAAGCAAAATTGACTAATCCTATTGCTCAAAAGACACTTCTCATCTCCGCTCCACTTCGTAGACTTGTAAAGTTTTATGGTATAGGACCCAGGTGTTAGGTTAGGTTAGTGTAAATAGGTACCAATCCACTCCAGCCTATTTATCAGTAAAATAAGAATTTCCTTTTATGAACACCAGATTTTTAAATGCATCATCAGACAAACGGTTTCTTGTTGGGGAATGAATAAAACTTGCTAAAGAAAATAATCTTTCTACTGGACCTGATGAGCACAAACTTGTGTTAAATTGTACGAACATATTTTTTTATATTTGGATAGCTTTCAAGAATATTGTAAGCTCTTTTTATCGTTTAGAAAGCTGACCATTTCCTTTCTTGATGTCTGTAATTGATCACTGTCCCTGTTCACAAAAACAATAAAATCATCATCTTCTTTACTAGTACTACAACTCCTACTACTCCAAGGCATTATTTCATGTTTTTGTAATTTGCCTCCAAGGCATGAATTGCAAGATTTTGAATTATTTGCCTCTTGTCTGATCTTTTCTGGCAGCCAACGTATTTTGTTAATAGGGTGGTGACATGACGCCAATATGGCTCCATTTATTTCAGGCGACAGTTTAAAAAAACGCGTCAAACTTTCTTTTTTAAGCACTCTTTTAGTAGTGGTACAATAAGGTGGCCAACTCTAAAGATTAATATGTATATTGCTCTAGATTCTAGTGTTTTTAGTCTATGTATTTTTTATTGTCATAAGATCGTTAAATGTATTTGCGTAAAAATGTATTTTGAAGCCATGAGTATTTGAAATACTAATTACAATATACTTCAGCATCAGATATTTGAAACACCATATACAAATTACATTTTTAGGAAGTAATTGAAATATTAATACCAAATACGTATTTGTATTTCAATTAAAAGTATTTCAAATACTGTCCAACCCTGCCCGTTGCAAATCTTAATTCCGGGTTTGAATACTACTTTATTTAGGTAAGAATTTAATCAATTATTTGATTTGATTCCAAGTTAAAATAAATAATCTTACTTATATATATATATAATATTATAAACGTGAAAGTTTGTATGGATGTATGAATGTTTGTTCCCCTTTTATGCAAAAACTACTGGATGGATTTTAATGAAACTTTACAATAATATAGCTCATACATCAGAATAACATATAGGCTATAATTTATAAAGCCAGCTATTTTCCATATATTACAAATATAAATTTTTGTTAGATTTTTGACATTTCATACTAATTTTCCGTATCAACCATAATAACAATATGCTACTAGGGTTAAAATGTACTGAAGATTGTTATTGCCTTCATTCATTAATAATCCGTTTACGGTGTTAATATGTAAATAATTGTTTTCTATTACGGTTTCAATAAATAATTTTAATATTTTGAGTGTGTAAAATTATTTTTTTATTGGAATTTTGTGTATTCAAATTTTGACTTGACATTTCGTATGAGAATTCTTTAGCTGTCATTTTGATTTGAAATTTGTTCTATTCACTTTGATCACTAAATATTTATATCTTTATGAGATCTGTGTAAATCTTACTTTATATTATTATTAATGATGTACGTGTGTTTGTTACTCTTTCACGCAAAAACTAATTAATGAATTTTAATGGAACTTTACAATAATATAACCCATACATCAGAATAACATAAAAGCTATCTTATTTTACCTTACTAATATTATAATCGCAAAAGTTTGTATGGATGTATAAGTGTTTGTTAATCTTTGCGACATACAATGCGTCCAAAAGAGCTACAGAGCCCGTTAAAGCAGCAGAATCTTGCAGATGCGCTGTTGCTGAAAGGGCACAACAACGACGTCAAATATTCACAAGAAAAACGTGGGGTGTTTTCGATATGTTTGCATTTGAGTAAGACGAGACTTTTGATTATGAAAGCTAAAAGGTTATAAAAACAGAAGTGAGGGGCAAAGAATGCAGATTTTGCGATGCTCTTAAATGGAAAGAGGAAGCAGCAGGCATATGTTGTTCGGGCGGAAAAGTAGCCCTTCCTTCAACAGACGAGCCAGTAAGAGGTTCATTAAAGAACTTTTCTGTTATGAAACAGATGAGTCTTGCATTTTTCTAAAAAACATAAGGAAATACAATTTTTGCTTCCACGTGACATCTTTTGGGGCGGATAACATTGTATCAATGGCAGGATTTTGCACGACTTTCACAATCCAAGTATATATACCACACAATTGGCTCTTTGCTTCCTGCTACAAATAGGCACCCAAATCTTTTGCAAGTTTATTTCAGGGGGGATAAAGAAGCATAAGTCGAGAAGCACAAGTCGAGAAGCACAAGTCGAGAAGCACAAGTCGAGAAGCACAAGTCGAGAAGCACAAGTCGAGAAGCAAAAGTGCAGAAAGAAACAATGTAAAAAAAATACAACAAGATCTACATGATCACAACATTATTGCATGAATTAAAAATAGCTAAAGATAGAGTTACTAGCGATAATTACAAGGTTGTGATACACCGAGATAGTTTACCACGTTTTAAAAAAGAAAGAAGATTCAATGCCCCGAACTCAAATAAAATAGCTGCCGCAGTGGTTACGCCGTTCTTCCATGGAGCTACCTTCAAGCGACGCGATCGCCGCTCGTCCGTGTTTTTCATACTATTATTACTGTTTGAAATCGCCGCCAGGCTCTACACTAGCAAATTTGTTTGACAGGTAGCGGTAGCGTCGCTTGTGAATAGCTACGTGGAAGAACGGCGTTAGTAGTGAACAAACTACGTCTCAGTAAATCGTTGTTCAGGCGCACAATGGCCGACTCACTAGAAGTTCCTGACACACAGATTTTATGAATAAATAACCAATATTTTTTTGTAAAGGACAAGAGGGATAAAGCTTTCACATTCCTCAGACAAACCCAGTTACCCAACAAACCATTTCTAACATAACAGTGTCCTGCAAAGAATTTTATGCGTATCATATGTCGCAACAATTTTTAATTTTTGGCTTCGATGTAGACTTCTCCTTCATCAATTTTTGGTGTTTGTGTACGCCAAAATGGAGAGTGAGGGCTTAAGATTTATTGCTTTGAACCAAACGAAAATGTGAACAGAAAACTATAGTCACTTACAAGACGCGTTAATTAGTTTACAAAAAATATGTTTGCTTCACATAAAATTGCTGTAGTTGACGTAAAAATTACGTCCTAATAAAGTTGACAAAATGATAAGTGCTGAGATACCGAGCGCAGAAACTGATCAAAAGCTCTATGATACTCTTATAAAAAAATATGATTCACAGGCCCTGTGATGCACTAAATCATTTATTACCATGCATAAGGGAAGGAAAATTTACCAAAAAATATCAAAAGCCGCATTTAAAATATACTAAAAATAAAATAAAAATTATATCTTTTGTACAGGTGTAGAGCAACAGATAGTGGACGTACGATAACTCTAAAAAACCCGAGGTGGAATACACGAAGAATATTGGTTGACAATAGTTGGATTGTCCCATATTCTCCTCTTAAGCTCTACGTAGCTTGCTCACGCGTTTCTACATCGCAAAATATGCATGTTTACGCAGAATAAAAAAACCATTTTACGTAGTTTATAGAAGTGTATTGCAGTAACTAACTATTTATTTATAACTTTTAAATATTATAAATCATCATAAAAAAATCTCATCTTCAATTTACACACATTACACATAGCATTAACTCTGTCAGTCTTTTAATCCTTCACGCCTAAACCGCAATTTGTATAATTTTTTGTATAAACATATATCAGACCTATTAAGAAAATAGACTACTCGAAATACTAATCCTGCGCAGACGAAGTCGCGGGCTGCAGCTAGTAAACAATAAGGATAATTTGGTAGGCGGTTATGGAACCATTTATTGGATAACCAACACCTCTGCCATAGGACACCCCAAGTAGTTCGCTATTTTGGTGACTTAGAAGTGGTGCCTGGGTTCATGGGGTGAGGTATTATCCAGGTCTTGGCGGGGGATGCGTCTGCTTACCAATTGCTTGGCAGACCGGATCGGGAGAGACTGGTTAAGGAAAGCCTTTTGATTAGCACTCCAGCATGACTCTCTCGGAACATAACGGTGAACTGCAGTGGAAGGAATGGAATCATTCGTCCGTCACACCTGGACCACTGACCCCCAGATCCCTACCCACCTCTCATACCTTTTTCCTTTCCAGAACATCCTCTCCTTCCTTTCCTAACAAAAACCCTCCACACAATATCCCCAAAGATGACATAGGCCCTGAGGGGAATAATTTTCTTCAGGGCCTCCTGTGTGGATATATTGTAAAAAAATGGAGAATTATAATAAATTTGAAAAAAACCATGTACACTTTAGAATGTAATGATTGTGATGCCCAGTATATAAGCATAAATATTAGAAATTCAAATAGTAGAATAGGGTAAAATATCATTATCGATATTATCAATACGCTAGTAATAATAATCCTTCCTTTCCTGCTCACTTTTGTACACTTACTTTGATTTTATATATTTTTTAATTGCATACTTTTTATATTCTTTCTTAAATAAATGCTTTTTATGTTCTATACTTTTTGTAATTTACTATATTCTTTCATACTCTTTTATATTATTATTTGGTTTTCTTAAGTATTTTTCATATTATGTTAATTTATATAACATTATATTCTTTCACATTCTTTTATAGTTCATATGTTAATGTACTCTATAGATAACTGACCAACACAACACGGGCGTGTGCCTAGCGTGGTGGTCGTAAAATTCTCAAAACATATTACTAGCAGTTTAATGATTAAAAAAAAATAAAAAATAAAATAAAAAGTCTTTGCAAAATAATACTACTCCGAGTTTGGTACTCGTTTATTAGACAGGCCATTGCTTCAATAACGAGAAAAAAAAAACTAAGTTTAAGCATTCAAACATTGAAAGGAAATCCGGTCGGCGAAAAATCTGAATAATAAGTATTTTACAAATCTGTTGCTATCTCTGTTGCTCTTTCTTCCCCGAATACTGAGTAAAAAGGACAACTGTGCCCCAGGCTGATAATACCTAAATAAAAACATAAAAATCGAAGTTTTGTATTCCCGATTTATCTCCTCCAAAACTTTTTTTTTTTAGTAAAAGATATTGCTTATCTATACGAATTGCATTTAAAAAGTCTAGTTTGTATACTGAACGTCTGTTGATGGCGTTAAAACAAGGCAATTTTAACGATTTTTGAAGGATCCTAACTCATACACAGAGAAAAATGGTATTCTAAAATACGATCATTTTATTCGTAAAAAAGGTTAAAACGGGACTGAAGTTCTTACGAACAAATTAACAGGGTTTCAATTTTTATTGGCGGGAGCATGTAAGAATAAATTGTTGGTATACGTAATTTTGCACGTATACCAACAAATTATTTTTACATTTTTTCGCCAATAAACATTGAAACACTGTTAATTTGGTTGTAAGAACTTCAGTCCCATTTTTAACCGTTTTTACGAATAAAATGTTCGTATTTTATAACATAATTTTTTTCCGTGCAGAATTGTAATCGAGTAAGCGTGTTTCAAGTGTTGTTAAATTGGAGTCTTTGAGTAATAATTCACTTTTTGTTCTTAGACTGAATATACAATCGTGACATAAAATAGCAAACACATATGATAATTTAATTGATTTTAATCTTGTGTTAAACTACCAACGTCTTATACTTTTTGGTCAAACCCCTACATTGTTACACCTGGAAGCGACCCCTAAAACCTGAAAAATAACAGTGTAATCAAAAGATCGTATTTTAGAATAACATTTTTCTCTGTGTATAAGAAGTAACTTACCAAAAAAAGTAAAACTTACCGATACGCTAGTGGTCGATATCAATTATATAAAAATAAATATTTGCAGTTGTGCCAAAATCAAGAGAGAAATTTGAGGAATATTTTTGTTTCGACAAAAATACATATTTTAATTTGTGCGCCCTGGGAATTTTAAAACTAAACAAAAAAATAATTCCATAATTTTAAACAAGAAACAGTTTTCCAGCATTGCTAAATAGTTAAATCTATATAAATTCCAGACACCGCTTGATTAGTCAGAAAAATGGAAAAGCATGTTCTTCCTGTATACCCTCCAAGTGCCTTCACTTGCTCACCTGTCGTTAAAGGTACTATTCGTTCCACCTTCAATTAGCACAATCAGTGAATCAACCATCATTGCAGAGGAAATCCGTAAATTGTGATGAATTTTAAACGGGTTTATCTAAAGGTGATTTGGGGTTAGATTTTTTAATTAGATGTGGGGTATCCACGTAACGCTGAGATTTCATTAATATTGTTGTATTTGATCTTTCGTTCTCATTTTTTCCTTCCTTTCTTTTTCTTTTCCTTTTCATGGTTTTCGTTGGTACCCTATCAAGCTTTTTTTAAATAAATAAACTCAAAATTAAGGTTTGATTTGAGAGTTTTACAGCTAAAATGATTATGGTTATTTATATGTATAGTGCATCTCCAAAGAGATTACAGAAGACGTTCGAGCGTGCAAACTCGACCATCCTGACAAATCGGCAATTTCTGAAATCTACGCTAATCGTTCACGTAGCTACTTACAAGCGACGCTACCGCTACCTGTCATACTATTTTGCTAGTGCAGCGCCTAGCGGCGTTTTCAAACACTAATATTAGTATGGAAAATACAGACGAGCAGCGATCGCGTCGCTTGAACGTAGCTCCATGGAAGAACGGCGTTAATTCAAACCGGTCATTACTTTGACCCAAAGAGCATGCATAAATATAGAAGCAATTGAAATCCACAAAAAACCCATTAAAATAATAATACGACGGGGCAAAGCTAAATAGTTTTTGGCATCCGGTTCTTGATGGCTACACCATAACTGAAAATCATATTAATTTTCACTAATTATACTGAAATACCACCCCTTAGCGAGTTTGAGCATGTAACACGGTATAACTTCTATATACATAAACACACACTTCACAAAAATCTGTTGGAAAAGGTCTAAAGAAGGAGGATCCGCAACGCAACAGCATGAACCTCTAAAATAAATCAATACAATACTTAAAACTAACTTACCTTTAATTTTCCACATAATCTAAATATACTTCATCTAACCTACATAGTAGTTTTAGACATTTTAGTAGTCCGATAACAAGCTTTTTAATCCAAATGTATGTGCCAAAATGTTGCTCTATCTAAACCTAAACACAAAACTTATACTAACCTAACGCAACCAAGCCTAATCTAACGGTACCTAACGTAACCATTTTTAAATTTTACATCATCATTTCGGAAAACGCAAATATTTACCGGAATATGTTAAAAATTTTAATGATAGTGAGGAAAATCAGTTTTTTATGTTTTAATGATAATTTTTCTGCTTTTTGTTCTTTTACCGAGTTCACACGGCTCCATCTTTGCGCAAACTCATTTCTTCTTTCAAATTCAAGCATCGCACGTCTCATACCAAGTATTCTGTTATTCTGTCTCTGGACAAGATCCGACTCAAGTGTTTTATTCATGTGATGGTGCCACATCTTCTGGGGACGCTCTTGGGTTCTTCTACATCCAATTAAGCCTCAAATAATATTCTCCGTACCAACTTCTCCACCTCCACAAAATTCATTTAACCCCTAGTGTGCCAAGAAATCTACAGTTGATTAGCTTATAGCTCACCCTAATTTTATAATACTTTGAACCTTAAAAAATGCTCCAAGCATTATAAAATATATGTTATTCTCTTGACAAGAAATGAATGTATCTTAATATAATTATGACTTTCACCAGAAACAAACATATAATTAAGTACTCTTATTCACTTCACAACGAACCTGTCGTCTCTAAAACGGATTGTAAAGATCTTGGCGTTTATCTTGATAGCAAACTTATATTTAATAAGCATATAGACTCAATCGTTCATAGATCATATAAAATGCTTGGCTTTGTTCTTCGTATAAGTAAAGTTTTCAGTAACCCGCAGACAATAATAATGCTGTATTTTGCATTAGTCAGAAGTACACTGGAATACGCATCGCCAATATGGAACCCACAGTATAAAATATACATAGATAGCATAGAACATGTTCAAAACAAATTTATAAAATATCTTACTTTCAAATTCAACAATAACTTTGAATTTACATTTCAAACTTTGCAACAAAGGCGGGCACTAGCTGATTTAACATTTATACACAGAATTTTAAATAACAAAATCGACTGTACTGAACTTCTATCCTTAATTAATTTTAATATACCTGTAAGACGTACACGCCATACAGCACTATTCCACACTCTAAATTACAAAACAAATGCAGCAACTAATTCGCCGATTAACCGTGCTCTTCATACATTGAATAATGTTTGCCTAAACTCTAATATTGACATTTTCTCAGATTCGCTGCCCAAATTTAAAAGGAGCATCATGTCAATGATATAACTGTTTAATGCGCATACATATCCCTTCACAGATCACCACTTCTCACACATACACACACACTCACACACTACGCACATCACCCGGTAGTTACTAATTATACATTCCACTCAAGACATTACAAAGAAACATATCAAAGGTACCCACCATGAAATATTACTTAATATCTGTAAACTCTGTCATCACACTGTAATCAATGTACTGTTTGTTTCTATAAAATAAATAAATAAATTAATCGATTCGTCACTTGCAAATATGTTTACTTTATTTGTTAAAAGCGCGTCGTAAAATTCAGTGTTGAATAAATGTCATATTAATGTGTTTATTTACAGGAAAGTCATAATTTATAGACTTAATTTTGGCTTCCGAAGACATTTTTGATGTTTTTTTAAACTAAAAACATAAATAATTGGTAGGTATTGGACGGTTAGAAGCAGAGCGATGGACTAAGTGGGTACTCGGCCGAGTGGCCAGTGAAATTTTTTAAATATTTTTTTTTGTATTTGTTGGAGAAAAGTAATTGGAGAGCAAAATTTCGGTTACATTTTTAATCCAAATAATTCTGTTTAAAGTAAGTCAAGTACGTCACTTAAAATCACATTTAAACACGATAACTATTAAGATGGTACAATTTACAAAACACAATTTTGCTAAAAACTAGTAAGTTAGTACGAAAATAAACTCAGCCGGCGTATGGCAGTGGAATTGGCATTTTACCCCTGGGATTCCAAGTGTTAAGCCCCACGATAATTTTCTTTGGTTAAGCCTTGGAAAGAATTTAATTTATTTCTAACGTAAACAGTCCGTATTTTTTTTTTTTGTAATCATCGCTTCCTTTGACATCTTTTAACTAGCGAATTCTGCATTTGGTTCTCCTGTAATTGATTTTCACCCTTCTGGCAATGTATCAGCCTTCCCATCTCTTAAACATTCGTATTAGCAGAGGGAAGATGTAGTGTATCTAAAAGCTTCCGGCTTGTAGACATAGATGGCAGTGCTAAGAGCTGTCCTTAGGTTCCGTTAGATGGCAGGTAGGTTAGTACCTGTGGGAACGAAGAGAGGGTCAAACAGCTCTGAGAGAGCGTTCACTGGAACACTCGTTTAGATTCCATTTAGCCAGCTTATAGTTTGGTCGATTAACGAGATCTACATTGTAAACCGCGAAGTGTATAATAAACGCAGATAATAACAAAGTATGTATAATTCCAAGAAGTAATCTCCATCCAAAGTATTGGAGAATCTGTTCGTGTCTGTAGTAAATAACAGAACGCTACAAATACACAAAGGGCCAGCTGTTTCACAAAATTTTGAAAAAAACATTGAAAAGACCCACCACATCTCCGAAGATGACGTAGGCCCTGAGGAAAATTGGAGTTAATTTTAAGTAAAAACATACCTTAAAAAAACAATGAAAAAAAGTTGAGTTTTGGAGAAATATTGTCAGGATATTTTATTCGATAACCCAGAACTGTTTAAAAATTTAAAAAAACGAGACAATTTAAAAAATAATAATAACATATTTTGAATTCTTAAAAAATTTAATTATAAGAATATAAAAATACAATGGTCCATGAGGAAGCCAAAAGCCAAAAATTAATGTTTTCTTTGTGGGCCTTATATAGATATTAAAATGAATAATGTTGTCATCAAGTTCTCCGAGAATTTGAGTTTTTTTTATTATTGTAACAGCTGTTTCAGCTTACAATGCCATTTCCAAATTAACCTTTCAAATAGCCGAAACAGCTATCACAATAATTAAAAACTAGAATACCAGCAAAACTTATTAATAATTTTCATAATAATCATTTAAAAAATGTTTAATATTAAGTCAGTGACTGAGTTGGCATTGCGTTTTGGTCCCCCAGGCATCCCGTGTTCAATTCATCGGCTGGCTAAGTTCTCCATCACAACATAAGCAACTTTTTAAGCTTACTGTGGTGGCAGTGGGAGATTTTCAAACATTGTTAGGGTATTCGTAATCAGGTAATATTAGTATTTCTTTAAAAAAAATAAGAATATTAAATAAGAGAGACCAGAAGTGTTCTTTTATCTATTCTATGAATAATATCTATTCATTGAATGGCCTCTGTGTTTCCTCCTTCCTATAACATGGGTCTCTTCAAGACCCACGTTCACTCCTTCCTCTCCTCAAAAAGACCCTCCTCATAGCATCTTCAAAGATGACATAGGCCCTGAGGGAAATTATTTTCCTCAGGGCCTCCTGTGTGGAGTTATGTAAAAAAAAAAAATTCATTCAAAAAGTAAAAAGTTCATCAATGGAATCTGCCACAGACAATAGCCATAAAATTGTATTTTTAAAAAGTTGATTCTTATATTGCGTTTATACAATTCTAATGAAAAAATACATTTTTTAGTAGTTTACGCTTATATTTTTTATACAGTAATTCACAATTTTATTTTAATTATTATCAACGGAAACCGAAGAAAAGGCTTAAATTTATCAAAAGCATATGTTTTTTTACTAATAATGTAAACGCTCTTCTTACATTCGTTAACATTTGCCTAAACTCTAATATCGATATTTTCTCGGGATTGTCTGCCCATATTTAAAAGGATCATCATGTCTGGTAGAAACTTTTTAACGAGCGTATATATTCCTTCACAGATCACCGCTTCTCACACCTACTCATACTCACATATACATACACACACCTACATATTACGCATATCACCTGGTAATTACTAAATATATATAATATGTTGAGTAAACCCTATTAAATAAAACACTTGTGTTTCTAAGTTTCTTAACGAAGAAACAACGACAAATTTATAATAATACTAGCTGATTCCCGGCATGCATTGCAATGCCACTTAAATAAAGAAATTGTTTCTCCCTGCTTGTCCTTTCCATTCATCCCCGTTCCCCTTCCGCCACGGCCACCTCTTCTCCCTCTTGCCATTTTCTCACTAACCTCCCTTCTCATGAATTCCATTTCCACCTTCTCCGCCTTTCCCCCTCCCTTGGCCCCCCTCCCACAAACCATCCCTCATTCATTCCCCCTCCACCCCTCCCGGATTCCTCTCCCCTTCCTGCCTCTTTCCCCTACCGCGAAACTCCATAAAATACACTCATTTTTCAAACAACTCGCGTGTGCCCTATTGCATTTTTTTTGTAAATTTCATAACTCCAGAACTCACCAATACAGAAATATTTTTATATAGAAACCTGCACGGGCATGTAAACAACAACTCACCAATTTTTTATTGCAATCGGATGAATAGTATAGAAAAAATATCTCTAAAGAAGAACCTTCTACAAAGTATTAGAAATCTTTAAAAAAAGATTAATGAAATGGGTAAAGTCGTTCTGAAGATATGGCGTGACCAAGGGAAACAGGGATTCATTTATATATATATAGATAATGCACTCATAAAACAAAAGAACATTGACTTTTACATTCTAATTGACAGTAGACAATTCAAAATTAAAGGGAACATTTCCTTTACATATATATAAAACAAATAAGACATTACAAAGAAACGTATCATCGGTACGCATCATGAAAAAATATTACTTAAAATTGGTAAATTGTTGTAACCAATGCATTCATTGTTTCTATTATATAAAATAAAAATATTAACTCTATTATTTGTAAATGTTAATTGAAAATCGTGAATAGACCACAAAACTATTAAATAAAGTGATTAAAATTATTTAAAAAGTCACACCCTCCGTTTTCCAGTTTCCTGTGATAGTACCCCATGCGCGTTATTTAGAGTTTGTCGTTGTGTTTTTATTTCAGTATATTTTATTTTTAGTCTGTCGGGAACAGCTTTCGAGGGCTTGCGTCATTAAACCTGTGACGTCATGTCGAAAGCGTACATGCTCCAGATAGTACTCTAAATTATCTCACGGATAGCTAAAATACGCCGTAGATAATATTATCTACTAGATATATATCTTTCTCTAGAACTTTTAAAATTTAGGTTAGCAGTTAAAATAATTACAGAATTTTTAAACCGTTGACACGTTTTGAAAATACTAAAATAATAATTCGTCTAGTTTTATTTAGTAATAACTAAAATTCGGCCCCCTAGAGTCAAAGAAACGTATCTCAATTTTTATCGATTTTGAATTACGAATGTTACTAGCCACAAAATAACACATTACGTTAAGGCGCTCCGCCCACTGAGGCAACTGAAAACCAACTAAAACCGGCTGTTTTCTCTGTCTTGATTGGTCAAAAAGCTTGTTTAACCATAGATGAAGAACAATCAGCTGACAGCTCGCAACCTAGCAACGGCCGCCCAGGGTAATCAGCCGTGACAGTCGCAAGATGGTCGCAAGTCACCGCTTGCGTTACCATTGACAACGGGGTTTTGTGTGATTGTGTAGTATGCGGGCCATCACATTGTCATACAAAGACAGTTGGCAGTTGAGAGTTTTCAGTTGCCTGAGTGGGCGGAGGCGCTAAGTGACAAAGAAACCTATCCATAGATAAACATATGCATCGAAATGTATCTGTAGAAAATCATAGATACTGATCTCATCAAAACAGATACTGATCTCATCATCACAGATACACAGATCTGTAGAAAAATGAGATACGTTTTTTTGACCCCAGGGGGCTGAATTATAACCAAATAAGACAGAAATGGAAATATATTATAAATTTGTACAGCGCCCTTGATCAACAAAATTTTATTGTTTACTTATTAATAACATCATAAAATAAACCATAGACAATATCGGTTATATATTTACCTAGTATGTAGCTTCTAGCATTTTAAAACTATACGTTCGTAGATACGTTTTTAGATTTTCACGGCCAAAAGCATTTTAATTTTAATTTTATTTTATTTGGATGTCCAAGCGGTTAACCAATAATAGGTTTTCACTGAAGTATCTTAATTTTTTGTAAATATTTTCGTTGTTTGTTTTTGGGGTGTTTGGGCGTGTTGCGCTACCTCCTTCTTTAGCCGACGTTTCGGACAGCGTTTCAGTGTCCATCATCAGGGCAGATACACATCGTCGGATCTGCCGGATCTGCCCTGATTATGGACACTGCAACGCTGTCCGAAACGTCGGCTAAAGAATGAGGTAGCGCAACACGGCATAACACCCCAAAAACAAACAACCAAAATATACGTTCGTAGTTAAAATTACTGGAATTTTAAACCGTTGATACTTTTTGAAGCAACTAGATAAAAATTAATTATGTGTTTATACAAACTAAATAATTACGTTTGTTCATGTTAAGCAGATACTTAATAATTTAAAATAAAACAATAACTTAAAAACGCACTTCTAATTTTTAAAGCCGACCGGGTTTTGCTATAACCGTACCTCTTTAGGGCAGAATAAAATTCTACTTAAATCTATAAGTTAAGTAATATGTATTATATATTTTGCTAGCTGATACATGCGTTGTTATGCCATTTAAATAAATAAAATTTTCTCCCTGCGTGTCCTTTCCCATTGGTCCGCGTTCCCCTTCCGTCACCTCTTCCCCACCATCGTGCCCTTCCCCTCTAGCCTTCCCTTTACAACTTCCCCGCGTTCCACATCTCCTCTACCGCTGTCCCCCTTCTCGCGTACCCTACCCCCCCCCCCCTCTTACGAATTCCCCTCCCACCTTACCCGCCTTCCCGCTTCCTCGTCCTCCTTCCCGGGAACCACCCCTCCTTTACTCCCCTCCGACCTTCCGGATTCCCTTTCCCCCTCCCGCCTTTTTCTCAAATCTCTGCCTTCCCCCCTCCTTCTTCCCCCCTCCCACGAACTACCCTTACTTTTTCGCCTCCACCTCTCCCGGATTCCCCTCCCCCTAAACTCCATAAAATACATTCATTTTTCAAACAACTCGCGTGACCCAGATTGCAATTTATTTTGCAAATTTCATCACTCCAGAACTCACCAATATAGAAACATTGCTATATAGAAACCTTCACGGGCATGTCCACAACAACTCACAAAAAATTTATCGCAATCGGATGAATAGTATAGGAAATATCTCTAAATATATAAGCGCGTGAACTAAGTTAAAATAGTCGTTGAGTTTTCCAAAATTATCCAATTTTCTGGGCATTTTCTTAATTTTTTCCCCTAAGAACCTTATACAAAGTATTAGAAAACTTTATAAAAAATGATGAATGAAATAGGTAAAGTCGTTCTGAAGTTATGGCGTGACCAAGGGAAACACTGATTCATTTTTATATATACAGATGATATCGCAGGTGGTTGCAAAAAAAAAAGGGCTCAGATTTAGTGGAGCTGCTAGGGGTAAGGGTAGGAGTAGATGAAGGATTGGAAAAAGATTACTCTTTATCAATAGGAAATAACCTAAGTACCTATAGGACTTTAGGTTTATTTGGTTATTGATTACTTTAATGTTTTTTGTCTTTCCGTAGCTCCAAAAGTCATCCAGTCTGATTCCTGGTCCATTTTTATGTAGTAAAGTGACGCCTGTGTCATTAATCTTTATATATAAAAATCTCGTATCACAATGTTCGTCCGAGGTAAACTCCGAAACTACTTAACCCATTTTGATGAAATTTGGCTTACTGTGTGTAATTTAGTCCAACTTAAAAGATAGGATAGTTTTTATCTCGATTATTGACCTCAATATTTATTATTGCGAATTAAAAGTTTTTTTATGGGACAATTGTTTGAAATTATTTGTAAGTTTCATAAGTTTCTGACAGATGGCGATATAAGTTAATTTGCATTTTTTTGTTACCTAAGTAACCAACCAGTGTTGTGAAAAGTGTTGACAACTTAACAAATTTCCCGTCATATCTGGCGGATTGGAGTGTCCCGAAATGGGATAACGGATTTCCTGGCGGATTCGAATAAAATGACAAAATACTTTGATTTTATTGGCGAACACAACACGTGGTTATCTAGATTAGGTAACCATCCAGTACTAGATGGCGTTGTGATTCGTTAACCACAGCAACGTGTGGGCGGGTCAGCTAGTTATGTATATAATTATGTTTGAAAAAAAAGTTATTACGCTGTGACAGCTTTACTAGTAAACATTTAAAACATCTGATTTTCGCAACATGTGTGGTTACGGTAAACAGTTATTTTAATACCACGTTGTGTAAATGTAAATCACAGTTGTGTAAATGTAAATCACAGTTGTGTAAATGTTTATTGCTTTTAAGTTCTGCGGAAACGAAATATATACCCGAATTTTAGGGAAAAGGCTAGAAAATGCCTTTAGTCGTTTTCAAACAGTACCTATTTTCGTAAATTTTGGTATTTCATAGAATTTAAAAGATTACAGTATGAGGAATTCCGTGATTGAAAATCTGTATTTTCCAACTACCCGTTCAAAATTAATAGATTATTAATAAAAATTGCAGCGTACGGAGTAAAAACGACAGTCTTCTTTTGGGCCAATCAGAAAGACCGAACAAAAGCGGCAATATCCATCTACTAGTTGAAGATAACTAAATGATTTACCATTTAATGGTAAAAAAAATGAAGATGAAAACAATTAAGGCCATTGGGCAAGTTTCATACAAAATGTAGTTTTGGATTTTAGGCCAAAATACCCAACCAAACTGAAAAATTATTTTTACAATCAAAAGGTATGTTAAATTTCGATCTCGCATAGGAGCTATTTTATTTATTTTTGCTTTAATTTTTAAAATATAGGCTATTAAAGATTTTAATATTTTATGATTTTAGAGGCAACTTGGACAATTATTTGAGAGTAAATCTAAACATTAAAAAAAAAAAAAATTTGCTATATTTTTTTTCAAATATGATGAAATATAAAATTTTAAATATGGTTTTTTTTTTAGAAACATTTTTGATATATGTGAATTGTTCTTTATTGTTCGTAGCACGGCAAAAGATCTAAAAAGACATTTTTGCGTATTACTAAAAATGAAAATAATCGGAGATTGCCGTCATTGTTTCAATGCGTCTCAAATTATTACAATAGGTTTACATTTTAAAATACTTACGTTAGGCTGCTTCAAAAAGTAAAAATTCATCATTTATTTCAGGGCAGCCTTGTAAATGTTTTCAATTTTTCATTTAAATAAATTTTAGAGGGGATATCTAGCAAAATTGATTGCAACGTTTCAAACTAAACATGTTTATTTTCACATTTTTTTTTAAATATGAAAATGAACAAGACACTGAAAAATAATAAAAGATAACGGTCGCAACTGGGACTCGAACCCAGAACCTTACGTCTTACCGGTAAACATTAGTCGAAGATAATATTATTAATTCTGAAATTTGAAATATGAAGTTGACAATTACGACAGTCTCATAATAGATCGCAGTAGCCCAATTGGTAGAGGTGTATGTCCCGGTAAGACGTAAGGTTCTGGGTTCGAGTTTCAGTTGCGACCGTTATCTTTTATTATGTTTCTGTGTCTTGTTCATTTTTATATTTAAAAAATTAGATTATTATTGTTACCTTCTTCTTCAATGATATATTACATTGCTGGGAATAACCTTCAAAAGTTAAAAAGAGTCATTATAAAAATATGAATATTCATTTAGACTTTTATAAAAAGTCAATAGGTGTTCCATAAAAATAAAATCGGATATATTTATCCGAGACACTATCTAGGTAACAAATACATTCTTTGAATACTTGTTTCCAATATTAAAGGTAGCTGCCAATAATATGAAAAAAAACATTAGTCGAAGATAATATTGTTAATTCTGAAATTTGAATATGAAGTTGACAATTACGACAGTCTCATAATAGATCGCAGTAGCCCAATTGGTAGAGGTGTATGTCCCGGTAAGACGTAAGGTTCTGGGTTCGAGTCCCAGTTGCGACCGTTATCTTTTATTGTTTTTCGGTGTCTTGTTCATTTTTATATTTTAAAAAGTTATATTATTATTATTATCTTCTTCTTCAATGATACATTGATGGGAATAACCTTTAAAAGTTAAAAAGAGAGTTTTTCTTATAAAAACATGAACTTTTTTTACTTTGTTCCATTTTTTTATTTACACCAGGACCGGTTTCGTCCTACTACGGACATTTTCAGACTGGTAGTTGGAATTCTTGTACTACGGAATTTATACAAACTTAGGAAGGGGTACACAACATTTCTCTATATGATGAATGTTTCTATTTTGTTAATTTAAGGTATTATAAGTTATTTTGTTAAGTTAAGGTACATATAGATAATTATAAAAAAAAGTTTATTATTAAAATTATGAATGATGATACTTCGTAAAAAGATACTTTTAATTCACAAGAATCTATATGAATTTATATAATTGAAAAGGTTTGTGATTACTAATATTTTATTTTGATGTTGGGATATTCCCTCCTTGTTGCTTAGGGCTTAATTGACAAATATTGATAACACTATGGTAATTATTGGTATTAGGGTTCTCCATATATTTGGGTTATTACATTTTTAATTACATACTTAAATTACACCACTGCTCTCCGAAGTAAAATTATTCTAAGTGAATTATAATGGATATATTAAATTGTTTAATTTCATATCTAATACAATGGAATTCCACCATGAATTAACAGTTTAAAAAACTAGACTGTTAAACACACCCATCTCGCGACTCTTGCAGAATTGTAATCGAGTAAGCGTGTTTAAAGTGCTGTTAAATTGGAGTCTTTGAGTAATAATTCACTTTTTGTTCTTAGACTGAATATACAATTGTGAGATAAAACGGCAAAACACAAGCGTATGTGTAACATATGACAATTTCATTGATTTTAATCTTGTGTTAACCTACCAACTTCTTATACTTTTTGGTCAAACCCCTACATTGTTACACATGTAAGCGACCCCTAAAACCTGAAAAATTAAAAAAATGTGTAATTTTTTAAATCATTTGGAAACATATTTTAAAGGGTGTACCATAAATTCATACATTTTTGAAGCATACAAACATACGTAAATCAATTATTCTATGTTAGGTTCTTCCAATTATTATATTTCCACGAAATTCGTAGTGATCTATTGTGTTATTTATAGATGCGGTTATTGGTTAAATTCAATACGCGGTAAATAGAAGCTTTGTTTCAAGTGAAATTAACGTTTGAAATAGGGTATTTGAAGTAATGATATCATTGAATCGACACTTTCATTCCAACATTCATGTACTGTACATCGCACTGTCAGAACTACAGTGCCATAAGTCAAAATATGTCCAACTGGAATAAGAAAATATGAAATTTTTTTTAATGGTTGCAATTTTGGTTGATGTTTGAATTCTAATATGCTTCTAGTTGACACGAATATAATACGAATTCCGATGCACTTATTGCGTACACTTTTTTTTACATTAGCTCCACCCAGTCATCTTTGGGGATGCTGTGTGTAGGGTATTATATTATTTAGGAGAGAATCTGGGAATCAATATGTTCGGGAGTGACGGACGTATGAATTCATCCCTCCCATTGCGGTGCAAGGTGATGGGTCGAGAGAGTCCGGCTGGAGATTTCAAAAGGTCTCCCTAAACCAGTTTCGTCCGCTCCTGCCCGCCAGTCAGTTGGTGGGTAAACGTGTCCGCCACCAAGACCTAGACAAACCTCACTCCATAACCCGGTCACCCCTGCTAAGTAACCAAATTTAGCGAGCCACTTTGGGAAACCTACGGCAGGGGGTTGGTTATCCAATAAATTCCACCGAAATTATTAAACTAAATAGAATAAAAATATACTATTAATATAGATAACCATAATGACGTACTGTAAATGATTTTGAAAGACCGCCAAAATATTTTTGAATATTCAAATTTGAACAACGAATGCTCTTCATTCGATTTTCTCAGTGACGTTTTGCAGGAAGTCGGGAGTGTATACATGTACTCCAATACCTTTACAATCCCAAGAGAGTATTTATCGTCCTAACTCTAATTACGCGAACTATGTTTTTTTCAAAGTCCGTTAAATATTTAACGAACACATAATATTTTTACTTACGCCAGTGTTGTTACGGATGTGCGACGCATTTATGTGAGTAAATTGTGGGTATTTTCCTCTATTCATTTTAGTTCGATGTCGGTTTAATTTGATTTAGAGTCGAGTGCGGATTTCCAAAATTACGAATGTGGTTTTATGTTGGAAATTATAAAAAGTGGTTAAATTGATTTGAATTTTTGATAAATGACATACCAAAGTACGTTTACGTTTTTTAACAATTAGATATTTAAATCTGTATTTTTTTAATATTTATTGTAGATTTATGTAATTGTATTACAATGCAAATGAAATTATATAACATCAAAAAATGTATATGAAATTTGTAGTATATTTTAAAGTTTTTGCCTAAAACTACTGTTGAAACTTCGATGGAGATGTTAAAAAAAAGTGACTTATAGATATTATTATGGCTAACAAATTGCATCCACCGATTCGTCAATCACTAACACAAATGTACATACATTTGACCAATGAACTTGATGCTGCGTTTAAATGTAGAAAATACACCGGATCATACTTACCTGGGACTTCACTTGACATTAACACTAGTATTGTTTATTAGAGAAATGTAGATAGAGTTTGCACGCAGAGGACATATTTATTGTAGTCTGTGAACATTTTAAATTGGATTATTAATTAATTTGTTGTTCTCTCTCCCGCTTCTACTTTTCTTATAAATACTCTGTATCTCTGTATTTTGTTTAATGCATTTTATTCACCCCTGATGAAGGTTCGGGTCGAACCGAAACCGGTTGGTTAAATAAATGGAATATAAACAAAGTTATTTTAAATTAATTTTTCACACAGTCCCATTTTAACATATTTCCATTACCTTCGGTTACTTTTACCCCTCCCTCTAAGGCACCTCCCCCTCTCCACCACCTAAGTTGATGTTCTCTCTCCCTCTTCTACTTTTCATTTAACCACTGGAGCGACAGAGATAAATAAAAAAAATCGCCTTAAGAGCTCGCCACTTTTGAAAATTAATTTTGAAAATTTTCCGCCCACATAAAAAAAAATTATTACTCCACATTTTTATACCCAATCATAATAAAAAATGATAGTGCTATACAGCCAATGAATTCACCTAATTATTATATATTTTTAAAATGGATACAAAAATTACTAAAAAATCTTTAACTTTATAAATGCGCGAAATGTGTGCTATAATGTTTTTGAAATTGCCGCCAGTGGATATTTTTATTATCTATATTAAATATTTTCTACGTTTTTATGTTTTCTGTGACCTATTTGATAACCACAGATGCAAATATATACTAGAAAACCAGTTTTTTATACGTGTACATCAAATGAATAGTCAAGATTTTTTTAAATATTTTGAAGTACGAAAAGACGACAAAGACAATCGATAAGGCCATAGACATAAAGTATATTTTATCAATTATTTGATAGAATAAATTGTTGGCCATGATAATGTTTCAAATAATTACAATAGATGTTTTACGAATGGTACGAAAATCGGTCCATTATTGGACCAAAAGCAATCCTAGAAAAATTAAAGTTGTCTAAATTTGGACCGAAATCGCTCAAGTGGTTAAATACTCTGTATCTCTGTATTTTGTGTTTATGTTCATTGTATTTTATTCACCCCTGATGAAGGTTTAGGTATAACCAAAATCGCTAGGTTAAAGATATATGCATAACAAGCTTCTGCCCGCGACTTCGTCTGCGCAGGATTAGTACTTCGAGTAGCCGATTTTCTTTTCCTAAACTATGTTTATACCAAAATTCTTAAACTATTTATTTAAAATATCTATAATTCTTGATTCGATTCAAAGTACTTGTCTAAGTATTAGGCGAGAACTTTAAATAAATTTACTAATTTAAATATTTTCTAGAATAGAAAAATATCTAGCTTTATAAATTATGGCCTATATGTTATTTTGATGTATGAGCTATATTATTGTAAAGTTTCATTAAAATCCATTCCGTAGTTTTTGCGTGAAAGAGTAACAAACATACATACATCCATACAAACTTTCGAGTTTATAATATTAGTAAGATAAGATAAGAAAATAAATTGGAAATAAAACATAGTTATTTTATTGTCAATATTCTACTCTACGTTCCCTACAAATACATTGTTTAAAGTTTAGATATTGCTTAATAACAATCCCTTTTCTACCTGACTAACCCCGTGGAGACAACACGACAAGATAATATCAACGGCAAATACAAAATCTAGTTCATTTGCACAACACGTGGCAATATAAAATAGCTGTTTCGCTTATTGCTCTCACACAAACAGCAATTTAGAGCTTTTCGTTTCGCTCCAGCAAAATTCTTACACATTCCTTTAGCTTTCGGTGGATTCTAAAAATTTATTTAATAAACAGGGGCGCTTTATCGATATTTTGTTAAAATAATAAATTAAATATTGTGTTAAATATCTATGCTCATGTATTTATTGTTTATTTATTGAATCTATATCATAAGGTTTACATTTTTTTTGGCCTTGCCTGTCTCACTAGGAACTCCTGTGTCTACCTAGTTTACAAATATTTTTTAATTATAATATAAAGTACATTTTTCAATAAAGCAAAAATATTTGACAAAATTTTCAGGTTGGTAGGTAGTGGTAACAATAATGAGATATACGATTATATTTGGGTGAGGTGACTAATTATTGCACGACCTTTATCGATAATCCATTGTTTGATCAGGATTTTGTATTTTTTAATATTATTCGATTGTCTTGTTTTTCATTCAAACCAGGAAAAAAAACACCCATTAAAAAATCTTAGTTTTTTTAACATAATACATAATAAGTATATTTTTAATTTTCATAATATTTTGAAATGGTTTTTTTTAAATTAGCTCCACACGGGAGGCCCTGCGAAAAAAGAGTCCATCAGGGCCTATGTCATCTGAAGTGCTGTGTGAAGGGTGTTTTTTAGGGATAGGGAGGAGAGGATCTTCTGGAAAGGAAAAAGATATGAGGGGTGGGTAGGAATCTTCGGCGCAAAGTGCTGGGTCGAGAGAGTCCGGTTTGCGAGGTCTAGCTTAGGTCTCCCTCAGCCAATTTCTTCCGATCTATCCCACTACGCAGTAGGTGGGCAAACGCATTGGCCGTCAAGATCTAATCAAACCTCACCCCATGAACCAGGGCACCCCTGCCAAGTCACCAAACGTAGCGCACCACCTGGGGTGACCATAACAGGGGTGATGGTTATCCAATAAATGGTTCCCGGGGTGGCGGTACCCATACCTGCTTAGTAGCGAATTTAAAAGAAAGTGCCACTATGAGTGCACTTCATCGACAACGAGTCAATCTTTTGCCGAGTTTTAGCTCGATCGAATGTCGGGAAGTGGGTTAATTTCCACTTCCTGTCATATTTAACTTATTTTAACCAGTGATTTATGAAAACATTTGGAGTAAAAAATTTAAATGAAATTTTGGTCTCCGATGCCTTTTTAATTTTATGGCATCTGTGGCATCCCCAATTGGGGTATGTTATGAGGCTGAAGGTAAGTGGGAAAGGGAAGCAGACGAGGAAGAGGAAGGTGGGGAAGTACATGGCTATTCAGATCTAGTCACACAAGCAACGTTTCAATTCTGAATGGTGGTCTTACACCAGGTCTATACTAAGCGTATCTTCCACTCTGGAACGTGCATTAATTGTGAAATAACACAAATCAATTAAATAAAATTTATTTGCGCGCGCCGGGTCCGAACCCGCGACCTTCGGAATGGCATTCCTACGCCCTACCGCTGGCTGGACTACTGGCAATTTTTAACTACAAAAAAATCTTCCACATTCCTTTCACTCCGACCCTAACTGTTTAATATCTCCTTGTTTTGTTATGTTTTAAGTTGACAAAAAAAACTTTAAAAGCGTCACCGGATACCAAATTATCATTAGCTCCAAATAATTTCAGGAATCACTGGTTAAGAAAAGTGTGTATAATCTTGTCATACAATTGGATTTCTGTTATTTGTAATAAATCATAAGTTATCATTTAAAACTAAAGTTAAACTAAAATTAACATAATAGAATTTGAAAAGCTTGGTAAAAAAATGATATTATTAGCAAACCATTTTTTTAAATACTTTTGATTAATTTTAATTAACCAATTAATTTCTTCCTTGGGGTAGCATTTTTCAGACTGTCGACGGACGGTACTACTTGTTATTTCGTCCTTTTATCTCAGTAGAAAATAATATATCCAATGTACGACGCTCCGCTATATCAAGTGCCCAATTCATTCCATCATAACGCCTTCTTACGACGCTTTCATTTCGCATTCAATTAAATCTAACGCGAATAACAGGACCCTAAAGCCCGCAATAAAAAGAGTCCTGGAAGACGTTTTTTAGGGGACGCTTTAAGGAAACTTTCACGACAGGAGCGCCCTCGCCGAGAGATACAATTATGGCGGGATATTGTGACACCTTTGCGCAATTTTCAGGTGTTATTTTGGCCACCGTGTATTTTTTCTGTCTGTTTGAGAAAGATAATTTTTTTATTTTTTATTATTAAAAAACAAAATAATATTATAATACAGGGTGTATCGGCACGTACCTGACAAACTTTAACCAGTCACTCCTGACTTTATTTGATGCAAAAAAATGTAAATAAAATTTTGGGATCCAGTGACATTTTTGATGTTTTTTTTTTTTACAAACACAAAAAAGTTTTGTAGGTTTTGGACAGTTGAGGGCGAGATAAGAGGTCGGGCGGTTACTCGGCTGAGTGACCAGTGACGACACACAGAGATTTTTTTTGTTGGATTTTAAAGAAAAAAAAAATGAAAAATAAAAAAAATGTCATCGAAAAAGTCACCGGAGACCAAAATTTCAGTTACATTTTTTACTTCAAATAATGTCAGGAATCACTGGTTAAAGTTTGTCAGGAACGTGACGATACGCCCTGTATAACAAGGAAACAGAATATACAAAAAACAAATTAAATTTAAAACAGAATTTGTTTTATTTTTTTATTTATTTATTATAGATGGATACAAAAAAAAGTACAATTTACATATAAGAAAGCTTTGCCTGTCCAACTACGAAAGTTTCATAATTTAATATAATATGTAATACATGTTATATAACATAATTGGGACATTCACATAAAGTGGATGTAATAAATCACAAATTTGAGAACATTTATTGTATGTAGGTATTAAATATCAATCAATTTTTTTGTTTAAATTTTGAATTTGTCAGAGGGACGTATGGAGCGCGTAGGTACATTAAATTAAACCTTATTTGGCAACTCCTGGCATTTTTTGATACTAATAGTTGTGTCTCTTCATTGTTCCAGCCCTGCCAAGAGAACCAGGACTTCCGTGCCCGCCAGTGCTCTGCCTACGACCAGGTGCCCTACGAAGGGGCCCTGCTCACCTGGGCCCCGCACTACGAAGACAACGAGCCCTGTGCCCTCACTTGCAGGGGCAAACCGCAATCCCACCCACAGGTAAGGAATTCGCTTTCTAGCAATGGGTCCCATGACACAACAGAACAATTAAGAAAAGAAACATGAAAACTATCTAGACTGGCGCCTTATTTATGTGTCGGTTCCTTATTCCTGAAGATCGTGACCCTTACTCCAATTTTCGTGTTGGACATGGTTCCTCCAATTCTCGCGGTCCTGCGCTACGTGGAGAGTCGCAGACCCAGACGCCAGTGAAACTTGGTCACTCCAGCTCATTGGTGACCTTTCTCTGCTTCTTCTGCCAAACACTTTGCAAGTGACTTTGAGTTTCTCCAAGATGGAGTCCGAGGGTTATTTATTTATTTGTTTATTAGATTTACACAGTACATTAAGTATAAGTTGTAATTATTTTTAATAAATTACATGGTTTTGTACATAAATCTGTAAAATGTCAATAGGTAGTAAATGTTTCGAAAATTTATTTTGTAAATTTTGTAATAAATCTATGTATACCTTATATTGAGGATTCCATATTGTGGACGCGTATTCCAGTGGACTTCTGTTTAGCGAGCAACGTGTCCAAAATATGTTGAGATACGTTGTTGGAAGATAGTTAAACGCCTATTATGGAAGCGTGGCTTTTCAAGTGCGTCTGGCTTTCCATGAAATCTTGAGCATTAAGTAGTAGACAAAGCAATAAATAAATAAAGAAAAAAATATTTGATTCTGAAGGTACATTTCCCGAAAACCATACATACCTAATTAGAGCATAGTGTTTTAGAATTTGAACGTGACAGTGCCTGTAATACAATAATGACTATTCAAGTACAATTCAGTCTTTTTTGTTTCACTAACTGTGGCTAATATCAACTTCAACGACTCAATAATTTTTTTAAACTCCAACATCTTGTTTTTTTTTTTATAGTTACACCTCACAAGAGTCCCAAATGCTCCCGTCTGGAGCGAATAAGACTATGGCATCCCTAATTCCCAAAGGACATGGGGAAGAGGAAGGTGGGGAAGTACCTGGCTATTCAGATCTAGTCACTAAACACGGCTTAAGCTATTTAAAGCAACGTTTCAATTCTGAATGGTGGTCTTATGCCAGGGCGATAGTGAGAGTATCTTCCACTCTGGAACGTGCCGCAAATACAGTATATATCTATATATTTTTAATAAATTAATTGTGAAATAACACAAATCAATCAAATAAAATGTATTTGCGCACGCCGTGTTCGAACCCGCGACCTTCGGAATGTATTGAACTCGCGTCACCATCAGCAGCCATCTTGGGAAATTTCTCCAGTCAGGTGATAGCCAACCGTCGGCGTCGCCGCCGAAACTAGTGGACGTTGACTTCTTGAGTTCGGTACAATAATGGTCTCATTATTGCATGTGCACCGACACTCGTTTATTAAACTCTTCTAAAACAAATTTAACGTATTTTTCAGGATGGTCCCCAGCTCCTCTCTGAAGAGAATGAGGACGAGACAGTAGTTGTGGCGCAACTGGCCACCAAGGTGCAGGATGGAACAAGGTGCAGACCTGGAAGTTTGGACATGTGCATCAACGGGAAGTGTCAGGTAAGCTACAAAATATTTTTTTAGCAAAACCACATCACTAAGGCACCGATTCACGTATTGTAATGTATATCTATAAATTATTTTCAGTTTTCAAATTTCAGTTGCATATCTCTGTAACTCAGGTTCAATGAACTCTAGACCTCGGATTTGCTTTGAACAAGCATCATTGTCAAAATTGAAACTGAATTTGTGAATAATCGAGAAACCCGATAAAGTTGGTATCTACCTATTATATAACTTATTTGAACGAAAAATGATATTTATTGCCTTTCCAAAAATGGAATTATAAAATCCTCTAAATTTCACAAGTCTGCGCTATAATTCTTGTATTTTCAGCAGGGAAATTTATGCTGCCGTTAAAGAAATGGTTATTTTTTTACTGTGTTTAAAAGATAAATATATATCTTTTTTGCAAATTTTTATTTGTATTCTTAATATCGAGATTTATTACGGATCTGCGCTGGCTTACAATGACATTGTTGTAAAGTTAGTTACTTTTAGACATCGGAGAAGTGATGTTCTACAAGTATCTTGCTAAAAAATAATAGCTAAAAGAATTTTTAGAATATTCTGAAAAGAATCTTATAGCCACACAAAATGATAAATGATGTAATATTATATCTGTGCATCTTTGTTTAATACGCATATTTTAATAAAGGGGTTGCAACCTTAAGAATACGGGCGTTGGGTGGGAATGCTGTCCTTGTTCTACAGGTACTTCATTGGACGAGCAGCAGGGAGGAGCAGGTGTGCAATCGGCAAACGCGCGCCCAACATTAGCCAGAAGTTGAATTTTTTTGACACGTGAGAACGGGTCATTGCTTCGGTCTTGAGTTTCAAAGGTCGTCTGTGGAATGCCTTTCCGACTCTCTGTGTTTCCTCCTTCCTACTACATGGGTCTCTTAAAAATCCAGATGCACGCCTTAATTTCTTCAACAATACCCTCCACATAGCATCCTGAAAGACGACATAAGCCCTGAGGGAAATTATTTTCTTCAGGGCCTCCTGTGTGGAGTTATTGTTAAAAAAAAAACAACTAAATTAATGAATATTTGAACTGAAATCTTTGGCTCTTTCTGGCGACACTGTGTTCTAATCATCGAAATGGCATGGTAGTATCTTACTATCTTATCGTACTAATATTATAAACGCGAATGTTTGAATGAATATACGTGTGTTTGTTACTCTTTCACGCAAAATTTACTGGATTTTAATGAAACTCTACAATAATATAGCTCATACATCAGAATATACAAATAGGATATAATTTATAAAACTAGCTATTTATTTTCAATATATTGAAAAATAATAATATTATTGTTTAATAGAAAATGTCAAAATTTGAGACATTTTGCAAAACAATGATTGTTAAATCTAAATTCTATTTTCAAAAATATTTAAATTAGTGAATCTATTTGAAGTACTCGCCTAATACTTTGAATCGAAACTAGAATTATACATATTTTAAATAAATAGGTTAAGAATTTTAAGACCTAGGAAAATAAAATAGATTACTTGAAGTACTAATCCTACGCAGATGAAGTCGTAAAAAGTTTTTAAATATTAATGTAAAAGCGTTGTGGGTAATAATAACATTAAATCAAATTAGGATCGTCCTTCGGGGTCCTTCCCTACATCCATCGCGCATTGAGTAGAGATAGCATATTCACAACAATGACGTTGGTTGACTTCCGTTTTTTGCCCCAGAAGCTGGCTAGTCAGTGGCGAAGTAGGGTGGGAAATGAGTGAACCATTCCTTGAACATCATGGAGGCACTGCACAACCTTGGTAGTTGCAGAAGTTACCTGTATGCATTATTGTGGCACACCCTCAGCTTGTCCCATTACTTTGCTGGGTTTTGTGTCCATATAGCTCAGATGTACAGTACGTCTTAAAAAGTAACTTCTTGACATTGTCGCTTCAGTGCAGTGGTGGAACCGTCATGAGAGCATTCCGGTCCGTATATTAATGGCTCTTCTTTTTCGTTCCATGTCTTCTTTATCTTACGTGACTTATGTTATGTATGGATATAACAATAATAATATTGTTTTAGTCCAGGATGTGGGAAGGATAGTGTAATCTCACATTCCACATATAGAAAATATTAAGTAAAGAAATAAGTAGAATAGAAAAAAGTAAAAATAATAATAAATAATCAATTTTGTAGGGCGTGGTCTTGAGTGAGCTCGGGCCCAGCGCTCACTCAGGAGTGGCGGTTTGTGCTAGAAGGCTGCATTCACCACCGTGTAGACAGAGGCCATTAGCCGCATCGTGGCTCCATGGACCCGGTGTCTCATCAGGCCAACGAATCCATTCAGTCCTAGTTCCGTTTACATTTTTGATGCTCTGCAGTACCTTCTGTATCTAAATATATTTTTGCATGCGTTATTATATTGGATCCGGAGTCGTTCCATCCAGCTGATTCGGTATTGACACAGTACGTATTTAGATTAGTGCAAAATGCGTTAAACAATGTTTTTGTTTACATTATTGCTGGATTGGAAGAATTTTTGGACAATCATATTAGACAGTATTCTGATACTTCTCTTTCGATATTACCATCGTAAAGAGAGGTCTTCAGTAATGATGTGCCCTTAAGTATTTTACGTCTTAGATGTACAACTTAACGTTTTCCGTATCAAGTTGTACGGGGAGCATCTTCTTGAGATTTTTAAGAACCCGTTTAATCACAGGAGACCATATTTGTCCCAGCTCACATAGGTTTCATCGAGAAATCGTTGTCTCTCTTACTAACGTAGTAAGAAGTGTGATCTAAACGGAATTGGAAATAGAATACAACACGCTATATATTCAAATCTAAAAGTAAACAAACAAATTATAATTTATACCTTTGTGAAACCAAAGTTTTCGATCGCAATTAGAAAAAATAAATTATGTCACTTTGTGAATTTTTCAAGATTTTTTTTACATGAAACGACAAAAAGTGAGATGAAAGTAAGGTTTACAATTTATTTTTCTAATGAAATATGTGTGTGCTTTTGTTTTTTTTCATTACCGGAAATTTTTGTTAAAAAACATTTTCAAAACTTTTTAAAGCTTTCATCCAAAATTTTTATATTTTAAAAATTACATGGCTATTTCTAATAATAAAATTTGAATGCATATTTTATCACCTTTCAAAAACAGTTTTTAGTTTTCGGATATGTTAACAAATATTCCATTTATTTGGATTTTATTGCAAAATTGGGGTTTGATACTTTGTATAGATACTTTACCGAAATAAAGGCTTCTCTGTGCTAACGATATCGAAATCGAGCAAAGAAATTCAATCCCTAAATCTTTATTGTTAAGTAAAACTGCTGAAAATACTTTGTTCCATTCATTCTAACATGATCGTATCAAATAAACTCGCCTCAAATATTCACATAATTCTTACTCTTAAACATCATAAAAGAACTGCGAAATTCGTGTTCATTCCCGACTCATAACTCAGAACTCCGAGGCACACAAAGTATAAATTAGAAACCATTTCTTGCGGCTTAATAAATCACACGGACCGTTTTCTGCAAATCCAACGTCAAAAAGTACGTCCCTGGCCGGATAGAACGCAAATTTTATTCCATTTAACATAGGAACGGTATGCAGTATAAAGAATTCATATGCCACTCTCGAGCATGAACTAGCGACACTGGTGCGGCAAGAGACGAGAGGCGACCCGCTCTCATGAATATACAAGGTGCGACGCTAAGGCCCGACACAAGAAAATTATTAAGGTTTGTTTTTCATTTCATGGTGTTAAGTTTGAGGGAAAAACAAGAGTGTTTTTGCTGTTTTGCTGCTGTGGAAGGTAGAATTATATCGTTGACAGTATGCCCTGATGCCCAATCATACATCCTAATATTTATAAAAATGAATATTTTTATTTGTTTGTCCCGTATGCGTTTCTACATCATTCATCCAACTGCGATGAAACTTGAGTTGTTGTGCGCACGCCTGCAGAGGTTTCTATATATAATGGTGAGCTCTGGAGTTATGAAATTTGTAAGTTAGTTCATGGAAGGGCGAAGACAGTGAAAGTGAAAGGGGAACGCTTGATGGGAAGGGACTTCTAGAAGGGGACGGGAGCGGGAACGGGACGCATGGAAAAGGATACCGGGAAGGGGTAACGGATGGGCAGAGGGAGGGGCACAGGAAATGTATTGCAAAGGAGACGTAGTAGCGGTAGGGGATAGTAGGCATAAATTTGGAAAATCCATGCTTCCCATACGAGCACACGGAGAAAAATTTTATTTAAAAAAAAGATCATTTTATTCGTAAAAACGGTTAAAAACGGGACCAAAGTTCTTACAAACAAATTAACAGTGTTTCAATGTTTATTGGCGGGAACATGTAATAATAATTTGTTGGTATGCGTAATTTCGTACGTATACCAACAAATTATTCTTACATTTTCCCGCCAATAAACATTGAAACACTGTTAATTTGTTCGTAAGAACTTCATTCCCGTTTTTAACCGTTTATACGAATAAAATGATCGTATTTCAGAATAACATTTTTCTCCGTGCAGCAGTATGTGGACAACTCACGCATATAACCTACTGATTTATTGGTTTACCTGAGCACCAGAATAATGAACAAAAAAATATTGTGTATCCAAAATCATTTTAATAAACAAAACTAAATATCGTTTGAGCGTTTTTCGCTAGTAATTTTATAAAATCTGTAGATACATTTGAATGGTAGATGAAAGCTATTATCTGTATTGCCCTTGTGAAAGACTGAGACCATTCAGGATTGAAAAATTGCTTAAGGCTTGGCTATACCCACCCAAAAATAAGAAGAACGAGAGATACGATATTATGAATGTTAGAGGGAACGCGCTAATATTAAACACGATAATATTCATGCGAAAATTGGGAAAATGTTCAATAGAACACGACACGTTTAAAATAGAGCAAAAATCTCTCAAAATTACCTTAAGAAGCACGTAAAGAAACTTTTGCAAACCTATGGTTTGATAAATAACAGAACCGCACAAATTAAAATATGTCACCCACTACAAAGACATTTAAAGTACTAAGCCGTTAATCTCTATAATCACCTGACTAAATTGCAAAAATTATTGAAACAATCTACACAGAACAAAATAGCACATTCTAGATAAATTTTAATCTTCTTTATTTTTACTGTAAATAACTAGAAAAATATTTATTTTAAATAATTGCTTTAGAAGAATTTGGAAACAAGACATGCATGTCCAGTTACTTCCCAACCTTCCTCATTATCATCTCTCTTTCTACACTTCTTTCAACCTCATAACATAACCCAATTGAGGACACCAAGTCTCACTGGCTCCGGAGAGTAGTTGTCGTTAATAAAAAAAGTTCTCAGGAGATAAAAACTACTACGAAAAACAAAAAAACGCGCAATAGGTGAAACATTTAAAATTTTTACCAAATAATTTCAACATAAATAAATATTAGAGGTTGAAGTAAAAACTTTGATTTTCTTGTAGTAATCTTTTAGATTGCACCTCCCAGCAAAGTATCAGAAGTGTGGGTGTTGCCACGTTAAGAATAAAATTCCACTTGTTTGCCCGAGTTTTTGCATGCATCTATTTTGGAATGCAAACTGCTAAGACTTGGCGGGGTAGGCAAAAATGCTTGGTGTTGCCTTATCTAAAATTTAATTAAGTGCATAAGATAAAGACGATTAAACTAACGAACTAATTTTTTTCTTCTATTTAATAAATTATTTATAATATGTTTGCGAAATAAATATCTTAGCTGGATGACTTGAGATGCAATTTTTTATTTATTGTGCTACCGTCAAAGTCCCACCTGTCCAAAGCCAGTGGAACTATAATTGCATTCCCAATTGGTGTAAATTATGACGCTGAAGTAAGTAAGTGAAAATGATAGGATATAATATATATTATGCATGTTGGGAGGTACTTAGCTTATTAGATATGATCACCAAACATGTCTAAAGCTATTATATGTTTCGATTCTGAATCGTTGTCTTCCACCGCGGCAATATTGAGATTATCTACCACTTTGACAGGGTAAACGTCGACTAAAAGCTGCTAAGTATATCGACGCCATATATATGCACGAGCATTAACGATAACATTATACAACTAATTTAGAATGCATTTAGCGTTGTTTGAATAGATTTTTATTATAACACTAACATCCGTACAACCCATTTTTTGTGAATACCGTACAAGTGTCATAACTGCTCCCAATCGTCTGGAGCCAGTGACATTATGTCATCCCCAATTAGAGTATTTTGTAAGTCTGAAAGCAATGTGAATGGGAAAATGATAGGAAATAGTTTTTTTTCTTTATTCAAAAAATATTTTTGGTTACAGTTTTTTAACATACTTTTCGACTACCACACTAGATACATGCCCGTGTTATGGTAGTCGAATGATTCCTGACTAGTTTAGTCACCAAATACGGCTAAATCCATTGCAAGCAGCGTTTAAATTTTGAATGGTGATCTTTCACAAGGCGGTACTGTGAGTATTTTCCACTCTGAAAAGTGTCGCAAATACGCTATGTATATCGTCGTTGCATATTTAAAAAGAGCAATGTGACGATTTTGACGAACATGAGTTAAATATATAGTTTTTTTTTCTTTTTTTTTCTCTGTCTTCTACAATTTGAGCCACGTAAAAATGTCAAATATTTAAGGCGATAGAAAATAAATCATGTGAGGACAATCAAAATAGTACATAATAAAAAAAAAATTTAAGTCATATCCTCTGCATACCACTACACAACTCAATTGCCTTGGTATGTACGTAATATTAACATCATTTTGTGATGCCTAGCTGTCAAATTTTATTAAATTTGAATTGACATTATTATAGTATTTAAATTATGACGAAAACTGTGTATAGAATATGAACCATGTGAAAAAACAGTGCATAATATGAAGCATGTGAGAGAAATGCGATAAAATTCAATTTTCTGGCATAAAATAATTAATGTTTGTCATAAATATATTCTTATAATGAACGAAATATATTTTTCCTACTTTGTTCATAAAAAATTCTTATTTTCCTATTCGTTATTTTTTTAAACAGTTTTTATCGATTATCTCAGAATGTACTCAGTATCACATGGTTCATATTGTATATGCAACGACGATATATTATTATTTAAATGAATTATTTTAAAACAACTCAAATTAATTCGATAAATTTTACAAGCGCTCGTCGAGATCTTAAACCATGACTTCCGGATTCGCAGTTGAGAGCCTTGCCCCTAAACCAAGAAGGCTGTCAATTTTTTTTTTTACATTGTCTGCCCACAAAGACGCTGAAAAAAAATATCCTTCTAGGCCAATGGCGTCTTTTCAGGGTCTTTTTAGGGAAAGGAATGAGAGAATGTTCTGTGAAGGAAAGGGACATGAGGAGTGGGTAGGAATCTGGGGGTCAAAAGGCCCACAGTGGGCCAGTGGGCCAGTGACTGTGCTGCAGTGCGATAGGTCAAAAGGTTTCCCTCAACAAGTCTCTATCTCTATCCAGTCCGCCACACAGTTAAGTAGGTGAGCAAGCACATTCGCCTCCAAGACCCAGACAAACCCCCTGAACCGGTCACCCCTGCTAAATCACCATACGTAGCGAACTATTTGGGGTGACCTACGAAAGGAATGTTGATTATCCAATAAATGGTTCACGGGGTGGGAAACCCATAGCCGCCTTCCAAATTGCTAATAATAAAACAAGATACCTCAAAGCACTAGACTTTTGGCTACCCGGATTATTCAGAATGATTAAATCACTCCTGCCTGGTTGTATTCACCACCGAAGTAATAATTGCAAATTTATTTCGGTTTTCTCATTAATTTGATTCAATTAAAAAATGAGAACCGGAATTTGCATTTAGTCGCCTTAATTACAGCCCTGAACTTTTCGTGTTTGGAGCCTAATTTTTTTTTCACTAACTTACCTATTTTGTGTTACTTATGAATCTTTTCGTTTTTTCTTATTTATTTATTAATTATAGAAGGACACAAAAAAGTACAATTTACATATAAGAAAGCTTTGCCTGTCCAACTAGGAAAGTTTCCCGTATTAAATTGAATATTTATTTATTGAATCTAATATTACGCGTAATTACTTCATCGCCGTAAATTTTGTAGAAATAATATATTATGCAGTTTTAAAGGTTATTCGAATCGTCGTGTTATAATGGTTGTAAATTTAACAACCACAAATCGTTTTGAAACCTGGATATGTAAATAAATGTAAATATTAATATATACAGTGTGTTAAGGGACGTACTTGACTTACTTTTAACCAGTGATTCCTGACATTATTTGGAGTAAAAAATGTATAATATAATTTTTGTCTCCGGAGACATTTATTTTTTATTTTTTTACTTTATTTATTTCCATTTCTTTATACATATAATGTATAATAACAAATAGTATATAATAACTTAATATATAATAACAAATAGTATAAACAAGAAATGAAAACCCACTAAGACAACGCCTGAGTGTGGGTAATATAAAAACATAAATATTACATTTCTAAGTACCTAAAGTAAAATATGGGCTTTTAAAATATATTATATATAAAAAAAGTTAGTATTACGTAAGTAGAATAATTGCAATAGTTATTTTAGTTTAATAAAGAGAAAATGTAGAGAAGACATATTGTTATTTTTTTTACTTTTTATAGTTATTATAAAAATAAAGAGAATAAAGTCCATACAGAGAGCCCTGAGGAAAATAATTTCTCTCGAGGCCTACTTAATCTTTGGGGTTGGTGTGTAAGGGGTATTTTTAAGTAAATCAATGAGAGGAAGTTTTGGGAGGGAAAGTAGTATGAGAGGTGGGTAGGAATCTGGGGGTCACTGTATCCAGGGTGACGGACGTATGAATCTATTCCTCCCATTGCGGTACAAGGCGATGGGTAGAGAATCAGTACAATGCAGAATTATAAAACAACAAAAACTCAACGAGAACAATAATAATTAGGTTAACAATACAGAATCAAACGCTGAAATAAATTCCATAATAAATCCTCTGCATATACCTGGTAATAAGTGTGTTGTTGATGATGCTATAAATAATGAAAAAATATCAACATACAATCATTATTTAATTAAAGCTGTTTATCAGCGCTTCTCAGTTAAATTATAATCAAACGAACTCCCTGCATTTTTTTTTTATCCGTACTGTACGAAGTTATTTTTGTACTTTCAAAGTACTTCGTAAAGTACTTTTCAAAATATCTTATATATACTTGACTTACTTTAACCAGTGATCCCTGACATTATTTAAAGTAAAAAACGTAAATAAAGTTTTGGTCTCCGGTGACATTTCTGAAGTCTTTTTTTTTCTACAAAAACATCAAAATTAGTAGGTATAAGGAAGTTAGAGGCGGGGTGAGGGGTTGGTTGGTTACTTAACTTAGTGACTTGTGACGACTTGCGAAAGATTTTTTTTTTTTTGAAAAAAAACATATTACTTCTAAAGTCACCGGAGACCAAAATTTAATTTACTCCAAATAATGTCACAAATCACTGGTTAAAGTAAGTCAAGTAAGATCCTTAACATATTGTATTGTACACGTGTTGTTTTTTTCTTTTATTTATTTATAATAGTTTACTTTTTGTACCTTTATGTTAAAAATAAAATACACACTTCCCCAAGAATTCGGTTAAACCGACAATAAATCAGTTTACTCACATTCAAATTGACATTTTAAATCGTATAAATATCGTCGTCTAATTATGAAACACCTCAGTTTGAAAATGGCCTTGTAAGCCGAAACAGCTGTCACAATAATAAAAACTATAACACTTGCAGAACTTAATAATAAACATAATTAAATTTAACTTAAATTAAATTTAAAAAAAAAATTAAATGCAGTTCTACGAATTCTACGAATCTACGAACACAAAAACAATAAATAAAATACACACTTTTGTTTTTTTTTTTTTCTTATATGAACTTTTCATTTAATTCTCACGCAATTTCCCACTTATCATTTGATACTAATATTTTTCTCAGCTATGTATATTCTGTATCCATATTTTCTGTTAACGACTAAAAAAGCTATTAATTTTTTTGTGTATTTCAATTGCCTGCTTTATGCTATCTACGACTACCTATGTATATGTATAATATAATACGCTCCAGTTATTCTAGAAATCCTTTCCAAAATCCACTCTGTCTATTTGCCGTAGAAATTGTGAGAACTCGAGAGATTTGCGGCAAAATAAAATTCTGGCATGTCGCAGACTTTGCACACGAAGTCCTGTTTATTTAATCTATATCGCCTACAGCCTAGCGTGGCTTGTTCAACGTTATGTTTTACGTCAATAGGGGACACTTGACAGGTTCAAATGATCAACATTACTTTGTGGTTTATACCACAGTACTTTATTTTTTTTTAAATTATCTCCAGACAGGAGGCACAGAGGAAAAAAATCCCTAAGGCCCTATGTCATCCTAAGGGATGCTTTGTGGAGGGTCTTTTTACGAGAGGAAGGATAGGAAAAGTTCTGGGGAGGAATAAGGTATGAGGGGTGGGTAGGAATCAGGGGTTTAATGTGTCCAGTATTGACGGACATATGAATCTATCCCTTTCAATTCCGCGCAAGGTGATGTCGAGAGAGTCTGGCTGAAGAGGTCAAAATGTATCCCACATTCATTCGCTTCTATATTAGATAAGTCAGCGATTCTAAAACCGTATTTGCTCCTCTAGAGTACTGCTGTCTTCCCTGTACAAATAACTAGTGTTTTATTCAAGTTACAAATTTGAAATTTGTCATGTAAACGCGTAAAAATCGGCGTAATCTGCTACATTTCGCGAAATAAAATTATCTTTCTTAGAAAAGAAGTTATATTGGTTTTAAAACTTGTGTTTTAAAAATATCCAATCTCTTTGCTTGAATTCATAGCACAGTCCAAAACGTATCCGTCGCGACATCTCAAGTGTTTTGGTTTGAGTGAACTTAATAAAAAAACTAATGTGTTTCCCGTAAAAAGAGGTTCATAGTGTCACCAAGAGAACTGGAATAATAACACAGCTGCCCTGTAGACGAAAAAATCGCACTTGAACTTTTCGTCACCTATAGGAACCACAAAGAAGACGATAAACCCAGATAAGATCTTTTCCATTTATTTATAAATAATCGTTTGTTTATATTTCAGTCTAATATTATCGTTTCACAGATGTGACCTCTCTACAGAACACTTCAGATCTTAATTTAATGCCCTGAGAGGTACGCCATCTGAGAATCTTGATTAACACCAATTACCCATAAGTATATGTTATTAGAATTGTTTGATTTGTTTTGTTTTTTTATATTTTATTTATGTATTTATTTTTATAATCCTTTTATTTTTCAGTCGGTTTTTATTTATTTTATTTTAGAGGATTGTTAGTTCTGCAGGAGGATTAGTTAGTCCAATCCTGTTACTGCGGGAGAATTAGTTAGTCCAAGAAGAAGTAAGAAAATTCAAGAAGAGGCAAGGCGAGCCAAGAAGAGACAAGAAAATACCACACTTGAAGAGACAAGAAGAAGCAAGAAGAGTCAAGAAAAGCCACGAAGCGTGAAGAGGTGAGAAGGTCCAAGAAGAGGCAAAAAGAGACAAGGGGAGCCAAGAAGGGACGAGAAGACGCCAGAAGAGCCAAGAGAAGAGGCAAGAAGAGACAAGACTTTTCTTGTGGCTTTCCACGAAGACCTAAGAAGAGCCGTGAAGAGGCAAAAATATACAAGAAGAGGCAAGAAGAGACAAGGAGAGCCAAGGAGAGGTATGAAGAGACAAGAAGAAGCAAGAAGAGACGAGAAGAGACAAGAAGACTCAATAATAGGCGAGAAGATTCACGAAGAGGCAAGAAGAGACAAGACAAGCCAAGGAGTGGCGGCAAAATCCAAGAAGAGCCAAGAAGAGGCAAGAAGAAGAATGGGAAAAAAAGTCATAACGCTCAATCCATTCCCTTATTCCTGCACATCCTACATTCCAATATTGGCTTATTAGGTTGCCATGTATACCGGTCGATTAAACTCCAACCTCCTTCCTATCCTTAGAGCACGTGTTCCAGTCCTAACAAATCAGTGCCCCCTGGTGTACCGGTCTCACCGGGACAGGATTGCTCCTGGCTGGGGTGGTACAATCGTATAGTATCGTATCTATATCGTATCTATATCGTATCTATATCGTATCGATTCTAAAACCGTATTTGCTCCCCAAAGCCAGAGGAACTATGGCTTTCTTGAACTAGTGCCTTGTGGGCGTGTTCGTGGTCCAATTATAGGCCCAATTTAGGCCTAATACGGTGCTTTCGAAACTCAAATGGAGTGGATATATACGATTTCAGGTGAGTGTGGGTGAGACGAAACGGAAAGAAACATTTATTTCCATTCCAATATGTTTTTTTTTTATAGTGAATACCTCACAAGAGTCCCAACTGCTCCCGTCTGGAGCCAGTAAGACTTTGACATACGTTATGAGTCTGAAGGTATGTGGGAAAGGGGAGGAGACGAGAAAGAGGAAGGTGAGGAAGTACCTGGCTATTCAGATCTAGTCACTAAACACGGCTAAAGCCATTTCAAGCAACGTTTCAATTCTGAATGGTGGTCTTACACCAGGGCGATACTAAGAGTATCTTCCACTCTGGGATGTATGGAAGGCACTTTTGGTATTATGGGCGGCCTCCGTGGTAAAGGGGTAAGGCTCTTGGTTAGCAATCCGGGGTTGCGGGTTCAAATCTCTGCGTGATTCTTACATTTTATGTGAAGGTTTTTTAAAATTTTACAATGATTAAATCATTTAAATATAATATAGGGTATATTTGCGGCATGTCACGGAGTAAAAGATACTCTCGTATCGCCCTGTTGTAAGACTACCATTCAGAACTGAAAGGTTGCTTGAAATGACTTTAGCCGTGTTTGATAACTAGATGTGAGGAGCCAAGAACTTCCCCACCTTCCTATTCCCTCATCTGCTTCCCCTCCCAACTATCTTAAGCCTCACAACATACCCCAATTGGGGGATGCCATGGCTCCAGGTGGTTGGGAGCAGTTGGGACTCTTGTGCGGTATTCACATAAAACAAATATATATTATTTGGCTGTGATGCTAAAAGCAGTAAGCAGGGGAAGGAGATGGATAGAGAAAGATCGGGAAGTTAAGAGTTTCGTTTTTTTATTTATTTTTATAGCTAATGATAGAAATGTTTAAGAGTGTTTTACCAGCGGATACCGGAAATTAGTCATTTTTTAATCAAATTGTAGACGTATTGACTCTTTTTTACAAAAAAACATAAATTGATTTTGAAAGATAGTTAAATTAAAATCATTAAAAAATAAATCCGAGAACGTGTTTTGTGACAAAAATATCTCAGTTTTTCTATTTATTTAGGTCTTACAAACTAAAATATTTCCGATTTTTTTTACACATTTAATTTGTTTAGACATTATTGAAAAATTATAAATTATTTTGATCCAAAATTAATTTTAAGAAGTATATAATTTTCATTCATTAACCATCTCCCGTTTGATCATTTTTATGGCAGTTCGAGACATAGATTCTCGCGATACATTAGCCGCTGAGATGCGGCCGTGTGAGGTTATCTGTTCGCGCTGTTCATTTTGACAACATTTCGCAATAAATTTAAAACTTTGCTTCATGGTTGTAAAAACATCCGCGCGCAGCGCTGTTAACAAAAACGGAATAATGGTTTGCTGTATATTACCTCTTAATGTCTTTATGACCTTAAAACAATCGCATTAACCTAACAATCACAGATAAAACAGTTTGATAATTAATTTCGTAACTCAAGAGTCCATCGTTTCAGAGTTTGAATATAAAAAAAATTGTTATTAAACAGAAAAAAAAGCTCTGAATTTTTATTTCAATGCTAAATTATTTACTTGCAAAATGTATCTTTCCGTAATAGTGTTGTCGTTTTATAGAGTGTTGTTTTCAAACTTGTAAACTAATTACCAGCGTTCAAAGTACACGCTCCCCAAATCCACGATAAAGATCACATCACGAAGTTACCAAAGATCTAAAAGTTTCCTGAAAGGGTTAAAGAAGAGTTCACTGTATTTATAGTTGGCTTTGGAGTTGTTGCGCTGAATATTTCCTGTAAGGGCAAGTTTATAGTTTTCTGGTTTTGAAACTTTAGATTTTAGACTGAAACCGTTTGAGATTGGCCTATATAGTATTTTGTTGTCAATTTACTTGAACAATTTTGTCATCAAATTTTGTATGTGGTATTTATTTATTTAATTTCAACGGTATAAACATACCATAAACAATATATATTTTTTTTTATGGAATAGGCAATTCACCCTAAGAAGAGTGCTTTGTGCCATATAAACAATATTTACATGTCACATTAAAAACCAAGAGCAAATATTGGGAATAATTTAAAAAGAGAATAACAATTGATTGTGGCAAATTTTGATTGTGAAATGACATATGAGATATGAGCAAGAGATACAAGTACATACACATTTTATAGCACAAAATAAAGTAAACTTAGATTAAATTAATATTGATTGAAAATATATGTTAGCATAGCCCTCTTGTACCTACTTTCCGTGCAGTTAAATATATCCGCCAAATCTGCGTATCTATTACTAACTGCATGTAACCTAGGTACAAGCGAGTTTTTGGAATACTCAGTCCTGGTGTTGTTGCATTTAAACAGGACTTTGGAATGAGTTGCTCTCGTGGGTATGTGAAATTCAATGAGGTTAGTTAAATTGGGACTATCTATACTACCATATGTACGTACTCTCAGTAGCATGATGGCAAAATTGTACCTTGTATCCAGAAAGGAAAAGTAACTAGAAATTAGTTTAGCCATCTTTAATGACCACATAAGACTAGCAAGGTACTTCCCAATCTTCCCCTTCCATTTAATTGTTATCTACCTGGCTATTCAGATCTGATCACCAAAGACGGATAAAGGTATTTTAATAATGTTCTTCTTCCGTTTAGGATTAGTTTTTTTCATTTATTAACCCCCCCCCCCCCTTTCGTATACGTACAAATTATTCTTATATATTCCCGCCAATAAACATTGAAACCCTGTTAATTTGTTCATAAGAACTTCAGTCCCATATTAAACCGTTTTTATGAATAAGATGATCGTATTTTAGAATAAAAAATTTCTCCGTGTGAAAGACCACATTGCACTAGAGTCCCGTGGTATCTATGAAATACCATGTGGGGCATGTGAAAAGGTGTATATTGAACGCTGCAATAGAAAAATATCGTGTAGAATTGCAAAACATAGATGTTACTAATAAACGATTAACTTCATCCATAGTCCAACAGTTCCATGTGGGTCATAAAATAGACTTTAATAATACCACAACAATAGCTAACATTTATAATGAAACAAAAAGAATTTACCGCGAAGCTATAGAAATTCATAAACATAAAAATACCAGGGCCTCTGAAGATGGACAGTGAAATCTGTCCGAAACGTCAAGAGAAAACTTTTTCTAAGGACTACGTTACGCGTGTAAACTGAGAAAATAATTCTAATCTTATACCCGTGAAAACCTTACTCATATCATATATATAATTATAAATTAAAAATTTAATATCAATTTATTTCATTAAAAACTTGCTTTAATATAATATATACCTACATTCAAGTAAGCAATAAAAATGCTCAAATCGCACGATGATAAATTATTAAATATCGTGTACTTCTTGTGAGTATTTTTATCGTAAGTATTTATATTTTTTTAATAATGTTTGAACAAAATAATTGTGTAAAAAGAAAATGCAATATTTTAGTTTGTAAGACCTTAAATAAATAGAAAAACTGAGGTATTTTTGTCACAAAACACGTTCTCGCATTTATTTTTTAATGATTTTAATTTAACTAAAATTAAATTTCTCAAAACTGTGTTGACTAGATTATGTATCGATTTATTTTGTTGTGTATATGATTCGAAATTTGTATTGTTTAATAAAATCTATCGTTTGAAAATTGAACAAATCTGCCAACGACCAACGGTAGTATATTAAAAATACACTTTTAAATACGTTTTTTTATTTATTTTAAAACTGCGCGTACCAGATAAAATAACAATCTTTCAAAATCAGTTTATCTTTTTTTGTAAAAAAGAGTCAATACGTCTAGAATTTGATTTAAAAAGGACAAATTTTCGGTTTTCTCTTGTAATATCCGCTTAAATTGTTTGTAATGGCGATATTATTTTTTGTATTTTTGACTGAAATCGAATAGGATTCAAAATATTCTAAAAACAAGTGTGCCCATTAAAAATAGTAGTTCTTCGTATAAACCTCGCGTCCAAAAAAGTGGGTTTCTAATTTTTTTCTTATTGAATACATCAAAAGCATAATTTCTTCTTAAATCAAAATATTTGTAACAATATTTCAAACCACAGAATTGTACAATTTTGTTCAAAATGACAAATGTTTCTTTCTTATTTTCTTCAGACCCACTATAATATTGAAAAAATGCGAGTAAGAAAGTCCAAATATACACGATGATTTCACATTTGAAATAAATAATCTTTCTTATACAATTAAAACGGACACTATCTCAATTTTGCAAACAGACGAAATATACTCGTAAATTGAGGACAGTAACAAATGTAACAGGACTTTGCTAGACTCAGACAAATGTGTTACGCACATAACATACACACAAAACATACGCAAACACTGCGTAATTACGAAAAAGGAAAATAAATGTAAAACCACCCCTTCACATAAAAAGATAAACTCTTCGACACGTGTTAACAATTCCAACATCCCATTTTACCATAACATTATTCTAACACAAAACTAATTATTAATTCGTTCTATTTTGACTTTCGAACCTAAAACTGGCCGCACACGATGTATGCAAACATTTAACATGACGTACGCCCGGAATACTATATGGGGTACCAGTGGCGTGCATTGATCTATGACCAAAGGTAGGTTAGGCTGTAGTATTTCCAAAAAAGTATGTTTCTAGTTGTCTTTTATTTTAGATCAAAACCAAAATTACCTTTTGAAATCATTAAATGTGTAATAAGGTGTTTAAATAACTGCATAATTAATTAATAAATATTACTAGATTTTACAATGGAAAAAAAATACTGAACCATTAAAATGGCTCCCATTTTGAAACTGAATCCGGAACGTAACATACAAATTAACAGACAGATGAAATGGCAAATGGTAGAGTTAAACTAGGATTTAGTAATTCAATCAATTATTACGATTTGAATAAAAATTAATCTGACCTGCTTGCATGTAGGTACTGTTAGTACCAAATTATTATACAGGGTTTTAAGGGATGTACTTGACTTACTTTAACCAGTGATTCCTGTCATTATTTGGAGAATAAAATTGAAACAAAATTTTGATCTCCGGTGACTCAACAATTCTTCCACATGTCATCTCTCAGCGATGAGTGACTAATCGTGGTGCTCAGCCGAGTAACCATCCGACACCTCACTGTCCAATACCCAAGGATTTGTTATGTCTTGAGTTGAAAAAAAAAACATTAAAAATGTCAGCAAAAATTCAATTTAATTTTTTACTCCGAATAATGTCAGGGATCACTGGTTAAAGTAAGTCAAGTACATTCCTTAATACTCTGTATAATTATCAAAGAATACTCAGAAAACAAAATCACTTAAAGAAAAGAGAAAAAATAAATTTAAGAATATGTTTACGAATTTTAGGTACCTACCTAGTTAATTAGTTTTTTTTTTTATTATTTCAGTCAAGGAATTTGTTAATTCTGTATTATTTCCACAGGTGGTACTGCAAAATAGCATTTTGAAGGATAGCTTTAGGCGCTCCGCTGACGAGGCAACTGAAAACCAACTAAAACCGGCTGTTTTCTCTGTCTTGATTGGTCAAAAAGCTTGTTTAACCATAGACGAAGAACAATCAGCTGACAGCTGGCAACTAGCAACGGCCGGCCAGAGCAATCAGCAGTGCGAGTCGCAAGTTACCGCTTGCGTTACCATTGACAACGGGTGTTTGAGTGATTGTGTAGTGTGCGGGCCATCACATTGTCATACAAAGACAGTTGGCAGTTGCGAGTTTTCAGTTGCCTCAGTGGGCGGAGGCGCTTAGTGATGTACCTAAGTACATTCGCTCACGGGGTAACTGTAAAAACCAGTATGCTATTCCTATCCCGTGTATTTCAATATGATGATCCGCATACTACACAACTTCTCAAACTCCAGCTGTCAATGGTAACGCAACCTGTCACTCGCAACTCGCCGTGCTAATCATTAGTCGCCGACACGTTTCAGTTGCCAGGCTGCCTGGTTGCCATGGTTGCGCCTCACGAACAGTCAGTTTTCGAGGAATTTGTGATATGCCCGGTGCAGTTGCCAACCAGTTCTAGATAGGTTTCGGTTTCTCCATGAGCAAAGAGCCTACAAACTAAAAAAAAATGAAAATTTATATAAAAGTGTTTAGTGCCTGATGACATTATTCACCAATCTAAATTCAAAACTAACTTTTCTCTTTATCAAAATTAATGGCTGGCTATGTAGGCAGTATGTTCCAAAGTCTACTTCAAACATTAGGTTTTTTATGTGAATACCTCACAAGAGTCCCCAACTGCTCACGTCGTGGCCAGTGAGACTTTGGCATCCCCAATTGGGGTATGTTGTGAGATTGAAGGTTAGTGGGTAGGGAAAGGATATGAGGATGAGGAATTACCTGGCTAGTCACATTTGAAGCAACGTTTCAATTATGAATGGTGGTCTTACACCAGGGCGATACTGAGCATCTTCCGTGACAGGAACGTGCCGCAAATATTCGTCAAATACCTAATAAAACACAAATCAATCAAATAAATTTATTTGCCCATGCCGGTTTTTAACACGTGACCTCTGGATTTCTAGTCAAGAGCCTTGTCCCTTGACCACGGCGGTCGTCAGGTTATGTATATCACTAAAAAACTAAATGAAGGAATTCAAATGTATTGCCAAATATGGATTTCAACTACCAACTTAAATGTACCTATAAATAATATTCATTTCCTATTACAAAAAGTATTTATAGAATTGAAGAAGAAGATAACTCTAATAATCTATATTGAAATATGAAAATGAACAAGACAAACAAATAATAAAAGATAACGATCTCAACTCGGACACGCACCCAGAACCTCTCGTCTTATCGGGACGTGGTAAGACGAGAGGTTCACGTTCCGGTAAGACGAGAGGTTCTGGGTTCATGTCCCAGTTCCGACCGTTATCTTGTATTATTTTTCTGTGTCTTGTTCATTTTCATATTTTAATATAGATTATTATTATAGGTTATCTTCTTCTTCAATGATAATATATCACAATGATAGGAATGACCTTCAAAAGTTATGAAAAGAGAGTTTTTCTTATAAAGATTGTACATGTAAAACCAAAATATATTATTACAATGATCTGCATATAGAACGAATTCGATACAAATTTAGGGAAAAAAAAGTATTCACATAAACTTGTCATATTTCTTAATTGTTTTCTGGTTCATTTTTCTAAGGGAAGGAACAGTTTTTCAGCCTTTACGGGCTGCACGTCACTGGGAGGCATCATTATAACGGTATAAGGGGGCCACACACGTTTGAAAATCGTGTCACGACCTGTTAGGTACTGGAAACACACGTATATAATATTTGCCTACATACTTTGTACGGTATATACGGCCGCGTTTAACACACTTCTCCAAAAGTCAGATGATAAATTATTCATATTTGATGCTATATTTTCAGAAGGAGCTCTTTAATATATTAGTACGAACATCTCTTTTCAATGTCACCCTGGTAAGAAACCACAATTCAGAATAGAAAAGTTGCTTGAGATGGCTTTAGCCATGTTTGGTAACCAGATCCAAATAGCCAGGTAATTTATAACCCTACTCTCCCCATCCTCTCCCCTCCCCGCACCGTTCAATTAAGTTGATTCTCTCAGTATCGCCCTGGAGAAAGTCCACAATTCAGAAGCGAAGCGTTGCTTTAGGTGGCTTTAGCCTTGTTTGGTAACAAGATCTGAATAACCAGGTACTTAACAATCTTCCTCTACCTCATCCCCTTCTTCTCTCCGCTCCGTTCAAATGGGTAGATTATCTCAGTATTGCCCTGATGAAAGACGTAATTCCAAATGTAAACGTTGCTTGAGATGGTTTTAGTCATGTTTGGTAACCAGATCTGAAAAGTCAGGTAATTTCCAACTTTCCTCTGCAACATCTCTTTCCCTCCCCACTCCCTTAGTTTATTAAAATACCTCTTTTAGGGATATCATAGTCCGACGCGCCCCAATTATTTGGAATATACATATATTTATACAGGGTGTTAAGCATCGTACTTGAGTTACTTTAACCAGTTATTCCTGACATTTTTTGGAGTAGAAAATTAAATTTTGGTCTCCGGTGACTTTTTTGATGAGATTTTTTTTTTTTCAAAAACTTTTTCTTTAAAATCAAAGAAAAAAAAATTCTTCCACATGTCATCGCTGGCCTCTAAGCCAAGTAACCAACCAACCCCTCACCCCGCCCCTAACTTCCCAATACCTACTGATTATTATGTTTTTTTAGAAAAATAAACTTCAAAAATGTCACCGGAGACAAAAATTTTATTTATATTTTTTACTTAAAATAATGTCAGTAATCACTGTTTAAGTAAGTCAAGTACGATGCTTAACACCCTGTATTATTATGCGACGGATATATAATGTGAAATACTCAATGACTTATGCAATCTAATATTCTTCAACAAAATTAAAAAATATGTAACTTTATTAAGACAAAATACTGCGCCCCAGGGGTGCTAGCATGGTCGATCGATAAGGATCGGTAGGATAATTGTCGGTAACTTCTCATCGATCCCTAGGACAACTGCAGATGGCAAACGTACAAACAACAGTTGATATCCAATATATTAAGGACACTCAGTCATTGTGAACTGTCACCTAATCGTTTGCGATCTGCAGTTGTCCTAGGGAACGATGAGAAGTTACCGACAAGTATCCTATCGATCGACCATGCTGGCACCGCAGAACCCCTAGGATTATATAAGGATTATATCGATAACTTTCACTTACTTCACACCGTTCCCTTGCAGGATTGCAGATCACCAACGAAAAAATAACAGTTCACAATTTCAATTCAATTTCAATTTCATTGCCGGTAACGCGGGCGTTTATTAAGATAATACAGTATTTTATAACAAGTAAGTTACCCGCCTCACTAGACATTGTCTGTTCTGAGACGGGTAATAATTAGAACATTAAAAAAGATAAAAGGTGTACAGGAAAATAGTCAGACAAAAAACATGAAAATACAAGTTGCATTAATTGAGAATAATAAATCATAATAATAAATCACATAAGAAGAAATAATAAATCTCTATAATTGGAAATAAAACATATGTCAATAAAGAATGAGAAATTATCGATTAGGAAGAGATTAGCATTAACTTGCTGATGCATTCTCTTTTTTTGTGTAGTAGCCAAATGTTTAAGTGACTTCAATGACTAAAGCGATCTACACACCATGCTGCGAACAGCCCGACATATCGGGATGTTAGCAGCTGGCTATTGTCTCCCGTCTCTTTTTTCCTCGTGCGAACCTGTAACATTCTGTTTCACGTTGTCTTCTGTCTCTTTTATTAACACAACAAATTTAATATCACCATCTCATTTCACTGCGGCGCATCGGTTGGTACTAACGGCAGACGGTTTCTTCCAATTTGCAATCAACGTGAAACAGAGTGTTACGGGTTCGCATGGGGAAAAAAGAGACAGGAGACATCCTCCAACCTTCGATTTTTAGCCAGCTGCTAATAGCTGCTGTTCGTAGCATGGTGTGTAGATAGTATTAGTGTTATTAATATAAACTGCTGTTTGTATGTTAGCGATCTACAGGTGTCTTATCGTTAAAGTTATCGATAAAATCCTTATCGATCGACGGGGAGAAGGGTCCAGAGGCCCTAGCACGCTTGCTCTATAACGATCGATAGGATAACTATCGGTAACTTCTCATCGTTCCCTAGGACAACTGCACATCGCTAACGTACAAACAACAGTTGATGTCGAATATGTTAAGGAGACTTTGTCATTGTGGACTGTCACTTATTCGTTGGCGATCTGTAGTCATGCTAGGGAACGATGAGAATTTACCGATAGTTATCCTATCGATCGTTATAGAGCAAGCGTGCTAGGGCCTATAGCGTGAAGAGTATTCCACTAGGTACTTCTTTTGGTATATAATATTGTCATAGTTCTTTATGAATTATGAATTTATATGCATTGTATGACTGTATTTTATGCATGGGTTTCAGAGGCATCTGACATGATTATTCTTTCTATGAGCCAGTCGTCTCACTACAACTGCCTCGGTAACGGTAGCGAATCGACAAAAACCAAAGACCCTGCGCTAAGAGTTCACTATGGTTTGCAGTGCAGCCATTGAGGAATATTTTTTCACAGGGTCTCCGGTTTTTGTCGGTTTACGAAGATATCTACAGTGTTGCCGTACAAAGGTGTGGAAACACTTAATGCTTCGAAAATTTCCTATAAAACTCACACAGTTTACAACGACTACTTTAAGATGTAACAAAACTTTTTACAAACACAGAGCATGAATGTTGCCAGAGGCGTTTACTAACTTTGTGACTACGTGAGACAATCACAATCAGACAAGTACAGGTAGATATGCTTAACTTTGCACTATGTGGCGTAAATTGTTGGAAATTTTGTGGTTACAAAATAATCTAGGAATAACAAAAAAAACTTCGTTCGTTAGTTCCCTGTTTTAGCTACCTGTATAGTTGAGTGACAATTTGGCATTTTCCTGAGTATGAAATTCATAACGTTCAGCACAACAGCAGACTCGTAAAAGACCACGGGATGTATAAAAAAATATATGTTTTTAAAAATAAAAAATATATCTATGCAATCTGTGTCCGGAAACTCGCAGTAAAACCAGAAAACTGGTGAATCTTTATAACTTTTTGAATACATCTATTTAATTATCACTTTGTTTTCTTGATAGAACTAATGAATGCTGCGGAATCTTGGAAGTGGAAATTATCCTAGACTGAAACTCTGCAGGATAGACTTGTTGTCGATGACAATGCGTTTGATCACATGTTTGTGGTAATCACTCACAAACACACATGCGTATACGCATTTATCTGAATTAAAAACAAAAATAATAGCACTTAATATTCAAAATAAATGTCGGTTTTAAAAATCCGATTTTAGCAAGATGATAGCGCGGTTTATTCGGATCACTAGTAAGTAAGGTTCAAACCTCAGTTAGACCTAAAATATTATTTAAAACACAAACAAATAAAGCTATTACTCTTGATTAAGAAAATTATTATTCAATTTGGTCAGGTATTTTGGCATCAAATACAATTTAAAGTTTCGGATGAATAAGGCCGCGCAGCCTTTCTCTTAACAAATCCTACAATTATAATATAAATTTGAGAGGCGGGAATGGATACCGTCGCACCGGGAACCATTCATTGGATAACCAACACATCTGCCATAGGTCACCCCTAGTGGTTCGCTACGTTTGGTGACTTAGCAGGGGTGTCTAGGTCTTGGCGGCGGATGATCTGGACACACTGAACCCCACATTCCTACCCATCCCTCATAACTTTTACCATCCCAGAACTCTCCTTCCTTTCCCTAAAAACACCCTCTCACATAGCATCCCAAAGATGACATAGGCCCTGAGGGAAATAATTTGCCTCAGGGTCTCCTGTGTGGATCGAATATTAAAAAAAAAAAAAAAACATTTTTCGCGGGTCTACGCTATTATGTACTGTCTGCCACATTTCGAATTAAGATCAAATTTCAAATTTAGATATGTGAAAACGCTTTACTGTATATATTAGGGTTATATATATTTTATACCTGCTCTTACTATAAATATTAGGAATATGTATAGTTCACCAGGTTTAAATAGTCAGGTACTTAATCCCACCTTCCTCTGCCCTATTTCCTTCCCCTACCCGCTATATTTTTTTTATTTAAAATTTCATTATAAACTTTACAGTGAGTTAATTTATTTTCAAACACCCTATATGTTTCTTCTTCTTCTATTTGTCATATGTCTTCTTTACCCATCCCAACTTTCACGTAGTTAATTTCCCTCTGCCAACATTCGACTTTTCCTTTACACTTCGAGCAAGTAGGTATCACTTAAAACTTATAAGTTTCTCTTGCAACCGAAGTGTTGCTTTCTCGTACACTAAGTTCTAGCGTGTACTACGACACTGGTAATACTTGCTAATGGTACAACTCTAATTCAGTAACTGTGTTCAGAATATTACACTTATGTTCTGCATGCACGTTTGTGCTAATTTATTCTGTACAACATGGAGAGTATCTGAGAAATTAATTTTGATTTAAAAAAAAATAATAATAATATTAGATAATTTTTTTTTTTTAGTAGACTGAATACTTTAGTCATGTTATCCCCGATGCGAATTAAAACCGTGTAATATATATATAACCGTGCACTGAAAAAAATGTCATTCTAAAATACGATAATTTTATTCGTAAAAACGGTTAAAAACGGGACTGAAGTCCTTACGAACAAATTAACAGTGTTTCAATGTTAATTGGCGGGAAAATGTAAGAATAATTTGTTGATATACGAACGAAATTACGTATACATATAACTTCAGTCCCGTTTTTAACCGTTTTTACGAATAAAATGATCGTATTTTAGAATAACATTTTTCTTCGTGTGGGATATTCATAAATAATGCGTAATGAGTAATGATAAGGGATGTTTATATATTTTGGAAATATAAAGAGAACATGAAATAAGTAGTGTAGTGAAAAGATATGATATGAATGTGAATAGCAGACGAAGTCGGTAACGCCCGGGGAAGATATGGCACTATGAGTGAATCAAATATCTTGGGTCAGGCCATGTCAAGAGTCAGAACAAGAAGGGTATATACGAGACGATGTATGAATATGATAACGAGAATGCCTAGGAGGGTATGCGGAGTTATTTGGCGGTCAACAGCATATTGGTTGGTTGGTTTCTTTTTTAAATCTAAACAAGAAAAATAGATTTAAAATCGGACAAAGCTGGCAAAAAGTTGAAAATATATTATTTTAACTTTTGGTTGAGTTAATTTGCATTAAATTTTTCATTATATGTATAAACTAATACATGGTTACACGGAAAAAAGTGTTATTTGAAAAGACTATCATTTTAATAGTAAAAACGGTTAATAACGGGACTGAAGTTCTTACGAACAAATTGACAGTGATTCAATGTTTATTGGCGGTAAAATACGTACGAAATAACGTATATCAACCAATTATTCTTACATGTTCCCGCCAATAAACATTGAAACCCTGTTAATTTGTTCGTAAAAACTTCAATCCCGTTTTTAACCATTTTTACTATTAAAATGATCGTTTTTTCTATTAAAATTATCGTTTTTCAAATAACATTTTTCTCCGTGTACACTTATTTGTTTATAAAATAATTTTTTTATATTTATTTTAGTTTATTTATCAAAAAAATAAAGAAAAATATAAGCTGCACGTCTCACTAGGGTATTCCTGTATCGAGATGTGCAGCTTTACAATGATGGAATTTTAAAAAAAAATACATATAAACTTAATATCAAACATTAATTACAGTTATGACGGCCGGCGTAGTCCAGCGGTAGGGCGTTAGACTCCCATTCCGAAGGTCGCGGGTTCGAACCCGGCGTGCGCAAATAAATTTTATTTAATTGAATTTTGTTATTTCACAATCAATTATTTAAAATAATATATAGTATATTTGCGGCACGTTCCAGAGTGGAAGATACTCTTAGTATCACTCTGGTGTAGGACCACCATTCAGAATTGAAACGTGGCTTGAAATAGATTTAGCCGTGTTTAGTGACTAGATCTGAATAGCCAGGTACTTCCCAACCTTCCTCTTCCTCGTCTCCTTCTCTTCCCCACTTACCTTCAGCCTCATAACATACCCCAATTGGGGATGCCATAGTCTCACTGGCTCCAGACGATAGCAGTTGGGACTCTTGTGAATCTATAAAAAAAATAAAAATAAAGTTTGGCAGTACGTTTATAGTTGGCAAAAAAGTTAAATATTAACAGGTAAGTAATAGTATGTAAATAATAATTAACAATTACGTAATAGAGAGTAAATAAATATAAGTAAATTGAGTAGATATTATAATTGTGTAACAACTTAAAATAACTACATTCATTCTTCAGACTTTCAGGCATTTCGTGATACGTTTTTAGGTTTATATTCATTAAGCACTTAAGCAGTTATGTGACATTTTTTCTCATATGCGGCAATCTAATGCCATTAGCATTTCTGGTTTCGTATTAATGTAAATTTCATTTTTATGTATTTTTTCGTTTGATCATTCTTAATTTTATATATGAAAATTAACACGGCATTATCTTATTTTATCGGAATCCAAATTAGCTCTTTCATCGTTTGATTAATTTTAGCTTATCTCCCTTTCTTATGGCTCTATTTTGAATGATTTCTAGTTTTTCTAGGATTCCTTCATTGGCCAAATATAATATTGTAGAACAGTAATTTAAATAAAGCAACGACATATAGTCTTAAAAATGATCTTTGTAGTGTTTCTATTTAGTTTGTTTCCTAGTCTTAAAAAATATTAAATCAATGCGTAGTGATCCGCTATGAAAAGTATTTTAAGTCAAACTGTAAAATTCCTCATAGATAACAACGCTCCGTATATTTTTTATGAAACCAATATAAATTCAAGTGGCAGGATTTTCAGTTTACGACCTAATTTGGGGTGCTCGTATGGCCTATAAAAAATTCACAGCCTCAAAATGGATTTTCCGAACCGGAAAATATTTGTCAACGAAATAATCATAGAATGAAGTCCTTTGTGAATTTTTCAGTCACTTTCACGTATGTTACATTTAAGGGTTAGTATTTTATGAAAATGCTATCCGCAAATAAAAATAATGTGAATTTTTTTTTGCTGTAAATATAATTTGTATGATTTTAATATTTTTTCAGGTAAAAGCGTGTTTATTTTTAGGGTGAATGCAAAGGTTAAACATTTGTGTTGATTTTTTGATTACCTAATTTGTATAACTCGGGTTCCTGTTGATCTTTAGACTTTTTTTAAATGTATGTTATTAAACTTTATGTGACAGAAGATATATTGTGTATGAGAGTAGGTGGGCTATATAACAAAAGCTATTTTTAAAACAAAAATAACAATATTACATTTAAGATAAAAGACAACTGTAAATATGTTTAATGTTTGAGTTTGACCTAATTTTTTATTATTTTTTTTTTTTTTTTATTTACAAAAGAAAATCATAAGTCTTTAATAATTACATAATTCTTTGGCTAATTACAATAAAAATAGTTTTTTTAACAAATCTACCCAATTCAATAAAGAAGATTAGGCTAATAAAAGTAGGTTCCTAATAAAACACTGTAAAATCTTCACACAGGTCTTCTGATTATCGTGACAGCCACCTGAGGCCCTAGCACGCTTGCTCTATATCGATCGGTAGGATAACTATCGGTAACTTCTCATCGTTCCCTAGCATGACTACAGATCGCCAACGAATAAGTGACAGTTCACAATGACTAAGTGTCCTTAACATATTCGACATCAACTGTTGTTTGTACGTTAGCGATGTGCAGTTGTCCTAGGGAACGATGAGAAGTTACCGATAGTTATCCTACCGATCGATATAGAGCAAGCGTGCTAGGGCCTCTGGACCTGGTATGGGGTGGAGCCCCTTACCCTGAATAGCTGAAAAACTCTTGGTTTTTTTACATTAACTTCGGACTCTGAGGATAATAATTTTGAGGATTCTGTATGGAGAGTCTTTTCAAGGAGATGGGGGAGTGAACATAAGACTCTTCAAAACCGATTTCATGTTGTGGGAGAGTGGAATAATTAGCCTTCAAATCGCTCCACAGCCGAGTTATTGAAGACTAGAACGACCCTTTATCATGTGACGTATACAGGGTGTTAAGCATCGCACTTGACTTACTTTCACCAGTGATTCTTGACATTATTTGGAGTAAAAAATGAAAATGAAATTTTGGTCTCCAGTGACTTTTTTTATGTCTTTTTTTTTCAAATTTTTTTTCTTCAAAATCAAAAAAAAATCATTTTCATCTACATGTCGTCACTGGTCTCTAAGCCAAGTAACCAACCAACCCCTAAACCCGCCCCTAACTTCCCAATACCTACTGATTTCAATGTATTTGTAGAAAAAAAAAAACTTCAAAAATGTCACCGGAGACCAAAATTTTATTTACATTTTTTACTTAAAATAATGTCAGGAATCACTGGTTAAAGTAAGTCAAGTACGATGCTTAACACACTGTATGTCAATCGTGAACCAATGTTAACGCGCGTTTAGCATTTTTCCCGGCTATGCACAGGTGCCAAAGGGATCAATGACGCTAGTTCCTCGTAGTATATTCTATTGAAATACCAGTAAAACAAAGACACCATTCCCACCATACACCTGTGTTCTAAATATATTAATCTGTTGCTGAATACTGTGCCGAATCTGCTAACTAGCCTGATAGAATCCCCATTTTGCAGATGGAACGTAGATCTTAGAATTCGAATTTTAGGTGTGAATTCTGTGCTTGTCTTACCGATATTTCAATGGAAAGTCTTCAAACTACAACTGAACTGTAATCCATGTTCGTAATGAGCATTAACTTTGTGGCTCGCCATAATTTACAATGAAATATATAAATTTGTTTTAGACCACTTTAAATTTTAATTACACTCTACCGGTTTCGGAAAAACCCTTCCTTCGTCAGGAGAATATTAAAACTAACTTATGATATAAAATATTGATAGATATATACCAAACATTTAGGTGCTGGAGTGGGAGGTCAAAGGGGGAGGGGGGGTAATTGCGGGAATTCCAGCAATAACAGAGCGGTTTATTGGAAACATATCTAGAATGGGACTAAACGATAAATTAATTTGGTTATTCAATATATTAGCGTTATATTTTAGGGATTTTTTAATTTCAAGTGATTTTTTTTTTTTTTTTTACATTAACTCCACACAGGAGGCCCTGAGGAAAATAATTTCCCTCAGGGCCTATGTCATCTTTGAAGATGCTGTGAGGAGGGTCTTTTTGAGGAGAGGAAGGAGTGAACGTGGGTCTTGAAGAGACCCATGTTATAGGAAGGAGGAAACACAGAGGCCGGCAAATCGTTCCACAGCCGAGCTGTTGAACACAAGAACGAGTCGTAGAAGCGTCCCGTTCTCATGTGACAAATGTCAACCGTGTACATATGTTGGGCGAGCGTTTGGCGTGTTTCCCGACTATGCACCGGTGCCGAGGGGATCAATGAGGCTAGTTCCTCGGAGCATCTTCCATTGAAATACCGGTAGAACAAGGAAAGCATTCCTACCCGACGCCTGTGCTCTAAAGATTGCAATCCGTTTGTTAAGACGGGAGAATCTATCAAACGGACCGCCCGTTTCTGCACAGAGTCGAGGGTGTTTTTCAGGTACTTTGGGGCTCCAGACCAGAGGTGGCTGCCAAATTCAACCGTGGGGCGCACTTGCGATTTGTATAGGGTTAGCAGTTGTGTACTATTAAAGTATCTGCGGGCCCTGTACAGTACGCCCAGTTTCTGAGAGGCTAACTTAACTCTGGCCTCGATGGAGCCCCCATATCTGAGCTGGTCACTTAGAGTTACACCGAGCATATCAATGGAAGACCTGTTCGGAAGAATGCTACCGTTGAAGGAGACTAGATAGTCATTTCGATCCCTTTTAGACGTAATCAGACATGATTGGGTCTTTGATACATTGAATTCGACGAGATTATTCTTACCCCAAGAGAAAACACTCTCGAGGTAAGCGTCCATTCTTTGCTTCAAAGCCCTCCGAGCCATTGGAATTTGTGCACCCTTTGGGGGCTTGTCAAACAAAAAGCTATCATGGACTGTACTGTCATCCGCGTAACAATGAATTGGTGCACATGTCAAAAGGTCATTGATGTGCAACAGAAACAAAGTCGGAGACAGAACCGATCCCTGTGGGACGCCAGCGTTTATCGAATGCGAGGAAGAGGTGAAACCGTCAGCAACCGTCTGAATCGACCTCTCCCTCAAAAAGTCGGCAATCCACCTGCACAAGGATGCGGGAAGTCCGTAAGAAGGCAGTTTGTTGACAAGTCCTCGGTGCCAAACCCGGTCAAAGGCCTTGGAAATGTCCAGCGCAACCGTTTGGGTCTCACCGAAACGTTCCAGGCACCGCCCCCAAACATGCGTCACATACGCGAGAAGATCACCGCACGAGCGGTTCCGCCGGAATCCGTATTGACGGTCGTTAATAATTTTGTTCTTCTCGAGGTATGTGAGCAGTTTGTCGTTGATCACACGCTCCATCACCTTGGATAGAACTGATGTGATCGCTATGGGACGGTAGTTGGCCGGGTTGGAGCGGTCACCCTTCTTTGGAATAGGATGGATGACCGCTTTTTTCCAACCAGAGGGTACAGAGCCAGAATTCAGGGACATTTTGAAAAGCTTTGTCAAAATCGGAGCTATTTCTGCAGCGCACCTCCGCAATACCAGGGCGGGGATTCCGTCAGGCCCACTAGCTTTATTAACATCAAGCCCTCGTAAAACCTGGAGCACATCCCGATGCCGGATCCTCAGCTTTTTCATATAGAAACCGCAGTGAGGGACCGACGTCGGGACTGCACCCCGATCATCGAGGGTTGAGTTATCCGCAAACATTTTTCCTAATAGGTTAGCCTTTTCGGTGGCGGTATTTGCTAGTGAGCCATCAGGTCTGGTAAGAGGTGGCAGACTGGATTTGCAGAAATTGCGACCTATTGAGCCCGCAAGCGACCAGAAGGCTCTGCTGCCATGCGGGCATGCAGCCAGCTTTTTGCTGATCTGCAGGTCGTGCTCGAACTTTGACCTATTTATGATCTTCTTGCTTTCCTTTGCCAATTTGTTATATGCTGCTCTGTTTTCGGAGTTTCTAGATGTGTTGTAGGCTCGGTAAGCCGCGTTTTTTCGCCGAACTGCTTCGGAGCATTGTCGACTGAACCACGGCTTTGAGCCCACACCAGTTTCTTTAACAGTGGATTGAATGAAGCCATCCATCGCGGATGTAATGACTTCACCAATTTCCTGGGCACATCTTGAGGGATCCGAAGTCCGAAAACAGACAGCTGACCACGGGAAAGCATTGAAATGAGCCCGCAGACCGAACCAGTCTGCTGACCTATAGTGCCACACTTTTCTCTTCAGCCTTTCTTTTGGCGGTCTGAAGTTGACAGGGATTGAGGTCGTCACCAGGCAGTGGTCGGACGATCCTAAAGGCGCTGTGACCTCAATCTTGTAACCGTGTGGCACAGTGGTTAAAAATAGGTCTAACAGATTGGAGCGGTGAGTCTGGACATCAGGAACCCTTGTAGGCTCCTGAACCATCTGCTCCAATCCGTGGCAAAGGGCAAAGGATTCCGCCTGTCGGCCAGCTGAGTCTGTTGGTCCTGAGAACTTCAACCATGGTTCGTTATGAACGTTGAAGTCCCCCAGAACCACAAACTCAGCCGAAGGGTAGCGGGGCAAGAGGTCATCAATAGTCTCGCTCAAATGTTTGAATAGCTCGGATGTGTCTGATTCGCTAAGGTTCGGTGAGCGGTATAAACACGCGTAGAATCTTGCCGTACTGGCAAGATTGACGCGCACCCACATTACGTCGAATCTGGGTTTTTCCAGATTCAACAGACGCACACAGTTGACGTCAGATCGGCTATAGAGACAGACACCTCCTTTGGGTCTGAACTTGCCAACGAGGGCATAGCCCGGGCAGTCCAGATAGGAGGCATATCTAACTTTTTTCTTTTATTATTACGATGAAGAATTTTAACTCCTGATTCGAGGGGTAAGACTCTCGACTCCCAATTCAAAAGTCACGGGTTCGAACTCATTATTAACACACAGATGATGAACCTGATGGAAATAGTTTCCCTCAAGGCCAATATCACAATTAAAGGTGCTGGGTTAAGGCTCTTTTTGAGGAGAGAAAGAAGTGAACATGGGTCTTGAAGAGACTTATGTTTTAGGAAGCAGGAAACACAGAGGCCGGCAAATCGTTCCAAAGCCGAGCTGTTGAACTCAAGAACGAGTCGTAGAAGCGACCCGTTCTCATGTGACAAATGTTAATCGTGTACATGTTGGGCACGTTTGGCGTGTTCCCCGATTATGCACCGGTGCCGAAGGCATCAATGACACTGGTTCCTAGGGGCAACTTCCATTAAAATACCGGTAGAACAAGGATAGCATCCCCACCCGATGCCTGTGCTCTAAAGATTGCAATTAATTAATTTGTTAATTTCATAAATTGTTTGCAATTAATTCATTAAACATATTATATCGAATATTTGCGGCACGTTACAGAGTGGAAGATACTCTCAGTATCGCCCTGGTGTAAGACCACAATTCAGAATTGAAACATTGCTTTAAATGCCTTTAGCCGTGTTTGGTGACCAGATCTGAATAGTAAGGTGCTTCCCCACCTGCCTCTTCCCCATCTCTTTCCCCTCCCTACTAGGTACCGCTTTATAAGAATTTGGATAGAAGCTTTGCTTTATAAGAATTTGGATAGAAGCTTTGCTTTATAAGAATTTGGATAGAAGCTTTGCTTTATAAGAATTTGGATAGAAGACATAAATGTCCATTTACTTCCCAATCTTCCTCATTATCATCTCTCTTTCCACACTTCTTTCAGCCTCACAACATACCCCAATTAGGGATGCCATAGTCTCACTGGCTCCAGACGGGAACAGTTGGGACTCTTCTGCGGTATTAATAATAAAAAATAATAAAAAAACAGCTCAGTTCGTGAAAGCTGAAAGGCTTCGAAGATTCCTCCCGACATATAACATGTCATGCAGATCTGTTCAAAATCCAGGTTCGTTTTTTACTTTCTCTAAATAGATATTTTGCACATCATTTGCAAAGATGGAAGATGGTATGAGGTTACCCTGTATTTTTATAAACTTTTTTTTTATAAACTTCTACACATTTTTACGACTGCATATCTCGATATGTATTAGAGATAGAAGAATTTATTTTATATAAAAGTTGTAGGTAATTTTATGTTCTACTAAACTTGTTAAGCTACTTTAACCAAAATTTGTTTTAAAAATGAGATATTTGAAAAAAACTAGATTTTGGCGGGAAACCGGTTGGTTTTTTCAAAATGGCGACGACAGCTCATGTGCACCAAGGTCGAAAACTCAGATTTTTCATCGCGAGATGACTATATAAAACATATAAAAAAAATGAGGACTACCGGAATAATTCCGATCGCGACCCCCTTTTTGCGCTAATTGCACTGGCCTACTGCTGCATTGAATAATTTTGGAAAAAGTTTTACTTGCAGTAAGAAACTAAAGTAATTTTTAAGTATTTATTCTCTTAGTAGAGTCGCCTGTACGGAGACCGCCAATTCCTTACAAAAACGTTTAAACACTCCAAGAAATTATAAATTTAAAATACGTACAAAACAAATGCAAAATTGCATGGAAAATAATTATTTTAATGGTTTTATTTTTTAATATTTTTTATAGGTTTTCTTCGTGTAACGGTCATTTTATAGCGTTCTGGAAGCAAATTACCCTTTTAACAGAATATTTATTCAGTATCAAATTATGCAAATTACATTCCTGCACTCCGTTCGGAGTTCATGGCGCCGAAAAGTGGTCGGAGCCTCGCCTGCAGAATAAGCGAGAGTTATTTTAATAATGATTATGATTGGTTGTCAGTATTAAACGTTTGGAATCTATTAGCACGCCACTTTAAATGGTGGAATGGGTAATACTTGCAGGCTTAAAATTTTAATATATTTTACATCCAACATTAATAATAAAACACATATATCGCGTGGAAGCGAGCCTACTATTGCATAGCTTCGAACAAACTGCACGGACTATCACAGCGGTTGTCGTTTGAACGTTTTACGTTTGGTGTGAAGGTAGAAATAAAAGCTACTCCACATAAATAGTGTTAATCTTACTATATTCACGGAATATTCACGGAAGAAGTAATTACTTCAATTTTTAATCAATTTTTTTGATAAATAACACCCCTACCATAGGTCATCACAAGTTGTTCGCTACGTTCGGTGGCGTAACAGGGTTGCCCGGGTTTATAGGACGAGATTTGTCTAGGTCTACTCATCTGCTGCGCGGCGGGCCGGGGTAACGCCATTTGTTCACGCAGCTAGTTAGTTAGCAACTAATCGCCGCTACCCGCTACCTGTCATACTATTTTGCTACTGCAGCGCCTAGCGGCGTTTACAAACACTAATAATAGTATGGAAGGTACAGACGAGCAGCGATCGAGTCGCTTGAAAGGAGCTCCATGGAAGAACGGCGTAAGAGAGACCTGTTGAAGGAGACCTAAAGTGGGAGGGATGGGTTTATACGTCTGTCACTTCTGGACACATTGATCCGCAAATTCCTCCCCATCCCTTATATCTTTTTCCTTCCCAGAACTTCCCTGAAAAGACCCTCCAAAGAACATCCCTAAAGGTGACATAGAGGACTTTTATTTCCTCAGAGCCTCCTGTGTGGAACTAAAGTTCTTTTACCTATTTCTCGTTTACATAGTGTAGCAAACAAATATACAAATGATACCGATATTTTTTTATGATTATTTCAGTATATTATTGTTATCACTTTATTTTCACAAAATTTATACAATTTGAAGCCACTTTTTTGCAAGAAATTATTTATATTATCCAAATGTAAAATCTCCAAGAGCGTAAAAAACAGTAAATAAATAAATAAATAAAATAAAATCTTATTTTTTTCTCAGAATATTAAAAAAATTTAAATAAAACCGAAATTTGTTACTTTTAATATCCAACATAATAAACTCAAGGATAGACCTACTTTTTCAAAATCTTTCGTTTCCGAAAATATGAGTTTTGATCCCGGCGTAGCGTGCATTTTACGTGCATGCGATACGATATGATTTTGAGATTGAAGGATTTCAGGTAGTCGACAGCCCGTTACGTCAATTGTTCGATTGCTACACGGATAAAAATGTTATTCTAAAATACGATAATTTTCTTCGTAAAAACAGTTAAAAACGGGACTGAAGTTCTTACGAACAAAGTAACAGTGTTTTAATGTTTATTGGCAGGAAAATGTAAGAATAATTTGTTGGTATACGTACGAAATTATACCAACTAATTATACTTACATGTTCCCGCCAATAAACATTTAAACCCTGTTAATTTGTTCGTAAGAACTTCAGTCCCGTTGTTACGAATAAAACGATCGTATTTTAGAATAACATTTTTCTCCGTGCACTCTGGTGAAATGTGTTTAAACTAGGATGACTTAAGATAAACCAATTATTCTGATCGACACACCGTACAAAGACATTAATCAAATTCTTTACAAAAGCAAAAACAAAAAACCGCAAAAGTATTTCTCCGAGAACTTGTTTAAAAGTTAAAACGCAGTTTTTTAAACCGTTAATGGTTTCTATTGTGAAGCTAAAACCGTTTCCCAAACACAGCTTGCGATGAAAACTGTTTTTCTATGAATAAGGAAAAACAATGGCTGGACGTTTTTCCATTAACTTTGCAAAATGGAAACTGCGAAGGCTTTATTATCAGGGTACAATTAATTTTAATTAATTTGTTAATTAGAATCCGGACCCCTATTGGTATTTTGTCGCTTTTTGGCTTGGATAAAAATGTGCAATAGGCAATATTTTTCGGATAATTTACCTTTAAAATATTGTCGCTATCTGTACCTTAGATAGTGATAAAAAATTATATTTTTAATATGGTTTTCATTTAGTTGAATGATTTTTTTTACATTAACTCCACACAGAGTAAAGAAAGGGAGAGGAGGATGGAGGATGGAGGATGTTATAGGGAGGAAAGGGGTTTGAACTGAGTGAAAGTAATTGGTGAAGCGATTGATTAGTGACTGGTTATTTTTTTTATCATTTTTTTACATATATCATTGTAAAACAGATTTATTATTTCCAGTTACTGTACAAGCCATATTTAAACAAATTTAGGTAAATAATCATTATACAAAAAAAAACTTAAGGCTATTTAAAGAACAGTTGTATATATCCAGTGTTTCTGCGATGTCATTCAATAGCACCATTCCTCTTGTCATGATATTTTTGCCATAATATCAGTTCTGCGTATGGTATTTTAAAAGAGTTGTATTGACGACTTCGGCTCAAGTTTTCAGACACTTATATGACATAGCTTTCCAAGAGGAACGGGCTACCAATACAGTGAATTATGTTAAAACTAAGCATTGCAAGATTTGCATAACGTCTAGTTTCTAGGCTAAATCTATTTGTTGCCTCAAAAATTGCGTTAGTTTTTTTTATTTATTATAAATTCATTTGTACAAAATAAGGGTAGTCCCACAAAGCTGTCATATGGCAGCTTGTCTGTAGGTTCTACAATTTATCACTCTTAATATTATACATAAAGAAATATTTGTTAATACATATTATATAGTTTTAAGGAAACATTAGGATAGATCACAAAATAATATTAGATTATTTGAATTACATCTATAAAGATATTTCAATGTACATGCCTAATAATAAGATATGTAGGCAATTACATTAAGATAATCAATTCAACATATTTAAAGATACATGGAGTTTTCGTTAATTAACCACATTTTTATCATTTTAGGGCATAATCTGTCATTTTTTTTTCAAATTTTAAGTTTTTATTTTTTTATTGAAAATCACTGGTATTAGGTATTCAAGAGTACGGCTTCCATATTTATTTAATATTCAAGGGGTTTTTAGTTTTTAGTTTAATTAGTGAATTGTACAATTGCACCATCGTAAATGTCCTTCCTGGGGGCCTAGTCTTGATCTTTCGGTTTCACAAACAAGCACGTTTGCCGTTTAACCTTTCTTGACGGTACTGTCAACTAAGCGGTCACGGTTTGTATTTACTGAAATATCTTTGTAAATATACTAAACATAGAGTTAACATTTTAGGTATTCCTCCACAATACATTTATGTATTGGATTAAATAAATACATTACACTAATATTTACTGAGTGTACAGCATCGGAGCGCGAGAAAGTTTTTAGCACGGTCAGAGGAGGGTTAATACGGATTCGTGACGTAGCTAAACCCGCGTTACGGGCGCTGTGAGAGATATAGACTAGGCCCCCTGAAGAGTTTCCAAAACTGTCTCATTTCAATACCCCTTTCAAAATTCATTAAAAATGATGCTTTTGCTATTCCAATGCCAACTTAACGTTTAATCGAGCTTTTTTCGAATCGAAGTTTTTTTTCATCACATTTGATGGGTTTTAAAGGTGTGATGAAATAGCACATTGTTAAGTTGAGTTGAAGTAAAAATAAACCTGGCTTTTGAAGAGATCCATGTGCTATAAGTCGGGAGGAATCACAAATTATTCTCAGCTTTTTTCGCTTTTGTGTTTTTGTGCTTGAAATTGTCGTAAATGATCACTCACGCGGAAAACTTTGGCCGTGTAAAAATATTGTTGATGTGATTTGTTAAGTCCAGGTCACCTGAACAATTCCAGGGCATTTGGTTAATTGTTAGGATTTTCTTGGTCGTTTATATTGTAAGGTTTAAGATGATACCCGGGTGGTGGAGAAATTTCAAAAATATATTTTACAAAATTGTTGCTGTCACTGTTGCTCTTATTCCACCGGATATTGAGCGAAAGGGACAATGCACCTGAGGCTACTAATACCTAACTAAAATCGAGGTTTTGTATTCCCCACTTTTCTCCTCCAAAAGTGGACTGATTTTCAATTTTTTTTTACCAATTACATAAGAAAAAACTATTGTTTGTCTGTATGTTTTGCTTTTAAAAAAAAACATTGTCTAGTTTGTATACTGAACGTATTTTGACGGCGTTAAAACCAGACAATTTTATTGATATTTGGAAAGTCATAACTTCTATTAAAAGTAACTTATCAAAAAAAAAACAAAAAATACAGACACGCTAGTAGTTGATATCTATGTAATGTAAAAACAATATTTTCTCTAGGGTTAAAATCTAAAGAGATAAATAGGGAATACGTTTGTATGGAAGAATCACCTTTCTCCCGCGACCTAGTAATCTTTAATGTAGCAGGGGTAAAAATGCCAACCGTCGCCATACGCCAGCTGACACAATTTAATAAAGTACTTATTTTTATTAGAAGATAATTATTTTCCTTGCCATTATTGTATATTAGGAGCATTTTTTAAGATTCAAAATATCATAAAATCCAGGCAAGTGCGAGCACCTAGCTTATCTATGTGGATTCGCCGGCACATAACAAGTACAAATGTCCGAAATCTAAGATGGATTTCTTGGCTCACTAGAGTATTATTATATGCTGACGATAAGTTCTTTACGATATGAGTTTAATGTATTGTTGTTTTGCAGAGGGTGGGCTGCGACCTCCGCATCGGCTCCAACAGACACGTGGACGAGTGCGGAGTGTGCGGGGGCGACGGCTCTTCCTGCGCCCGCCCGCTCTACCAGTGGGAGACCGCGCCCATGTCGCTGTGCTCCGTGACCTGCGGGGGAGGTATGTTGTCCATCAGCACTATGTAGGGGATAGGATAGCTTGAGTGATACCTCCGCATCGGCTCCAACAGACACGTGGACGAGTGCGGAGTGTGCGGGGGCGACGGCTCTTCCTGCGCCCGCCCGCTCTACCAGTGGGAGACCGCGCCCATGTCGCTGTGCTCCGTGACCTGCGGGGGAGGTATGTTGTCCATCAGCACTATGTAGGGGATAGGATAGCTTGAGTGATACCTCCGCATCGGCTCCAACAGACACGTGGACGAGTGCGGAGTGTGCGGGGGCGACGGCTCTTCCTGCGCCCGCCCGCTCTACCAGTGGGAGACCGCGCCCATGTCGCTGTGCTCCGTGACCTGCGGGGGAGGTATGTTGTCCATCAGCACTATGTAAGGGATAGGATAGCTTGAGTGATACCTCCGCATCGGCTCCAACAGACACGTGGACGAGTGCGGAGTGTGCAGGGGCGACGGCTCTTCCTGCGCCCGCCCGCTCTACCAGTGGGAGACCGCGCCCATATCGCTGTGCTCCGTGACCTGCGGGGGAGATATGTTGTCCATCAGCACTATGTAGGGGATAGGATAGCTTGAGTGATACCTCCGCATCGGCTTCAACAGACTCGTGGACAAGTACGGAGTGACGGGGGCGACGGCTCTTTGTCTTTAATAAAGTGACGTTTCTTTGGATAAATTGTATATTATTTATTATTTTGTTAAAAAGTAACATTAAACGTATGGTTTATAATTAAGTAGGTATGTAGGTAGGTACGGAAGTAAGAATTAATGAAAGAGTGGTCTTGATTTATTAAATAAGAGAATATTAGGATCATGCTTTTTGGATTTGATGTCTACACTGTTCACACAACTATGTACTAATATCGAATCATTTTAAAATCAACAAGGTATTTTGTTTAGGTACTTCTTAAATGATTTCCATACACTTTCAATGAACATTCAATCTGAATCATGAATAAAACAATGTAATATTTGCAGGATACCGGATGGCTCGTCCAGTATGCCGGAACCGGATATCCGGCACTGACGTGGAGGAACCATTATGCAACGCGTCTCAGAGACCGGAACCGGCTGTGCAGCAGTGTAACATGCACCCGTGTCCGCCCAAGTAAGAGCACAACATATTTTTAAGACGAAACATTTTTGACTTTGTATTTCTTTTCGTGTTTAGATGAATCAGACAGTAGACGAAATTGGGGAGGCTCGAGGAAGACATGGTAATGAAAAACTACGATTTTTTTTAACGCAGGCAAATTTCATCGAATCACCATACTACAGCGCATACTCGTGGAACCTTATAGGTATGGTGTATAAATAAAATGTATCCGATACACTATCTAGGAAACAAATACATTCTTTGAATACTTGTTTCCAATGAAAAAAGGTAGCTGTCAACAATATGGAAAACATTAGTAAAGTATAATATTGTGAATTCTGAAATATGAAGTTGACAAAATACGACAGTATCGTAATAGATAGCAATGGCTCAATTGGTTTAGAGTACCCGTCCCGGTAAGACGTGAGATCTGGGTGAGAGTCCCGGTTGCGACCATTATGTTTTATTATTTTACTGTGTCTTTTTCATTTTCAAATTTTAATTCACATTATTATTGTTGTCTTCTTCTTCAATTAAATTTTTTAGTCAAGGAGAAAGATAAATCGATCTACGTAAATCCCATGGACTGAGTAATGAAATCTACCTGCGGAAGAAATGCTGTCATTCTTTTGAATACGAAAATTTCAAAGTTCTAATTTTGCTCTGTACTCAGCTGAGCTGTCGATTTTTCACAAATGTGAAGGTGGTTTTGTTACAAGAGGTTGGCCTGCTACTGCTGAAGGCTGGACTCTGTATTGGGATTGCACATAGGTACTGAGAGTCTACCTATGGCTGTTGAAGATGCTGATCAAAGTGTTGCTTGCCTGGTATTAACATCGTTTGGAATTCATAGTTCCGACAGGTAGGGGCCATGTCATATATTGTTTTCAAAACCCTCCAGCGTAGTTTGAATTAGATTATTTCAGGACACTTGAGCCAATGAAGGTTCTACAGGCGTAGTTATAGACTGTGATTATAAAGATAGTCAGTATAGTGCACGGGGTTTGAAGCAGGAAAAATGCAATTTTTTTAATTAATTTAGGCAATCAATATTTTTTTAACCCGTATCATTTGCTCATATTACAAGCGAATCAAATATTTATATAACCCGCATCGTATTCCTATTACAAAGCAATTACTGGAAATCTAAAAAAAAATTTTTTTTGTACTTCACAACTATTTGATAATAAAAAAATACATTGTACTTCACAATTGCGTGAAATGAAGGAAACAATTATTATTTCGTTACTTAGATTGTACTAAGCAATAGGGTTAACAGATGGCATTGATTGGTAAACTTGTGATTTGTTCCGAAAGGCAAGGCCTTTTTTGATACTGAACCAGAGGAATCTCTCATTGAATGCACATTGTGCACACATAAACGTTTTTTTTTTTTGTAGAATACAGTCAACATTTGTCATTTATCATGACTTAATAGTAGGGCAGGCGTAACTGGAACTTCACGTGTATTTATGAAAGGGTAGAATGATTTCTGGTGATAACTTAAAAAAATATATTATTATTTATATTTTTAAATTGGATAGTATATGAATGATGAACAAGTGAGTGGAAGAAGATATCGGGGACACCCGTAGAATAATCAATTGAGTCAAATATTTGAATCAGGCCCATCAGCAAAACGAATGATCCACACCAACGATAATCTCCTACGTCCAACTTTTGATAATTGAGGCATCCTTCCATTACCAAGACTGTAGCACTCATTGCTCCATACCTTGGTATGATGTGTATGTGTCCAAAGTATTACGTTTTTATTTTTTTAGACTTGTTCAGACCCATTAGAGAGTTTGTGTCCGGCGCTACCATGATATCTTCAATGATCTCCTACACATTCACATTTAAAATATTATTTATTCATCCTTTTGTATTGTTCCTACAGATGGTCAATTGGAGACTGGGGTCCGTGCTCTGTAAGCTGTGGCGGAGGGAGTAGATCCAGGAGAGTTGAATGCGGATCTAAGGGTATCAACGGAACCTTGCGCCTGGCCAACGAGGAAGCCTGCGCGGGACATCGGCCCAGGCACCTGGAGGCCTGCGCGGAGACAGTGTGTCCTCAGTGGCTGACTGGACAATGGAGTGGAGTAAGTTAACCTTACTTTATAGTAGTCTTTTCACAAAAAATAAATGTGCAAAGTCGAGAGACCCACCAAAGACTTGTAAATTGCTTTGTCTTCCATCTTCCTAGGGAGGATTCTTTTAGTTTTGAGAACACGTTATATTAAAGTCTGTCCACAGCATTCTTGCGGGCAGGCAAGTAATTTCAACCGTTATTTCCAGATACGTTTTTGCTCGACTTCTGTCATGTTGCAAACGGTGGGATTTAAAATGTATAGCAGTTTCTCGAATAGCTGTAAAGAACCAAGAGTCTTTTCAGGGTTCACAAAATTTTACCACCTAGCTTTTAACTTCTTCCCCTCTTCATTCTACATCCTACTAGCAACTCTTCCCAAATGCTACTGACAGTCCGGAGTCAACATAAATATGGCACCCCCAATAAATTGCGGAATGTTTTGAGACTGAAAAGTGTGGAATAAGGAAGAATATGGGGCAGAAAAAACTTGGGAAGTAACTGACTATTCAGATCTGCTCATAGAATAAGGAACAAGCAAGAAGCCATTTCGGTTGTGAATGGGGTCATCTCTGTGTCTCATCTCTGTCCAAAAAATTGGCCTGTTTGCTCTTTTTACTTGTATAATTCTCCAAAGATACCTCTTATAATCCTATCAAAAAACCCAACATCTGTACATCAGTTTATAAGTTGACTACGTTCAAACAATTCGCAAGTTTGCTGAGTTCAATCCTCTTTTCCTAAGTATCACAAACAAAACTACATAAAATAAAGGCAAACAGAACAAAATCGTATTTTCCATAAAGAGCAAACATGTTGCGTGTATATTTTGAATAACGGAGTTTCCTCGTACAAAGCTTTCATAATTTAAAATGAATTTGCGTTTCTGGAGTGAATTATCAATTTCGCTCGCTTAATTAAAGCATTTTTCAATCTGAAATCTAAACAGCCTGTGGCTACTATTTTCAGGTAGTACAATATAAGGGGTTTTTTTTTGAAGAAGTGAACGTTGCCGGTTTTTTTCTTGCTTCTTGCTTCTTGCTTTTTCCTTATATCCAAATACAAAATTGTTTTGTTACATTTTTCAAAATTCAATAATCGAGATTAGCTAGACGAATTGAAAAAAAGACGTTTTGCGTGTTCTCTTTTATTGGTTACTCTTTTCTTTGAGAAAATTTTAAATTCATTTTAAAAATGCATTATCATCTACATCTGTGTTGTCGAATTATCCAGATTGAAGTTTCTAGAAAGCGATAAATTTTGTAATCTGGATCATATTTAGGCTAAACTTAAGACTCGGATTTTTTGTCAAAATAAAAATTATGAAGCGGTTAGTGACACTAGAAATGGACGTTGTTAGGTGTTTTAAATAGTTCTCCCGTGATTTTTCACAGGCGTGCACAAGTATAAGAAAGTACTGTTCTAACAAAATAACTTATAAGTCTTAATATTAAACATGTTAAATGGAGATATTTTGAGTTATATCGGTGAATATAGATGATTTTTAATATTGTTTAACACATTTTAATGTGTTTAAAATATTTTGTTATATAACGTAAAAAGAGATTAATAACGTATTGAGACGGTGGTTTGGCCATTCTACTGTAGAGCTGTTCGAAACAAAGTCCGCATAGCCAACGTCCGTTGAACGGACAGGGCACGACAAGAAAAAGTAACGTAATATATAATTGGCGTATTTTGTCAGAGGCTAAAAATATTCCCGCTTTGCAATAAAATTTAAATAAATGGAACATTTGTTAACGTATTCCAAAACTAAAAACTGTTTTCGAAAGGTGATGAAATAGGCTTTCAAATTTCTATATTAAAAGTTACTACGTATTTTTATAAATATAAAATTTTTTTGCGAAAACTTTGAAATTTTTTAAAAATGGTTCACTTTACTTTTTTTCCTAACTAAAATTACTGATAATGAAAAAACATAAAACACATACTAATTTCATTAGATAAATGAATAATAAACCTTACTGTCACCTCACTTTTTTTCGTTTCATGTAAAAAAAATTCTTAAAAAATTCACTAAGTTCCATAATTTTTTTTCAAATTGCTATCGAAAACTTTGGTTTCAGAAAGGGGTAATTTTTTTTTTTTTTTGTGGTTTTCTTTTAGATTTGAATATATAGTTTGTTGTATTCTCTTTCCAATACCGTTTAGATCACATTTCTGACTATGATAGTAAGGGAAAAACAACGATTTCTGTGAGACCTATGTGAGCTGGGACAAATATGGTCTCCTGTGATTAAACGGGATAAAATAAGATAATATCGTGCCGAACATAATTTTCCTGCTTGTTTAAGATTTACCATCGTAATGCCATAAAAATATCTTATTTTTTGTACAAGTTGGTAAAAATATTATTTTAACATTCAACTCTCTAGAATTTTTTCAAAAATATATAAGTCATCTACCAATTTGTAGCTTTTAATCCAATAATAAATCTGTAGAGGGCTCCGATTTTGCTGATCGACGTGCAAAAAAAACTAACTGTCGCCTAAAAATATCACTTGACGTTGTGAAAAAAACACCAGCATTTTTAGCGAAATCATACCGCTCGTGTTTTCTTGCTTTTCTACTGTTTGTGTTTCTTTTAAGGGTATCTTACCGCAAGCGCAGCATAATTTGCGGTTTTTGATGCAGTTTTTAGAAAATTTCTATATTGTTTATCAGAAAACAATATTATGTTTTGAACAAATAAATTATTCTTCTAAAAGATGATACTACAAAACATGTTAAAATGTTTAAAACTATTGTATAAAAAAATATTTACAGAACCTCTAAAAATAGCTTAAAGTTCGATTAAATCATTTAATTCTAAATACAAAAGAATTATTAAAATATACTTTATCACCACAACAATGTTGTCTAAACGGCTGGACCAAAAATTTATTTTAAAAAGCATTAAAACAATGCTTAAATAAATAAAAACAGTTTTTCAATATTACCATATTATAATTTGCTTCACGCAATTATATAAACAGCGACGGAAGCTATTTGCCGTCAGTATGCGAGATGATTTCGAAGTGAGAGGTCGTCAAATTTTACAAAAAATTACTTATGTAAAATACGTAAATGTGTTGGCACATTAGAAAAGAGGTCACAGTAAAGGCTAGTCGTTATGTTGCCATGAATTATTTCAGAACCAAGTTGACCTTTTTACTCGAACTCCATTTGTGTCGCCGGCTGGTTGTCCCAGCGGCATAGAATATTCTAGGTGGCCCCTTCACCAGAATCGTGTTTCTAGTTTTATTTATTTACGCCCTACTGGGATTTTACATAAAATTCTAATTATACAGTTATGTTAGTCGACATAGAATGATAGATGTGCACATGTGTGTAGGTTTCGAGAGTAATTTTTTTTTTTTGAAAAAACGAATGTTTTGAATTGCGAATGTTCGTGACGAAAGCCGATAATGACCGGTCACATTTGCGCGTATCGTGTCATAGCACGAAGCTTCGTGACGATACACGCAAGTGCGGCCCCAGCATTAGAATCACTTCGAATATTGATATATTTCACATCAACGAAGCACAATTTAGACGGTAAGCTTTGTTGCTGCTAGAATAAAATCTATATGTTGAATAAAATAAAACAAATATATATATACAATCGCTTGTATTTTGGATTTTGCACAGCTGATAGAGGGGTGAGGGTTAGGAGCGAAATTGTTATTAGGACACTCATTGTTTTCCTTTAAAATTTTATCTTTAACTGTATCTTATTATTGTATATTTTATTAACGAGTTGAAATATTAAATTTTGTAATGTTCTTAAAATGAATAAAGAATTTAATTGAATTGAATTAAATTGGATTAACCCTGCAATATCACAACGGAGTTAGTGAATAACAGTGTCGCTAATAAAATCGCGTTTGATTTACACGCTAGTTAAACTTTTTTGATATTTTTCGATATTGCGGTTTTTTTAACATTACAAATGATTAGTCTGACAGAGCACGTTATTTCTAACATGTAGGGTACGTTCATCATCAACTAATCAATACAAAAACCGACCTATATAAACCGTATTTTTTTCCAGAGGATACTTATTGCTTAGAATGGGCAACAAAGACAAGAAAAATAGGTATCCGCTAGTAAGCAGGGTGAAAAAAATCAAAAGGAAGAATAAAGAACGCAGTAAAAATGTGCAATTAATGCTTGCTTCTAGATTCAGCGATACTTTACCACCTCTACAATTATTATAGCACGTAATTTATACACCAGTATATACCCGCCTATCAGTGGCGGTCCATGAGTTTTCAGTGAGCTAGAGTTGCTAGGATTGAAAAACGATGTTATTGATGTTGTTTGTTTTTTATATATATATTTTTTTTTAAATTTCAACTTTTTGTATGAAGATCTTCAGGAGTCTTTCAGTTTGGGGATGCGCCACATCCAAAAACTGAATGATCTTCATACAAAAAGTTGAAATTTAAATAAAATATGTATTATTAAAAAATATCATGTGGATGAGAAAAACTACAACGTGCAACTTATTTTCTAAACTCTCCCAATTTTGTTCGCGTTTAGCTTCAAATTCCCGTAGCTTAATATATAATGTTGATAGCAATATTGCTGAATCGTACAACAGCGTTGTGGCCAAAATGGTAGGTGGAAAAAGAATCAATTTTTCCACAAAACAGTCTTATACTGGGAGGTGCGCAGCATCTGTTGTTGCGTTTAACACAAAACGGCCACACTATGTTCTCCACAAAACGGTTTTTGGTAGCAGCCCGCGAAATGTTTTGAAACGTTTTGAAGCAAATAAACATAGAAAACTTAGTAACCAAAAATATAAATACAAAACAAAAACAATAAATAAAACACAAAATTCATTAAAACCAGATTCCGAATATGGTGATGCATGTCAAAAGCCGGATATGGATAACATATCATTTGATGCTGCAAAAAAGCAGTTTTTAAAAGATTTGCAATGTTCTTCCCCAGAACGTCTGCGAATTGAAAGGGAGACCATTTTACAGTCTGAGAGTGGTGAATGGTTAGAAAGGCGTCGAAATCTTTTGACCGCATCGTGGTTTGGTAAGATCTGTAAGAGAAGAATGATTAGTTGTGCGCCATTGGTTAAAACTTTATTATACGGACGTTCTTTGAAAAATGTAGAATCTATTAAATATGGGAAAATAAACGAGCCAATCGCGATTCGGCAGTTATGTGAACAAGAGTCCATAACTATTGAACAGAGTGGCTTATTTATAGACCCTGAACATTGTTTTTTTGGAGCTACACCTGATGGTTTGTCCACTAATAACAGTATAGTTGAAATTAAATGCCCATCTTCTGCAAAGGGTATGTCCGTTGAAGACGCAATTGAAAAAAAAAAGTATCATTCTGGAAATTAGACAACAAAAAGTATCGCGTAAACCAAAATCACGATTGGTATTTCCAGGTGCAGGGACAATTACACATTAGCAATAAAAGTCTTTGCATTTTTGCCGTTTGGACTGGCTCACACTTCCCTCTAAAAGTTGAGCATATACTTCGAGACGACAAGTTCTGGGAAGAAAAGATGCTGATTAAATTAACCAACTTTTATATGGATTGCATTCTTCCCGAGCTTGTCGATCCTAGAGTAACAAGGTCTATGAATGTTCGTGATCCTTTATATATCTTAGACGCAATAGCATGTAAAGAACGTCAATCAGGAAAGCGTCGTTTAGATTTCGACGAAATGTTAGTTGATTTAATAACTATTTTCGTTTTTTATATTAAATTAGTTTTTTATTTTTTTTTTTATTTCTGATATAATAATAAATGATGGCGCTTATAAAAACTAGAAAAAGTAGAAGGCAACTGGCTGATCTAATATGTTTACATAAAATTACTTATTATTGGCCATATTGATACTACATTATGTCTTATCAATATTGAATAAATGTCCTCAATTCCCATTGTTTAAGACGCCATAACATTTTTCATCTTGGTATATTTAAAAATAATATCGCCTACTTTAGCCCTCTGACCCAGATGTGTCGACTATATAACAAAATAGAGTGTGCTGAAATAGATATTTTCGTCGATAATTTGTATGGATTCAAAAAAAAAGTTCTGGCGCTGTTAAATATTTACTAATTATATTGTATCAATTATCTCTCTATTTATGCCTCTCGTGTTTCTTGTGCCTCTTGCCACTCATTGTAATGTGTTACTTGAGTGAGCTTGTACATAATTTTGTATTTTTATTTGTGATGTTTTTGTTTTTCTAATTGTATGTATCTTTATTGTATGTAGTTGCAGATTTTTGTGATAACTGAGTTTTTATAACTGGATTGTTCTCACGCAAGTGCGAACATCTGTAAAACCCAGTATAAATAAACATAAAAAAGGTGCATCTTATGCTTTTTACATTACACATAATTATTTTTTTATGTAACTTTTTGTAAACAATAATAATACATATTGAAAATGACCGATATTTTATTTATCTTGCCAATATATTCAGATATAATTATGATCACATATTATGAAAATGATGCATAATTGAATACCGTATTGTTTTGACATCTTCTGTCAGCGAAGAACAGTCGGTTACGAGTTACGAGTCATGTTACGAGCCTACCGTCTAGCAGTGTTGTTGATTGTGTCGATTGATTTATCAAACAAGTTTGATCGAAATCTGATAAGAATCATAAACTCATGAGTTCTTTCTGCAATAGATAATATTGCCATCGAAATTTACCAAAAACATGCACATTCAACTTGACACAGATAATTTTAAAGATGCCCGTTTCATGTTCAAACCATACTCAGGGGTACCATCTAGTGCTTTGGCTTCGCTGCTCTCTCGGCGTCCGCTAGCGCGTGGTCTAGCTGACTTCATTCTTCACCGCCTCCAAATATGATTTCGGTTACTGCAAATTGCCCCTTAAGCGACATATTTTTCTTTGTCCACTAACATGAAGATATTCTCCCAAAGAACTTTGTCTACGAAGCATTCAAAAGTTACGCCATTTGAGCTGTAGATTAGATTCTTGCTAAAGATTTTTTTGCAGCCGAAGTTATTTTAATGCAACTTGGAAAAGTTTACGCAATTAAAAATTAACAACCACCTAGTTGTAAACAAACAAATGCGCATCGTTTTACAAACTTATTTAATGTTTGTTTTATACCCTAAGATTTCTTTTTTTAGAACCAATGTTTCTGTGGTAAAACTATTTGGAATGGAAATACTCTGCTGCAAAAGGATTAAGAAAAAGATACAAAGTGTCAAAAGTACGAAGTTGTGGAGTGAGCAAAGGGTTCAAAGCAAAATATACTCTTTAGACACTGACACTACTATTTGGAATCGAATCATTCTGGTTTGTTTATTTTTTTATTAAGACATACACAAGATAGAAGTTAATGGTAGGTATATCAAATTAAAATATTATGTGGTTATAGTACTTATTACCTAAGTCCATGGGTTATCAGTAGGTTATTTCACCTGAAATGTGAACGTTTCTTAAAACTTAACTAATAATTGAGATATAAATAAAAAGCAACAAATTGTGTGGAGAGAAAAAGAGAAACTTTGAAATAAAAATTATATGCTCACGAATTGGTTATAAAAGTTTGGTTTGTTTGGTATGTTTTCTCCATTGTTTGATTACCAGATCTGAATTAACAGCTATTCACTAATAGACTTTATCTCCTTTAACCTCTACTCTACGTCAATAATAATAAAGTCAATAATAACTATAAATTAAGACCAATGAATATGCTCAACACTTTCATTATTCTATTTCTTATTTCGTGTGACGGGGAAGATCAAAGGGGGACATCTAGGTTTGTGGACCTCTTTAATTCCTGTAGGGAAAGGATGGAGCATTCGCTGACCACATGGTTGGTGGTCTGCACCGCACCGCATTCACACATCGCCGACTCTTTAAGGCCTAACATGAGCATCATGTGGGCACAACCTTAAACGATAATGTCGTCTCTCACTCTACTCAGAACCTGTCTTCTTCACTCTGGATGGAAGAAGAGAGGTTCCTCCGAATAGGTATCATTCCAGAAGATAGAAACTTGAATGGTAATCGACTAACTAAATTCTGGTTCTCTTTTAATAGGATATGATTGTATTTTTGATTTCCATGCGTTCCCGTTCGATCTCCCATTCCACCTCCCCCCCCCCCCCCCCCTCCTCTCACTCGTCCCCCCTCCCTATCCTTCTTTCTCCGCCGCGGAACTATATGAAATGCACACATATTTTTCACACACCCGTGAACCCGGGCACCCCTGCTAAGTCGCCAAAAGTAGCGAAAACTTGGGGTGACCTGTGGCAGAGGTTATCAATTAAATGGTTCCCGGATAGCGGTACCCATACCCGCCTCCCAAATTGAAAGTACACCACTAGTAGAAATACGGCTTAAATTTATAGTTGTATTCGATCGGAAACAAAACAAGATAATCCTTTTTCATTCGTTATTTACATTCTTTCCCCGAAGAAACCCTTGTCACTAATTTTTTATTCCTTCATAGTGGCATTCGTGACCACGGTCAGTTATTATAAAACTACACCTCTGAGGTCCCACATATATAATAAATTATATTTACTACGGTAGTTTGTTTTGCTTTCCTTATGTAGCTAACTTTACAGCCAATATTCGCTTTTGGGCAAACCAAAAACTACTTAAGATATTAAATTCGTATTTTATTCAACCAAAAAATACCAGAAAATGGCTTCATTTTAAATGAATTACTCCGAAGAGATCCTTCTACCTGAAAGAGGCAAAAATACAACCATTTTAGTAGTATTTTTCTGGAGAAAACATTATTATTTGTATGAAAACCAAATATTTCCATTTTTGCATTTTACCCTTCGTATTAGTATGAAAATATTTCCCCGGTTTGTAAGAAGAGTGACGCAACTCAATTTTTTTTCTCAAGAAATCTATTACATTTTTGTTATTGCAATTGTTCGTAATTGCTTTAAAATTATAAAAATATTTCCTTTATTCGTATTTCTTACAATTCGTATTGCAATATGTTCTGTGACCTAAGGTAAAAGGTTAATGACTAACATGTTATGACTTATGAAATTGTTTTTGGAAAGCAATTGGAATAATTCTGTCAGCACTCTTATTCTATCAACTTAATAGAAAATGTAGTTTTTTTACCATTCTAAATTATCTATATGCCAGTATTAAAAGATTACAATTAAAATTGTAGTTTTATTGTTATTTTTGACATTAATGAAAAAAAATTAAAAACATATTTTATTAGAAAATAGTAATATTATAGAAAATAGTCACCTCACTTTTTAGTCATTTGATGTAAAAATAATTAATAAAAAATTCTCAAAGATTCATAATTGATTTTCAAATTGCGATCGGAAACTTTGGATTCATAAATGTGTACATTTTAATTACTTTGCGATTAACTTTTAAATTTAAAAATAAAGCGTGATATTTTTTCTTTCTAACACCGCTTAGATCATACTTCTAACCATGGTAGTAAGGGAGACACAACGATTTCTACCAGACCTAATAAATACGCTCATCACACATAACCTCAAATACTCATGATGTTCATTCACTTTATATCAAGAGCGCAACGAACGGCTGTATAAAATAATTAACATTTCCCCTCCCCTGCCTTCCCCGCTTCACCCGGGTGTTGTCGTGTTCTCCGTCTACCACGGAAAGCAAGAACGTTGCGTCTGTGTAAAGGTCACGCCCTTATTGACGATGTTGTAAGTCCGTTATTGAAATTGGTTGTATTGTTGTCGCAGGAGACGATAATATAGAAAGGAAGAGACCCAACAATCCTCAGAAACGCGTAAATTTGGTGGTCATGTGATCTATTCACCGCTGCACAGCGTTATTGTCGCGTCGACTGACTTCTTAGTTACTAGTTGGTAGTCGCTTACTTAAGTTTTCATCAGTATAAAAGACTGTGGGATACCTATAACACTCGCTACTATCTAGTGACTCGGTACTTGCAGTTGCAAGAAGTGGCGATAATTCGCCGCAACATCATAGCAGCGAGCACAACATAAATTGTGCCACGTAACCAAGCCATTACTCTACCAGACAAAAGATGATCGTTTTTAGAGATTTTATTTTAGAAATCTCGATATTGATGATTTTTGAGATGTACACTCTTTTCGCCAACCTGCGATTTGTACCTGGCCTTCGCTAGATGTTACGGTATCCAAAATTTGAGGGTCCTCTACTCGAAAATTCCTTTCAGACGAATATAACAATAATAAAAAATGTAATTGAATGTTCGCATGTTTGCTTTGGGACCAATGCTCGCATGATGGACGGGTCCGAGGTAGGCCCTTAGAAAATAAAACATTTTCCGACACAGTGGATTTTGCACAAATTTTTAAGGTTTTTCGCCCCGTATTATTAAATATGTAAAAAAAATTACTTTTATTGTTATTGTGGCAACTATATTGATATTTTTGATACTGATAATTCGTGGCTAATTGACAATAGACATGACAACAATACAATGAGTCGTTAATAATTCATATTATTTATAAGAAAGGTATTCCCCAAACAATATTAAAGTAATCTATCTATACACCCGAGGTAATCATGCCTTCTGGTAATAACCAAATGATTAGAAATTCAATCGTTAAAAGACGACAGGAACAAATATGGTGGTGGTTCAATTTAATAAATATCCTAGCTCGTAGGACCAATGATGGTGGCGCTGGTTTTACAATTACTTCGATCGCAGTGATGTGAATTACAAATAAAACTAATTAAAATACATTTGCCTTTAATGCATAGGAAAGGTTGGGAGCCCAAAGACTTACCTAATCCACTGCAAATGTCTCTTCAATGCCGCTGGTTTTTTCTTCTCATTCTTATTCACATATAAAACACAAAAGTATTTTTCAATAACACAACCACAAATATATCGGTCGCGGCGGTTCAAAACATATGTTTTGGCGGGGTACAACAAAATACGACGGATTACAGCGGATAATTTGATTATTATCAAATAACAACAAGAATGTTTGCGGTGCGGTTAACAGTAATCCATATTGCGACTTTTTTCGGTGTGTGGAACGAAACGGAGTTCATTTGTTTTCGAAGTGCTCAATTTCAAAAGTCTCTGGGCAAAATAAAGAAAAGGGAGATATGGAATATTAAAAGGCTATTTGAATTACTCTGATTAATAGCAATCGAAAGTACTTACTCAACTCGCGCAAACATATGGAAAAACCCATTTAACCGATTAAAATCCTTGTAGACCATTCTTGTAGAAATTCTCCCCCTCCCCATATGTTATGTATATAGACAGTAGCTAAGAGACAATTGTACCAGTCTGAAGATAGCCTTAACAGGCTGAAAGCGATTTCGGTCCCAAGTGGAAATTCGTTTTATGTTAGTTTGACAGCCGGCGTAGTCCAGCGGCAGGGCGTTGGACTGCCATTCCGAAGGTCGCGGGATCAAACCCGGCATGCGCAAATAAATTTTATTTAATTGATTTGTGTTATTTCACAATCAATTATTTAAAAATAATATATAGTATATTTGCGACACGTTCCAGAGTGGAAGTTACTCTTAGTATCGCCCTGGTGTAAGATCACCATTCAGAATTGAAACGTTGCTTGAAATGGCTTGAGCCGTGTTTAGTGACTAGATCTGAATAGCTAGGTACTTCCCCATCTTCCTCTTCCTCGTCTCCTTCCCTTTCCCACTTACCTTCAGCCTCATAACATACCCCAATCGGGGATGCCATAGTCTCACTGGCTCCAGACGGGAGCAGTTGGGACTCTTGTAAGGTATTCACTATAAAAAAAATTAAAAATAAATCTTTATAATATTTTTGAAAGTGAAAAAAAAAATTGATACAACACTATTATTATCATTTTTAATAAGTAGGTAGCTATTTTATTTTGATGTCTGTTAACTATAAGAAGTATGTAATCTGTTCGAACAATAACTGAAGTCCCGATATTATTTAACCACGAGCGCTTGAGTTATTAAATTTGCATACTATGAAGCTTACACACACACACACGAAATTTCTATTATGAGTTGTAGGGCTTTATGACATTCATTAATAACTATAAAAAAACAAGCGTTATACTAAACTGTAGTCCGAAATAAAGACTTCCACAAATATTTTTTTAATCGTCTTAAAATTCTGATAAAAAAAATTTTATCGAATCTTTTTTTAAATTTTTCTATAAAAATAATCTTCTCAGTTTAGAATTTGAATTATCTTATTTTTTTATGTAAAGGGTTAGCATTTTCAATAATTTATTGCACTGGAAGATAAGCTGTGAAGTGTGAAAAGAATTTTGCTTTGTTAGAATGGGTAAAGAATAGGAGGAATGGAATTTAAGGAAAGAGTACGAATCCAATATAAGGATAGCAAAAAGACAAATAAAATAACGCATGGATGGTTAAGTCACATTGTGAATATGGAATAAGGGAACTTATGTACAGGGAGTTAAAGGACATACTTGACTTACTTTAACCAGTGATACTGCACGTAAAAAATTTTTATTCTAAAATACGATCATTTTATTCGTAAAGACCGTTAAAAACGGGACTGAAGTTCTTAAGAACAAATTAACAGGGTTTCAATGATCATTGGCGGGAACATGTAAGAATTCTTTGTTGGTATACGTAATTTCGTACGTATACCAACAAATTATTCTTACATTTTCTCAGCAATAAACATTGAAATACTGTTAATTTGTTTGTAAGAACTTCAGTCCCGTTTTAACCATTTTTACGAATAAAATGATCGTATTTTAGAATTATATTTTTCTCCGTGTGACGTTAATAAAAAATAGAAATAAAATTTTGGTCCTGGTGACAGTTCTTTTTCGAGTTAGCTTCAAAAAATAAAAGTAGATATTGTAAAGTTAGTATCGGGGTAAGGGGTAGGCAGTTATTCGGTGACCAGTGATAACACGTGGAAGAATTTATTTTGTTGCGTTTTTTACAATATTTAATCCAAGTAATGTTTGGAATTACTGGTTAAGGTGAATGTCGAAAGAAATAGTATTTTTACTTGCTTTTTACAAGTTATGCTTTGCAATATTGAAAAAAATATTGTTCGTGGAAGTACACAAGCAATATGAATATTTATAAATATTTTAGTCAATTAAAAAACAGAAATCTTTCAAGAAAGGCTAACAAATACAATATAGCATCAGTGATTCAATCCAATATTGTATTTGTTAGCCTTTCTTGAAAGATTACAGTGTTTTTAATTGACAAAACAATTTGTTAACATTCATATTGCTTGTGTACTTTCGCGAACAATAAATTTTTTTCTTAATATTTCATAGCACATGTAAAAATCGTTTATAACCAAAATAATATACGCGCGCCATCTACGAAAGCGCAGAATATTCTGAAATTCACCTTAAAGTCAGTAAAATATGTCCCTTAACACCCTGTGTAATGCATTTTATGTGGAGTACGTAAGGAAATAACACTTTCAAGAGGTTGTCTTGTCTTTCAATAAGAAAATCAAATTCAACATTCATTGTCTTTCAATAAGAAATAAGACATATCAAAAACAATTTTCAGAGAATTTTCGCCGCATGACAACTGATTATATTTTTATTTTTAATTGATGTTTAAGACAAGAGTTTATGCATAGCACAAAGTGTAACAATTATTATAAGCAATAATTATCAGCCTGAAACACTCATCCACATTGAAACAATCTTCCGAGAAAAGATACATGCAGCCGACGGGACTCGAACCCGCGCCCTTCTAATGTCCGGTCAGGTGCTCTTAATCCACTGAGCTACGGCGGGTTACCTCTTACCCGCTAAATGATTTAATATATACTAGTGTTTCACTTGTTTTTAAGTGTGATACACTAGTATATATTGAATCATTTGGCGGGTAAGAGATAACCCGCCGTAGCTCATTGAATTAAGAGCACCTGACCAGACATCAGAAGGGCGTGAGTTCGAGACTCGTCGGCGGCATGTATCTTTTCTTGTAATATTGTTTGAATGTGGATGAGTGTTTCAGGCTGATAATTATTGGTTAAAATGATTATATTTTTGTAACAACTTTTTTTTTTTTTTTTCAAATAATATTTTTGTAATTTGTACCATTTTACCAGATAATGTGTTGAAAAAGGCACCATGTAAATTTATTTTTAATAGTATCCTTAAGGTTACGCCGGCGTTCAAGAGGTTAATATATCATAATTGTTTTAGAGCACTCATTGAAACATAAGTAACAAATAATAAGTAACAAACATTCCTGAGATGCGTTTAACCCAGCAATACATGAAAAACTCTTACTGCCATCATCATAATAGGAAATGATCTTTTGGAATGATGAAGGACAAAATATAAAACGTACATTCTGGAATAAGCAATTATTATTATTCATATTTTTATAAGAAAAACTCTCTTTTTAACTTTTGAAGGTTATTCCCATCAATGTAATATATCATTGAAGAAGAAGATAACAATAATAATCTAATTTTTTTAAATATGAAAATGAACAAGACACAGAAATATAATATAAGATAACGTTCGCAATTGGGACTCGAACCCAGAATCTTACGTCTTACACTATCTAGGTAACAAATACATTCTTTGAATACCTACTTGTTTCCAATAATAAAGGTAGCTGCCAATAATATGGAAAAAAAGAAAAAAAAACATTAGTTGAAGATAATATTGTTAATTCTGAAATTTGAAATATGAAGTTGACAATTACGACAGACTCATAATAGATCGCAGTAGCCCAATTGGTAGAGGTGTATGTCCCGGTAAGACGTAAGGTTCTGGGTTCGAGTCCCAGTTGCGACCGTTATCTTTTATTATTTTTCTGTGTCTTGTTCATTTTTATATTTAAAAAAATTACATTATTATTGTTATCTTCTTCTTCAATGAATTATTATTATTATAAAGTTAGTAGAGGAATTAAACCCACGACGCTAACGTGAGAAAGCGACGCATTTGTCAACTCAGCTACTAACCGGCCAAACGTAATAATATGGACTGTTTTATATATGAAAGTCAATAAACGCTTCTAATTTTTTTTCGGTTGGATTGGATTTGATTCGGGTCGTAAGTAAAAAATATGTGACGTTTCCTTTCTTTTTCGAATTAATTGTTTATCACAAATCCGAATGATGTGCAAATAATTTTCCCAAAAATATCACAATTGCGAAAAATACTTTTTTTTTAAAACATCGACAAACTCAAATGAACGTGACTTTTTTCATAAAATCGGTGTTAAAAATCATTTTACTTCTACGATCTATGTATTCCATATTTTAACCCGAGAAAAAATCATTTTAGAGCGATTGGCAATGTTCGATACTTTATTGTGAATATTTAATTGAATGAATATTTACCCTGAAAACGGGATAGTTTTTTTTTTTACAATAGCTCCAAACAGGAGGCCCTGAAGAAAATAATTCCCCTCAGGACCTATGTTATCTTTGGGGATGCTGTGTAAACGGTTATTTTTAGGAAAGGAAGCAGATGATGTGTTGGGAAGGAAAAAGGTATGAGGGGTGGGTAGGAATTGGGGGTCAGCGTGTCTAGGAATGACGGACGAATCGAGAGTCTGGCTGGACAGGTCTAGGATAGGTCTCCCTCAACGAGTCTCTCCCGATCTGGCCTGCCACGCAATTGGTGGGCAGGCGCATCCGCTTCCAAGACCCGGACAACCCGGACAAAAAATTAACCCTGCTAAGTCACCTAACGTAGCAAATCACTTAGGGTGACCTATGGCAGAGGTGTTGGTTATCCAATAAATGGTTCCCGGGGCGGCTGTACCCATACCCGCCTACAAATTGTCGACTACAGAATACTAAATAAATTCGCAGTTTATCATTGAAAAATGTGTTTTAAATATTTGATTTCTCTTCAGACCCCGCTGGCAAAATCACGACACAGTTTTATTATTTTTCGCTCCATTATTTTATATTCCGTTCAATCCAGCATTGAGAAACCGCGTGAAAAATCCCTGACGATAAAGCGTTTTTTTACGAAAACGTTGAATTCTTTAAAATCACAAATTTCCCCCGCCTTTTGACACGTTCTAACGTCACTTCCTTTTCCTGTGTGCAATATGGCGGAGCGTTCCAAATTCAAAAAGCAAAATAAACAAAACACGCCATCTATAACATCCATAGCGAAGCAGTAAAGGAAAATGTTGCCCAATCACCGGGCGGCAAAAGTACAGGGTTTACCCAAACAGAAAACAGGAAAAATGGATTGAAAAATGTTTCGGTCGAACAAGCAGATTGATTGAGTTTATTTCAAGTATTTTTAAAACACGGTTTCATTAATTCTGTTGGGAAAATATTACTTCTAATGAAATAAAGAAAAAGGGAATAAAAGAAGTACTGGAAAGTTTTGTTTTGTAAGTTGAATGATTTAAATGAGCAACTATCGTTATAATTTAGGAAATATTCTGATTTTACTTGTGAGAAATAACAAGCAGACTAGTGACATTGGAATATATTTGCGTTTAATATGTTTTGCTCCACCGTTTTTAAATAAAGAAATAATCAAAAAATCTTTTTAAAACAATGAAAAATAAAAACACACCAACCGTATTATTTTCATTTAATATAAAGAAAAATTTACAATTTTGGTGCGCAACATTACTGCAAGCCTTAAGAGACAAAATATAACAGTAAGGTATGAGGATTTTGAAAAACGATTATTTTATCATTGAAAAATTAAAAAAAATATATTTTTTGTACTTCAACTCATTTCTAATATAGAAGTTTTCTTAAAAACATTTTTTTTTTTTTTTACAAAATATTAAATTTCTTAAAAATTATAAATCAAATAACGGTAATCTACGCTATCTGTAATAACTAGCTTGGTAGTAAAAAATCCATGTAAAATAAACCTGTAACAAAGAAAATGAATAAAGAGAAAAAAAAAACTATAATAAACGCTATCCTCAAAGTTTTTTTAATTATTTTTTCATAATAGTAAAAAAACCAAATCAAGTTTCAAAATTCATAAAAATCAGTCAACGGGATCTAGTAGCGGCAAAATATGGGAACATTTTATTGAGTTTGAATTTCATCTGTCTGTAAATTTGTTTGTGCGTCTCATTTCCGGTATCGAAAATATGCTGCATCCACTTTATTATTCAACCAAGTTTTAATTTGACTACATAACTAACTTTGACTGACCTTTTCGCCATTGTGGTACATACCTGACAAAATATACGTTTGAAAATTTTTTTGGGTAAGGCGATCCGCCCACTAAGGCAAACTAAGGATAACTATCAACTGACATTGTATTTGTATGACAATGTGATGGCCCGCACACTACACACACAATCACTCAAACACCCGTTGTCAATGGTAACGCAAGCGGCGACTCGCGACTTGCACTGCTGATTGCCCTGGCCGGCCGTTGCTAGTTGCCATCTGTCAGCTGATTGTTCTTCGTCTATGGTTAAACAAGCTTTTTGACCAATCAAGACAGAGAAAACAGCCGATTTTAATTGGGAGTTTTCAGTTGCCTCGTCAGCGGAGCGCCTTAGCGCCTCCGCCCACTCAGGCAACTGAAAACTCTCAACTGCCAACTGTCTTTGTATGACAATGTGATGGCCCGCACACTACACAATCACACAAAACCCCGTTGTCAATGGTAACGCAAGCGGTGACTTGCGACCATCTTGCGACTGTCACGGCTGATTACCCTGGGCGGCCGTTGCTAGGTTGAGAGCTGTCAGCTGATTGTTCTTCATCTATGGTTAAACAAGATTTTTGACCAATCAAGACAGAGAAAACAGCCGGTTTTAGTTGGTTTTCAGTTGCCTCAGTGGGCGGAGCGCCTTACTGATATTTCTTCGGACAAATTGAATAATTCCTTATTTGAATTATAAAATGTTTCCTAAAATATTACACGGTCCATAACTAAGTAGGTTGGTATTATAAAGTACTTTTTCTATGGAAAAGTTGGTTATGATTATTATTAAATAAGAAAAAATTTTAAACATGCTTATTTGTTCTGTTCTAGTATAATTTTCATTTGAGAGAGAAAAATATAATTACCTAAAGAAATAATTAATCGTCTGCTCTAGGCAGAAATTGAAATGTAAGTTTAAAGATCGCTTTTAGGAGTATCTCTGCCTAATAATAAAAATGGTTTGGAATAAACTCTCAGACTAAGATGCATAACAATCCCCATAGAATTTAGATCTAAACTAAAAGCCTACCTTTTTCTAGACTCTCATACCCTTAAATTAAATATATCTATCTGAGAGTATCATTCCTGTATCGCCTTAAGACCGATAGGATGAAGGGGCCCGGGAAGGCCAATATTAATATCAAGGGACAACGTCCTCAAAGACATATCTACGAGTAACTTGTAGCTTTTAAACTGAGGAGACCTGGCACAAAGATTCTTTAGGAGGTCAAGATTCACCACGGTTTGTAAAGCCAAGAGTGATGATGGTGATGATTGCATATAACATGAATTGCCTATAACATACTTTTTTATTAGATTATCATTATTCGAATCCTTAGACAGGTACTTCGCCACCTTCCTCTTCCTCGTCTCCTTCCCTTGCCCACCTACCTTCAGCCTCATAACATACCCCAATTGGGTTATGTTATGAAGCTAAAGCTATAGTCTCACTGGCTCCAGACGGGAGCAGTTGGGACTCTTGTTAATCACTGTAAAAAAAATCCAAATATTACTATTACTATATATAGTCGTACAGGGACAAATTATACTTAATTTCGATTATATTTTTATACAAAGATCCAGTAACTTCGCAAACAATAGGTAAAAACAAATAGTAAATGCATCAGCACTGCAATGAAGGCGCCACCGGTATTGCAAGTGCTCGAGTGAAACGGGGCTTTCCTCATTCTTGATCTGTAATTTGCGAGGAAACTACCCCTAGCGATACTATCCCTACCCCTAGGCACTATTCAAATGCTCGCCGGGAGCCGGGTTCCCAGGCAGATGCATTTTCAAGAAAATATTAAATACGAAAGATTACGGGCGCTCTACAGTGGCATACAAACAAATAGAATTATAATGTTACTACTGCGAATGAAAGCGACTTCCTTGGTATTTAGCCGTAAGCTCGTACAAAGTATTGCTCCGTACAAAGAGTTCGAAGCAAGTAAATATTATTTTTTATTTAAATAACCCTATTTTTTAATAACTTTAGAATGTTCTTCCCATCATTTTAATACATCACTTAACCACTGGAGCGACAGAGCAATGACATACGAACAACACTGACAACGAACAACGAAGACATACAAACTGATTATAGTTCTATATAGCCAATTTAATTCCCTTATTTTGATTATTATCACATATTTGTAGGATTTATAAAAAATATATAATTAAATCTTTAACCTTAAAACATTTTAAAGAATCTAGAGATTATTTTTTTTGTTATATTTTAGATGTATAATATATTATATAGTCGTTTTAATAAAAAAATTTTTTTTTAATATTTTACACATTTTGGCAACAAAGCAATCCGAGATTTTGGAAATAGTGCCATAATGTGGCCAAAAGCGCTTGAGTGGTTAATAAGAAGATAATACTGATAAATCTTTACGAATACATGAAAAAGAACAAGACACAAGAAAAATAAGAAGGTCGCAACTGGGACTCATACCCAAGATCTCTCGTCATACCAAGTCAAGCGCCTTTAGCAATTCAACCATTGAGACCTCTTATTTTTAAATCATTTTTGTCAATTTTGAAATAATTTTTTTTAAATAAAAATATAGTGGATTAAAAATATCCATATTCATATGGACCAATAAATGTTGATTCCTTTTATTATTTTTTTAAATACATGATTTACCGAAAGTACATATAGTTTATTGTAATATTTCACCCTCCATATAACGGGTGAATTTTACAGTTTGAGGATATACATTCATTAGTATTGGTTGATAATTTAATTTTTTTTTTATAATTTTTTTTTTTTTATTTAACAATCTTTTTTTACATATTTCAACATTAAGTCCTATGCATATGCACACAATTCTTAAAATATTATTAATTATTAAACAATAAAAAGTTATATGTAGTTAGATAGGATTACAAGAATAAGATGAAGAAGTTTTAGCAATTCAACCATTGAGACCTCTTATTTTTAAATCATTTTTACAATCTTCAAACAGTTTTTTTCAATAAAAATATAGTTTATTAAAAATATCTTTATTCATATAGACCATTAAATGCTGATTCTGAATATAAAAGTTTTATTATACTTATATTTTTACACGCAGAATTTATAAATCAGCTTTTAAAAGCCACCACATTAAAATGCACCATTATGTTGGCTTCACTGCATTGCCTGTTTCAAAGATGTTTGAAAGACTTTCAGATTTTATAAAATTATAAACGGATATAAGCAATGAAAAATTTTAAATATCTGATTTCAAAAACAGATTAATTTTTTACGATTCATAGTTTTGACGCGGTAAGAATTTTTTGTTTTTTTTTTTAAATTGTTTTCTTTTTGTTGTAATTTTGTGTAGAAATTCCATTAAAACTGTTATGTTCTGCTTATTTGTGTCGTGGCTCACTAGCCCACGATGTCTTCTTATTAATAACAACGTAAGTTCGTTTACTCGTTTGTTGCAAATGATCGTAAAGACAATGGTATTGTACGTAACGTCTGATTACAGGTATGCTCTATTTTGGTCTGGCCGGCCGCGACGCGCTCCGACCGTGACTGTTTGCCAATGCGTTCATTCTGGAATCTTCGGCTGTGCCGATCATCCCCGAATGAACGTGGACTATTAAATAGGTATATGCTTATAGCTATACACTACAAAAACTAAAAAAAATATTTAATTATACAGTTGTATTATAAAGGTTATTTTAACTTTGACCAATCTTTCGATTTTTACTTTGTTTGTTTTGGAATATATAACAATTATTTCGAAGTGTGTGGTAAGCTTTTAGATGCAAATACGAAGCATGGTTTTATATATATTATAACGTTGATTAAATCATTTCTCACCGTAATACAAAAGGAAATAGTAAAACTATCGTTGTCCTACCACCCGATTCTGTCCCAGTATGGGATCGAGCATAGATGTACTGAATTGAACCTTTTGGTAAAAAAGTGAGTTTCTGGTAACTGGTGACGTCACATGGCTCCTTATGACATCACCGGCGTTTTAGCGGGCATCAGAAAATCAATATGTAGTTAAAAAAATATTTTTACTATTAAAAATAACTAAACAATTTAAATAAATCTGCTGTTAGACAGTCATTAATCGCTTACTGCTGTTAGACAGTCATAATGACTCATTACTATTAATTTTTTTTAAATAGACTAGAGTTTTTTACCTTTATTATTCCTCAAAAAATAACCCCAGCGTAATGGCATCGTTTTTAGCAAGCATTATAACGTAAGCAGAGCAAGAAGTGAAAAAATAATATAAATCTATTGCAGTGGGAAAAATTATAAATGTAGCCCTGATGGGGTGCGTCATGAACAGAAGAAATATTTCGTTTGTGCGATTAATGTCTTTGTAAGTAGATCGAGACGTTATTATTTCACTTGTAAAATTGGGTTTTTGTACATGAAATAACGTAAGAGCTTAAAGATATGTTTGTTTACAAGATTTCTAAAAGAAAACATGTAATACAAATATTTCATTTAGGGTGAATTACTTATTTAAAAATATATGTATGTATATTACATGGTAGGGAGTATATTTCGTACCATTAGTTCTTTAAAATATTAAGTCAAAAATTATAGTTTTGAGATAACAGCGATTGAAGTGAAGAATTGCTTGATGAAATTGATTTTCCAATGATTGTTTTAGAATTTTGTTTGCATATCACAGGGATTTTGCTTATCTCACAATAAAAAAAATATTAGATAAATAGTTTTTGCAATATTTCTTTTTGTTGCTGACTTAATACATTACAGCTTTAAAAATATATAAATTTCGGGATGCTACAATAACGATGTAAGAGGAATTCCGTTAAGAATAAAAATATTCAATTTTGTACTGTTATGTTGCATGAGTAAAATTGAGAAAGGGACCATCCGATGGTTTGGGCATGTAGAGCGAATGAACGAAGAAAGGAGCGTAAGGGTAATATATGACACAAGTCAATGAATTGTATAAGAGGTATGGGACGCTCGAGGAAGACATGACACGATCAAGTGAATCAACTACTTGAGTCGGGCCGGGTCATGAGTATGTATGAGACGATGTATGAATGTGAATGAGGCAAAGAGTGTGTGCCAAAACCGAGTGGTTTGGCGGTCCGTTCTCTCTGCCTACGGTTAGGCCGCTAAACGGCGTGATGGTTAGTTAGTTAGTTAGTTATGTTGCGGTAAATATAAGAATTTCGTATGAGTTTAAAACTTGTAGTCTTTCCAATGAGAAAACTATAAGACTAAAAATAATAATAAAAATTATAATAAAAAATTATAATAATACAGTGAAGCACTCAAATTCTAGGAATATTTATAAAATACGTTGGTGAAGTAACTCAGTACGACGCGTTTGAAACGTTATGAGTTATGTCAATAAAACGAAAAAATTCCCCATAAAACTGCATTATTACCAAAAAACACTATAAAATAAATATATAAAATCCGGACTGTTGTCCAGAAACACCAAGATATTAATATACAAAACTCTTATTAGACCAGTGCTCAGGTACGCAGCTGAGACATGGGTACCAACCAAGAAGAATGAGCGAGCACTGGACATTTTTGAAAAGATAATTTTGAGGCGTATCTTCGGACCTGTTCTAGAAAATAGATTTTGGCGCAGACGTTACAACAATGAGCTCTTCTAACGTCACAAAACGTATAAAACTGGGAAGACTTCGGTGGCTGGGTCATGTGGAGAACTGAACATCAAGCACCAAAGTCCCTGCCAAACTCTAGACCTATAGGACAAAAGGAGCCTGCGAAGGCCAAAATTAAGATGGAGCGACAATTTCCTCAAAGATCTATCTATCTACCTCGGAGCTTCCAAACTGGAAAGAGCTGGTACAAAGGAGAGATGAGTGCAGGAAGACTTTTGAAGAGGCCAAGACCCACCAGGGTTTGTAGAGCAAAGTGTGATGATGATGAAGAGTATAATTTTTTACTTAAACTCAAATTACTCGTGATGCGATGTATGCTCTACTTAAAAGGTTCAAAAGAATCGAAATATCGCTTGAAATATCTTTAGATATGTTTGGGGACTATACCATATTATTTGAATATTTCGTTAATTCATTTTTTCCCTATTACTATCGTCTTTCGATTTGTGTTACCCTAACTCGGAGAATTTCAGATTCCCACTGATTTCAGCCTTTCCTTACTGTTAATTTGTATCTCAGTACCTATTCATTTATATTAAATACTGCTGATACCCAGCGTGCGTTGCAATGCCTCTTAAATAAAGAAATTGTTTCTCCCTGCGTGTCCTTTCCCATTCGCCCCCGTTTCCCTTCCGCCACCTCTTCTTCACCCTCGTCCCCTCCCCTCCCGCATCCCTTTTTCACCTTCTCCGCGTTCTGCCTCCCCCCCCCCCCCTACCCCCTCTGCCGCTGACCCCTCTGCCGCTGACCCCTTCTCGCGAATCTCCAACCTCACGAATTCCCCTTCCACATTCTCCGCCTTCCCCCTCCCTCGTCTTCCCTCCCGCGAACCACACCTCCTTTATTCCCCTCCGCCCCTCCCGGATTCCCTTCCCCCTCTAGATTTTTTTCCTTGCCGCTAAACCCGCTTGTGCCCTATTGCAAACTTTTTTTGTAAATTTCAGAACTCCAGAACTCACCAATATAGCAAATTTGCTATATAGAAACCTTCATGGGCATGTCCACAAAATTATCACGTTTTTATCGCAATCGGATGTATAGGAAATATCTGTAAATATATCAAATGCGTGACCTGTCAAACGTACGAAGTTAAAAAATTATTTCTTTCCGTAAGAACCTTCTACAGTATAATATAACTTTTTTTTAAAAGACGAATGAAATAGGAAAAGGCATTCTAAAGTTATGGCGTGACCAAGAAAAACAGGGATTCATTTATATATATATATATATTTAATTATGTAAATATTCTAAAAGAATCCCAACTATCATGAGCCAGCTGTGAGGCTGAAGGGAGTTGAAATTGAAGGACAGGGGAAAGAGGAAGGTTAGGAAGTTTCTGGATATTAATTTCCAGGTATAATATTTTTTATTAAATCTTTCATTGAAATGAAATTGGTATTAATTGGTATTATTAATATCAGCTGTACACTCTCTTCGTCTTTTAAAATGTATAAAAGCGTGAAAGCCCGGTTCCAAAAGTTTTGATTCTTTAAATAGTTATTTTTTTAAACTCTATTTTATTTAAGAAGAAGAGAACAATCATAATCTAAATTAAAATATGAAAAAATATTGGTAGCAACTGGGACTCGAACCCAGATCTCACGTCTTACCGGGACGAGCGCTCTAACCAATTGAGCCAATGGAATCTATTACGAGACTGTCGTATTTGTCAACTTCATATTTCAAATTTCAGAATTAACAATATTATCTTCCACTAATGTTTTTTTTTTCTACTGAGATCTGGGTTTAAGTTCCAGTTGCGGCCATTATGTTTCATTATTTTTCTGTGTCTTGTTCATTTTTATATTTTAATTTAGATTATTATTTTTGTCTTCTTCTTTTTTAATAAGTTGCCAAAAAGAATTTCAAATTTTTTTTTTTACTTTTCAAAATTGAACAAAAGAAAAATCAAAATTTTCAGATTGATAATAGAGGTTTTTTGAGTTCTCTATGTGTAGATAGATCGACCAGTCTCCCACATGTTACACTATTTTTCGGCACAGTGTATAAATGAAAAATAAATTATTATCTTTTCCCTCGTTCTTCGTCGATAATCGCCGCTTTACTTTCGTAATATGAGCGTGACAACAAATTAAACCTTGCACCTAATACTATAAAGGAATAATTCTTAAAAAACAAATGTGTATTTTGCTTTTAGTTAAACGTACAAATTGTCGTCATACAATCTGTGAAAACAATATACCTAATTGTTATATACAGTATTTAATTTACACGATTGTTTGCGCCGTTGCTTCTTAATCCTTTGCCACTTACCTCCCACGAACAAAACATTACATTCACGACATAATCTCTGAGAGCAAACAAGAATTCATGTAGGAAATGTGTTTTACTTGATGGAGACTGACATTTTCAAAATAGCCCGGAGCTATCATATAAAGTATAAAGGCACGGTTGTAATTTCACCATAATTCTCGTAATAATAATGATGACTTGTATAGCACCGTTTTTGTGAAAAATCACCTCAAGGGCGCTGTACAAATTTTAATAATTTCTACAATCTTACTTCTAACTAACTACACATTAGACAAATATAAAAAGCGTATGGCTAAAACAATGGATGCAAATCCACCGGTTCTTTGATCAGCAATACAAAACTATATGTACAATGCATATGAACAACTAGCGCGGTGCTGCCCAAAAATGTACATGTACATGTACTTATTTTTAATTTTTTTTTTTTGTTTATTTATGATAATGTACAGGACCATACTTACCTGGTAGGTCACTTGAGATTAAAGTTAAAAGATGTTTATTTATATACAGTTTGCGCGCAGAGGACATAATTGCGAACACATGTTCTTGGAAAAGTCATTATTTGATCCTGGTATATATTTTAATACTAATATATAATTATGTTATTTAATGAACGTGTTTGGGAAAAGCAAAATTAATTTATGGGCGGTACAGTAAGTAGTACATGAATTTGATTAGAATATTTATTTTCTTAAATGAGCTCTAAGTCTCTCGTTAAGCGACGGATTGCTGTGAAGGCTTCGAATGATATTAATCTAATAAGAAAATAGATTAAGATAAATTATAGGCAATACGCCATACAGATAGATTTATTTAATTTAAGGGTATGAGAGCTTAAATAAGTAGGTTTTTCATAGACGATGTACTTATCAGAAAAGGATGTTATAATGGAGTATGCAGCGGTAAGATCTTAGTTACCCACGCCATAGCTTATCTTTTTTTAAATGTACACAGGGTGCTAAGGGACGTACTTGACTTTTTTTAACCAGTGATTCCTGACATTATTTAGAGTAAAAAATGTTCCTATAATTTTAGAATCCGGTGACATTTTTAATGTTTTTTTTTCTTCACTAAAAACCTAAAAAAAATTGTAAGTTTAATTAATAATATTAAAATCATTTCTCTGAATATAACTTGTTATCCTTGTTGTTTTTTTACAGATATTCTCTTTCGTAATACGGTCAAATAAGGTTTTCCTTTACATCATGAATCAGGTGTAAATAAATCACTGAGAAAAATTTTTGAAACTCAACAATGGTAGTAAAGAATATTTTATGATATTACGCAATTTCGTAATTTATTAAAGTTCAATTAATTTTTAATTTTCGAAACTGCAACAATATATTTTAACGTAAATCGTATCAGACAAGCTTTAAAATGGGTATCACAATTGTTTTTTGGATAATAATCAATAAAATATGTTTTCTTTTATTTCGCAGATGTCTATTGAATTGTAAATTTCTTTTTTTGAAAAATAACGATTCTGTGGCAAATACATTTATTTAATAAATTATTTCAGATATATTTTAAGATTTTCACAGCCAAAAGTATTATCGTGATTTATTTTTGGTTTATTTTGCCGTGGTTCGCCACCTCCTTCATTAGCCCCCGTTTCTGACAGCTTTTTAGAGTCCGTGATTGGCTGATGATAGACGCTGTAATGCTGTCCGAAACATAACGATAACCGCAAATAAATCACGATTAAGAGCGATTGACCAGCTGCTGAGAATAAAAGTTTTAAAATGCTTTCAACTTTACAGGGAGGTTCCGATGAGAAAGATCGATTATTCCCCGTATCAATTTTTTTTAAATAAAAATTTAATATCGATTTATTTCATTCAAAACTTGCTTTAATTTATACCTACATTCAAGTAAGCAATAAAAATGCTCAAAACGCACGATGATAAATTATTAAATATCGTGTACTTTTTGTAAGTATTTTTTGATCATAAGTATTTATGATTTTTTAATAATGTCTAAAAAGTGTGTAAAAAAAATCTGAAATATTTTAGTTTGTAAGACCTAAAATAAATAGAAAAACTGAGGTATTTTCGTCACAAAACACGTTCTCGGATTTATTTTTTAATGATTTTATTTTAATTAAAATTATAATTCTTCAAACTGTAACTTGATTATGTATTAAATTATTTTGTTGTGTGATTATATGATTTGAAATTTGTGTTGTTTAATAGAATCTGTCGTTTGAAAATTGAACAAATCTGTCAACGAACAACGGTATAACCATAGTATATTAAAAATACACTTAGTTTTTCAAAATTTTAAAACTGCGTGTACCAGATATAATAATAATCTTTCAAAATAAATTTATGTTTTTTTGTAAAAAAGAGTCAATACGTCTAGAATTTTATTCAAAAATTACTTATTTACGGTATTCTCTGGTAAAACCCTCAGCTTCAAAAAACAATTACAATTGTAAAAGGTGCATATTCCTAAAATTAATCAGCATCCTCTGATAATTCATGTTTTTCAAAAAATGACCTGGCCAATTTTATCGGCCAACAAAAAAACAAATTTAAAAAAAACATTGCCCACGAAGGACTGCTGAGAGATAAAAAAAAACTTTGTTTTAAATAAGCAAACAAATAAATCACCTACTTACTTCCAGAAGAAAAAAGGCGAATTGTGACACTTGCCTATGAACAAAAGAATATTGTGTTCAGAACAAAAGACCGATTCTAATATCCCTTTTGGCTTTGTGACAAGACCTTTTGTGTATATATATATTTATATTTTTCTGATAAAAGATCCCAGAGGAGATTTGAGTGCCTGAACGTCCGTCTATTACTGGGATCAAACTCTCGTATAACTTGTAACTTGTTTAAACTTTTTCACTACCATTGTCGTGGGCACAACTTGTTAAAGTTTGTTTGCCGGTTTCTAAAGCTCTTCAAGGGAGATTGCGCGAAGACTATCAGGATGAAATACATAATATTAGACCTAACGAGGCATTTTCGAAAGTAATAATTTTATGTATTTTAAGCTTCTGCCGGCGACTTCATCTGCGCAGTATCTACGTATATACCAAAATTCTTAACCTATTTATTTAAAATATCTATAATTCTTGATTCGGCTTAAAGTATTAGGCCAGTACTTCAAATAAATTCACTCATTAAAATATTTTCTAAAATGGAATTTTGATTTAACAATCATTGTTTTGCAAAATGTCATTCTCAAATTTTGACATTTTCTATTAAACAATAATAATTATTTTTAATATATTTAAAATAAATAGCTAGCTTTATAAATGATAGCCTATATGTTCTTCTGATGTATGAGCTATATTATTGTAAAGTTTCATTAAAATCCATTCAGTAAATTTTGCGTGAAAGAGTAACAAACATGCGTACATCCATACAAACTTACGCGTTTATAATATTATAGTAAGATAAGAAAAGATCTATGTCAACACCACCTGAAAGACTAAGAGAGTGAAGCAAATATTTTTCTAAACCATATCATGTACCTACCCAAGACCAATTTATTGTTTTAATAAATTATTTATGCACCGATTTACTACGAGTATTTGATAATGAGGAAGGAAGAAAGAAAAAAAATAACTTCATAAGACACCAGCAATCCTAATTCTAGTTCAAAAACAGTAATTCTAGTTCAGAATAAAAAACAGTTCCGAAATACTAGATACTCTCCGTATCGACCTGGTTAAACAACCATTCAGCATCAATTCGGAAATGGCTTTAACCTTGTTAAGGGATGCATGATTTGAAGATGATTGGCTGTGAATAGTCAGATTCTTCCCAACCTTCATCTTCCATCTCTACTCCCTTCAGCCTCACGCGGGTTCGAACCCGGCATGTGAAAATAAATTTTGTTTAATTGATTTGTGTTATTTCACAATTAATTATTTAAAATAATATATGGTATATTTGCGGCACGCTCCAGAGTGGAAGATACTCTTAGTATCGCCCTGGTGTAAGACCACCATTCAGAATTGAAACGTTGCTTATAATGGCTTTAGCTATGTTTAGTGACTAGATTTGAATAGCCAGGTACTTCCCCACCTTCCTCTTCCTCGTCTCCTTCCCTTCCCCGCTTACCTTCAGCCTCATAACATACCCCAATTGGGGACGCCATAGTCAACCCCAAATAACCCTCAAATTTCTACCCAACCCTCATCATACCTTTTTTGGGAGGCGGGAATGGGTACCGCTGCCCCGGGAACCATTTATTGGATAACCAACATCTCTGCCATAGGTCACCCCAAGTGGTTCGCTACGTTTGGTGACTTAGCAGGGGTGCCCGGGTTCATGGGGTTCATTGTCTGGGTCTTGGCAGCGGATGATCTAGACACACTGAACCCCAGATTCCTACCCAACCCTCATACCTTTTTCCTTCCCAGAACTTCCTCTCCTTCCTTTTCTTAAAAAAATACCCTCCACACAGCATCCTCAAAGATGACATAGGTCCTGAGGGAAATTATTTTCCTCAAAGCCTCCTGTGTGAACCTAATGTAAAAAAAAAAACCTTTTTCCTTCCCATAACTTCGTCTCATTCCTTTTCTAGAAAATACCCTACGCACCGCCTCCCCTAAAATGACATAAGCCACGAGGAAAGTTTTTTCCTCAGGGCCTCCTATGTGGAGCTAATGTAAAAAAGATAAATGTCCCTGAAAAAAGTTTTTTCCTATGTGAAGCAAATGTAAAAAAAAAAAATAATGTGATCACTCCAGATATTTCATAGATAAATGTCATTAGAACTGACCTTAGTAATTATTTATTAATCATTCTAAACTGTTTACTCTCATTTTATTTATGTACTTATATGTTTCGAAAACAATAAAAATAAAATATTAAGTTTTGGCATGTATTCCATCTCAACATCAAGCCACAATGTCCCCTCAATGCACAAGTATAGCCCCGACAATACTTGACATAATATAAGTTCTGTTTTTAATGTATGCCAAGCCACGACCCAGTATGTTAAATAGTTGTATGCAGCCGTGAGCCATGTGCACACCTTAGCTTTAAAGCTCGGTTATAGGTTAAACGAAACTTCGCTGGTTGAAAGTAAACTTAGGTTAGTCGCAATAACAAGTGTTAAGAATAACGTGAACGAAAGGTTTTTGTGGTGGATAGAAATTACATTGGCACGTTTATAAAGGATTTTCACTTTTGTTCAAAGCGAATGTTAACGTGAAGATTATGTATCTTTTTTAACTGAATGTATTTATTATATTCTAAATGTGTATTCTTACTTTTAGTTGCTTTATACTAAATTTACATTTTCTTTGAGTTATCCCTAATTATTTTTTTATTACAATACCTCTACCAAAGTAAAAATATTAGTTAGATTATTAACAAATGTATTTACTACCCCATCTAACATATTTTAAATTTAACACTACTCGTCGCCCAGTGCTTATTTGTCCAAACGACCATTTTAGTTTTTTCTTCAAACTTCGCAAAATTACTATGTGGCGTCATTTTGAATTAAATTAAACAAATAATTTTGTATCGACCACATATAATCACAATTACCTACATGTTTCGAAACCGATGGTTTCTTCGTCAGGGTAGTAATGACATTAAATAACAAAAGAAACAAACAAGTATAGACTAAAAAGAACAAACTAAAAAGAACTATGGACAAAAATATTATAGAGAGTGTTGTTACTTGTTCTTTAATTAATTAAAAATTAAAAATAAAAATTATTTTAGAATAGGAAAAATTACATTATATAAATTATCCAAAACTTAATAAAGATGTTTAAAGTACAAAAATAAATTATTTTAAATATAATTATTAATAAGAAAATAAATTTAAGAGATGGCTATTTAAAAAAATATTTGGTTATTATTAATATTTAATTTACTATTAACACTTTTTCTAATTTCTAAGATTGCTAATTGTAAATCTGTTGTGTTTGTGTGTAAAATTTTTAACCCTTTATTTATACCAAAATAATGATTTGTTTCAAAAATGTGGTTGGCAAATTCAGAATAAGTATTATTATTCAAACACCTTAGATGTTCCTTAACTCTAATATAAAAATTTCTAGACGTCTTTCCAATATAAAAAAAAGTTACAATCGTTACAAATTAATTTATAAACTCCAGATTTGTTCAAAAAATCACACTTATCCTTGTTATTTAATATATAAATTACTGCTAATTTTTGTGAAATTGGATGGTTCCATGTATTATGTATAACGATATCCGTATACGTGTCTTTGCGATAAATATTAAAATCAAATTTATTATTGATAATAGAAATACTTAAATCTAAAAAAATTAAATTAAGCTTTTATAAATTTTTCCAATTTCTAAGGTAAATTTTATTTTTTGTGGAGTTTATTAATAACATCAAAATATATTAATCAATAAAGTTAATAACAAAAGATATTAATAAAGCATTTTTAGGGATATTCAAAGATTTTGTTTTGAAGAGTTTTAATTTTCAATGTACTATCGTTACTTAAATTTTAATTTTTATGCTACCGGTTTCGACACATCCGTGTCATTCACTAGCAAACTTAAAACCAAACTTAAAATTTAAAACAAGTATAGAAATGAATTAGATGTTATTAGGTGGGGGTGGTGGGAGGGGTGATTTTGTAAGCATAAAAATTTTGGGTAGCATAAAAATTTAAATTTAAGTAACGATAGTACATTGAAAATTAAAACTCTTCAAAACAAAATGTCTAGAAATTGTTACATAGTTAATGCCCAAGAAATACAAAAAAATATTCAAAGATTTTAATTTGTCAATTAACTCAAGGGAATTTTCAATTGTATATTTGGGGTTAAAATTTTTATTTTTTTAAATTATATTTGGTTGAAACAAAGTTATTTGTTTAATTTAATTTTAGTTTTTGTTCAATCTCCGTTTTAATATTAAAAATAAAGCATCAAAAACGATAATTATTCACTTTTTTAAACTAATGAGACATATACCTTTACGGAAATAGCTTCATCTTAAACACCTTTCATTATGTTTAATTGAAATAATGAAAGAAAACCTCCTCCTCCTGTAAAAATTGCTACTGGTCGTTTGGAAAATTAAGCACCCTGTGGACGTACTTTTATTTAACATATTACCATAAATTAATGGTTGTTTATTAGTTGTGTAAAAGTTAAAACATTATAAGTAAGTAAGTAGTAAAGCCCAATAAAAGTAAAAACATTGTAAGTAAGTAAGTAGTAAAGCCCTAAAAAAGTTAAAACATCGTAAGTACGTAAATAGTAAAGCTCTATAAAAGTTAAAATATTCTAAGTAAGTAAGTAGTAAGGCCCTATAAAAGTTAAAACATTGTAAGTAAGCAAGAAGTAAGGACCCTATATTTTGTTTTGTCATTTTATCATCGTTAGGTGTATAATAAATTTAGGTGGTGTGTGAAATGTGCTGAGTCAGCGGAAGCCAACCGGATGCCAACTTAGCGTTTCGAGTAGTACAAAACAAAAACACGTCTCTTTGGCGAAGAATCCTTTTAGAAACTGTTTAGTTGTGGTTATTTTGTATTTATATAAAACGGTTTACTCGTTCATGAAAAGGCAAGCTCATGATGGAACTGGCGTAGTAATTATGTAAATAAAGTTGAAAACATTCAAATATTCGATTGGCAACATGCAGGAAACATCGCTAGTTGCAAGGCAACCAATAATCGACTTCCAAGAAAATCAATATCGCCAATTGACATAACACCTTTCGACTTCTAGGCTTCAGAAAGTCAAATAAAATTATGGATCTGCACAAGAAAGAATTTCGGTATCTGAAAACGTATAAAAAATTTCAACAGAAAAGAAAAAAAAATCAAAAGCTTATTAACCTAAAAATGCTTATATCAATTCGATAAGTTTATTCCAAAAGCAACACTGAAAAAATATCGTGTGCCCACATAAGCATTCACCGCAATTCTATACAACCGACAAACGTAATAATAAACGCAATTCAAAACATCTCCGATCCAAGAACATTGTAATTTGATTTTCTTTGAATTCTGTGATTTCATTTTACGAGAAATTCTCCAAGAATGCGAATACAGGGCGTTCTGCGCAAAGTAGCTCTAAGATGATTAACATCTGTAGGAGGTAATCTAGGGGAAGGGGTTGCAGCCACCCCTCTCCAACCCCCTTCTACTCCCCTCCCGGTGGGGGGAGGCAGTGGGGGATGGGTGTACCGACAATCCCTTAAAAGCTGAGATAGGGATCTCCCGCAGTTTTCTATATCCTTTTATTAATCCACGTACGAAGTTGAGCGGAACCTTTTCAGATTTAAAAAAAAATAATGCAATAACTAATTCAGTATCCTTTGTGTGGGGCGAGTAATTCCAAGTATTCCTTCTGTTTTTTATAATTTAAAAACCGCGAAAGGATCTCAACTGCACGAAACTATACGGAGAAAAATGTTATTCTAAAATACGATCATTTTATTCGTAAAAACGGATAAAAACGGGACTGAAGTTCTTACGAACAAATTAACAGGGTTTCAATGTTTATTGGCGCGTACATGTAAGAATAATTTGTTGGTATACGTAGTTTTGTACGTATACCAAAAAAAATTTCTTACATTTTCCCGCCAATAAACATTGAAACACTGTTAATTTGTTCGTAAGAACTTCATTCCCGTTTCCAACCGTTTTTACGAATAAAATGATCGTATTATAGAATAAAAAATTTCTACCTATAGTCAGAGCCAGAGTATCGTATTCTAATTTGTGGAATGTTGTGAGGATTAAGGGGATACCCGGCGGTGATTTTTCTATACAAACGTATTCCCTATTTATCTCTCTGGATTTTAACCCTAGACAAAATATTGTTTTTACGTAAAATAGATATCAACTACTACCTTGTCGGCATTTTTTTGTTTCTTTTGATAAGTTACTTTTTATAGAAGTTATGACCTTCCAAAAATCAATAAAATTGTCTGGTTTAAACGCCGTGAAAAGAAGTTCAGTATACAAACTAGACAATGTTTTTTTTTAAAAAAGCAAAACGTACAGACATAGAAGAGTTTTTTCTTATGTAGTTGGTAAAAAAAATTGAAAATCAGTCCACTTTTGGAGGAGAAAAGTGGCGAATACATACCTCGATTTTAGTTAGGTATTAGTAGCTCGAGGTGCATTGTCCCTTTCGCTCAATATCCGGTGGAGTGAGAGCAACAGTGACAGCAACAATTTAGTAAAATCTATTTTTCAAATTTCTCCACCACTGGGTATCATATTAAGGTAGTCAAAAGTAAAAAGAGACGACAAAGAGGGAGGTGGGTAAGAATCTGGCTATTCGGATCTAGTCACCAAACACGTCGAAAACCATTTCAAGGAATCTTTCGATTCTGAATGGTGGTCTGGTGTCTTCCAATCTTTAACTTGCCGTAAATATACATCACAATGTTCGCATTCCTGTGTTCCAGGCTGACGTGTTCATATTACCCTGAGTATTCAATGTAACTTTGCATCGTACTATCTCAATATTCAATGAGTTTTACATCATCACTATGTAACGTCCTACTAAATCTTTTAGTTCATCACCATCTTAACAGCAAAACCATCAATAAATGTCAATAAACGCCAAACCCCAAAACAGATGCACATGTAAGTTTTAAAAACGGAACGAGACGAAATGGTGCTTGTTGCAATTTTGGGTTAATATGTGTAGGAAAAAACAGGTTATGCAAGGAAAGGGATAACCAAACACTTACCACTGTACCTCTGCGAGCACACGGCATTAAGGTACACGACACGACCACATTATGCTTATACGGTTCAACCGTGATACCTCAAGGTAATTATCGTGCACAAAACGAATGAGTACAACACCATATTATGTATTTCCGAGTTGGTCAAATCACTTTGTTACTTAAAAAAGAAACCGTGAACACAAAAAATACAAACAACTTGACTATAAGTCAATAAAAGTTCCTATTGAAAAAAATATATTTACTTTGTATACAAAATATGTGTTTTGAATCCTAGAACGTTATTTAATTACCGCAATTAACGTTCATCACAACCAAAACATTATATTGTTTAATTATTTCCGTAATCATAAATTAAGTTTGAAAGTTATTTACGTGTGTAGTAATTATCTAGAACAAGAGATATTTTTAATTTCCACCCGATCAAGTTATCTACCCCTGAGAAATTGTGCTCGATCGTTTTCAGGTTAAGATCTAGAGGGAGTGGATAAGAAGGTGGGCGAGGGGGGAAGATGGCTTCAAAAAATATACCAACCCTGGAACAAATTTAAATTTTCATAAAAATGTCTTTGTTTTTGTTAAAATGCCTTAAAAGCATTTTGTTTGCAGCGTCGGAAACACGATAAGTGTTTGTGTTGGTACTATCTGTTTTATATTATAATATATTTAGAGAATCATCCGATTTTCAGGAATAAATATGTTATTTATTGAAAATCAAAATGTTTTTTATGAGTAATGCAAAATATCAAACACCTCAAAATTAACTTAATTTAATAACTGGTTTTCATAATTACCTGGCAAAACCTGTGTTTTGTTAAATGATTTTATTTATTTTACATGTTTGTTTTATCAGCAATGCTCACGCTAACTAAAACACTATTAGAAACCTTTATTTCAAAAAAGTTATAAATCTGTGCACGCTGCAAAAAAAAAATATTACAAATTGTTTTGCGAAATTGCGTAAATTTTCGATTAAACGCAATAAATATTTTGAGCGTTGTTCAATGTACATGTTATAATTTTGACAAGATGAGTGTAGATATATTGTTCTGGAAAAGATAATTGAAGGAATAATAATTTACAAACAAACTTGGAATTTTTAATGGGTATTAAAATTTTATAGTAACTGGACAAACTTTTCGAATATATCTTCGATTCAACTTAAATACGAGTACCATAAAATACAACTATAAACTTACGTCGGGGGAGATGGTAAATACTGCATTTTAACAGCTATTTAACAGCGTTATATTTTAACATTATAACGCTGAAATAGGTTTTTTTTGTTGATTAATGATTTTTATTGTTAAGATACGTACTTGACTTTAACCAGTGATTCTTGACATTATTTGGAGTAAAAAAAGGAAGAAAAAAAAATTGTCTCCGATGACATTTTTGATGTTTTTTTTTTCTACATAACATAAAAAAAATAATAGGTGTTGGACAGTTGGGGGCGGGTAAAGCGGTGAGACGGTTACTCAACTAAACGACCAGTGACGTCATGCGAGAGAATTTTTTTGTTGTTGGATTTTGAAGAGAAAAAAAAATGTCCTCAAAAAAGTCACCGGAGACCAAAATTTCATTTACATTTTTTACTCCAAATATTGTCAGGAATCACTAATTAAAGTAAGTCAAGTACGTACCTTAACACCCTGTATAGATCAATGTTACATGTAATATATTGTATATTTTAGCTTTAACGTGTATTTGTCCAAATGTTGTGTTTTTTTTATATTTTCATCAAATTTACCTGTTTTATTTTTAAAGAGACGAGATAAAGTTTTTTTTGTGTAAATTTGTTGAGTTTATTTTTTAGTTATAACAGGACTTCGCAATGCTCAGTCAATTACTATGACTTTCTGTTTCTGAGTTAACTCCTGATTAAAAAAAATATGACAGACATTTTTCGTAATGCTTGTTCCTTGCAATATAATTTATTGTTGAATATCGATTTTCATTGTCATTTTTGAAACCCCTGCGATGCGAGAACGCGGCCAAGCTAAACAGGCCGAACGCTTGCAAAATGGCAGACATGATTTTCTTTTCGCTCTGACGTTATTTAAATTGAGATTGATTTGCGTGAAATCAGCGCCTTCCCCTCGCACGGGAGAAGCGAAAGAGGGGGTACAGGAACAGGGAGTAAAGGAATACGGTGAACAAGGTTGGGAATATTATATATATATACGTACATCCTGTTTCATAATCAAATGTCAAAGGAAATATTGAGAGAATTTGGAATTAAACTGTAACAAATTTATTTTGTGGCTCAAGCTTCCTGGAGTGCAGCGAATAATTTTGGAGACAAATTAATGGCTGAGATGACTAAAACATCTGGTTCTCAGCTAGGCGTCGGTGGTTCAATTTCTTTCCTAGTTCGAATAGCATCTTCCGCTTGTAACTTATAATTGTGGGAAGAATTCAAAAATTGTCAGGTTATTCGTAACCTACGAATGTTTTTCTTCGTTTTACTGAAAAAGAGAAAAATGATGTCCAGTTTATGGTAACGTTTATGCCTGATGTGTATTGGCCCATTTAAGATTTTACTGTTATATTGGTATGGCAGAATAATAGTAAAGAAGCTCGTATTATCCCAAAGTAAAATCCCGAATGATAGGTAATTAGGAAGAGACGCCGTTTATCTTTAATATATTGGGTAGGTAAGATACCATATTGTATCTATCATAAAAAAACTTCAGCAGCGCATTCTGTACAATGTTTTCGTGTTATATTTATATTTTATATACATACATACAACACAGCAGATTAAAGAGGTTTTTTTTTTAACAAACTGCCAAATTCAATAGAGATAACATTTCTCGTGTGTTTGATTTGGGGAAGAGGCCATTGGTTAAAAAGAATAATTCTAAAAAAATTCTCCCCGCTTCCCTTCTATAAAAATTTTACATTTATATATATTACCATTTTATAATGATTACATCTGAAATATTTTTTAGAGTTCACATTTATTTTATTTATTTATTGTTTCTTTACATGGTAGGTATTATTGTTCACATTTTAATATTAACCTCACTAGGACAAGCCTGTTTTGAGGATTTTACCTTCTAACCATTACCTTCTAACCTCGCTGTTGCAGGTGGAACCTTTTTATTCTAAGAGGTCAAAGGGCATACATATGAATTTTTTTGATAAGGAAATTTTTGGTTGGTTGTTTTTTTTATGTTTTTTTTGACAGTATAATAATTATAACGTTAATTATTGTTTATTAGTAATTCATCGCATGTATTAACTATTTTTTAAATATCGCTGTACATTTTTCTACATTTTTCACACTACACTGGAGGCCTTGATGAATAAAAAATCCCTCAGGACCTAGTTCATCTTTGGGGATGCTGTGTTGAGGATATTTTTAGGGAAAGGAAGGAGAGGAAGTTCTGTAAAGGAAAAAGGTATGTGACAAGGATAGGCATCTGGGGGTCAATCTGTCTAGGAGTGACGGACATATAAAGCCACCCCTCCCATTGACTGAAAAGTTCAAAAGGTCTCACCAAACCAAATGGGTTTTACCAAGCAAATGCTTCCGTCGCCAAGCCCTAGACAAAGCTCACCACACGAACCCGGGCACCCCTGCTAAGTCACCAAACATAGCTAACCACTTGGGGTGACCTATGGCAGGAGTGTTGGTTATCCAAAAACCGCTAATTTTGTAATACGATAATGATCTCTAAAATTTCATTCTTTAGAGTTCATTATCGCATTACATTACTGTGTTAGATGTATTTCTAAGAGGTTACAAAAATAAAAATTTCGATTCGTGCGCTTTTTTAAAGTACAATTTTTTTTTAACCAATTTGTAAATTTATTTTCAGTGTTCCGTATCCTGCGGCAGCGGCATGCAAGTGCGCGGCGTGCAGTGCGCGGGGGGCAGCAGTGAGGGGGCCGGCAGTGACGAGGCCTCCTCGGGCTCCGAGGTACCCTGCCCCGTGCCCTCCAGGCCCCCATCCCAGAGGCCCTGCTCTACGGGCATCGTGTGCCCCACATATCACCCTGAACATGCGGTGGACGTGAGTTTATTACGGTTTTTTACGAACTCCATATATTAAATTATTTTCATCAGTTGAAGGACGTATAAGCCGGCAACTAAATAAGTTACTCTAAGGCGTAGGCTACGCATTCAATATGGATCGCATTGCTACCCTACACGTTCAATAAATATCACGACATTTGATAAATATTGACGGATCACAATAAATGTTGAACGTGTAGTGTTCGCCTTACAGACATCCGAGAGAAGATATCTTTTCTCATGTAATAAAAATCTACCGTGTAAAATTCGGTTTCATGACAACTTAACACCGTGGCATTTCAACACCACTTTGAAATGTGGAAAAAAATAGTCCATTAACTAATCTAATGTAATCAATTGAACCATTTTTTTTCCATCACTTTTAATGACCTTTTTATTTATTTATTTATTTTTATTTAAACGCCCATAGGGCTTTTACAAACATAAATCAATACATGTTTTGATTAATTACAGTGAAGAGTTAGAAGTGAATAAAATACAGGTAAATAACAGAAAATATTGAGACACATAATACAGGATGAGTTGACCAAATCTAGGTATTACAGAATATAAATAAAGTTAAAAAAAGCCTGCCAATATCCTCCAAATCAACAATAATATGTATTAATAAAAATGTATTAAATTGATATTTTCAATAGTTTATGAATTAATTAGAGTAATAGTTCGCAAATACGGCATTTAAAGTTTGCCAAATTCAAATTATTGGCAAATACATCAATATTGTTTAAATATTGGTTACCAAGACTATGTAATCGTAGTATTGGGGAATGCAATTTATAGTTAGAATGAGATGTGTGTATATAAAATGTTAATTTTATTTTATTATTTAAAGGAGTGATGAAGTTTTACATTGTTGATTTATACGGTCACCGTAAAATTCAATACGCAACTAGGGCAATATTATTCAAAACTACAGGATTCTACCAAATCAAACATGGCTAAGAGGACAGAATGGTTGATAATCAACTTGAAAACATTATGAAGGCAATGTAAAGACAACTAGGGATTTAATAATACAAAAATATTCTGACAAACTCCAGGCCGTCTTAGAATAGGTAACCCCTGTGAGGAGGATTTTGGTTTGGTATTTGGTCCTCAAATCCAAATTTAAAAAAGCCTTAAATACTATCCAAGTTAAAAACAACTATGTTGTTATTATTACTGATCAATTTATTTAAAAAAAAACTGAATTTCGCAAATGTTTAAAAAATGGTTTACAGCGTTAACATTGTTTGGGGCAGAATTGATACTTCATTTATATTATTTGTTTTTTTTTTTCAGGATGACATCGAGGACCTTATTCCAGGGGTAGTTTATCACACCCAACCCTTGATCCAGCCCTATCCACCCCCAAACCAGCCCAAATCTGAGAAGCTAATCGGCGAGCAGATCGTCCCTTCGGAGGCCACGTGAGTCTCTTTCTTACTCTTGTTCGTTCCCATCAAATCAGACACCGTCATCAGCATGAATTTCATGGTTTCCTTTTTTAGATCCTGTTGATTAAACTAAATTAATCATAGATACGTAAACAATGCATAAGTTAAGTTAAAAAATTCTAATACAAAAGAAAATTATAAATGATTTTTTTTTCATCATTTATAAATATGATGAACACTTTTAAATTTAACATTCTTATAAATAACCATTTACCTGACATCAATGGTTATTTATCAGTTGTATAAAATTTTAAATATGTTTATCAGTAAAGTCCAGTATGTTTTAAGTCATTAGACTAACCACATAATTTTTTTAAATAACTCTTTAAAAAGATTTGGTTTATTAGTGAGCCCAAAAATATATTAAATATCACATTTAATTACAACGTTGAATCCTAAAAACTACCGTTTTAAACTAATTAAAAATATTTATTTTTTTAATAAATTGTTGTAAATATTAGATTATAAAATATATTTGAATTTTAAAATGCTTGGAAGAAAAGCACGAAAAAAATCATTTCGTAAAGAATACCGTTGAATCAAAATTTAGATATTTCGAAATGTTAAATATTGTTACATTTTTGTCATTAGTATAAATAATGTTTTTACAATATTTTTTATCGTCTGTGGTTAGTTAGCCTCTTTATTTATTCGTATTATTTTATGAATATTTTTTTATGATATATTATTAATAACACAATAAATAATTTTATAATAATTATATGAAATGGTTAACATGGTATAAAATTCTATCTAGTATTACAAAACTGTTGTCATAATCGCTGATGACAAAATGTTAAATTAATTGTAAATTATTCAAATGTCAGCATTTCAAACGCCAAACAAAACTATAGCTTTTCAGATAAAATGAAATGCCGCTATGAAGCATTTGTATGCAACTTTCAAAATAAATATTTACATGCAGCTTTTACATACAGTTTACCAAACAGCTTTGCAAAAATCATAGTTTCGAACCTGAATTTTACAACAAATGCAGCTGTGAAATTGAATCATTTCTGGAAATTTAAATTATTTGTTAAACGTATTTAAATTAATAATATTATAACAACTGGGAAAACAATGTTTTTGTTATTGTTTTATGCGAAAATAAAAAGTTACGCAGAATAATATATTAAACATTGATTGATAAACGCAAATAAAACTCATTTTATTAATACGTGCTTCAAAATTAATAATACAATATAATATCTCTCAACTATAATTATGAAAATCCATTTTCTTTTAAATTCTTTTTTCTTTTCTCTCATCTTCTTTGACATATTTTTTTTCTATTTTATATACACATATATAAAAAATATATTATAATTTTCATTTTCCCTACACATTCTAAAAATATATGTTAATTTATTTTTTACATACGCTGCTCCGCCTTTTTCACAAGAGCATTGCTCAGTAAAAAGGTCACAATATATAAAAAATGTATTATAAAAAAAAAATATTAATGTTATGTACTACAACTGTAATTGTAATAAATAAATAAATAAAAATTTTTAAATATACATATATTTTAAGTATATAAAATAATATACAGAGAATCGCCTGGTGAAAGACAACCATCGAATCGAAACGTTGCTTAAAATAGCTTTTGCAGTGTTTAGTGACCAGATCTCAATAATACTTAATAACACTTCCCAACCTTCCTCTTCCCAATATCCTTCCCTTCTCAACTCCGTTCAGTCTTACAGTATACCAATAAATTAAGGATGCGATAGTCCTAGGCTCAGCTTGGAAACAGGGCAGTTGGGACTCTTGTGCGGACCTATTCACATATAAAATAGTGTAGACACTCGGTTGAAGTCGGGTTCTTATAAAGTTGTAATTGTAATGAAAAGAAATAAGGTTTAATTTTTTGTTAACAAGTTTAATATTTTTTTTGTTTTTTTATATTTAATAATGACGTTACTAAAAAAACAACCATTTAATTTTTTTAAAAGTTCTACTGTGTAACTATTTGCTAGGTCTGATAGCTGTTTTGCCTTCTGAAGGCATTATCAAACAGCTATCACGCGTAATTATAATTACTCAGCAGAACTAGTTTATAGTAAAACCGTTTTTTTATAAATAAAATAATTATAAAAAAATATCAAAATAAGAAATTAAGAACACATATAAAATCTTTATAAAATAAAGTGATAGTTTCCCTTAAAAAAATTTACGTATTTTGTCAGAGGCTAAAAATATTCCCGCTTTGCAATAAAACCCAAATAAATGCAATATTTGTTAACGTACCCAAAAACTTAAAAGTGTTTTCGAAAGGTGATGAAATAGGCTTTCAAATTTTATTGTTAGAAATAACCGTAGAATATTTTGTATATAAACATTTTGGATGAAAACTTTAAAAAGTTTTAAAAATGGCTCACTTTACCTTTTTTTAACTTAAATTACTGATAATGAAAATAATAAAAACATCCAGATATTTCATCAGACAAATGAATTATAAACGATACTGTCACTTGACTTTTTGCCAATTCATGTAAAAATATCACAAACTTTCATATATTTTTTTAAAAAGAGTTATCTACATTTAAAGTTTTTTTGTGGTATACCCTAGGATTTGAATTAATAGCGTGTTGTAATAGCGTTCTCTTTCCAATAACGTGTAAATCATAGTTCTCACTATGATAGTAAGGGAGACACAACGATTTCAATGAGACCTATGTGAGCTGCGACAAATATGTTCTCCTGTGATTAAACCGGTTAAAAACTAAATTTAGATAGCAAATTTGTGATTAAATCCTTCCAAGAAACTGTGTTAATGATCTCAGCAGGAAACTAATTTTCCACACACCTATCTCAAGTTTACAAGCCAATAAACGTAAGTACGAGGGATGGGGCTAATTATGTTCGGGTATCAATTTAGCACTTTCCCCGACATCATATTACTGAATTTATAGGGATGAAATTAATTTTCAAAATGCAATGATTTCGCAATATCAAATGGAAAGCTGATATTAACTCTGCCGTGGAAATGTAATAACAACATGTATTAATAATCTTACTTTGAACAATTTTCTTTGAAACAAAAATAATACAGTAATAATTTTGTTTGAAGTTTAATATAATTGTATGTATATAATTTTTTATTGAAAGAGATAATGAAACTTTATGAGCAACATTTTATTAATGTTATATAAGACAACTAAAACTTTTGTAAGTTTCAAGACGCCTAGCCTCTCAGGATATTTTTTTTCGCTTTAGGGAAGATCTCATAAAGGTCGTAGTGATAAATATGACCTAAACGGTGTTAGAAAAAAAAATAACATGCTCTAAGAATTAGTGTTTTTTTATTCAATTTGAAAAATAATTATAAAATCCTAGCTGACCCGACCATGCGTTCCTGTGATTAAAGAAACACAACGCCATCTACTTGATGGTTACGTAATCTAGATAACGAAGTGTTGCGTCAATAAATTAACTTACACCGCCATCTGTCAGAAACTTATTGAACTTATAAATAATTTCAAATAATTGTCCCATAAAAAACATTTAATTCGCAATATTAAATATGTAGGTCAATAATCGAGATATAAACTATCTCATATCTGAAGTTGGACCAAATTACATACAGTAAGCCAAATTTCATTTAATTTAAAAATTTTATATATATTTAAAAAATAACGGCCTTACTAAAAAAAAAAACACTCCGCGGCCGTTAAACGGTGTTTCTGTAGCACGTTGTGTAAAGTCTGTACATTTCGTTTTTCAAATTCTTACTAAACAAAATATATGGTTTTGATCTGACAACGTCGCCATTTTACCAGCCTTACTAATAAACTTTCTGAAAAATTTGTACAATGGTCAAACAACCATGTATGAAGAATCCTTACTAATTAAGAACTGACAAAAAATTGTTCATGGAAAGATATGTACATTGCTTACACGGCCAAGGAGGGTAGTTTATCTGTTGTATATATTTGTTCCATTTGTAATTTTCAACGAATTTCGAATTTTGTTTTTAATGTCCTATATATTTATTATTTTTTGAGATGTTGTAAAAACAAATACCATTTTAGAACCAAAATTTAATTACCTTTAAGATTTTCATATCTAAAATATACTTAAATGTTTAAAAACTGTAGTATTTTAAGATTCAAACATCAAGTTGGAAAAAAAAACTCACTTACCCCAAACACTTTCTATTAAAACATTGAAATATTTTGAAAAATTCAAAATTCAAAAAACACAGTCCTTTTATTTAATGATTTTAAAATAAATCTGTCACCTCACTTTTTACTCCTTCAAACAATAAAAAAATGTAAAAAAATCTTGAAATTCGCTTTTCATATCCAAAAATTTACAATAAAAAAACACACGTTTGAATACATTGCTTGCACATCTTAAGGCATTAATTTCTTTGATACGTTTACTAAAATATGTATTAGACATTTTAGTCACCAAAAAACATCACTTTCAAGAATTTATAATAAAATAAAGATCTTAAAATGCAAATTATTTCTGAACATAACCTATGAACCATTTTCTGACAGCTTAATTTAGAACACGCGATTTTAGTGCCACAATTTGACTTAAACTAACGAAAAACAACACAAATTAATAGTAAATATATTGATTACATGAATATAAGCGCGAATTAGTCATAAATATTCAAATCATTAACGAAAACATCATATTAATCACATACAAAATCGCGACCGACTAACTTCTGCATTCGCGGCTATTTTTTTCAGCGGTAAAGCAATGCGCAGGCGCATCAATCACACCACCTAGCGGATTATTATGAAAACTCCAATTTACAAGTAAAATTTTCAGCGTTGCCACATTTAAAACACCGTTTAACGGCCGCGGAGTGTTTTTTTTTTAGTAAGGCCGAAAGTGTTTATTTTTAATAATAAAATTTGAATGCGTACTCAATCATTTTTCAAGGACCGTTTTTAGTTTTCAGATACGTTGGGAAACATTCCATTATTTTGATTTTATTGGAAAGCGGAAATATTACCTACTGACGTAATATGCCGGAGGCCTGAGGGGCTGGGGCTTGAAACTTGATAAATATTATTACAGTCTTATTCGTCTCAATAAGATAACAAATGGTTAGCACTGGCGTCTTGCAAATTTCTCAGCATCACGAGTTAACGTCAATTATTTTAGTTTGTAAGACCTTAAATAAATAGAAAAACTGAGGCATTTTCGTCACAAAACACGTTCGCGGATTTCTTTTTTAATGATTTTAATTGAACCAAAATAAAAATTCTGAAAGGTGTAATTACTAGATTATGTATTGATTTATTTTGCTGTATATTATATTATTGAAAATTGTGTTGTATAATACAAAATTTTACAAATCTGCCAACGACCAACGGTATAACCTTAGTACATTAAAAAAACCTTATTTTTTCAAAATTTAATAAATGACCGTACCAAATATAATAATCTATCGAAATCAATTTATGTTTTTTTTTTAAAAAGAGTCAACACGTCAAGAATTTGATTTTAAAATGACAAATTTCCGGTATTCTCTAGTTGTACCGTCTTGATTTGATTTCCACAATAAACGATGGATCTTTGAAATATCTAGACGTAGTAAGTCGCCAAACTGTTTGTCCCAGATTGTTTAATTGCTTAATAACGATAAACCATCGTTAGCACCCGGATGAAGCCGGGTATTAACTAGTTTAAAAAATGTATGGAAAACATGTACCGGGTAAAATTAAATTTATTCGCCAAATAGATTTTTTTTCGACCAACTCCATTTCAGTTTGTTTGGTTAATTTCGACGGTTTTATTTTGTACCAAATAAGTTGTTTTAATTATTCGTTATTTATACTGGATCCTTTTTAATTCAATCGTGAGCGTACTACTAATACGGAACGTACCACTGACAAATACGTACAAATATCCGTACATACATATAATATCTCGTATATTCTCTCCAAAGACAAGATTAATTTAGTAAGTACTGGGACCTTATTCTCCATATTTATAGGATGCTTATTGAAAAGACTTGGTTATTATAACACAGTTTCTGTTTTTTGACTATCGTAATTTATAATAATACTTCAGAGCTTCGGAAGACAAACGTTCCAGGCTGAAAGCTAGTTTGGATCTCCGAAGCTGCAAAACTCTAATGATTCCGTACAATTACCTTCGGTCACGTTCGGCACAACTCAGTAATGAGACCATGTGACTCGAAGAGCCCATAGACAACTTTAGTAATGTAGGAACTAAATCATTGACTAATATGATACATTACAACACATCAGATAGGTTTATTTACGTTTGTGATGATTAGATCTATAAATTACATATCTATGACGCATCTATCCACTATGTGTAATGCACCACTGACAATGTTTTATTTTATTTAATAAACTATTATATCCTATCAGTCTTACCAACTAATAAATAACCGATATGTGAAAATATAACTAATGAACGTGACATAGAATAAACTGATGTTTAACAGCCGCACAGTTGATGGAGTCAGGTACACGTTGCTTACACAGCGGAAGAGGCTCGTTTATCTGTATTTTAGCGTTGACAGTTCTCAAGGCTCTCAGTCAGTCTTGAAATATATGAAATCGTAATATATGTATTGTAGGATCCGTGTATTTTCGTAGTTGGTATTAAAAGTTCACGATTTAAATATAAAGTATTATCTAGAAAGTGCTGTTTTCTATAGGAATTTTTATTTAATTGTGCAATTGTAGATAATATGAACCGAAAAACTGATTTTATGAAGATTGATGTTAAAAATACTGCAATTTCTGGCATCATAAAATCATTGTAGTTTTTTTTTAGCCTTAAATAAATCATTTTCACTTCTTCAATGATTGCAAACAAATGTACACGGAGAAAAATGTTATTCTAAAATACGACCATTTTATTCGTAAAACGGTTAAAAACGCGACTGAAGTTCTTACGAACAAATTAACAATGTTTCAATGTTTATTGGCGAGAAAATGTAAGAATAATTTGTTGGTATACGTACGAAATTTGTTCTAATAATTTATTCTTACATTTTCCCGCCAATAAACATTGAAACCCTATTAATTTGTTCCTAAGGACTCCAGTCCCGTTTTTAACCGTTTTACGAATAAAATGGTCGTATTTTAGAAAAATCATTTTTCTCCGTGTATATTATACTTATATTGCATAAAGTATCTTCAAGTTAATGTATTTTTTTACCTAAGCCATGGAGTTTTCAGTGTCCAATTTACTATATTAATTATGATCCACAAGTATCTAGTAAAATATTTGTTTTTTTTCTTTGTTATTTGTTATACATTATTTTTTTGAAATTACGAGTACCTAGTTATTGTACAGAAATTATAACACAAAAGCACTGAGCACTGGTGTAATAAAATATTATCTGAATATATGAAAGAGTGTCCTTTTTTTAATCTCACTAAATGTGTCGCTTAAACGCGGAAGATCTATAGAAAACTTAATGCCCAATATCATATGTATATATCGTGTATTTTAACAGATGCGTAGCAGTATGTAGAAATTACTCGAAGAAGAAGATAACAATAATAATCTTATTTTTTGAAATATGAAAATGAACAAGACACAGAAAAATTTATTTTATTATTTTTCTGTGTCTTGTTCATTTTCATATTATTAAAAATTAGATTATTATTGTTATCTTCTTCTTCAATAATATATTACATTGATGGGAATAACCTTCAAAAGTTAAAAAAAGAGTTTTTCTTATAAAAAAAAATGAAGTAGTAAAGTATTCATTCATTTTGGAAATTAAAGTATTTTAACTATTTAGTTATTTGATTGAATTGTTTTGGTTTATTTAGGATCTTCTTACTACACGAAATGAATCTGAGGCAAATGTTTTATTTCTTTTTTTCAGAAATTATAAAATATTCTTTGCTTGCGGCTGGTTGTACGTGAGGTATCGTAACGTTTCACATTACCCACAATACTTTGCATCCCTGACTTGTGAGTTTGCATCCCTTTATCATAAACAACCCCTAAATACCGCCCTCATAACGACTTCTCCACCGAATGCATCCAAAATAGGACTTCCCTTTGATTCTTTCTCATCAATCAAATATAATTCCCCTGATAGCTCCGATGTAATCTCTCTTTCTGTTACATGCATTGTTTACGAGTTAAAGGGAGAGAGGTTACATTGCACCTATCAGAGTTGTGTCTATACCTTTCAAAACAAACAATCGATCTTATAATCAATCATTATAATTTTTTGGTTGTTTTGGACTTGCCTTAACATCGAATAGATAATGAATACAAAGGAAATGGACCACGAATCACTTTAAGAATGAAAATCGCACCTATACAAAGCGGCGCGCGCCTTGCTTTTGTTCCTACAAACACTCATAGATTTTACGTTGATACTCCTTGCAGTTTGGTCATAGAGCGGCGAAATTCAGTGCGTTTCCATGCCATATCTCCGTTTGTTTTTATTATCTATTGTGTATTTTAAGGTCATACAAACACTTACCGGATGCGCCTACATATATTGAAGCCATGTTGGTGCATCCGTGATATAGATTTATCCGTGGTCTAAAACACATTCTTAGTCATTTACCTCTTTACCAATAAACTTGTTTTAAATTTTACACAACTGATATACAACTATTTGCCAATCAAAATTTAAACCACATTTATTAGTAAGGTCTTTAGTTGTTTGATCGAGTGTGGCAATTTATTTTATTTAATATTATAACTGTATTAAAAGTACGAATTTCACCGTCATTGCGGTAGCTAATAAGTGCGCCCAACTGTTGAATTTGTTTGGCAGCCACCTCGGGTCTGGAGCCCCAAGGCACAAAACCCATTGCTCTATGCAGAAACGGGCGGTCTTCAATCTTTAGGGACTGTCGTCATGTGGAAATATCGTCCTTGTTCTACCGGTATTTTAATGGATTGCTCTGAGGAATTTGGGCCATTTGTGCCTTCGGCAGCGGTAAATAGTCGGGAAACATGCCAAACGCGCTTTCAACGTTTGTACACGGTTGACATTTGTCGCGTGAGAACCGGTCGTTTCTGAGACTCGTTCTTGAGTTCTAAAGCTCGGCTATGGAACGATTTTCTGGCCTCTGTAGCCTCCCTCCTTCAACATGGGTCTATTCAAGACCCACTCTGTTCACTCCTTTCTTTCCTCAAAAATAAAAAAAATCAAATCAAATAAAATACTACGAATTAAACAAGTATATTCGTACCTCCTTCTAAAGTGGTAAAATATACATTAATAATTTTCATTCCGGTGACCACCTTTAAACAACTTGACATGGCTTTAGCTATGTTTAGCAAATAATTCAGAGTAGACTTCCCAATAATCTTTATTCATTTTTCATCGCTTTCCTCATAACAGTCCTCGGAAATTAAAATACCATAGTTTCACTGTAATTATTTTTGACAGTGTCACGCTAAATAAATTTACTTAATTTAACCTAAATGCAGAAAAACGTATTAAATTTTCATAATGAATTTTAAAATGAATTATTAATGCGTAGGACAACATTATAATCGTGTTTAGATTTAAAACCACAAGAACACTTCTTGACACTAATGATTCGGGCACTTAATTAAATCAAATATGTATTTTCCACTCCCAAATAGCACGCAAGGGTTGAGTCAGCATTCTATCAACTAAAAACCTTTCTGTGTAATCAGCGTTCTGAAAAATACCAAAATTGCACATTTTGCGAACGCACACAAAAAACTCACTTCCATTTACAAATCATATTTTTCACGTATTTCATTTTTGATCAATAACTCGGCAAAGGGATGTTTCTGTTTTTGACACCATTTCACAGTAGATTAAAAATTAAAATAACATTTTTAAACCTATTTGACTAGGTTAAAAGTAGAACTTCAATATAATATTTAGGTACTACGATCAGGCTTCAGTATAAGTTTATAGATTTTTTAAACTATCCCCTATATCTGGGGTCAATGATAAGGAATGAATCTTGAAATGCGTGGAGGGGGTGGGTTATCTTCGAAAACCTGAACAATTTATTTTTTAATTTTTATTAACAATTTTCTATAGTAAGTCTTATTAAACTGATTGATAACAGTTTGTTAACGGGTTCTTTTAACAATTACTTTTTTTAAATCGAGACAAGCACATACAATATACACATTATATCTAATATCTATACAAACACACATAATTTTTTTGAAAAAATTTACTTGCAATTCTAAAACAACTCATATTTTTTCTTGAAACCTGAATTATTCTTAATAAATCAGCTTCTTAAACAAATTATATCACCGTACATAAAATCACATTATATCTTATCATAACTTTGTAATTGTGGTCGTTAAGTTTGTCACATCGAAGAATGGGACTATTTTTAATGACAAATTAGCATTTATACTCTTCTACCACAATATAAAACCAAAGGTGAGCTGACGGTTGATCCACCTACAGTTGGCTCTCCGAAAAGTTTGTTTTTATAGAATTATGATTGTTTTATTATTTTTTTTTTGCATTATTTACCATTTTAAAATCTAAAACCGACTAAAAAAATACCATTAATAATTTAATGCCACGAGTGCCGGACACTATCGAAAGCCTTTTGGTAATCTATATAGCAAGTATGTAAATTACGTTTTTTTTTATTTTGAATCTGTTTTAGAATTACAGAATCAATAACTAATTGTTAGTTGAATACCAAACGAATTGCCATGGAACAAAAGCCACGTCTCGAAATACCATAATACCTAATATATAATTTAATGTGATACAATAGAAAAATTAATATCAAAATCATTTACAACTTTTACAATTTTTTGTGGTTGTAGATTAAATTGATTCACTGAAAACTTTATTTCTATCATTAAAAACCGCTATCAAAGGGAATTCCTATTCTTGGTAATAGATTAAATACAGTTTTCCATACCTCCACACAATTATTATTCTTATAACTTGTAAAAAAAACCTCATTATAATGATTAAACCAAAGTAGGTTTTCTTATTATTTGGAATTTCTGCGTATTTTAAAACCAATAATTTTTGAAAGGATTTTATAATTTGTATGATGCACACTTTAAACACACAGAAGGCAATAAAATAATGTAGGTACCAACTTATATTTTTCCCACTTGTTTTTAGTTAACATTTTTTAGAAATGTGTGTGTGTGTGTTGTGAACCCACCCTATTAATTTAGCACCCTGTTTGTTCATAATTCTAAGTAAATCCTAAACCAAACACATACCTTAACATTAAGGTTGGTGTTAGGTAACATAAAGTAACAATATCTCAAGCATAAACTTAAAATAATTCATATCCTGCTCTTTCGTAGATGGCGCTAATCAAATTATTTTAATAAAAACATATTTTGCAAGTTATGCTTCAAAATATAAAGATTAATTCTTGTTTGTTTGCGCTTTTGTTACGGTATATGAATAGAGTTTTGTACAAATAAAACCGCAATTATTTTAAGAAAAGCATGAAAATATAACATTGTATAGTTGATTCAATCCAATATTGTATTTGTAAACCTTTCTTGAAAGAATTGAGTTTTTTATACTACAAAACTATTTATTATTATTCCGAATGTAAACCCGTCAACCAAACAATTAATCTTAGGGGTTTCTCACCATCGTCCCAATAGCTTATCTACCCTAATAACGAATATTATTAAAAATTAAATACTCGCAGTGGTTAGAAAACTCGGCCAACTTATCCAATATATAGCCACTATTCATTGATTCGAGTAAAGAATTATAAATTCCAACTTAATAAATAAATAAATCGTAAATCGAAAATATTCGTTATTAGTGAAGATAAGCTATTGGGAGGATGGTGAGAAACCCCCTTAATATTTTAAAGCATAACGTGCAAAAAGTATTTTTTAATCTTTTTTATTAGTGCCATCTATGAATGTGAAATTTATAAACTATGTTATTTTTATCCTTAAAGATAAATAAATACTTCAATAAATAGACAAATATGCAGTTATTTGATAATTTGCCACAATTTGCAAATTTATTCGTAGATTATTATTTCATTATTTACTGTTTCAATTTAAACTTTTGAATCTTTGGTAGATTTAAAAATTAAATGCTTTTGAGTAATGTGCTATCTTATAAAATAAACACGAAGATTAAATATTGTTTAAAGATTATAACAGTTTTCTCCTTTATTTTGCCTCTTATAAATTTGACATCGAAAATTGAATTATTAATTTTAAATTATAATATATCAGCTGAATGAAGTTGTTTTTAAACAAATCTTTTAACATTTAAAAAATTCGTTTGCAATTTGTTATTAATTATTAATTTTAAATTATAATATATCAGCTGAATGAAGTTGTTTTTAAACAAATCTTTTAACATTTAAAAAATTCGTTTGCAATTTGAAACGCGTAATTTTGTAAATAAATAAAATTAGGGATGAATTCAAGAACCCTTTTCGTGGAAAGTCCTTCGACTTGGCCCGATGAAAATAATGATCGTCATACGTGGAATTCAACTCTGTTTTTTAAAGAAGTATTAATTTCATATTTTATTCCATATTATTTCTTATTCTCAAAGCAATGAATCTTTAATATGCCCGTCGATTATATTTGGTTATTTACTAATCAAAGCCATAAAATATGAAATTAATTATAAGATAATTTATTTCATAGTTTTCTAACTTTTCATTCACTTTTTTTTGTACTTATTTTGCAGTTTAAAACTCAACGTCAAACTTATGCTTTTATGAACCTCCACACTAGCGAACAAATTCCCGTAAAAGATTTTCGAAATCTATGATTCTATCGTAGAACACCTACATAAGCTTTAATTTGCCAAAAATTAGAAAATTTAACTCTGGTATTGTGAGTCTTGAAAATATAAATGATGTCCATGAACTAAGATGTTGATTAGCGAAAATAGTGAAAATCGGTTGAACAATTATTTCTGCTGTGAAAATATTATACACGGTGTCAGGAAACTCGCAAACGGGAAACTGATTCTCGCTTGTACTACGTGTTTTCATCGGACACCGTGTATTCATATGTAGTTTTTTCCTTCTGTAGAAGTCCGTAAAGGTTAAAAATCTTCTCAATATATTACGTTTAGATCACTTCTTGAAAAATATTATTAAATCAAAAAAACAATGTGTTTAAACCACTAATTTAAATACATTTGTTTTCCAACCGGTTTCATCTGGCTCAAGTTGCATCCGGGTTAAAATTTTAACTTATATTAAATTTAAAAAAAAAATTATTAAGCTGGAGCAGTTGGCGAATAAATTATATTAATTAGTGGTTGAAAACAATGTGTACGTTTCGTTTAATAATATTTCAAACAACAAATTGATTGGTTTTTACGAACACAATAAATAGGTATTATCGAAAATATATTAATCCTTTACCTTCCACTTAACAATATTTAATATATTACTTACTTACCTGTCTATTTAAAAACCTTAACTAAATACCACATTTTATATGAACATAAAATATGTAATACTTTATCATTCACAAATCACAACCTAACATTTCCTACTACTATTCACTATAACTCATCTTCTATTTTAAAAAGCCTGATTATCTCTACCTTTTCAAATAACGCACAGCTTTTTTCGAGCACACAAAATTTCCAAACTCTCGCACATTTTTCAATACTGTTTTTCCAAATATCTGCACACCACTGTTATATTGCACTACTATTTATAACTCATACGTAATTCTTATTGTAGCCTACTATCAGAACTTATTTCGTATTATTATTACGTATATTTATATTTACGTATAACACTGGCGGATTAAGGTAGGTATTGTTAAAAATGAGTCTAATATGGTTTGTTTTTTTTTTTTTTTGCATTGAGCCAATAACAATATATATTTTTACACATTACACTTGTTTCACGAACATTATTTTCTTTTTCTATTTATTATATAATTTAAAAATCGTATTATTTGAAAGAATTACCTCACAAATCTCAAGAAACTAACTGTTCCCAATAAAAAAATCTATTTCTTACATAAACACAACATCATGTAGATTTTTTTTTAATTTACCTTCAAACCAGCCGCAAGATAGTCAAAATATTAGGAATTAAGTTAAAACTTAAGAGGAAACCTGGTCACCGAGAAATTTAAAAAAATAGGTATTTTACCAAACTGTTGCTACCACTGTCGCTCTTACTCCCCCGAATACTGAGCGAAAGGGACAATTGCTCTTCAGGCTGATAATACCTATTCATCCAAAATCGAGGTTTTGTATTCCCCATTTTATTCCTCCAAAAATGGACCGTTTTTTAAGATTTTTTTACTAACTATATAAAAATAAAATATTCTATTTCTGTACTTTTGCTTTTTTTAAAATTACATTGTTTATATGTATATTGAACGTCTGTTGATGGCGTTTAAACCAAGCAATTTTTAATATTTTTGTAGGAGCCTAACTCCTGTAAGAAGAAACTTATCAAAAAAAGCAAGACGTACCGATATGCTAGTGGTCGATATCAATATTATTATTATTTGTTTTTGGGGTGTTATTACGTTACCTCCTTCTTTGGTCAACGTTTCGGACAACGTTACAGTGTCCATCATCAGTTCAGATGTGTAATTGATAGTAAATACCACTATCAATTAAGCCCTGATGATGGACACTGTAATGTTGTCCGAAACGTAGGCTAAAGAAGGAGGTAGGCAACACGGCATAATAAAAACAAAAATACTTTTGGCCGTGAAAATCTTAAATCATATCTGATATCAATATTATATCGTCGTTGCATATACAATATGAACCAGAGTGATGCTGAGTACTTTCTGAGATAATCTATAAAAACTGTTTAAAAAATAACGAAACGGAAAATAACAATTCTTTTTATGGACAAGGTAGGAAAAATATGTTTCGTTCATTGTAAGAATATATTTATTGCAAACATGAGTTATTTTATGCCAGAAAATTGAATTTTAACGCGTTTTTCTCACATGCTCCATATTTCTATGCACAGTTTTTTTTCACATGGTTCATATTCTATACCTACACAGTTCTCGTCATAATTTAAATACTATAATAATGACAAAATATTTAATTTAAACTCATTAAAATTTGACAGCTGGGCATCAAAAAATTATGTTAATATTATGTACACACCAAGGCAATTGAATTTTAGTAGTGGTATGCAGAGGATATGACTTTTTTTATTGTTGTATTGTGTACTATTTTGATTTCCCTCAAATGATTTATTTTCTATCGCCTGAAATTTTTGATATTTTTACATGGCTCATATTGTAGAAGGTGGAGAAAAAAAAAGAGGAAAAAAACTGTATATTTAACTCATTTTCTCTATATCGTCACATGGTTCATATTAAATATGCAACGACGCTACGAAAATATATAAGGAATGAGTTAAAAATAACTGTATATTTAACACATTTTCGTCTAAATCGTCACATTGTTCATATTAAATATGCAACGACGCTACGAAAATATATAAGGAATGAGTGCCAAGACCGAGTTGTTTAGCGGTCCGTCCTCTCTGCCTGCCCCTGCGGAGAAACGGCGTGATGGTCAGTTACTTAGTTAGTTATTTGCAATAGTGTCAAAATTCAGAGAGCAAAATGGGGAATACCTTTGTATGGACAAAACGCCACCCGGTTCCCTCTTAATATAATTGATAATCTTCTCGTAGATGACAATAATTTAATAAATTGAAAAAAAAAACACATTTTGCACTTTGTGCTGTAAAATTATAAGTTGATATTTTTGTTTTTTTTTTTGCGTCCGTAACAAATTAATATGAATAAATAAATAAAAATATATATAATTTGAATTCCGGATAATAAGATATTTCCTTTTATTTCAATGAAGTTAATTGATCCAATAGTTTCATATCTAATATTTATTTCCTTTGTAGATCTATTTTGAGTTGTACCTCCGTAGGTTTCAGTAGCGTAGCCTCCTAGAAGGCAGCCGGGGTTATTAAGACTCCACAAGACTCAAATAACGTGGGTTTGCTCGAGTCTCATATTTTAATGAAATTCCAACGAATTCATAGCTATCATAACCTTTTTTCAGACAGTAAGTTATTTATGTTTACTAGTTTAAAAAAAGTATCTTAGCATTAAAATGTTTTACGTAAAACCAATTTTTAAAAATGTTTTTCTAATATAAAATTAGCAATTATTATTAATGCCAGGTAGTATAGGCGCTCAAAAAGAAGAAGAAGGGGAGGTACGTAAATATGAATTGTAGAGGGAGAAAAAAGATAAGATTCAAGCGAAAATTAATAAAAGTTCACTTGCTTAAAGTTAAAAAAAATCTCTCGATAAACGTTGCATTTAAAGATACACTGTGAATTTTTTCATAGCTATGACGTGTTTTTAAAAACTTTTATAGCATACTTTGCGATTTTATTCTATCGAGTGAATTTCACATATCTAATTACCGTTTCGGCTGGACAGTCTACAAATAATATCTTTAAAGGTAAAATATATATTTTTTTAAACTTAAAAACTGAAAGTGATCAAGAGATTGTTATAAATCGGTAGAAATGCGGAATGCCGCGCCTTAAAATAAGAGTAAGATTTTATTTCTTCAAACACAGCGCTTATATTGAGGCTCCATTTTAATCCCAAGTTAATAAAATGCTTCGGTTTAACCAATTTTATTGCTTAAAAAACCAATATATTTCGCAAGCAATACTTCACCGGGGTTTACTTAAAACTTTTAACTTTTTAACTTACTCAATTTTTTATAAGTAAATTCTGATGCATTGCTTACGAAATATGTTGGTTTTTTAAACGATGAAAGTTTTTTTTTCGATGTTATGAATTAGTAACTTCCCAAAGGAGTAAGTCAGAAACATCTAAGATATTAGTAATATATTTATCGGAATTAAAGAAAATATACCTCCGCCGAAAGATTTTTCTAGGCCCTTTAGGGCAAATTCGACCATAAGTCAGTTCAATACACCAGGGCAGCACGCCACATATTTTTGTAAACACCTTCTTTACTTAGGTCGATTTTAATTTATTTTGGAGTATTACGTCCTCTTGGCTCAAAACAGATTTATATAGATATATATTTTAAACAAGGTTTTAAGGTTAATATTATCTGTCGAGCTCCATTCATATTATATACTTAAATTAAAAATTAATACTCAATACGTTTTTATTGAATTTTTATTTTTTATAGTCACTTACTAGAATATATTCCTGAACCTGTTCGATGTGATGTAGTACACAAAAATAAATCCCATGACATCCCCTGATAGTTGGGCCTCCGGCATATTTAAATACAAAATACATTAGGTTTAGGGAAAATATGGTATACCTACATCTGGGACACTAACTTTCCCAGAAGGAATGCGGACAGGAGAAGAAATGCCGAATAACTAGAGTATAAATCATATTTTCTTTCAAGTGCATCAGGGATAAAACTACTATTCTATTTACTGTATATAAAATATAACCAGCGACAAATTTGACACAGTAAATAAATTCGTTTGATATCCATACCGATATTTTTAAATGCATTTTTGAAGTCGATTTTAGGTTTGAAATTGGTAAATAATAGTGAACAAAAAATATTATCATAATTTTGGAGGTCAACTGTTAGGGGAACGATTATCGGGTCACCATAAAAATATATTAATTGCTTTCTAAAAAATTGTTAAAATTCAAATCAATAACATATTTATTATTCATGGAAATCAGGTGGATTAACTTTAATAGGCCCCTATGAAATTAGTTCCATATTCAACAAAACTCTAAATTATTTTTTTAAATTGACTCACCAAAATTTTTCTTACAGGATATTTTGCTAAATGGTGACTGCTTATTTGATTTATTAAAACTTTGTTTTATTTATATTCTTCAGAAACTGCATATATTTAATACGGTGTTGGTAGGTATAAGGTTTTAATATATTTGAATTATTCAAATACACGTGTGTTGTAGCCATGAAGTAGGACATTGGTGTTTTTGCAACCTTCCAAGGGGCATCATAATCCCTCGTAACGCCACTGTAATGGCTAACTGATAAATGTCAAAACTCTACTCAAACTTGGGGCAAACTTTATAAGTTCTTGAAATATCAGAGTTTAATTTATTTCTTCTACTTATTTAACCTGTGAAGTGCCCGGAAACAAAATGCCAAAATTTTAGATTTTGATTTCAAAGCATTGGCCAAAAAATATTAAATAAAAATCTAATGGCCGACTGAGTGTCAGACCCGCCCAACAAAATTATTAAATCATTTTTACCGGTTTTTGTTAGTTAGGAATATTCGACATTATTTTTTAGCAAGGTTACAAATTGTAACATAGAAGATTTATTGAGAATATTTATTACATAAAATGGCGAATATTGTTTTCAAAATTGAGCAAGTAATAGAACAAAAATATATAAGAAAAGTAAATATTTAAAAAGTTTATATAATCTTAATATCCTGTCTCATGTGGTCTTACACAAGAGCGATACCGAAACCATCTCCCAACTCTGAAACAAACGTCAAAAAATATTATAATATAAATAATTCTAACCATAGTTTTAACATTTCACGGAGTAAAAACGGTTCACGGCGAGTTCATCGAAAAGGAGTTTTTCGAAAACGAGTTCAACCTAACCTAACCTAACCTAAAAAGAAAATACTAAGCTAGGGTGTGATTTCTGTGAATCACTTAATTTTAATGAGCATGCAAAACTAGATACATAGTGTTTCGACGTAGTAAGCATCGCTACGCCTAACAATATCTGGGCTACTTAGCAACCATACATTTTCTATGAAAATTAATGTTTTAGAATCACATTGGCCATACGCATCGCAACGTGTGATGCCTGTGGCCATTTTCATAGAAAATGTATGGTTTCTAAGCATTGTTAAGCGTAGCGATGCGTACGTACGTTTACCCGATATGTTTTTACCTGTACCGTTCTGCAACGATACTTGTAATGACGTGTATGTTTTTTTATTATTTATTTACTCTACTAGACTTTTACAGACTGTTAACATGTGAGTGGGAACAATACATTTTTAGAAAAATTTAATGGAGACAAATTACGTAATAGAAAGGAGATGAATAGAAAGGAAAGAAAATAAAATAACAGTAGATTTTGCAAGCAAGCAAAATGCATAAAAATAGTTGAAGAAAATACCAGCAAACAGGAGGATACTTTTTCGATGTTTGTTTTTGGGGTGTTATGCCGTGTTGTGCTACCTCCTTCTTTAGCCGACGTTTCGGACAGCGTTGCAGTGAAATGAAGCACAGTTATTACACAGTGCTTCATTGATCACCTAAGTACCTAAAGTCGTTAAAGCATAAAAACAATTACTTTTTATTGTTGCCAACTGTCACTAATTAAAGTTTTGATTTTAATCGTAACGGTTTCCTTCCTTTTGAAGATAAGATATTAGCGACATTAACACGTTTAAAATAAAACGATATCCTTGAATTGCTAAAGTCCTTTTTTCTTTCCAACTTTATTGGAAACAAATACAATTTGCACGTAGCTTCCATCTACGTAGAAGATATTGCTTTGCCTTATACATTTTTTGTCGAATATTACCAAAAATATTGTCGAATATTCGAGCTTTATCGAAGGACACGTCTGGGCATTAAATATTAATAAACGACAGGAGAATTCCGAAGACAGTAATATTTTTATACGACATCATCCAAGTACCCCTCCTTACTTTCTCGTGAAAAAAAAACAATGTGAAAGCTCGCCAATTCTACGCCATTTTACGACGGTAGTTTTAGCATTCGATATTATTTATTCAATAAACTTTAATGATCTTAGACAGAGATTAGATCTGAGATGAGATGTTTCGTAAACTGATTCTCTGTGGAATAAGTATATTTTTAGTACCAACCTTTAAAAGTTCTACCTGGTCTTAAAATGATATAAATTCGTTTCAAATTTAGATGAATTCTGTTCCTAACTTGGTGTTTTTTTACGTCTCTTTTTCACTTATTTTGGTTTTTTTATTATTACGTGATTACCCAATAGTCCCAACTACACGAAGAAAAAAAATATTCTAAAATAAGATCATTTTATTCGTAAAAACGGGGCTGAAGTTCTTACGAACAAATTAACAGAGTTTCTATGTTTATTGGCGGGAACATATAAGAATAATTTGTTGGTATACGTAATTTCGTACGTATACCAACAAATTATTATTATATTTTCCCGCCAATAAACATTGAAACACTGTTAATTTGTTCGTAAGAATTTCAGTCCCGTTTTTACGAATAAAATGATCGTATTTTACAACAACATTGTCTGGAATATTCAGGGGACATCCCTAATCGGGGTATGTAGTAAGGCTGTGGAAAACGAATAATATAGGGAAGAGGAAGGTTAAGTACCTGCCTATTTACATCTGGTCATTAAATCAATCGGCTAAAGTCATTTCAGGCAACGTTTCGATTCTAAACAACATTTTTTCACCTGGGCTATATGAAAAATATCTATCTACCACTGCAAATACATTATGTATTATTTTATATTCATGAATACTGTGATATAACGTATTATATAATTTTACAAAATTTGTTTGTTTCGCATCCTTGACCGCTGGACTCGTAGTCAAGGAACTTTGAGGTTGTCAAATACTTCCGGTAATATATAGTTCCATAAGTGCTATAAATTGCAAAAATCTACAGAAAAGTGGATAAGAACCCAAAAACTAATAAGTATTTAAAATAAATTAATATTCTTTCTTTAACTGCGAGTAGGTATTTGGCCATGGACCCCGAGATATAATCATATATAAAGGTGTACGGTAGGTGAGATAAGTAAATTAAATAATGATAAATAATAAATACAGATAAACATATAAACCAATTTCATCTATGAGACAATAAGGACATTTCAATTAAGTTGAAAAAACAATAAAATTAGATTCCATTAAGCTAAATATTAGGTTACCCGATCATGTTAACGCTCTGGTTTTTTTTGTTAATATTATTTGGCACGCGTTACCATAACGTTAATGTTGTTTAAACTTTAAATATTACTAGGTAACTATTTTCTGAAACAAAATATACGAAATCTTTCACTATTTTAGATTAAATTTCCCGGAACTTAAATTAGTTTTATCTGTTTTCCTTAAGAACAAGACGCTAATAACGGGGGTTGACTCGAGGCTCACGTTTTAATCAATTCCTACGAATTCTTAACTATAAAGATATTTCAGAGTGTTACCCACGGATGTAAGTTATTTATATTTAAAATGAATAAAAAAACAGTACCTTACCAATTCAAATATTTTACCTTAACGGCTTGAAAAATTTATAAAACCTTTTTTAACTATAAAATTAGCGGTAAACGCCGTTTTTCTCAAAGTAACATTATGAGGTAGGTATTCATTTAGAAACATCTCTGATTTTAACAATCAGAATTAATAAAAAAAAACTTGACAGGGCGAATTCTACCCAATATGCCGGGCCGCGCCTCAAATATTTCTGTATACCCGATTCCGACTTTATTGTAGGGTATTGTGTCATCTAAAAATGCATGTTTTTTTAAAGAAAAGTATGAATCCGTAGAGACATTATTATCCAATATTTTTATAATTTTTTTTTTCATTTCATACATCATAATCATGTTAATTTATTTTTCATATTTAGTTACATTAAATATAAATATTTATGGTTTGGTAAAATGATTATCTGGGTGACCTTACGTAAATAATTTTATACACCCCTTAGCGAGTTAAATTTTTCAGTGAAATATTAGTTCAATTTTTGACTGTTTTATGTAAAATGCATGCCTCCAAATGTTTTTCAGCACCTTTTTTGGCTGCCCCACTGGTTTTGAATGCACAAATGTTCTGACCTGCATTTTGCAACTTAATATTATTATCATTTGATTTGAAATAAGTACAAAAATAAATTCAATCTCATTTTAACTGGAAGATAATTTTATATTTAAATTCTTATTTAATCTCCATATAAACCAGGAAAGTGGAACATTTTATTCTATGCCTACGAAATTCAATATCTTAATTTTGATTATGATTAAGATTGTACTTTACATTTATATAGAAAAAAAAACGGTTTTGCCACAAAATATATCAAAGATTTCTGATTACACTGTTGGGAGTATAAAAAGATTTAATCACTTATTTCTCCAATTTTAATTTTTAAATGGTACATTAAAATATCCTTGTTAATAAATTAAATCTCTTCTTACTTATAAATCTACTAAAAAAAATATTTGCCAAAAGCCAATTGACTAAAAAAAGATATTATCTTTACCATTCTCGTGTATGTTTCACAGAAATTTATATGTTACAATGCCAATAAAATTGTCAAATTTACCCCTGACATCTTAATTAAGAATAAACAATTTCTTTTTTTACATTTTAAAGGTCCTATTAAAGTCTTAATCTGGGTCCCTGGATTTCTTATTAAATTGTAGTCAGCTGTCAAGTGCAAGACCATGACACTATTGCTGATCACAATTTATTCAATAGCTGAAACGATTCTAGAATCTGCGTTTAATGATGACCTGTCAAATGTAAAAGAGAATATAAGCAACATTTTGAGCATTTGATGACAACGTTACATTAAAATTTCTGTAAAACGCAAATAAGAATTATGAATTCATGGCTAAGACGATTAAGCAACATTATTACACGATTAAGCAGATTAAGGTATAAAAATCAAAAAGAAATAAATAAGATTCACTTAACGACACATTAGTACTTGGTTCATCAAAATGAAAACATTTGCTGGCACGTTGAGCTTCAGAAATAAGTCCAAAAATCCTATTCCAAATTTTAAACAATTTTGAACAATTCCAGTTTCATCAAGGATGCCGATTGGGGCCCTTGCAGTGTTACTTGTGGTGAAGGCATCCGCAAGAGAGAGGTCCACTGCAAGATATTCCTGGAGTTCAGTAGGACGATTGCCAAGCTTCCCGACTACAAATGCGCCGGGCCAAAGCCGCAGGAAGAGACGGAACGGTGTGTCATGGAACCTTGCTCCATGGCTTACGGCACCTCGTATGGTGATTCTAATTCTCCGGCTTTGTATCCGAGCGACACTTACAACAGGTAAAACAAAGACAAACTTTCTAACACTATCATTTTAAAGAGGTTTTCTACAACGCAATGCTATCGACCCATTTCTGATCCCCAATGAAGAATCCCAATAAAAAAATTGTACCATTCTACAAAGTACTGGTACGTACTATGAATGTAGAAGCTCACGGCTACTCTCTAGGACTTCTACATCTGCTTAATCTACTAATCCAATGTACATCTCAAGAGTTGCTACAACAGAAGAATGTGTGGAAGACAATGACGTACGCGAGAACAAATTGACATAATGATAGGAGCGTGTGCCAAGAGGGATTTGTTTGGAGGTCCATCCACAAATGATGTTAGTTCAGTTAGTTAGTTTGTAACAAAACTTTGTTTCTTTTGCAGTAGGCCTTCCAGTTTTGGTGATGCCAATATCAGAGTAGGAGCTGGTGTACCAGGGAAGTCTTATTCTTGGAAAGAACAAGGATATACTCACTGCAGTGCCTCCTGCCTTGGAGGAGTTCAGGTAAACTATCTATTTGATTTAAAACTAGACCATCAATCACCACAAACATGATGTTGTATTGATTTATAAAAACACGAATTAAACTTCTAAATCATTACTCGTACTGTGTATTCTATGGCTGGTCTCGCAAATTTACACTTTATTTGATACTTTCTTTTTCCAGGAGCTGATTGTAAACTGTGTAAGGGATGATACTCACAAAATAGCCTCCCCCTACATGTGTGCCCCTGAAACAAAGCCAGAAAACAGAATAAGAACCTGCAACGATCACCCCTGCCCACCAAGGTACAAACAAAATCTTTTATGCCACATTTCGTATATTTTTTCTAATACATACCTCCAAAACAAAATGATTATAATAATTAATTATTAATAGAGCATACTTATAATAAAACGTCTCCTTTGGTTCATTACTATTATGGATAACGCGGGGGAAAGCTCATATAAACACCTAATGGTACACAAACATACCACAAGATTTAAAGAAGGAAAGGGCCTAAAAACTCCTCGAATGTTAAATAAATATGGAAGCCGTACTCTTGAATACCTAATACCAATAATTTTCAATAAAATAAATAAAAAATTAAAATTTGAAAAAATTACAGATTATGCCCTAAAATGATAAAAATGTGGTTAATTAACGAAAACTCCATGTATCCTTAAATATGTTGAATTGCTTATCTTAATGTAGCTGCCTACATATCTTATTATTAGGCATTTACATTGAAATATCTTATAGATGTAATTCAAGTAATCTAATATTATTATGTGATATATCCTAATGTTTCCTTAAAACTATATAATATGTATTAACAAATAATTCCTTATGTATAATATTAAGAGTGATAAATTGTAGAACCTACAGACAAGCTGCCATATGACAGCTTTGTGGGACTACTCTTATTTTGTACAAATGTATTCATAATAAATATTTAAAAAAAAAAAATTCTGCCTACTCGTTGTCAAACACAAAGGGGATTTTGACCTACAAAACATTCAAAATGTTTTTCAGATGGAACTTTTCGGACTTTTCTCCTTGCACCAAATCATGTGGAATCGGAATACAAACACGAGAAGTTAGCTGCATTCATGAGGTTTGTATAAAAATTAGTTTGTACCTATACCAATTAGATTTACTCAATTATTATTTACTCAAATATTCAAACTATCGTTCACCTTTAACTGATGGTGTAGAGGTGAAAAAAAAAATCACGTATTTTCGTCTTATGATTTTATTTATTTGTCTTTCCAAATATGCCATTACAATTATGTAATCTAGTTAACATGTCTATTCAATCTTGATTCAACTCGTGATACAACCAAAATCGTCAATCCATAAAGTTTTTCTTTTTCCAAGAATATTCTTATTTTGTTTACGTCTTCCTTCTTTCAAATATGATGCATCATCAATAATCAGGATCCAAAATAGACTTACTGATCAGCATCTCGTTTATTTGACTAAGCTTAGAAAGCATATACGATCTCGGCCATTTATGCATATATATTTAAGTTTGTTTGTTTGTTTGTTCCGTTTCCGATATTGAAAATCTGTTACATCCTTTTATTATTCAAGCAAGTCTTACTTTGACTTGATTTCTAACCTTAACTAGGTGGTTAAATTTGTCTGAGTTTTTCAATACCTACCCAAAGTAGTTTGAAAAAGTAAGTGTAGTAACGTTTCTTTGGAAAATAAAAAAAATTATTTTGCTCCATGGAAATTTAAAAATGTTATGAAATATGTTAAATAATAAATTGCATTGGTAGGTATTTAATCACCTACTTAAATACCTATTTTTATTTTTTTATTTCTTCCATCTTCGCAAATTCACTTTGTGGTGTCATTTTTAATTTAATGAAGAAAAAATAACTATATGTTCACCACTTATAAGCACAATTATCAAAATGTTTCAAAACCAAATGTTTCAAAATGATAGGTTTCTGCATCAGAATAAAAAGAACTGGAATTTTTGTTTCGATTTACAAATTAAGAGATAATTATAAACCTACTTTTTAGAGGCAACTACTGTTTACAGAACTGCTTGTTTAAATTATCATGTTGGATATGACATCGCTAGCTGAAAAGTGTTCGGTTAATCTAGAAAATTCTCACTTAAGGAGTTGTTCACCATTGGAGAGTTTTTTGTTGCTTCATACGTTCAGATATTTATGTTTTGTTGTTAAAATATATTTAATGCTTATGGTATTTCAGGTGACCAGAGGTGGTGGCAATACAGTCATAGTACCCAACAGCATGTGTCCCCAACCATCCCCGCCAGACAGACAATACTGCAACGTTCTCGACTGTCCTGTCAAGTGGCACACCACCAAGTGGTCCAAGTGCAACAAACCTTGCGGAGGTGGAGCCAAGGAGAGGAAGGTAAGATGAAACCATCAAAAGACGAAGACAAGTTGTTAAAACGGGAATGACAAGGTGTTTACAAGGTTGTAACACCAAATTTCGCGTTCGAGATGATGTACCTACTCCAATGGATGACATCCTACCTGTCTGGACGATTAGATTCAAAAGCTTTGGTTAAGGGCGCACTACCCCGCTCAAAAAGAAGAAGATGGAGAGATACGACAATACGAACGAAGGAGCCAGCGCGATAACATTAAAAACCATAAAATTCATGCGAAAATTGTGAAAATGTTTAATAAAAGACGACTCGTTTGAAAAAGAGTAAAAATCTAGCGGGGACTGTGTCAAGTAGCATTCAAAGAAACATTGTGAATTTGTTCGTACATATAACTTGTAAAATAACAGAAAAAAACGTGTAAATAATAATTTTCGGAGCATACTTTGCGATTTATTTCTATCGAGGGAATTTCAAATAATTACCGTTTCGGCGTGGAGAATGTGTAGATACTATCTTAAAGAATAACATATATTTTTTTAAGAACTTTAAAACTTCAAACGTTTATGGAAAACATGTATGAAATCGGTAGAAATTGACAGAGCGGCCCGTTAAATGTACATCACCTAAATCTGATTGCTGAATATATTCTTAAAAAAGCAAGAGATTTCCCAACCAGTGAACTTTTTCATAAATTTAAGGTCTTACCGGTTGTAAGACTTTTTGGAAAAAATGCTGTGTTAAAAGTTTTTAAATAATCCGAACTGTCCTCAACGCGAAGTGGACCTGTGAAGAACATCGCGAAATATGTTCTGTACCTATAACAATACAACAGCTGCACAACACTATTTCGAATACCAATGCCCAAAGCTATTTAACGATTTATCTTTTCAAAACCAACAGACTGCCGGACAAAGTAGTCCAGTGGTAGGGCGTTGGACTGCCATTCCAAAGGTCGCGGGTTCGAACCCGGCATGCGCAAATAAAATTTATTTTAATTGATTTGTGTTATTTCACAATTAATTACTTAAAATAATATATAGCATATTCGCGGCACGTTCCAGAGTGGAAGATACTTAGTATCGCCCTGGTGTAAGACCACCAGTCAGGATTGAAACTTTGCTTGAAATGACTTTAATTGTGTTTAGTGACTAGATATGAATAGCCAGGTACTTCCCTTCTACTTACCTTCCTCTTCCTCGTCTCCTTCCCTTTCCCACTTACCTTCAGCCTCATAACATATATCCCAATTGGGGATGCCATAGTCTCACTGGCTCCAGACGGGAGCAGTTGGGACTCTTGTGAGGTATTAACTATAAAAATAATTTTTAAAAAGGCTGAATAATTATTTACAGATTTTTTTCCTATGTTATTTTCTATGTTAATTATTATTGTGCAATATTTATACATACTAGGAATTTTTGTAACTGTAATATTTTTATGTAATTATTGTATACCAGTGTTTCAATATTTAAAAAAATACGCAGCCTTAGTAATGATAACATATATAATATTGAATTTAACGACAAAAATAAATATTATTAAAGTATTCCTGGTTGGTATATCGATAGTACCGCCATTTAAAGATGAAATAAAAAAAAACATTTAATAAAAAAACATAATTATAATATTGTAGAAATGAATTTAAAAATTGGAAACGAATACTCTAGTAAGGGTAAAAATACTTATCTCAATGTGCTGGAAGAACTCAATTGTTTATCATGCGTAAATTCGTGTACTACAAACGTTAGAGGTTAACGACCTTCATGTTAGACCATATTTTTTAAATACTCCTGAAATATAAAATACGGTTTATTTCATACAGCTATATATTATTAATTATATATTCAGCAATCCAACTTTGCCATTATCTAAAAAAATATATTTTTAAAAGTAAGCCTTGCAACATGGATATCTACTTTGAAATAAAAATTAAAATCAGGAAATTGGCTTAAATTATAGCAATGAAATGGTGTCAATATGTGTTGTAAATATTCAAATAAAAAATGAATAGATATATTATATTACTCTACAAATAAACTGTTGAAAAATAAAATTATTAAAATACGGCCATGTTTTCAGGTGGAATGCAAGCAAGTGATGGCCCAATCCCACGAGGTGGAGAGGCCTGAGTCCATGTGCCCTCCGAGCAAACCACCCGCCTCCAAGCCTTGCAATACCAAGGGATGTGTTCAGGACACTTCTACACCTACCATAATCACATCGGAGACCACCTACATTCAGCATGACCCAAAAAAGAAGAAGGTAAGAAAATTCTTAGTAATTAGATGTTTAATTTATATGCTTAGTCGATGATATTAAGAAAAAATGTGTTATTGGTTGAGTTCTTGATTACTGCTATCTTAATGATAGACGTTTTCTTGACACTTAAAGCTGCCAAAAATTATAGACTCAAAAAGACAAAGGAAAACAGTGTTTAATGTCACAAAAATCCTGAAAATACCGGTTTGGTCATGAGAATCAATATAACCATAGGCACAATTTCAATCCAGAGCTAAAATCGTTAGTGGTAATCAAGGCCTTATTTAGAATAATAATATGTAATACGGTAAGAAAGGATTTTACTAGAAAAAATGAGAACATACCGAACTGCTTTAAATGGTCATAAGACTATAAAATTAAAGAAATAGAAACGATTTTATTTGTTCTGTTACAGGTTACATTAAAAATTGGAGGATCGGCGACGGTTTTTTATGGAACTCAAGTAAAAATAAAATGTCCCGTGAAGAAATTTAATCGGACCAAAATCCTATGGGCCAAAGACCGGATCTACCTTACCAAATCCAAAAAGTTCGCTATTTCCAAGAAGGTATGTTGAAGTTTTCTGCGATTGCCTTTAATAATTATTTTTTTATAAGGAGAAGATTTTTCGTTACACCCTTGTACCGCTCCCAAGCCATATTCTCATCATTATATCTGCCTTGTTTCAGCTTTATTCTACTGACAGTAGTCCTTTACCAAAAGTTCACTGATCAAATAATTTGAAAAACGTCTTCTATTATTCAATCAATCTAAAAACGCTTATTATTTTCCAGGGAGCTCTTCGAATCCAAGAGCTGAAGCTTCAAGATGCTGGAAAGTATTCTTGTGAAGCCGGAAAATCCGTAGCAGATCTGAACCTCACTGTAAAGCCAAGACCTGGAGAATTTCCTAGTTCAGAGGAGATAGAAAGGCAGAAGTCCAGCCCTCTTGAGGACCCGAACGATTCTTTTGATAGGTGTGTTTTTATGATTAATTTAAGTTCATCCATCGAAAATTTGGTTAAGAAAAGCGGAAGCATTATTTTCGTTTAGCTTTTTAAAAAGTTTCTCAGGATTTCATTATTTTATGAGAATTACTCGAGGATCCCTTTTGGGGTTCATTTTATAACCTTACATTACATTTATATTACATTGTTAATATTTAATAATCTTTTATATATTATATTGAATTTGTGGAGTTGCACCACCCTCCCCGAATGGCCCTATAGCGGACGTCCCAAAACTAATATATTTTACTGGTACTACTGGTATAAAGATATCCGTGGCAGATTATATGTCTATCCCTGTTCCATTTAACGTCCTCAAAACGATTAAAACTTTCTATTTGAATCTCTAAATTGGAGATGTAAATACATAAGGGCTTCTTGAGTTTCAGGAACGACGCTCGGTACCGACCCTTCGTCGGGAGCGAAGATCAATCCCATGAACAGAGACCAGGGACAGACCAGTCATCCATCTTTAAGCAGAGGGAGAGGAACAGAGAAAAGCAGAGAGAGAGGGAACGAGAACTACAAAGAGAAAAGGAAAGGGAGCGGGAGGTAAAAAATAACTTTGAAGATAATAATAATAATACTCATTATAACGCCAAAGGAAAGTTTAATATGTAATCCGGACAAACCAATGTACAAAATAAGCACAGCGTATATCTTCAACTGAGATTGCTAGGTTTGAAATAATAAAAAAGCTTGAACATTTTAAATAGAGTGTGTTAACACCACCCAGGAGTAAACGCTGTATTGTTTGGCTAATATGTTTAATCTATCCAGATGGAGACAACATCGCAGATGCCAATGAGATATTACCCAGCACCTGATGACGACTATAACGACAAGGAAGGATCTGGCCACAATGCGGTAGGTTATATTCATATCATCAATGGATTTAATAAGAGGAATAAAATTATCTGGTTTTTCAAATCTACTAAATATTGTTACCCCCTTCGATGCATTTCTTTTCGAAAAATTACAATGTGGAACAAAAAAATTGCGTCTTTTCGTAGATAAATTGATTGCTGTTCCAATGATTGTAATTGATTTTGAAATTTCGTCTAATAAAGGTGTGCATATTCATGACATCAAAGAATCTTTGAAGTCATGATCTTGAATTGTTGTTACTAAAAACCAACAAATTTACATATTTCTGCTTTATAATTACTACCTGTGTAAAAGCAAAACTAACCTACAATAATATTTAAAATTGTGTTTTATATCTTAGTCTTTTGAAGATTAACATTTTTATTAATTATTTGATTAATAACATTGACTGTGATAAATGCTAATAATTAATGGTACTAACATAGCATTTTATGTAATTTATATACTAAAAGTGTATGTTCTTATAATTAACTGCTGCTATCGGATACTCGCAATATAAAGGAGGATGCAGTTCCTTCGCAAATGTCTGTCGCAGGAGACATTAAGGAAGTTGAGGTTGCTAGTTCGGCTGCCAGGCCTATGCCTCATTTCCTTAGGCTGATCTCAAACCTCCAGGTGAGAAGGGTCTTGAACGGAAAATACCTGCACGCGAAATAATTTAATATCTAGCACTAAGACCATTTTCTTTTTTCACAGAATCTTTTTAAAACATTTTAAAATGGGCTTCCTCAGGGCTCTCATTTGGGTCTCGTCTTATATTATTTCTGTTTAATGGTTTGAATCTGAATCAACTAATTCTATTTTTTTCTCGGTGTGAGATATAAACCAGGCATTCCTTAGAGATTTTATTAATTTCTCACTTTTATCATATTTATCTTTATTGGTTTGAAGCCAAAATAACTAATCCACACTTAAAAAGTAAACCATTTTCTTTGAATAGGTATTTCGATTACATATTTAGGCCATTCTAAAGAATAACTATCTTTTATTTGGGTCCATTTTCAATATATTAGTTTGATGAAAATCATTTATTTCTATATAAAAATCGATTATCGTAGTATTGAAAACCAGTGCAATCCGGAGCTCATTTTTCAAACCCAAATACATTTGATCCCATTTTGAAAAGTACTTTTGGTAGATCTCTCTTGTTACAGTGATGTTCGAAAGATTAAGGCTTTCCTCGAGAATTCTAAATGGTACTAATTTTGTTCGCATAAATATCGACCAAATCATCGACAATAAATTGAACAACGATATCTAGTACTATTTTTGTGTGAAACGTAAAGACTTATGGGATAATTATTAAATCTTTAAACAATATTCAAAGGGGACTTCTATTTAGACCCAATTTAGATGCACAATTTCAAGACTGAAGACATTTATTTTTTTTACTCCAAATTAGAACTAAAAGAGTGCTGAGTTTAAGTTTATGTATTTATTACCAATTTTTTATAATAAGGCTTGATGATAAATAATAATTTCTCCAAATTAACAGTACGAAAACATTCCTTTACACTTTTTGTATCCAATGTATAAGTTATTTTTACACTATTTTAGTTAATATTGCACTGTCTTGTGATAGATGTCTAGATGTGTATGATATTTTATAAAGTGTGATTTGTATTTGTTTCCTACAATGCCTGGATTGATTTACGTACCTAATTATATAACACATAGGTAAAAATGCATTCACTGTATTATTTTATTATCTTTATTTTTCGCTTTCTGAATAACTGTATTCAATATTCTCATGTATATTAAAACGCTTGGCTATACACTAACCGATTTTAACAATGGTTTGGTTAATTGACTTTTGCTTACCCGGCAATTTTTGTGTAATTTTATTTATAATAATAAACTGCATGATTTATTTTCTAAACTATAATTTTGAAATTCTGTGTTCCTATATTTCCTCAGTATGCCAGAAACTTGAAATGTTTTATTTTTATTTTTATTGGTTGTATGGAGTGGTGCTGTACTACTATGGTTATATTGAAATACGGCCATTCAAATAATTATTTATTGTTTTTGTGTTTAATTCGTAGAACTCCGTTTATCAATTTTTTAACTTAATTAAATAATATTATTATTTATTATTAAGTTCTGCAAGTATCGTAGTATTTTTATTATTGTGACAGCTGTTTCGGCTTTTAAGGCAATTTTCAAACTGACATTAAAAAAAACTGGCCGTTCATAAACTGAGTCCCAAAGATCATTATTATACATTCAAATTTTAGTCAACAAAAGTGGTTTTCGAATGCAAAATATTTTTTATCATATTTATATTGTTACATACATAGTTACATAATATATTGCAGTACCTACATACTACCATACAATAAAAGTATGCATGCATAACATAAACATAACATGCCTTACAATAAAAGTATGCATGCATTTGAATTAATTTAAGTAACAAATTATGACATTTTTTTTATGTAGAGACCTTTATTGTTCCCTATCGCTATAAATGATATAATATCCTAAACATGATATTTTATAATATTTAGGAGCAAGATGATCAATTACAATTTTTTTTTTCGGTTGCACTTAGCTAAAGAAAAATACTTTTCGAAAATCCCTCTTACCAAAAACATGTTATAATGATATGTGCAGATGCTTTGGCCATTTCAGACCTTCAGCAATTCCCGAGGCCACAGGATGATCAGTGACATCAACATTATCACGGACAACAGATCTGAAGGAGCCAGTACGTCATCAAACATCATCAGAGACTATGACCAAACATCCACAACAGCTCAAAAAGACTTCTCAACATCTCAAAAAGACTTCACAACATACGACAGAGACATCACAACATCTGAAAAAAACTTTGTTACATCTGGAAAAGGCTTCACAACATCCGGAAAAGACTTCACAACATCTGAAAAAGACTTGACAACAGCTGAAGATGACTTCACAATAGAAAATGATTACAACGAAGACCCCAAAACAACTGCTGGTGATGGACATATCAGCAGTCATGATTCTGGACTTGTATTTAGGAAAAGCCTTGAAATGAAACAAGGACATAACACTAAGCAGGCAAATAAAGACAATTTCAATACACTACCTGATGAAAACATGTTTAGAAAGAGCACAGCAAAGTTTGATAACAGTATTGATGAAGACAGTAATTCAGTTGATACAGTCCAAGAACACACAACAGCTAAAGAAAAAATGGGAGGATTCCGGTAAGTGTTAATTTTTATAAAACTAAAAATGATTTCCAATTGTATCCCATGAAGGCCATTATTATTGATTGGATTCCACCTACAATTTTATCCAACACATTCATATAATTTTTTTCTATGTTTATTCATGCAGATTTTCAACTATGGGTGAAGATGACAATGACGGAGATGGTCTAGGATCCATCACAGTATTGGGAAAGGGGAAGGCAGATAGCATCAGATTCGAGTGGGTTATCACAGACTGGTCCAAATGCTCGGTTACCTGCGGAGGAAGCGGTTTTCAAATGAGAGCTGCACATTGCATGGTAACTTATATTCAGTTTCAGTGCCGGCAACCCGGGCGTTTATTATATATAATTTTATTTAATTACATGGTTTTCTTTTACCTGCCTTACTAGACAAAGTGTTTTCCGAGGCGGGTAAATATTATTTATAATATTTATTTTTTTCGGTATGAATAATACCATCATTTTTGCTTCTCGCATTTTTATTTCTGTGCGTATTTTTTTATTTTTTATCTATTATAATTTTATTATTTCTTTCGCACTTTCTCAATATTAAGTCGATTAATTCTTAATTATTAATACTAAAAAGTTAATTCTTCCACCTGAGAGTTAATAAATTTAATGTTTTAATTAAGTAATAATTATTGTAGTGTGTGCTTTCAATGGGATTACCGAGTTTAAAATTAATATGTTTTAGAAATTTGTGTTGATTTTTTTCGATTAAATCTGAATGTATTTTCAAATGGGGGACCCGATTGAAGAGTAATATTCGACTTATCTTCCAACTAAAGTAAAGTCTCTGGAATTTCGAAGAATGTAGCCCAGCATTTTTATTCCCTTATTTTAATAACGTTTATCTGGGATGTAAGTTTTATTTAGAGACAAAAATTGTACCCAGTTCAGTGCCAGGGTTGATTAATTAAGTTTTTACGGATAAAAAATTGGTTGACTTAATTTGTAAAATCTTATTGAATGGCACTTATTTATGTACAATACTTATTTATGTACAATACTTATTTATGATAAAGTTTATTAATCGTCAAGGTTTAGACTCTAGACGATAGCTCTTTTGGGAGGTTACTCCAAATCTGCCTTATTTTCGTGATCTTACTCAGCAGATTTTCAAATTTTCTGCTCTCTATCTCAAACTCTCTTTCCTTTTTATCTTTAATATTAGACTTTATGACTACCAAATCGCCAGTATTATTTGATTAAATTTATTTGCTTTTACATTTCCATTTATCTACTCATGTACTAATGTAGTCAATTATTAGGTACGTTTGGAAAACACCACACAAGACGTCGAGTCCACACTTTGTGAAGACGCCGGTCTGGAATCGCCTGCCACTTTGCAGAAGTGTGGTCAAGAAGACTGTCCCTCGTGGCTGACCAAAGAATGGTCTTCATGCAACACTGCTAGATGCTTCGATTGGAATACAGGTTTGTTACAATTTACACACTGTTGTTTCTTCTGAAAATTCCTTTTGTGGGAACTACTCTAAATTTGATTTTATATACTGTCTTGAATGACGCTTTTATGTCAATCGCAGCTCTTACACACTAACCTACGTGTTTCCAAAACTCTCGGATAATATCGCTTTTGTAAATTTGAGTGCTTCATTATAAATGGCCCGCGTGAGCAAGTTTAAAAATTCCCGCCAACTTAGAAATTTTTGTAAATCCTTTTACGATCAGTTTGACTGAAATAATCAGTTGACGAGTTTGAATCATAAATCTATTTATACTTTCTTCGAGTAAGTTTAACTGGAATCATCTCTTCTTATTTACTTCAATTTTTCTTCAAGTTACTTTGTTAGCATTTATTTGAATGGATCTTGTTGTATTGATTAACGTATTTTTCTAATTTCAGCGATGCAGAGGCGTGTCGTTGAATGTGTGAGCGGCGAGGGAGTGGGGGTAGCTCCCTCTCTGTGTCCTCACGACCAGCGTCCTCAGCACAGACAGGAGTGTTACAACGACAAGTGCAAGGGGGTGTGGAAGACGGACCACTGGTCAGAGGTAACTGTCACTCTTGCCACTTCTTTCTTTAGCAAGTATGGACGTGAATACATGGCTATACAATACCCTAGACAAGTGGAGTTAGCGATAAAAATTCTTCATCGATTGGCCAAAAGGCCCTGAGGAAAACCTATTTATCTCAAGGCTTATGTATTCTTTGGGAATGTTGTTTGAAGGGTACTTTTAAGGAAAAGGGAAGTTCTAGGAAGGATAAAGTTATGAGAAGTGGGTAGGAATTTGGAAGTCATTGTATTGAATGACGGACGTATGAATCCATTGTTTTCACTAAGGTTCAAGGCGATTGGTCAAGAAAGTCCAGCTGAAGAGGGGTCACGCTCAACCGAAAGATAATTTTATTCAGAGGACCCGAGGAGAAGTATTGATCACAGGGCCTGTGTAATCTTTGGGGATGCTGTTTGAAGGGTATTTTTTAAGGAAAAGAGGGTCTCGGAAGGTATTAGGTGTGAGTAGGAATCTGGAGGTCAGTGTGTCCAGGAGTAATGGACGTATGAATCCATCCCTCTCACGGTGGTGCATGGCGAAGTTCTGAGAGAGTTGTACTGGAGAGATGGAAAGGTCTTCCTCAATCAGTCATGAGCAGAGGCATCCGCCACCAAGACCCAGACAAAACTCACCTCATGAACCCGGACACCTCTGCTAAGCGACCAAACTTGGAGTGACCTACAGCAGAGGCGTTGGTTATCCGATAAATGATTTCATGTGCGGAGATACTCACATCCGCATCCCAAAGTGAACTATTAGACCAAATCTAATACAGTTATTTTTTTTAATTTCTAGTGTGGCGGACCTTGCGGACATCAGGGCAACCGCTACCGAATACTCCGCTGCGTATGGTTCGGCACCCGGCGGCCCGCGGGCAGCGCATGCAGGCACCGGCCGCGGCCCGCCGTGGTGCGCCCCTGCAACACTGCGCCCTGCCAGCACAATCAAAGTAAGAACAACAAACCGCATTGCAGTGATTTTAAATGGTTACTCCTAAATATTGAGCCAAGATCCAAGATCCAATTACATATAATGTTTTTTTTATATTAGTAATACAAACAGATCCTATGAGAATTAAACATAATATTTATTCAATTACTAAACCAAAAAGATCCAATGAGAATCAAACACAATTTTTGTTCAATTACTAAAACCAACAGATCCAACTATGAAAATTAAACATAATGTCTGTTAAATTACTAAAACAAACAGAACCTATGAGAATTAGATATAATATTTTTTCAAATACTAAAACAAACAGATCCAATGAGAATTAAACATAATATTTTTTTAATTATTAAAACCAACAGATTCAATGAGAATTAAACATAATGTTTGCTGAATTAATAAAACATATAGATTCAATCCGAATTAAGCATTATGTCTGTTAAATTACTAAAACAAGCAGATCCAATGAGAAATAAACATAATATTTGTTTAATTACTAAATGAGAAGTTTTGTTCAATGAGAAGGTTCCAATGAGAAGCTGTCTGTGCTTACTTTTATGTTTTAACGTGTAACGAACTTACGTTAAACAAACAGATCCAATGAGAATTAATCATAATATTTGTTCATTTACTAAAATAAACAGATCCAATGAGAATTAAGCATAATTTCTATTCAAATACTAAAACCAACAGGTAAGAACATCTCTTACCTGTTGTGTGAAAGTAATACAAATTATGTGAAAGGTACGAAGCAATCACAAGTGGTGTTTCGCGCTGTTTGCGGTTGCTTTATTACTTTCTGGTAATTCGTGAATTGGCTCGCTTGTGAATACGCGGCCTTAGACGTTTAGCTTTTGGTTTCAAGATCATTGTGTGATCTACGCACAGACCAAGGGCGGATCCAGGGCCCCCCTGGGCTGGGTCCAGGACCTACTTTTTACTTGTATCTATTATTATCAAAAATAAATTATAACTTCTTGTGACTTGACCACGACTATGTGACCCCCCCCCCCCCCCCCCCCCCCCCTTGGCGCCAAAGCTTGATCCGCCCTTGGCACAGACACAGGACATCCAGAAATTATAAAACCACAAAATACCTTTTGGATAATTCTAACTGCCTCCCCGTATGAAGATCGCCTGCTGTATTCGTGGAGTTTATTAGGCTACACATCGTCCAGGCATCTATGTTTTCATCCTTCGTCCTGCTAACATATTTTAAAGAAGCCTCTCGGATTGGTCGGCTGTTTTCCACCTCTTTAAATCTCCTACCCACAGAAGACGACCTATTTTTTAAATTATTGTTAATGGCAGACTCTGAAGTATGATATTTAGTAAACCATTTACGCAATAACAAAATACATGTATTTTATTTCCAGAATCAGACTGCAAAGACTCGTCTAAATTCTGCCAAAATGTTCGCGCCATGAATATGTGCCGCGTACAGAGATACCAACAACAGTGCTGCCAGTCTTGTAAAAAACATTAGTCCTAAGCACCTACCGACTCATTATTATAACATAATGTATTATTATTAAATATGCATGTGGCAACACCGCCGCTCATTTAAAAATGTGTTCCATTCCTCACCTTGACTTTTTGCGATGTTCCATACATTCATTCAGTTAAATTGTTTCAGTGAAATACAATACCTGCTGAATCACTTTCTGTTAAAAACTTTGTGATTGGAGAAGATAATGTGTGTAAAGAAAATAACTAATTTGATTCCTATTGAACGCATTCCTATTGAAGAGAATAAAAATATGATAAAACTTAATTTTATCTTGGGGTTTTATCTATTTCGCTGAAACAATTATTGATTTGATAGCTAAATAAACTGACTTTTTAACTAAACCAGTAATTTGAATTGACCACTAAACGATTTTTACTTCATCTATAAGATCAATGAATGGACATTGAACGAATTGTAATATTGTCACCGAATGAATTGAATTTAATACTGAAAATATTGTATTGGTCACTAAACCAATTGAATTGGTCACTGAACCAATTGGATTGGTCACTGAATCAATTGGATTGGTCAGTGAACCAATTGGATTGGTCACGGAACCAATAGGATTTACACTGAATCAATCGTACTGATAACTGAATCAATTGGACTGGTCACTGAATCAATTGGATTGGTCAGTGAATCAATTGGATTGGTAACTGAACTAATTTTATTAGTCACTGAACCAATTGGATTGGTCACTGAACCAATTGGAATTGTCACTGAATTTATTGGACTGGTCACTGAACCCATTGATTTTGTCATTGAACCAATTATATTGGTCACTGAATCAATTGAATTAGTCACTGAATTAATTGGACTGGTCACTGATCCAATTGTATTGGTCACTGAACCAATTGGATTGGTCACTGAACCAATTGCACTGGTCACTGAACCAATTGCAATATATATAATATGTAATTTATTCAGTTGGATCGATTTTTTCACTGAATCTGTATACTGATCACTGAACTGAATCTGTCTGAATCGTTGCAGAACTAAATCATATAACAATCGAGAGAGTTATTCACTAAGTCCGATTATTTGGTCACGGAAATAACTGAATCATTTGAGGCATCGAAAAAATAAATTGAACGAATCAATTGGTTAATTAACCAATTAAATCGATTGGATCGTTCGCTGAATCAGTTAGATCGGTCAATGAACCAGTTACTAACTGAACTCAATTATGCGTTAACGCGACCTTACATATTATTCCATGATGGCTGATGTTAAACATTATTCTGTCACGCTGATAGCTATAAAAATATTATGAATAATTGTAAATGACAATGGATGTCGCTAAAATTACTCGAAATGTTTGTTATGCATAGTTATTTAAATAAAATATTTACTGGAAATACCTACGTAATTAAATTTGTATTGTTTTTTAAGAAAAATATTTGGACGATAGGAATGAAAGATTTTTAATTGTTTTGAGTTTGATAGTTAGTGATATATAAATAATTAAATTTATACCTAAATACATATACTATTACGAATTATTTATGACCAATGGTGTTGAACAATTCAATTTGATTTTTTACCTTGTCATTTGGAAGTGGTTAATATATTTACCACCTTACTTATTAAACTGATTTAACTTCTCTAAGTAGTTAATCGCTGTGTATAAAGTATTATTATTCTACAATTACTTTACCTCCCTTATTCGGGTATACAAGCATAAAGTTATTATACCTCTTTGTCTTATATAGTTGCTAAATTCAAGATTATTATAAATCATAGAAAAACTATAGTATTCGCAACAGTTTCTTTAATTTCAGTTTCAAAAAAAGTTACTTCTGATTAAAAAATTATAGTTATTTTATTTAAGTTTGTTTATGCCCATAAGCTTCAAATTAATTAATAATATAATTATCTATAAAATGATGCCTATAGTACGAGCAATTTGAACATTATTTGAGAAACATTTTTATAAGCGTTTTTTTTTTCTAGGAATAAATTGATCAACATTTACATATAATCTGAAATAATTTCATATTGAGCTTAATATTTAAAAAAGAAATATATTATACATTTAGTATGGCAAAATATATACATGTATCGTAAAAATATAACGTAAGCTTATAAAAATTGAGAACCCAAAAATTGATTATGAATTTAATGATACCGTTATACAATGAACATTCATGTTATCAGTTTTTTTTAATTACCTGTTGCGGCAAGAAAATCAGTGAACACCGTATTTTGTTTACTTGGAACCCGTACTCTGAGGATGGGAGGGTGGTTTGAATAAGAACACCTAACTTAACTATAGGAATTCATAAATTGATTTAAAACACTATTTAGGGTTTGAGCAACTTGTTCTGGGATGAATTCAATACCTCAATCCTGGAGAACAAGGTAGAGGGGGAGTTTGGGACCTCTACTTACCACAACTTGTATTTTCCTGAAATTTACTTTCATATTTTATTTAACGACAATCTTTTGTTGGATATTATAAGACACTTTTAAAGCCTGCAATAAAGTACCTAAGTATCAAATTTTACAATAACTATTTAATCTATCCTAATTAAATCAAATTTTTATTTAATTGGAAACTTTAAAAATAAATTAATAACTAGTTACTCATTGTGTATAAAATAATTTTTTAATGAAATTTTGCAATAATTACATGTTAAAGAGCACAATTAAAAAAACATTTCATAATAAAATATTCATAAAAAAATTAAGGTTATTATTATAAATGTACGAGTCAATTGAAAATTAACTGATTATACGCTTTTGTATGAAAATAGCTCGGCACTTGGAAAAAATGGAAAGTTAAGAAAAATATTATAAAGAAGCTTTTGCTTTTCAATTTAAGAGCATAATCGACACTATAAATCTTTTAGTTTGTTAAAACAAACATAGATAATATTATACTATTTTGTGTATTAATCTTTTTTTTTAATTGTTGTAATAATTCGTTGATTCGTTGTCAACTCTTTTTTGTTTCAGCAATGAAAAATGTTGCGATACGTTTTTTTTTTTTTTGCAAAAATGTTCTATGTTTTTTTTAAATTATGAATAGGTGGTACGCATCAAAATAATTATAAATACTTAAATCTAACAAGATATTCAATTGCTTACTTTATGTTAAATATTATGTACTAATCGACTTATATAATATATTATACATACTCACATAAAAATAGATTTAAGTTTTTTTATGTACAAAATTAATTATAATTTCAACTTCTTTAATTTAATTTTAAACCGTTTGAAATTCACTTAATTATATTCAATTTATTAAATAATATTAATTTATCGATACTTTATTGGATTGGGAATAAACTTTATTCTAATGTACTTATCTGATTATTTTTCTAGTAAAAGGTGTATTTAATTATATATATTTCTCTCGAGTCATATAAATAACCTCTCAGTATTACGATTACGATTATGGCAAAGTTGTGAACGTTTGTAAAGCAAAAGATTTCTTTTTTACAATTTTCTTTCACACAATCAATAATATTATTTGATTTTAAGCAAATGTTATTTTGTTGTTGAATGTTTGGTTTTGCCTTTGCACAGTAAACTAACATTATTTATATGTCTAGAAAATCGGTTAAAATTGTGTAAGAAAGTTTAGTATTGAAGTAAATGGATGAATATTGATTTGAAATAGAATATGTGACATGTTTTCGTTGTATTAGTGTAATACAAACTATAATTAAAATGTACATTATATAATTCGTTACAAACTCAATTATTGTATAAAGCGGTTGCGTTTATTATTGTAATTATTATGAAGTTTATTTTAATGAAATAAAATTAGTTTTAAAAACATTAAATTGGATTTCCCTATTAATTATTTCCTCCATTCCACTAACTTAACACATACCGAGTCCATTTTTAGCAATATACATTTATAGAATAATACTCTAAATAGTTTTTTTTTTCTATTTCAAAATTCAAATAAATTAAATGTTTTAAAATTGTAATTTAATAAATTGTGTCCGAAACATAATTTAATTTCAGAATCAAAAAGCTTGACAAATTTAAAGACGCTGAGGTCATAGAGTTTGTTATAGAGTTTTTGTTGGTATTGTTGCCAACAAAACAGAAATTTTCATTTCAATAGTACGGCTGTATAAATAAATAAGCGGTTAATATACTAACCACCTATTCTCACGGGGTTAACCCAGCGTTAGCGACACGTGTGTTTGAATTCCGGGGGCTTCAAGTACCAAGATACAATAAATCAACCTGACTCAATTGCCCTTAACTTTCTATTATCCTCTATAGATGTGATTATCTATTTGTATGTGTCTATTTCAATTAGTGACAATAATAGAAATCCTCCTTACATAGTAACCGCTTGAATTCAATTATATATAGCAAACAATATTTTATTCGAGCTAGTGTTATATTTTGTGACCGAAAATTTAAAGAGTTGGTCTATTGAGTATTCTAATATGAGCATTATTAAAAAAACTCTTTCTTTATTTAGAACTTTTATTTTGGACATAGGTATTTTCCAGATGAGTGAGCCCCATGATCGGTGGTCTGCTTTGACCTTTTCTCCGATTTTCACGATATTACGGTAAAAGTTTCACACAAAAACACTACTTTGGTTAAGCTCCCATGAGGTGTAATAACAGACAGTTAAAAAAGGGTACATTTAAAAAATCGCTTATAAAACCATGGCACAACATTTGTGCTCACTACAAAATACTATTTAATATGGAAAGAGAATATCCACGGAATAAACAAGCCTTTGAGATGACAAAGAACATGCATTTTTGCAGTTGATCCGTCTTATATTCATTATATATATAATATATATATATATATATATAATATTCTTATAACTTTAAAAAATAATAGTTTAGAATGATATTCCTCAAAAAAATCAAAGAAAAAGGAGGTAAAAGGCCACTTTGCATTCCCAGCGCCCTTCCATTGATAAATATCAGTGAAAATACTTTAAAAACATATTATTATTACTAATACTCCAAAACGAAAACTTCATTACCTGAAAAGCGATTGATTTACTCTAGATCAGTGGTTTTCAACCCATGGTACGCGTACCCCTAGGGGTACTCGTCCACGCCGTAGCCACAGTTGCGTATCCACTTGAGATTTGATTTGTTTGATTTTAGATCAATCTCTAATCGTCACAGTTAAGTACCTACTTGAGACACAGAGACGTTTCTTTGTTTTGGCTTTTAGACTGATCTACTCTACATAGCAACAGTTTTATTTATTTATTTACACATATACGGCACAACTTGTGCCATTAACATAATTGACATAACATATGAATAGTACAACATGAAAAATAACAGTATAAATGTAAGTTTAATATAAGAAAAAAAAGTAAGTAGTAAGTAAGGTAATAAATAGTACGTAAAGGGAAAATATAAATATAAAGAAAAAAATATGGTATAAAGTATAAGCATAAAGTGTAAAGTATAAAGTAAAAACTCTAAATTATCAGGAACACTAGGGGTACGCGAAGCCAAAATTGGAGGTACGCAATATCGTGGCACGAATGTAAAGTTATTGCATTTGTGTTACTTGATTGTTAAGTTGTTTTTTTAAGTAATGATGAGAATACTAAAAAATTACAAATGAAATTTGTTTTTCATTGCATGTGAAACTGAATGAGATATAATAAAAAATGTTATCATAATGTGTTCATTGGCCACGCGAGTGGTGATTTGATTGTTAATTTCTGTGGAGAGAAGTGATTTTGTATCTTAAAACTATTTTCATTACGATTTTTCCTTGATTTGATCGGCATTTGTAACTCAATTTCGTCATGGTTTTGGCATGAGTGGCGTTTTTGCTTTTATACCCCCATTTGTGTAAACAAGGTGGATAGAAGGTACGGGGTACAAAAAAAAATAATAAGAGTCAAGGGGTACGCAGGCTCAAAAAGGTTGACAACCACTGCTCTAGATGGCCCACTTAAGACGCATACACGTTTGTTTGTTTATGTTTTAGACCGAATCTACTCTAGATCTTCATGGTTACATACCTAGGTACTTGAGACGCATAAATATTTGTTTGCTTTTGTCTTTAGACCGATCTACCCTGGATCACCACAGTTACATACCTGTTTAAGAGGAATAAATGTTTGCTTGCATTTGTTTTTAGACCTATCTATTCTACATCGCCGCAATTTTTGCGAGGCAAAAGGTTGTGGGAAAGGGAAGTAGAAGTAAATGGATGGATGGGTGAGGAAGGTGGGGAAGTAACTAGCTATTCAGATCTGGTCACCAAACACGGCTAAAGCCATTTCAAGGCCGGAGTAGTCCAGTGGTAGGGCGATGGACTCCCATTCGGAAAACCGCGGGTTCGAACCCGGCGTGCGCAAATACATTCTATATTGATTTGTGTTATTTCACAATTAAATATTTAAAAATAATATATAGTATATTTGCTGCACGTTCAAGAGTGGAAGATACTCTTTGTATCGCCCTGGTGTAAGACCACTATTCAGAATTGAAATATTGCGTGAAATGGCTTTAGCCGTGTTTATTGACTGGATCTGAATAGCCAGGTAATTCCCCACCTTCCTCTCCCTCGTCTCCTTCCCTTCCCAACTTACCTTCAGCCTCATAACATACCCCAATTGGGGATGCCATATTCTCACTGGCTCCAGACGGGAGCAGTTGGGAAACATGTGAGGTATTCAATATAAAAAAAGCAACTTCAATTCTAAATGGGGGTCTTACACCAGGGCGATACTGATAGTATCTTCTACTCTGGAACGTGACACAAATATACTACGTATTATTTTTAATTAATTAATTGTGAAATAATACAAGCTGGTAGTAGGAGATTTTCAAATGTTGTTGGGTTATTCGTAACCCGGGAATGTTTGTCTTTCTTTTTAAAATAAAAAAAAAAAAAAAAAAAAAATCAATGAAAATATATTTCTGACTTTGAATTGGGCCTTACCAAAATTTCCAAAAATATTCAAAATTTAGCTGAATTTAAACGGCCTTTAAAAACAACAATATTTAAAAAATCATATTATTCATGAATCCTCTTTTCAATATACTAATAAGCCAGGTTCTCAAGTTTCCGGAAATTGTTTGGTTTCGGTTTTCTCCCTATTGTACTTTTATGTTTAATGTCTACTTTTTAGATAATATTTTTGTGTTTTCCTGTTTTATATAATACGGTTTTTTCCTGTTTTATATAATACGGTTTTACGGTTCTTGTTTTGTCCTACACCGTTATTGTCAATTATTGTTGCCCTGTGCTATAACAACAGCACTGTTATTGTTAAAAAAAAATTATCTGCTTTAGTTTTGTTTTGTGTATACCGTATATTTGTTATTTCTATCTTGTAATGGACTTTTATTAATAATGAATTTTATTAATATTTTGTAAATTAATTATAAATTTCTATTAATACTTTGTAAGGAGCACTATAGGATTATTTAAAAGTTTATGAAACCACACAAAACTGCGCTATATAAATGTAATGTTATTATTATTATTATTATTACCACTCGACCACGCCATAGCCACAGTTGCGTATCCACTTGAGACGCATGCGTTTGTTTGATTTTAGACCGATCTCTAATCGCCACAATGAAGTACCTACTTGAGACACAGAGACGTTTATTTTTTTTGGCTTTTAGACCGATCTACTCTACATAGCCACAGTTATATTTATTTATTTACACATATACGGCACAACATGTGCCATTGTCATAATTGACATAACATATAAATAGTTCAAATAACAGTAAAAAATGTAAGTTAAATAGAAGAAAAAAAAAGGTAAAAAGTAAGTTGTAAGTAAGGTAATAAATAGTAGGTAAAGGAAAAATATAAATATAAAAAAAATATATGGTATAAAGTGTAAGTACAAAGTGTAAAGTATAAAGTAAAAACTCTAAATTATTAAGCAAAAATAAAAAGTTAACAGTGAGAATAAAATAATAAAAAAGGTTAAATGTAGAAATATAAGAAATCATTAACCGCTCTAGGCCTACGAACGTACGTGATACGTTCATGTTGATTGTACCATTCTGCACTATCCCGTATCATGTACGCATTATTTAAAAAAAAAAAATATATATATATATATATATATTTTTTTTTTAAATATTAGTTAATTAATTAATTTAAGTTTTAAAAACTTTTATTATAAACCTATTGTAAATGCATATATTTTGACAAAATCTTATCAGGTATGAGTATTTTGCGAAAATAACCCGAAAGTAGGGCGGTTGGTACAAAGATTTAAATATAAAAGCTAAGAAATCCTCATAGGAGCCAGGAAAAAAAAGTGAAAAAAAAAGTTTTGTACCTACTTGTGACGCATACACATTTCATTCTTTACTTATATGTATGCAACATTTTTTCAGACATCTAGTAGAAAAATATAAAATTACATAAAATTCAAAAATAATATAAAAATACGGTTTCATTGGTGTGAGAGTGACTAAAGCAATTTTAGAAAAAAAATATTTTAAACATTCACATGTATTGCAATATCATACGAAAAGTGCTAAGACTTGCGTCTTGCTTCAAGGCTTTTGTTAGGTTATTATATTTTTGTCCTTTATAAAACACGCTATTTTGTGAAAACGTAACTTTAGTTTTGGAAAGCCTAAAATCTCGTTGTTTGGCATATTTTGGGGCCCACGGGGTTAAAAACGACATTTGATTTTTTAAACACAAGGAAACCATGTCCAATTTTCAATAATCTACTACTCCAAGACCTTACCAACCACAAAAAAACTGAAACACTATCTATTAGTACTACATTTATAACTGTTGGTATATTTTACGTGTTTTCAAAGGACGAAAAATATATATAAAAATATGTATAAAAAAAATATTAAGCATTTTAGCAAAACCTTCTTTTTATAAATCATATAGCTAGCAATAGAGTAAATAAATTTTAATCTGGTATATATTAAAAAAATGTTTTTCACTCTGTCTATCTCTTTGATGGATTTATTACTCCATCAATTAATAACATTTTATTAAGCTTTTTCTTTTGATAATATTGTGGTTGATACCACTATTATCTGGATATGCAACGAATTATTTCATTAATCCTGCTGTATGGAAGCAAATCCGTCCCAAAATTTTTATCAGATATAAAATTTGAATTGGTAGATTTATTATTAATTCATGTCTTTTAAATTTTTAGGTTTTTTTTTGTTTTTTTTTGTAGCCAAAGAGGATGGACATCCACATATGTATTATCACACTAGAACACACTCTTCTGTTATTCTGACTCTCGACTTGACCTGACTCGAGTATTTGATCTACTTGGTCGTGCGTCGTGCCATGTCTTTCTCGGACATCCCCATCTTCTTTGGTCATTCACTTTCGGCTCATCTGATTCTGATAGTATTATTTTCTTAAAGAATCCACAGATTGGATAGTATTTTCAAAAATAACCGTTGAATTTTTCAAACAGTATCTCCGATGAGAAAATGACAAAATAAAAAAAAAATTATCTAGGTATTTCTCAATTTCAAAAACCTTTATTGAATTTCCCGACCATTTTCTGAACAACTTTTTCCCGATTTCCAATTTTTTTTTCAAAAAAATAATAATATCCCATTATGGAAAATTTTCAAACTTCACATAGGTAATTTCAAAAAGATTAATTGTAAAAAAAGTATAAAAAAAAATATTTCCGGCATATTTTCCGAAAAATTTTTCAATTTTCACAGAATAAATTTCTTTTACATTTCGCAGGAAAATAAAATTTTCCTGAATCAAGAATTTAACAAAATGAAAAGTTTTCGAAATAGAAACATTTCTTAACGTTTATACAAAACATTTTCCAGCCAATTTCCGAATTCGTCGGTGAAGTCGGTACGCTTCTATGCCGTATCTCCCTGTGCTTCTATTATCTACGTTTAAACTCACTCGAGACCTACCGGCATCTGTTTTTCCTCCTTCTTGTAATCTGGATCATGCCCTTGCCTTAACCCGTCTCGTAACGCTGCCCAACCGTGTGGCCGTATAACGCCCAAGTCTACGCTGAACAGACAGGGGCAATCTGACAAGGTGTCCCATAAAGAAAATATGCATTGGAAAAATAAACTTGACAATTATGCACATTATAAACATTCAAAAACCGTAAATAATATAAATAATGATTGTCAATACATTTTATTATAACACATAATACAGAATAGTGTAGGTTTGTGCTTATTAATTATTGTAAAAACATTGCATCTTCCTTTGCATAAACGAATGGTCATGTTATAACTGATATACGACGATTTCGTTTTAAGTGTATTTTTAGTATGTACGCTTCTAATTACTGTCCTAGATGCATAGTAAACACTTGAAAAGGTTGCATAGTAGTATTGGTAGTGTAACACACTGCTGTAAGATAATGGAGTGGTATAAGTAATTAGTTAACAACCCATTGTAAAATAACAATGAAATAATTATGATACCTGTACCTCAATATTAGATAATTTATACGTTTTATAATACGACGATGCAATGCGAAGTAATGATAAATCCCGTCTTTTTCCTAGACTTGCAGAAAAGTCAATAGATGTCGCATATGAATAAAAAGTGATAAAATTTTTCCTGACACTATCTAGATGGCTTTTAGTTCGAGTTGAATCTTGCAATCATAAATAAAGATAGCAGCCAATAAAAATACAACAGTCGAAGTATGAGAAAGTTAAATATGACTGAATCGGTTAGAGATACTTTGGCGCAGTAGTAGCGCATTGAACTGGAAAGCCGAAAGACCTGGGTTCGAGTCCCAGATGTATCCGTATCTTTTTCTGATTTTTAGTATTTCAGATTTTCGATTGAGTTTCGCTAATATTATCTTCATTAATTAAAATATTATAACTTGTGTTTTTGGTTAGAAAATTTGATCGCCTAGAGTGTTATAGGCGAGTAGAAAACAACAGGTCTTTTTGTAAGAGTTTTTTTTGCATTTACTCCACACAGGAGGCCCTGAGGAAAATAATTTCTCTCAGGGCCTATGTCATCTATGAAGATGCTGTGTGGAAGGTCTTTTTGGGGATAGAAAGGAGTGATCAACTCGTAGAAACGAACCGTTCTCGTGTTACAAATATCAACCATGTTTGTGTATGTTGTATGTTATGGTGTATGTTGTATGCCAAATGTTTCCCGACTGTGCACCGATGCCGAGGGGATCGATAATGCTCGTTCCTCGGAGCATCTTACATTGAAATACCGGTACAACAAGTACAGCATTCCCAGCCGACGCCTGTGAAAAATATTGCAATCTGTAATGTTTGCTTCATTTTCTTTACTCCAACAGTGTGATTATCTGTAATATTTTCTACATTCAATCACACTGTTGGGGATTTCTCAATAAATACCTGGTCCGTCTTACAAACTGTTTATTTACACAATATAATAATAATAGACCTGAGCTTATGCGACTAGCTTCAATTGACTGGTAAGTAAATCTGAGAGCGCAGAACTCTACACAACCGACTATATGCATTCCTAGGAACAACTTTATCCCCCGCCATCTGACGGAAACTAGTGAAAGCTTTATGACTCCTGCCATCTATTGCTAGCCCACTGAACCTACTTGTCAAGATACTACACAATCCGTTAGTTATAAGACTATAAAAATACAGCCAATTGCGCGATAAAATACTACAAAACTAGGTTTTTAAACAAAAAACAATTTAACAAACACAAACTATTGCTTATAAACTAGTTCAACATGCGTACAAAAACAACATAAAAACTCCGACGGTAAATACAAACTTTGGACAAACTCACGATATATAAAATCTATAATAAAATCTTTCAACAATCTTTCACTTGATACAAAAAATGAGGAAAACCATTAAAAAATCAGACACAAAATAAAAAAATGGATTAAAGAAAAAAAAAAGACAAAATAACTAAAAAAAAAAATGTATATTAAAAAAGAAAACCTATACATCCAAAATACATTACATACAATCGAATCTCATAACACATGCCAGTTTTTTTAATTAGGATTTTTGTTATTTCACAATAAATTAATAAAAATAAAATATACTACATTTGCGCACGTTCCAGAGTGGAAGATACTCTCAGTATCGCCCTGGTGAAAGGTCACCATTCAGAATTGAAACGTTGCTTAATAATGGCTTTAGCCGTGTTTAGTGACTAGATTTGAATACCCAGGATGCCATAGTCTCACTGGCTCCAGACAGTCGGGACTCTTGTAAAGTATTCTCAATTAAAAAAAAAATTGAATTTTGTATTGTAAAATGGGGACCTCGGCACTGGTAAATCACCTAGTCATCCCTACATTATCAAATTATTGAACCATATTTAAAAAAAAAAATTAAAAAGTATTAGGTTAAAATAAAAATAGTAAGTATTAAAAAGTGCCTTGAAGTGTAAAATCTCTTTTTTATATGGTTTTGTTTTTTAACGTTCCAAACAAAGTTATTTAGATTAGATCGGAAAAAAAAATATGTTTGTGCCTGAACTTCACAAAATAAATAAAACATACATTTTGGCGATACAATATTTTAGGAGTGCGTGACTTCACCCTATTAAGAATGTAAACGTCACGATGGATCGCCTACGAGGTGTTCTTTGTGAAGGAACTCTTCACACTGCTAGGTAACTAAATGGGTGGCCCTCGTTGTGTTCTGTGCTTGAAATGGAAAATAATAATGAAATCAACTTGTTTTTTAGAACGAATCCATTTGTAGCACTGTCTTCACGTACCTAGCGCTGTATCAATAGAGTACCTCTTCGGATAATGTAATGGTTGGTTATATGTCGGCATTATTATATTCATGCAACTCGTGTGGAGTATGAAGGAAATTGCTAGTCAGTTAACTCTTCACTAGTGTGGGAGAGGTATTGTCTGATAATATGCTAACCACCCGCCAGGGGTTAACAACTCTTTGAAAAAAATTAATATTAATTTTTTGTTTTTTATAAGAAAAACTCTCTTTTTAACTGTTGAAGGTTATTCCTATCAATGTAATATATCATTGAAGAAGAAGATAACTTTTTTTAAATATGAAAATGAACAAGACGCAGATAAATAATAAAAGATAATGGTCGCAACTGGGACTCGAACCCAAAACCTTTCGTTTTAATATATTTATGGATATATTTATCCGAGACACTATCTAGGTAACAAATACATTATTTAAATACTTGTTTCTAATAATACAGGTAGCTGCTAATAATATGAAAAAAAAAAAACATATTGTTAATTCTGAAATTTGAAATATGAAGTTGACAATTACGACAGTCTCATAATAGATCACAGTGGCCCAATTGGTAGAGGTGTATGTCCCGGTAAGACGTAAGGTTCTGGGTTCGAGTCCCAGTTGCGACCATTATCTTTTGTTATTTTTCTGTGTCTTGTTCATTTTCATATTTAAAAAAAAAAGATTATTATTGTTATCTTCTTCTTCAATGATAATATTAATTTTCTCACTGAAGACGATATTAGCGACTCTCACTCGAAAATTTGAAAAAGATACGGTCGAATGTAGGAATTGATGACATACGTTTCCACCTATCTTCTGAAGTAAGAAAAAACCATATGAGCGTCTCTCCAGTGCTCTTGAGGTGTATTTTCACGAAAACGGCGCTACACCAACTCAATATCTTGTGTGGCAACAATTAGTCTACAATGCCCTAGTATTTATGTATAAGTTAAAAAATAAAATGTTACCATATTGTGTGTTGAATAATGTTAGAATTAATATTACAGTTTACATTAGTATCCAACGAGAAAATACAACGTTTTTAGGCTTTCTAAAACAATTTGATGGGGAACACAAATCGATTGTTTTATTTTTTTTATTTATTTTATACATGTTACATAATTGTGACATTTACATAAAGTGAATGTAACAAATCACCATTTAAGGCGGCTGCCTGTATCATGATGACTAATGGAGTATAGTTACTTATATGAAGTCTAGTGTCAACATGGAATTAGTATAAACGATGTTAAGATTTGGAAAAATTTTAATAAAAAGTAGAAAATAGAACGGAGAAATGAAGTAAATTAGTATTAGATTATAAAAAATGTACATAACTTTTTGTTCTTGTTGTTTATATTTTTATGTTTATAATAAAGGTTTTAAAATGTACAATGAACTCCCTGTAAAGGTTAAAGAGACTTGATGTTTCATCAAAATTTAAGCGAAACGACTGGGTCTTAAAAAATGTATATGAATTGATTTTGTTCAAGTATTTACGATATTTTATATACTTATACGAATTGATTTTTCTCAATAAGTTGTTCGAAGAAAACTGAAACGATTAAAAGTTAGCTGATTTTTTTTTTCTAATATCAAAAAACAATGTAAAACACACTGTAAGCTAGCAAACACACATGTTACAGTGTTTGACTCAACATTCACAGTGATACTTATAACAAAAAATATTATATTTTTCTTTAGTTAAAAATTAAACATTTTTCAACATTTTGGTCCTCATTTTAAAAGAGTTGACAATCCATGATCGTGCAGCATTTCGGCTTGCGTTGTTCGAGTATGTAATTTAGTCCTATTCTAGTTCTTCTACCGTTCACATCTCAATAGAGGTAAGCGTCGCATACAAACTACACTTTTGTATTTATAGGTAAGACCTTGTTCGAAGACTTATGTAACCACTGGGTACTATATTTAATTTTGTTACAAGTTGTTTTTATTACTAGTTTTAATAACTAGAAAATATTCGCAGTTAATAAATCTCACGTATCAGATAAATGATTATTTTTCGGCCACCCGGGTGACTTCTCTAACCATTGAGCAATCGTCAAAACTGGTGCATTTTTTTGTTTGTTTATTAATGATGTATAAAATTTTATATCATGGAACGCAATGCATTTTAAATCAAGTCCTACACGGAGAAAAATGTTATTTTAAAATACGATAATTTTATTCGTAAAATCGGTTAAAAACGGGACTGAAGTTCTTACGAACAAATTAACAGGGTTTCAATGTTTATTGGCGGGAAAATGTAAGAATATTTTGTTAGTAATTAACTAATTTATTTATTATTAAAGTGATTAATTTCGTACGTATACCAACAAATTATTCTTACATTTTCCCGCCGTAAACATTGAATTTTAATTTGTTCATAAGAACTTCAGTTCCGTTTTTAACCGTTTTTACGAAAAAAATTATCGTATTTTAGAATAACATTTTTCTCCGTGTGAAATGTTTAAGTAATTATTTAGTTACTTTTAAATAACAAAGAAATAGAATATTTTATCCAAATAAACATCTGTATTTGCTAAAGAATATAATTAACATCATCCGTTTTAGTTAAATCAGTTTTTCTTGTTAATTATTTATAGCTTGACATGCCTAACTTTACAGTTTGTGGCATTGCTGTATAATTTTTTAGGATAAAAAATATTACAGGTAAACAAAAAGTTAGTTTTTTCTTATTTGACACACGGAGAAAAATGTTTTACGAACAAATTAACAGGGTTTCAATGTTTATTGGCGGGAAAATGTAAGAATAAATTATTAGAACAAATTTTGTACATATACCAACAAATTATTCTTACATTTTCCCACTTAAAAACAGGTTACAAAAAAATTTCGATTTAAAAATAGTACCTATGTGACCCAGTCGCTTCAGTTCGTTTTTATCCAACAGACCAAAACGTAAATCGGGAGAAATGGCGCTTTAAAGTTTTTTTTACGAAAAAAGCACATACATTTTGAAGGACGTAAGACAAAGTGCGTTTTGAAAACCCCTAAAATATTTTTATATTATACATTTTTTCTTGATGCAATTGAATTAAAATGTTTTATTCTTTTGTTATTCGACTTCACATCCTATCTGCACACTTAGTTATATATCTCTCTTTGGGGACACTAAGTTATATATCTCTCTTTGGGGACAGTTAGTTATATATCGCTCTTTGGGGACACTTAGTTATATATCTCTCTTTGGGGACACTTAGTTATATATCTCTCTTTGGGGACACTAAGTTATACATCTCTAGTTGGGGACAGTTAGTTATATATCGCTCTTTGGGGACACTTAGTTATATATTGTGTAAGTAGGTATACCGTATTATCGGGATACCTACTTGCTTCAAAATTAAGGCTTTTTCATCTTGGCATGCAAGATGAAAAATACTTGACCATGTTTGACCCAAAAACGTGATTACAAATAACAATAGGTACAGTTTGAAATGTGTGAAAAAATTTATTATTGAATTACCACACCAATACCAATTGACCACCACAACACGGGCATGTGCCTAGCGTGGTGGTCGTAAAATTCTCAAAACATGTAACTGGCAGTTTAATGAATAAAGAAAAAAAGTCATATTTTAGTTAATGTGATGAAAGGTGATAAAAATTAAAGTAGTATGGTAGTTATTAAAGAGATTAAAAATAAAAAAATAAATTATTTATGAAACCAAAGTCACGTGTATAATTTTATACTGAAAAAGAGGAAATAGTAGAAGAGCAAAATATTTACTTAGAAATTATTTTTTGGATTTAGTTATACAAAATGGGAAAACTCGTCAAAATTAAGTATTTTCGCAAACTAGAAATACAGCTAAAAACGTGTGGAAGATTTAAGTTTATTTTTCTGATTCTTATCATTGTTTTAAAAATGTGTAATTTAAAATTTTCATTCGTAATTAACTAATTATGGTTTTGAAAAACCGCACACGCACGAAACGGTTCCAACTGTCTGGTAAGACGGCTGTCACCAACGTAGCCCGTTGTGACGTCAACGCCGCCGAATTCATGAATAAAACTTGTCATTTTGGCGGCAAATCGAAAAGGACACCATTTTGTTGAAATGAAGCATTGTTCTCAATGTTTTGATATTTATAAACTTGACAATGGAAAGCTAAATAAAATTTCCAATAACCGCTTTTATTGTTACCGTGATGACTCACGGAACCGACACGACGACGGTAACGGCTCGCGGCACTCATTTCTTTGATACGAGTGAGGGAGATGCAAAAAAGTATTCATTTTCTTGCTTCTCCCTCACTCGTATTAAACAAATAAGATGGCGCGAGCCATTACCGTCGGCGTGCCATTTCACGGAAATAATAAAAGCGTTCAATTAGTCCGGTATTAGCCGAAAAGTTATCGCCAGAAAATATATCTAGTATTGTATTTATTTCATTGATATTTTTGATGAGCAATGAATAATAATATCCTTTATGATTTCCTAAATATTAGAATTTTTGCATAAAGATTTATTTCATTAAAAAAGTAGGTAAAACTAATAAATCTAAACGAAACATGAAACAGAACAAGACACAGAAATTAAAAAGATATCAGGAATCGAACACGGGATCTCTTGCCCCACGGGTGCTGGCCTTAACCAAGTCGGCCATCGGAACTTATTCATTTTACGTCATTTTATCGATCTCACATTTCAAATTAAGAATTAATAATATTATCTTCAACTAATTTTTCTCATATTTTTTAGCTGTTATGTTTATAAATCATCACCAACTTCTATCGATTTTTTTTGTAACCTAAATAGTGTCTCAGATAGACATGTCCTATTTTTATTTATTTTTGTGGTATCAGCGCTGCCTCCTTCTTTAGCCAACGTTTCGGATAGTATAATAGTGTCCATCATCAGGGCAGGTATATGATGCTTGATTTACCCGATTATAGACACTGTAATGCTGTCTAAACAACGAGGTAGCGTGACCCGGCGTATTAACCCAAAAGTTAATAACTATAATGCATTTTAAAATCTCAAATAACGTATCCGATATTATTTATACGGGACATCTATTGACTTTAGATTTACTACTATCATTTTCTTCTTCAGTGATATAATACAACCTTCCAAAGATATTAAAAAAATATTCGAATAAAATTAAATTACATATTTCATTATAAGCAATAATTATCAGCCCGAAAGACTCATCTACATTGAAACAATCTTCCGAGAAAAGATACATGCCGCCGACGGGATTCGAACCCGCCCCTTCTGATGTCCGGTCAGGTGCTTTAATTCACTGAGCTACGGCGGGTTACCTCTTACCCGCCAATTAATTCAATATATAAAGTGCTTCATTCAACAACTACCGCTTATTGCATTTTTTCCATCTGCAAACAACCAACTTTATTTATATGAGAAAGGCATTGTAAGTGCTAACTTTCCCACTAGGTGGCGTCTACGAGATATATCATATCTACATTTTTTGATGAAGTCCTTTTCGTCAAATAAAATCTTATCTTAAACATTGGTTTATCAATTAAAAATAATAATATATTTGTTTAAATATCTAAAGTAAACACAGTATAGGTTTTATTCTGTACCGTAAAGTTCAGCGACTCTATCCGTTTATATTTTTTACCGAAATTAAGCAAAATAATATTTTATTTTACTTGAAGGAAGTTGTATTCTTCATACCTTTTTCCTGACACATTTTTTATCTATGTTTGTTTTTGTTGAGTGGAGATATCAGCGGTAATTGTAATTTACGAGAAGTTTATGTAAACAATTTTCTTGTTAATGTTTTCAATTTAAGATAAGAATGCACAACACATTATTTTTTTGGTATAAAAATAGATAATAGCTTCTATGTAACTTGTTTTTTAATTCCTTCATTTATTTTTTTAAAAAACATGTTCTAATTTTTATATAAGAGTACACCTTTCGTTCTGTATGTTTTTATTAGCTATAATATTACATTCCTACTTTCGATAATAATCTATTTATATGAAAGTATTTTATTTATTTATTATTATACTAATTTAAGATACATACGGCACCATACCTTTCTTTGCTGTTCAATACTGCAGGAATAATTCTGCAGTGTCCCAATATTCTGTTAATGGCGACATACCAGTATATTATTTTAATTGAAGAAAAAAACTAAATTTATTTTGCCTTTTTTACTTCAAATAAGTTTAGGGATGGCTTATTAAAGTCTTTTGGATATGTCTTATTATGTCCTCTTTGTGTTTATACACGGTGTCTTGAAACACCTTGTACAAACGGTGAGTCTGGTGACTCTGCGTCTCATTTGGAGTCTATTTCGTAGTATACATTTTTTTGTTGAAGCTATAGTTATATTACTGTAAAACTCATTGTGAAATTAGATATGAGCATATATTACATAATAATAATAATAATAGTTTTCGAGTAAATCAAGTCCGTAGTTGGAATTATTTTGATAAAATTTTAAATGGTTAACATCGACTGTTTAATAATGTATTTTAACATGGGTCGGTGCGTAAATCCAGTTACAAAGTTTTTTTAACCCTTGCAAAAAAGGTCAGAAAATAAGCTTAAAAAAATCGAAAAGCTTAGATGGGGATAATCGAAATGAGTTCTTTACGTGATGTCGATTAACCAGTTCCCAGTTATAGTGCGAGTTTCGGGTACCGTGTAAATATATCATAAAAACAATCTATTATACCGTATACTGTTAAAAAAATCTTTAAAAAATCGATGTTAATTTTATGTTTAATTTTTATACTTTTCTGATTCTTGAAAATCAGATTGATGATCAAGTGAATATAATTAAATAATAACTTTTTTCTCCAACAAATAAATGATTCTAGGTCAATTAATGATAAGTGCAAAAGCTATGATCTTATTTCATACTAAAAAAGTTGTCGAACAAATCAGTGCATCTAACCTATTTTTTAGATTTTCCGAAAAGTTGAATGTTTTATACTTTTCTACAGCGAAATTTCATGTTTGCGCTAATTACCGTTATTTGACCTTAGACGAAGGAAATGTATTTATCGTGCCAATAACTTGTCAATTATTAATTAAGAATCTTAGTAAACAAACAGTGAATGAAGTCAGAGATACCCATCTATTATCAATAAAAAATTATCAGTCATCAACAAAACAAATAAATAAGAGAACTTGACACAATTAAAAAATCTGCAGATTTCATTATATCAATACAGCAAATCAGTAAAATTGTCGGTAATTGTTTACGTAAAATGGCTGTTTTTAATAAGAAGTGTTTAAATAAATAATAATACATTAATTAATCATTCTTTTTTTACGCCGTACATAAACATTTTCCTTTCTAAAGAAAATTCCTGCGGACTGTAAAAAAAAAGGCATTAAATATTTTTTATATGTTAAAACTTCAGGAGTAAAAATACTAATCAAAAACTTTTCATTTAAAAAAATCTTAAATGTTTACTGCATGCAGCTTGATCACTTTATCTGACAATTTTCCTTTTCGCTTTCACATATTCTATTAAAAATATTCATTCCCTTCTTCCATTGTTGAAACCAATTCTTCCAAATATCAAAGGTTACTACTCCATTTTATTTTTATTGCATGTTCCTATCATTAATTCTTTCTGCTTTTTCCATACTATTATAGGAAACTTCTCGAGAAATACTCTTCAAAATGACTTACAAACCGATGGCGTTCGAATACCACGACTTATTAGTCGCCAAGAAAGTAGTCGAAGAACCAGTAATAGTTGAAGAACCAGTAGTAGTTGAAGAATCTTTAGAAGATGGGTAGGTACTTCTGTCAATGTTATTTTCTAACATTGGTGCAAAGTCAACGGTTAAGGAACTAATAATGCTTACTCTTTTAACTCCCTGACCTAACATTGTGATATTAGCATTAACATATAATTAACTATTACTTTTAACTTTAACCATTTTCATTCCATCTTTTTACGTTAGCAGGCCTCCCTTTGGGGAAAATAATTTTCTCGGTGCGTATGTCATCTTTAGAGATACCATGTGGAGGGTCTTTTTAGGAAACGAAGGATAGGAAAATGGTATGAGGAGTGGGAGAAAAAATGGAGGTCTGTGTGTCCATGAGTTAAGGACATACGGACGTATGAATCCATCCCTCTCTCTGCGGTGCAAGGCGATGTTCCGAAAGAGTCCTAATGGAGAAGTCAAAAGCTAGCGAAAGTTAACCAACACCTCGGGCATAAGTTTACCTATGCCCGAGGTGTTGGTTATCCAATAAATGGTTCCTGTTTAGCCTACCAAATTCAAATCGGATCACAAAATTTTCCAGACTTTCCTTGCGCCGTATTCAGTGCACAAACATAACCGATAGAAGGGGGCATGTCGTGTGCCAAAAATAAGTTTAATTCACCTTACTTTTGTTAATTTTGACCAAACCTTTTAAAATATTGAAATTCATTATTTTAGTTGACTTGTCTCAGTCCTAGGAGTTGACTTTTTATGTAAATAAATCGCTGTCCTTCTTTCCTTAAAATATTTATGTATCCATTGCTTACATATTTTGCTACCTCTCATTTAGGTCCCTAAATGACAGATTTTTAAAAAATATTCGTTAAATTTATCCCTTTTAGGCCTCCTATATGTATCAGTGACCCCAATCTAACGATATGGTTCGTTGTTGTCTTAAATTAAATCTCAATTGGAAAGAATCTGTTCACATTTCGGACATCTCTTTGTTAAATTTTAACATCATGTGGGTGCCTATCAATCAACACCCAGGATCTAGTATCAAATTAACAATATGAATCTATTCCTGGCTTTGCTGAAAAAACTTTTTTTATTGTTCCACAGATTTTTTATTCTGTTATTTTTTTATCTTACATCTAGTGTATAATCTATTCTAACACTACTATATTACTATCATATAACCTCGTGCTAAAATTTGGATTTCACAACATTGAGACATAGACAACAAAAAACTGCAATTTTAGCTTCCAACGTTCCAACATATACTTAGAATTCATTAAACATTTTAAAACCTTTATAATAAATGTGGTTTTGTATTCCCCATAAATTTGTTTTAGGATGCCTAAAATCGTTGCAGTTTCGTGTGGGTTAGTAATGAACCATTCTGTTAATACTGACATTATTCGGCATATCTGGTAACATTTTATTTTTTAGCTTGTAAAAAATCTTAGTCTGTTATGGACTAATCCTTGCCACACAAGATATTGAGTAGGCGTTGCATGGTTTTTATCCTAGTATATCTGCTACAGCACAATATGGACCTCAGGCATCAGTTCTAAATTATTTCCATTCTTTCAACTTGTGTTTTATTGCTCAAAAAAATTACACATGTGCAGTAATTCAGGTGTGATTCCTTGCTGTACTTACAAAAATTTTCAATTTTGACCATCTTTACATATGTGGGAAGACAGTTTTATACGAAAAAAGTTTAAAGGTTATTTAAAGATAAATTAAATACATTAATTGTTTTAGAAATTTCATTCATTAACATTTTTCCTCTTGTCATCTTATCCCGGGAAAGACAATAATTGTAGTTTCAATATCTCTCAACAGATGTCGTTAGTATAGGTAGTTACATGTAGTTTGAATATGTCTCAACAGAGGTCAGTAAGTTGTACTATATGAAAGTGACAAATATCGAGCTTTCGGGTCTAATATCAGAACGGTTACGAATGTAGCCAATCATATCTGACGGGCATATTCAGTGACCATGTCGCCTGCTCCAAATTAAAACAGAGCATCCTTAGAACGGACGTTAAGTCCAGTTAAATATTAATTGTAAATAAGACGATAGTAAACACTACTTGTAAACTAGACGAACCGAAGTATTATTGAAATTCCTGATCATCAGTTATATTGTTCATCAGAGAAAACAACATTACAGTACAATAATATTATTGAAGTAAACAAAAAACAAGCATAAAAAATAAGCTTGTTTTAAGATTAGAAAAAAATGAGTAAATATAAAGCATCACCTACTGGTTTATATGATATGTTTTTTTCGAAAAAGTAGCCTAATTTTACGTTAAAAATATCAGTATTCCATTGTAGTCACTCAACATTACACCACTACTAGTGTATATATTAAGTGATGTAATATTTTACAAGTGAGAGGAAAAACAAAGAGATTGTAGGTGTTTGTGAAAATATTATTTATAAATAAATAAAGTAGTGTGTTGCCTCAAGCCCAAATCTGACAAGATAAGAAATGTGATAAAACTTTGAGAGGGATCGTTCAACATTGACTGGAATATTATTATCTAATTAAAAATACTAATTTCGGTTGGTCTTCTGTCTCTAACTCCAGTTCAATGAATTTTAGAACCTTTTCTTTATTGGTGCCAAACTTTTACATCTCTTATTTCAGAAAAAGGAAAAGTTAAGTTAGAACTTTGTCCAACAAATCGGCTATCAAAATGTGTCGCTACTACAGTTAATGTGGCACACTTCTAGACAATAGTTTGAGTTACCCTGTACCAATGCGATAAAAACTCATGTACTTATTACAGATAAACAAAAATATCAATTATACTTGCACTGGAATTTGACCCTTAAGGGGATACCCGGCGGTGATTTTTCCATATAAACTTATTCTCTATTTATCTCTCTGCATTTTAACCCTAGAGAAAATATTGTTTATACATAAAATAGATATTAACTACTAGCGTGTCAGTACTTTTAGTTTTTTTTTGACAAGTTATTTTTTATAGAAGTTATGACCTTCCAAAAATCAATAAAATTGACTGGTTTAAAAGCTGTCAAAAGACGTTCTGTATACAAACTAGACAATGTTTTTTTAAAAAAAAGCAAAACGTACAGATATAGAATAGTTTTTTCTTATGTGGTTGGTAAAAAAAATTATAATCAGTCCAATTTTGGAGGAGAAAAGTGGGGAATACTAAAACCTCGATTTTAGTTAGGTATTATTGTCCCTTTCGCGCAATATCCGGTGGAGTGAGAGCAACAATTTAGTAAAATCTATTTTTCAAATTTCTCGACCACCGGGTTTCATCTTAACCTCCATTACCAAATACAGTACGGCGGTATTTAACGGAAGCTGTTAATTGAAAAATTGACCATTAGATTATGCAATCAAGATAATTATTGCTCTTTATACTCTCGTAGATTGGCACTATCTCTTACGATTATTTACCCAATAGCTGATATCAATTGAATAGCAACATTTATTCAAAATCCTGCATTAGTTCGCGTGCGTTTATCGGTTTTGGTTTCTCGAATTACTGTGTGATTGATTCATTTTTAAGACCGATTTTATAACATATTTCGACTAACGGACAATTTTTTTGTGGTTTAACTACTTAAATAAAGTGACAGAACGATTAGCAAACATGCAGCGAAGATATTGGAGAAAACATAAACAAATTAAAAGGTATGTAAGTAGTTGGTGCTGTTTTTTTATCTTTATTATTGATTTGCTAACGATTTAGCTTTTTATTTTTTTATCTTTTAACTAATAATAAACGCTGGCATTCTCTAGTAAATTAATATCTGCTTTTAAATCTAAACTTATTATAACATTTACACCTAACATAATCCCATAACAATTTACTTTAAGTTGATACTTCCAAGAAATCATAATCTGCTCTTTGAAAGGTGGCACGAGTTGAATGATTTTCGAAAAAACACTTTCTGCAAGTTAAGCTTAAAATATTAAGATGAATTAAAAATTTTAATATATGCAACACGAATATGAATAAAAAGGTTTGTCCATAAACAAACTCAAATCTTTCAAGAAAAATTTTCTCATACAATATTGGATTGAATCACTGATATAATTTTGTTTTTGTTAAACTTTCTTGAAAGAATTACGTTTTATGTGGACAAAACTATGTATTCATTTTCATACCGCATTTGGGATCCATGATAACTCAAACTAAACTCAACTCAACACCTCTTTGAAATGTCATTAAAAAATATGAAAAAAATTAAAAATAGCCCAAAATCTAACCTAACTTAACTTTTTAAAACATTTTTTTCATCACTTTTAATGATTTTTCAAATGAGGTGTTGAGTTGAATTCTTTCTGAATTATCCGGTCACCTGCAAATATTTTATACAACATCTGCAAAAGGTATTTTTTTTTCTAAAATAATTAATTTAGACATTTATTTTCATCTGTGAAAGAGTAAATTTTGAATTCTATTAAGAATCACCTCAACTCATATTTTTGGTGAGAATTTTAAGAATTGTACACATTGATGATAATTTGTCTTACATCTGTGATTCAATGCTGAAAATTGGTACCAAAGTTGGAAATAAAAATGATCTAGGTAATAGGCTTACTTAAGTCAACTGTGACTGTTTTATCAATTGTACACATTGATTTATGATGATAATTTCAAGAATTGTACATATTGATTTATGATGATAATTTCGTCTTACATCAATGCTGAAAATTGGTACCAAAGTTGGAAATAAATATGACTTAGGTAATAGGCATACTGAAGTCAACAACGACTGTTTTATTGTACACGTTGATTTATGATGATAATTTCAAGAATTGTACACATTGATTTATGATGATAATTTCGTCTTACATCTGTGATTCAATGCTGAAAATTGGTACCAAAGTTGGAAATAAAAATTACTTAGGTAATAGGCTTACTTAAGTCAACTGTGACTGTTTTAACAATTGTACACATTGATTTATGATGATAATTTCAAGAATTTTACACATTGATTTATGATGATAATTTCGTCTTACGCCTGTGATTCAATGCTGAAAATTGGTACCAAAGTTGTAAATAAAAATGACTTAGGTAATAGGCACATTTTAGTCAACAATGACTGTTTTAACAATTTTACACATTGATTTATAATGATAATTTCAAGAATTGTACACATTATTTATGATGATAATTTCGTCTTACATCTGTGATTCAATGTTGAAAATTGGTACCAAAGTTGGTAATAAAAATGACGTAGGTAATAGGCATACTGAAGTCAACTGTGACTGTTTTAACAATTGTACACATTGATTTATGATGATTATTTCATCTTGCATCTGTGATTCAGTGCTGAAAATTGGTAACAAGGTCGGAAATAAAAATGACTTAGGTAATAGGCATACTTAAGTCAACAATGACTGTTTTAGCTATTTTAATATCTATATGTGGCTTTATCAGTCTCAAATATTTAGTATCTTTTAAATTTGGAGTTGTGCAACGACTAAACAAAGAGAGAACTTGGCAAACCAATAAAACATCCTGTCCAAATCGTATTAAAAATGGCGGCCAAGATGAAAACACTATTTATCCGTTATCATAAAAACTAAATAATAACCATTAAAACCGGTGCCATTTTTGTATAACCGTCTGGGTAGAATGTTCGGTATGTATTTGGATCAGCATGCCAAGTCCTTCTCTTAAGAATTTTTTTAGTCGTTGGTTGTGTGAGGTATTTGATTATTTTCGTTATTTTTAAGAATAAAAAACTTGTGTTTAGAACATTCGTAATATTTATTCTCGATACTAGAAAAAATAACTTATTGGTTACTTTTATCTCTAGAACGCAGAGATATTTATTTTTCTTTAATATTTTATTTACTATAAATTTTAATTCTTTCTATAGAAATGTCTATTATATTATTTATTGTTATGGAAAGTGTCACGATTTTTAAATATGATTAAGTGAACAACGTTTACGCGTACTATACATTATTATAAAAATATGTTTAATATCGGTCCTCATTAGGCAGTTTGACGTCTTTCAGGGCACAAAGTTTTAAAAAACAATGTTTTACAACAGCTGATCGCAACAGATTCGATATCGTTATATATTATTTCGGTATCAGGTGATTAAATCAATTTAAAAAATATATATTATTACAAAGAGTCGCAAACATTCTATTTTACAAAAAATATCTTGCAATTAAACATAAATTTAAAAAAAAATTTTAGGGGTGTTCTACGAATTAAACACAAAAACCATAAATAAATCCACAGACTTTAATTATTTATCTGCCTGATCACAGATAAATAATTTAGAGGTATTAGAAATTAGAAAAAATGTAAATAATAAAGCAGACATAATAAATAATCAGCAAATTTTTATAAACCCTCTTTTGAACCTTTTCCCACTTAACCGGTCTTTCCCTGCTAATGACTTTGAAATTCCTAATTGTAATAAACTTCCCCCACCCTTACCCATTCCCCTTCCTTCTAGCCTTTCCTCCCATATGTAATATATATTTAATTTTTAAGTTTAGTATACATTTGTTCCTGATGAGGTGAACATCGTTCACGAAACATGTAGATTGTGTATAAATAAAAAGTGATGTAAACAAAGTTATTTTGTCTTTCAATTAAAATAAATAATGACATCACAAAGTGAAAACCTTTTCAAAGAAATTTTCTTCAAAAAATTAAGTTATCTATGAAAAATGGCGCAGCCGTTCCTCTGAAAACAAGTTCGTATATTGAAATTTGAAAAATTAGCAATAGCATTTTTCAGGTCAAAATTTATTTTTTGATTGGTTATTGGTGATAGGTTTCCTCTCTGATCTAATTTTTGAAGATCCTATAATTTGTTTTAGTCTTAACTAAAAACTGGCTATCTTTTCTGATTTATAAAATAAACCGTAAAACCTACTATCTAATAGATAAAACATTAGTTTACAGTGTACTTGAAAATCACTTCGGTTTTAGCGACTAAATTTTTTTTTAATGATAAGATCTTTGTAATGATCTGATAAGGTCACGTGATAAGCAATTGGTAGATTCCTGATCAAAATTCCTCTATAACTTGATTAGAAACTTAGTTACTTACGTACACGTAGGAACCCACCTCTTACAACGAGATATTAAAAATATATTATTTTTCACTAGTCAGATAATTTTGAATTTATTTTTTTTAATCTTACTAATATTATAAACGCGAAAATTTGTATGGATGTATGTATGTTTGTTACTCTTTAAATCGAAATTTAATCAATGGATTTTAATGAAACCTTACAATAATATAGCTCGTGCATCAGAATAACATATAGGCTATAATTTATAAAGCTAGCTATTTATTTTCAATATATTGAAAATAATAATTATAGTTTAATAGAAAAAGTCAAAATTTGAGGATGACTTTTTGCAAAACAATGATTGTTAAATAAAAATTCTATTTTGGAAAATATTTAAATCAGTGAATTTATTTGAAGTACTCGCCTAATACTTCGAATCAAGAATTAAACATATTTTAAATAAATAGGTTCAGAATTTTGGTATAAACATAGATGGGACCTAGGTGCTAGAAGTGCTAATCCTACGGAGACGAAGTCGCGGGCAGAAGCTTGTTAATTATTATTTTTTATCACCAGATTTACAGGAACGGGTTTAGTTTTTCCCATAGGAAAAACTAAACCCTTTCATACACTTTTCCATATAAATGATCATCTAGTAAATCCACGTTATGCAAGTGTATTATATAAGTATAATTAATACAAAACAATACAAGAACAACACGTTAATCTACGAAACTATTAAATGGGAATATAATTCACCGTCTCCAGATATTTTCATATCAGAGGGTTCGGCTCTGTGGAATTCCTAATTTGACCGATAAATCCTACTGATCCCTCAATATAAATATTTAAAAAATCTTTCGTAATTCTACATGTATTTAAAATGACTGATTTTTGCATTTTTATATACAAATTCTTTGACAAATCTAATATGCCTAAATTTTTAATAAGAGAGCTAGGTATTAAATTATTATTATTAATTATTAATTATTAATTATTATTATTATTATTATTAAATTAATTAATAAATTTTATTATTAATTAATAAATTTAATTTAATTTTTTTTTTTTTTTTTTTCACCAGATTTACAGGAACGGGTTTAGTTTTTCCCTTTAGTTTTTTTTAGGAAAAACTAAACCCTTTCATACACTTTTCCATATAAATGATCATCTAGTAAATCCACGTTATGCAAGTGTACTATATAAGTATAATTAATACAAAACAATACAAGAACAACACGTAAATCTACCAAACTATTAAATGGGAATATAATTCACCGTCTCCAGATATTTTCATATCAGAGGGTTCGGCATCATTATTATTATTATTATTATTATTATTATTATTGTACATTACACTAATATTAGTGTAATGTACAATAGTGGCCTATCAACTGAGAGCATCATCCACTCTAAAAATTCCCAAATATTATTCTTCTTATTTTTAATGAATAAACTGTTAAATAACACGAATTAATATCTATTAAAGTTTTCGTGTATAATTTGTAGCCAAGTTTCCTTGTTTCTATTATCTGTGATTTAAATCCACCTGCCCCCAGAAAATAAATTGGCCACATTTGCGTTACATGATGTGGTTTTCCGTAAGTCCATTTGATCTTTGGTGGGAATCGACCATTCCGAACTCCAGCCAGTTCCACATTAATAAATTAACAAGTCATGCATCCGATGATTTCCAGGAAACCAACAATGGCAGACATAGTCGAAGAGCTTCATGCCGATTGCCTGGCCAGGATCCTCAAAAAGGGGGAAGTGATAAAGCCTGTAGTGACGGAGGATTCCGTGAGAGCCTTGGCAGAGAGGCTGTACGGCATTTCCTGCCTGGAGTTGAAGGAACTGAACTCTTACGATGACAGGAACTACCACATCACAGAGGATAAGAACATGAAGAACCCCATAATCCCGGTGCACTGTCCTCATGGATATGTGCTGAAGATAACGAACTCGATGGACTCGAAAAAACTGTCGTTTGTCGAGGCGCAAACGGAGGCTATGATCTTTTTGAGTAAGTTTTAAATGTTTATTTTATTTGACGCTTTTTTTTTATTCTTATATGACTTATTATTCTCTTCATAAACCTTGTAGTGACCAGATTTGACAATAGGTATCACTTTAATCATCTTCGATTGTATATTCAACGTCTTTGTTTGATGAATTTCGTATTATTCTTGTGAGAATCATAATTCCCCTCCATAAACCGGCAAGGTTTGGCAATAGGCGTAATTCCAATGTTTATAGACATTATTTATTTCAACATCTATGAGTGACAAATTGCTTATGTATACATATTTGCAAAATATGTTTATGTTCTTAATCATCTACATAAATCTTTCGGCTCCAGTTTTGACAATAGTGTTATTCTTTATTTCTACATCTTTATTTAAAAATGTTATTATGTTTCCTTCCATTTGAGAATTATTTATATTCCTTAAAAGCATTTTAGCGTCCAGCGTTAGCAATAAACTTACATCAAAATGTTACCAGTTCCATCGATGTTACGGATATTTTCATGGGGGCAAAAACAAACGAAAAAATCAAAATCGCAAACATTTGCAAAATCGCGTAACATTATTTTTAGCCTTTTGCACTACGGGAAAAGATTTTTTATTTGTGTTTGATTCAATAATGATTGCATTTTAATTTGTTATCATCGTCGAGCTACTAAAGGTTGTATAATACCTAATATACACATGCCTGGCGTACCACAGGGTCGAAAGATGAGGCCAGAGTTAAATATTAAGTTTTTTTTAATAATAACATTAATGCATTCATTTGTCATCACACGATTATTTACATTACTACATGATATGCATTTATAATGAATAATGAGTGATAAAATCTTAAGATATATAAGTCTTTATACATAATAGATAGACGGTAGTTATAAATAGAAATCATGACAGAGACAATGTAAAGTGGCCTATTCTAGTGGATACTAAAGAGTAGAATAATGAAAATTCTTATCTTCGCTCGATGTATTTATATCTTATGTACGCACATAATTAAATAAGAATAATAAATAATACTGCTCTTGTGATTGCGCTGCAGAATATAATTGCGACAGTATATTATATTTCTTTTAACTTTAACCTTTACCTGTATAGTGGCGCGCACTGCGAGACAAGCATGTTTCGACGATAATAGTAATAAGTAATAAGTCTCGCACTTCACGACACGATATCTATCCAATTAATATTATTTTTCAGAGAGATCTGAATAAATAAGCCATCAACTATATATCAAAACAGATTAGCAAACTTTAGGAAATACAAAGATATCATTTATAAGATTTCAAAAATGTCTAAATACAATAAACCCATCACTCATAAATAGATGGAAAACTGTTATTTTTGTCAAGTGTTTAAAAGGTACCAACGTACATATTAATATGTTTTTATCAAACAAACATAAGTATAAAAAATTAAAATATTTTACCTAGAAGTCTTATGAAAATTACGGCAAACCCTCCCAAGTAAATTTGATTGCGTTAAATTGTTTTTTTTTTTTGCTAGAATGACCTTTGCGTTTAAAAATACTCAGAAAAATTTATAAATTGCTTACTAGGGTAATAATATTTTGATCAATCGAGATACCGAACCAATTTTAAACAATATTCCGATTACCATCAAAATGCGTCACAATCTAATAAAATTAAAAATTTGCTACCTATAATTGGACGATTACAAAATAATTCATCGCTCAACACTCAATTAGACATCCGCATACTGTACTTATTTAAGATAAGCGTACGTGCCGTTTTACAATGTCTGTAAAGGTAATTCCCCCAAATTTACATTGTTATTATCATTTCGGTGCAAGCCTATTTACTTACGAATCGGCTGAAATCGGTCAAATTTGTTAGGTAAAATGATAATGCTCTTATTTGTGTGAAGGTAGACGCATAATCAACGTCTCACGAGTCTGGAGATAGGTACAGATGGGTAAACAAAGCGTGCATCACGTCATCACCACTATCATAATAATTATCTCATTTAAAAATATGTGTGAAGTTGTGAAGGTTTGGTGACACGTGTTTACATCTGATGTTTTTTAATCACATATATACCTACTTACAATTTAGGTACCTAATTGTTCATGCAATCGTAATTATGTCATTAGCCGCAAAATACAAATTTAACAGGAGAATGAAAAAACAGCATTACTTCACAAATATTGTGGCTTCCGACATATAACCTTACAACATAAAATAACCTTATAACGTAAAATCTAAAGAATGCGTTGATGTAAAAAGACGTACATTAATTTCAAGAGCAGTTTAAAAAAAATTAGACCCCCCCCCCCCCTTGGTGAGATTAAGAGAGATTTAGTGGTAACCCCCCCCCCCCTTGGTGAGATTAAGTGAGATTTAGTGGAAACCCTCCCCCCCCCCCCTCACGTAGAATTTTTTTATTTTTTTTCTTACTCTCGAAATAAGTGTTTTTCATAATAGCCATTGTTCAGCGGGCAAAATGGGACATTTCAAAAGAAGTAAAACTATTTTTTTTTAAATTATCTCTATAATAATAGATATATACTCTTTTAAAGTTGACGTGAGATCTATATTGACCCCCCCCCCCTCCCCCCACCCCCCTGTAATTGGGTATAATGAGATTTCATGAGATTTTACTGGATCCCTCCCCCAACCATTTTATTGGTTGGGGGGGGTCAAATCCCAAACTACGTTTTGTATGAAAGCGGCCGCGCAGCCGTTCCTCTTAAATATTGCAAAAATTATGATAATATTTAAAAAAATCAGTTGTGCAATCAAAAATTTTGCTTCGACGTAAATAGAAAACGTATCCTAAAATAAATTGCGTCAATTTGAAAAATAACATACAAGTGTAACAGCACGTACCCGAAAGATTTTAACCAGCGAATCCTGAGCTTATTTGGAGCACAAAAAAATAGATGTCATTTTACTATCGGTTGATATTTTTTTCTATTAAAAACAATGAAAATATTTTTCAATGACACGTCGCCACTGATCACATTCCTACGCGTCGCGATGGGATGATATGATACGCGCGCTATTTCATGTGTTACTATGCTTCTGGAACGAGACGGAATGCTGAACCGCTAGGCTATACCCGTTACTGAGTTGTGATGGAAAAATATTTTTAATATTTAATTGAAAAAACTCATCGAATAGAAAAGTGACGTCTACGTATCAACTCCAAATATGCACAGGAATCGCTGCTTCGGGTACCTATGGTTACACCCTGTATATCTTTATTCTGTCACATTGTTATCACTCCATTATTATTAGCACTGATATATACTTGATAAACGAAACCAGTGCTTTAAAATATTTCTTGTTGGTTTGTTTTTTTAGCAAAACAGCTGTCCATTAAAGCATCCGGTAAAATAGGGTAAACATTTAAATACCTTGGTAATAATAACATTGTTGAATACTTTTTTCATTGTAGATAAATGCCAAAAATAAAATTGATATCACAAATTCTTAATTCAATACATATTACTCATATTTTCTAACACAAATCTGCAGTTGTAAAAATAGCAACAAAAAATTAAACCTGCAGCTAATGATAACATATTTTATTTCACGTTATATTTGAATGATTTACAAGAATTTACCCTGGCAACGAAATTAGTTTTTTGTACTTTTTTTATGATACATAATCATAATTTCAATTTAATTCAATTCTTTATAACATTATTTATATCTTCATTAGGACTCATCACCGAATATAAAGTGTGATCTATACCCACCGCTGTGATTTCTGTGACAAATTTACGTACGGACAATTAGCACATCCGCTGGCGGAGAAACTGAAAAAAAAAACAGCAACCAAACTCGCTATCCTATCAAATGTGATGGTCCGCACACTACACAACTTCTCAAAAACCCATTGTCAATGGCAACGCAAGCAGTGACTTGAAACTCGCCATGCCAGTTAATGGTTAAACAAGTTAAGATAATAAACTGAAATCCGAAAATTGAGTAGTGCCGTCATGGAAGTTTGTTTGGAAAACATAACAACCAGCCAGTTTCTCCGGTGAGCGTACCGCCTTAGTGCCTCCGCTGATGAGGAAACTGTAACCTAACTCAAACCGGCTGGTTGCTATGGCTTCCAACCAAACATCCATCAAACTTCTATTTTTTTTATTTATTTGCGTTATAAACAGTCTATACATTTATATATGACAGTGAATAAGTATGTTTATGTCATTGACCAATAAAATAACGACATTTAGATACAGGACCATAATAAAAAAAAATATGCAACAATATACCTAATACAAACAATTCTGATTAAGTGCATCTTCAATTTACAAAGTGTTTTATGATATAGGTACATATTTGAGGAAAAGATTTAATTAAAATACAAACTAGTAAAAGTAAAAGAGAAAATGTGAGGAATTAATAAAAAAAAAAGATATCAATGAACTTAAGTTTTTGGTCTGTGGCAATATTTGCATAGAAGATTAGGTTATTGTGCTAACGAAACACTCGTGAGCGATGCGGCAGGCCTTTAGTGTGTTCAATACTCATTTGCATAGTAATTTTTTAATTTTTGCATTTTTTTTTTTTATTTTTTTTTCTTTATTTTTTCCCATTTTTTTACAATTTGACATTACAGTTATGCAAGAAAGAAAGGGAAACCCACTAAGGCGCAGCCTGTGCGTGGGTAATATAAGACTTTACATATTATTTTTGTACCTAAAAATAACAGAGAGCATCTAAAGAATATACCAAGATTATTATCTAAAAAATAAAAGAGGTAAGATTATAATTAAAAGTTGTCTAAAGATTGTACAAGACGTAAATACTTTAAATATATCGAAGTAAAAAAATAAAAATTTTAAGCTACTAAAAATGTAGTAAAAGAAAAGAAAGTAAAATATACAGAAACAAAATTAATACAGAAACAAAAATGATAATTAGAATGAAGTAAAGATTAAATTAATAATACTTGTATATCTACATTACTCAGCCACAATTTCAATAATACTATGACGGCCTACTCAATTTTACTATTTCTGTAATTATCTCAGCTTGTTTAACCATAGACGAAGAACAATCTGACAATATCAATTTCACAAAGTACCCTAACTACCCATACTTCCACTGGCTCCGGACAGCTGTACTCTAATATTGTGCATAATTCACAAAAAAAAAGAAACACATTTTCGTGGAGACAAAATTTGAAATTTTTGTTTCAAAAAAATAGTTTTTATTCACCCCATTATACCAGTTTTTCCATAATAATATTTGTTTCGGCTATTTTCATACTATGCAAATGAGTATTGAACACACTAAAGGCCTGCCGCATCGCTCACGAGTGTTTCGTTAGCACAATAACCTAATCTTCTATGCAAATATTGCCACAGACCAAAATACTTACCGTCTGTGCCTGTCACAAACAACATGGTTTATTTTTCCTACTTTCATACAGATGTCTTCATAAATCGTTCTGATAAATATTTCTACAGCATTAAATAATAATGTTTCTGAGTTTCTTTTCAAAAAATAGGGTAACTCCATTTTTTTATTGCTTAGAAAAATTAAGCAAAAAATTATGATGATTATGGCATTTTTATGTTGACGAATAAGGAATAATGAATATGTCATTTACATAAATTATAAACAGTAATGGTCCCAGGACTGTACCTTGAGGTACGCCGAAGTGAGTTGTTTTTTATTGTCTAAGTACTTCGTTGATTTTTACGACTTGAGGGCGTTTGAAAAGGTAGCTTGTTATCCATTCTAGAGCTGTACCATTTATATACTTTTATAAAAATACTCTTTTTTTAAATTCGCTATACCATATTTCTATCTTGGGTTTAAAACTACTGAAAATGTCATTTTTTGTGATATTTCTTGCATTCATTTCATTTTTCTTTTTTTGATTTTTTTGGAACTTCATTTAAGTATATCGGTTATCTTTAAAAAAAATGAACACCTTAATTTTATGCTTTATTCTTACAATAGAAATGTTATAATAACTTTTTTATGTGAATACTGCACAAGAGGCCCAACTGCTTCTGACTGAGACTATGGCATCCCTAATATTATGTTGTGAGGCTGAAGGTAGTGTGGAGGGGAAGGAGATGGGGTGGAGGAAGGTGGGGAAGTACCTGGTTATTCAAATCTGGTCAAAGCCATTTCAATCAACGTTTCAATTCTGAATGGTGGTCTTGCACTAGGGCGATACTGTGGAACGACTTCCACTCTGGAACGTGCCGCAAATATACTATATATTATTTTAAATAAATTAATTGTAAAATCACACAAATTAAACAAATTAAATTTTGGGAGTCGACAGTCTTACCCCTCTACCACTCCGGCCTATGTACTATAAATACCCACACAAATAAGCACACAATTTGCCTTTGTAGGATTTTTGCTACATTTGCTGTATGTTTATATGTAAAACTGTTCCAATGTATAGTTTCAATATTTTTTTAAATTATTTATTTATTGGTAAGAGACAGACAGCTTATACATAAAATATAAAGATAAATATATACATTGTTAAATGAAGTCAAGCCAAAAAAGTCTCCTATGTTAAAGTTGAATGGAGATGGAGTTTTATTACATACAATTAGTTTTGGGTGAGAAGGAGAGGAAGAGGAATATAGGATGAGGATAGGAGATGCTCCGAATACATTCCACACTCTTGTATTAATTTTCGATCGTACGTGTTACTTCTAATCGATATTTGTGAAGTGTATTGTTAAATATGTCAATATTTTGAAATTTTGTGTTATATTGTGCACATATACGGGGAATTGGTGAATTTTTTCTAAAGTTAGTTCTATGTGTAGGCAAATGAAACAAATAAGATTGCCGTGTTGATCTTGTCGGAATATGAATATTTATTAAGTTGGTTAGTTCTGGCGAGTCCAGGCCATTATTAAGAATTTTAAATAATAAGATTTGGTCAAAAATTAAACGTCGTGTATGAAGGGAGTCGAAGTTATGGTAATTAATAGATTCGGTGTAATTTGAGAAGTTTATTTTTTTTTATAATTTATGTATTTAAAAAACTTTTTTTGAATTTTTTCGATTCTTTCAATGTGAGCTTGGTAAAAAGGAGTCCAAATCGGTGTGCAGTGTTCTAAGTGGGGACGGATGAACGCTGTGTAAAGGGAATATAGAGTCTTAAGGTTGCGGAAAGGTTTCGTTATTCGAATGATAAATCCTAGCATTTTGTTGGCTTTGTTAATGATTTCATCAGTGTGTTGTATAAAGTTTAATTTAACATCCAGTACTACCCCAAGGTCCCTGATAGATTCTACTTCTTTGATATATGTCCCGTTTAATGTATACATAAAGGGAATTTTATTTTTGTTACGTGTAAATGTTATTTTATTGCATTTTGAGGTATTAACTACAAGTTTGTTTGATTCACAGTAGTCAAAAAGACGATTTAGGTCCTCTTGAAGTTTAATGCAATCTTCGATTGATTTTATAACTAGGTATATTTTTTTATCGTCTGCATATGCTAGGTAATTGGCGTGTAAAAAACATTTGTGAATATCGTAAATATATACATTAAATAATAATGGCCCTAAATGAGAACCTTGAGGAACACCGGAGGGCACGAAAAAGAAGCTGGACTTAGTTCCCTCAACTGATACACATTGAAGTCTACTCCGCTTTATAGGCTTTATACTGCATGATTCATTTTTGGACTGATAATTGTTTTATTTGTAGGCAGTCACGATGTTGGGTGCCCCAAGCCGATTCGAGATGTATATGGCCATTACTTCTCCCTGGAGAAACTGGAAGGGAAGAGTCACGTGGTGAGACTCCTAGAATACCAACCTGGAGAGATTCTGGCCGCAGTTCCCAAGACAGACTTCCTCTTCTACCAAATGGGAGAGTATATTGCTAAGCTGGATAGATTACTAAAGGTAAGAAATATTGACGCATGATATATTATATAATGTACAATAACCACTGGAGCAACACAGAGAATTATAAAAAAATCGCCTTGAGCGCTCGCCACGTTTGAAAATTTATTTCTTACTCCACATTTGTGTATGTAAACATAGAAATAAATTATATTGCTATACATCCAATGAATTCACCTATATTTAAATATTCATCCTAAATTTGTAGGATTCAAAAAAAAAATATTACAAAAACATAAACATTCCAAAGGGATATATTTTCTGGGTTTTCTAGTTTAAATCTGCCGTGGAAACTTTAATTTTGCGTCTACATTAAATATTTTCTACGGAATTTCTTGTAAATAGTCTAATTAAATATCCCATATAGAAATATCTATAATAAAACTAAATTTTGATAAGTTCTCAAGAGTTGAAAATGATTCCTAAAAAAAGCTTTCAGTACATTACGGTTTTTAAGCCGTCCACTACTTTTATTCTTAATTTAATGTCTCATTTCTGAGAACGTGATATTTTGGCGTCCTGAAGTTCTTCTCGGGGACAACGGGACAGAGTACTGAAAAACAGGACTGTCCCTTTCAAAACGAGAAGTCTGGTCAGGTTAGCCATGTCAAGTGTCAAAACAACAAAACATGAGATAATTTGTGGGGTATAAAAGCAAAAACGCCAATCTCCAAAAATTTCAAAATTGAGTTAAGTACGAATGCCAATCTATGTGCAATGTCCGTAGCTACCAGATGGTTTTTGAGATCCTTAGAAAAATCATGGAAAAATCGAAATTAAATTGGGTTTAGATGCAAAATCACCACTCTCCACAGCGATTAACAAGCAAAATCACCACTCTTCACAGCGATTAACAAGCAAAATCACCACTCTCCACAGCGATTAACAAGCAAAATCACCACTCTCCACGGCGATTAACAAGCAAAATCACCACTCTCCACGGCGATTAACAAGCAAAATCACCACTCTCCACAGCGATTAACAAGCAAAATCACCACTCTCCACAGCGATTAACAAGCAAAATCACCACTCTCCACAGCGATTAACAAGCAAAATCACCACTCTCCACAGCGATTAACAAGCAAAATCACCACTCTCCACGGCGATTAACAAGCAAAATCACCACTCTCCACAGCGATTAACAAGCAAAATCACCACTCTCCACAGCGATTAACAAGCAAAATCACCACTCTCCACGGCGATTAACAAGCAAAATCACCACTCTCCACAGCGATTAACAAGCAAAATCACCACTCTCCACAGCGATTAACAAGCAAAATCACCACTCTCCACGGCGATTAACGAGCAAAATCACCACTCTCCACGGCGATTAACAAGCAAAATCACCACTCTCCACAGCGATTAACAAGCAAAATCACCACTCTCCACAGCGATTAACAAGCAAAATCACCACTCTCCACAGCGATTAACAAGCAAAATCACCACTCTCCACAGCGATTAACAAGCAAAATCACCACTCTCCACGGCGATTAACAAGCAAAATCACCACTCTCCACAGCGATTAACAAGCAAAATCACCACTCTCCACAGCGATTAACAAGCAAAATCACCACTCTCCACGGCGATTAACAAGCAAAATCACCACTCTCCACAGCGATTAACAAGCAAAATCACCACTCTCCACAGCGATTAACAAGCAAAATCACCACTCTCCACGGCGATTAACGAGCAAAATCACCACTCTCCACGGCGATTAACAAGCAAAATCACCACTCTCCACAGCGATTAACAAGCAAAATCACCACTCTCCATAGCGATTAACAAGCAAAATCACCACTCTCCACAGCCATTAACAAGCAAAATCACCACTCTCCACAAAAGCCAATCACAAGCCTGAATTCAAAATAAATTCAAAATGGCCAATAAACACATTATTATAATAATTCACTTTGGATATGTGTTAAATTATTACTAGAAAATCACACAAAAAATGCTTGGTATTCTTTGAATCGGTTTTTTGTGATTTACCGAAAACATTATTTTTGGAGAGTGGCATTTTTGCCTTTAAACCACACATATATAAACTATGAATATGAATAAAGTAAGGAGTTGTAAATAATTAATTATCCAGCCTATTCCCAACCTGTATTTCATTGATTCCAGAGTAAATTCTACCACTCCGGTTGCGAGAACCACAAAACGATCTGGATGCTGGAGAATGTAATGGAATTGGAAAAGTTCAAGAACGATGTAGAGGATCTCGGCATGTTGAGAATTGTCGATGAGGTCCTGGAGGAATTCGAGAAGACGGTGATACCGAATGTCAAGACCCTGGAACGAGGACTGCTGCACGGAGACTTTAATGAACAAAATATCCTTGTTAGCCATAATAAGGATCCAGTATAGTAAGTATAATCGACTTTGTTTTCTTATATATACGTTTGTATTACTAAAATGCCGGTAAAAAGGAGAACTGCATTAGTGGTTGATTTGATCAAAATGCAGTTGGGTAGGAAGAGATTTCAGAAAGAGTTTGTAAGTAGGAACAATATTTTCGTATCAGGGTGGCTAAATAATTTCAAGAAGAAAAAATCAAACCTAACCCCCCAAACATTTGTAGTAATTCAAATCTTACATGAGCTCTGTATTCTTACCCTCTTACTCATAATCGTAGTAAAATTAATACGCGTCGTATTACGACGTAACAGTGAAAAACTTGGCTTATTATCACTGCGTGTGCATGGTTAAATCGGCTTTAAACCAGGTTTAAGGCCAACTTTACAAAACCAATGATGAGTCGGCGGTTATAATTTATGTGGGCTATATGGAATTCTTGTGCTGAAGACCTTTGGGTCACCATTCGCACTAATATTACACCTCACCGCTTGGTCCATATATGTTGCGTGTACATCCCCGGAGGGACTCAACATCAATACTTAATTGAAAATTTCCTGAACATGTTATCAGACGTTGTATCAAATAACCCCACGGATTCCTTTATTATCTTAGGTGACTTTAATCTTGCTGAAATCTCATGGATCCAAAATACGCTCTCCGCTCGCTATGCAGCTAGTAATTACTCCACTCATGTTAGTAATCATTTTGTAGACTGTATGCATTTTCTGAATCTCTCTCAATACAACGGTGAACTAAACTCAAGCGACCACATCCTAGATCTGATTCTCTCAAATCTACAAATCTCCGTCGAATCTAATGATGACCCGCTAGTTCCCGAAGATGCACATCATAGAGCTCTGTCCATTAGTGTGCCATTTCAGGAATCCCCTTCATTGACAAATGCGAAAAGGAAAGTTTTTCTGTATAATCGTGGAGACTACGATTCAATTAATTTCGCCCTTGAACAAGCTGATTGGGCTTCCATGTTCTCTACCTCTAAAATAGAACCAGCGCTTGACAGTTTCTATACGTTTTTGAAATACCTCATAAATCTTCATATTCCTCATAAATTTTTATGGAATTTGAAATATCCCCCTTGGTACAATGCTGCCCTTATTAAGGTAACTAAGGAAAAATCTAAATATTTTAGCAAATATAAAAAATACAAAAACCAGGCTGACTATGACGCATTTTCTCTCCTTCGTAAACGGCACAAAGACTTATGTCGGAAAAGCAAATCCCGTTACTTAAGTAATATCGAAAACAATATATCCTCAAACCCGAAAAACTTCTGGAGCCATGTCAAATCCTCTAACACATCCCAAGGTATCCCAAAATGTATGTATTTTGGAGAGGAGAAAGCCAATAATGGAACAGAAATTGCAAACTTATTTTCAAAATATTTCAGTTCAGTCTTCAGTAAGCCCTCCAATCCACTTACCCTTGATCCAACTGACGTCGGGAACCATACATCCAATATAAGCAATATTGAAGTGACACGGGAAATTGTATTAAAATATCTTAAGGAAATTGATACTAACAAGGGTGCAGGTCCTGACGAAATACCTTCAATCTTTATCAAACAATGTGCACACAACCTAGCCTTACCCCTTTCTTTAATTTTCAATCGTTCCCTAACTGACTGCACTGTCCCTATTATATGGAAATCTGCATATGTGTCTCCTATCTTCAAGAATGGTAAAAAAACCGACGTTAAAAACTACAGGCCAATCTCCAAACTTTGTATATTTAACAAAATCCTTGAAAAAATAGTCTATGATCAACTATATGCTGCTCTTAAGCCCAGCCTGAATGCGACACAACACGGTTTCATTAGTGGGAAATCTACAACCACAAATCTTTTAACTTTCACAGAATACCTCCAAGATAATTTGGATAACAGAATACAAGTGGACACAGTCTATACCGACTACAGTAAAGCGTTTGACAAGGTAGATCACTCAACCTTGCTGAAAAAGCTTTTAAAGGTTGGTATTCATGGCAATCTTTATCGTTGGCTCTCTTCTTATATCTCCAACCGTAGTCAATTGGTAGTGGTTGCTGGATTTAAATCCGATTCTGTTGCTGTAACATCGGGAGTTCCTCAAGGCAGCCTGTTAGGACCATTATTATTTAATATCTATATCAATGATATTGGTAACTGCTTTTTAAACTCCCAGACCATCCTGTATGCAGATGACATGAAAATCTTCTCACCCATAAAGTCTACCGAGGATTGTCAGAAACTACAAGAGGATTTGGAACGTTTAAACACGTACTGTAACGCCCATGGCCTGGAATTAAATACATCCAAGTGCTTTGTCGTACGCTTTACTAGAAACAAAAAAAAAGTTATCCACGAATACTCAATTAATCATCAACCTTTATCCACCAAATCAGAAATTAGGGACCTTGGGGTTATACTTGATAGTAAACTAAATTTCAATAATCATATCGACCACATAGTCACTAAAGCATCCTCTATGCTGGGTTTCGTAATCCGTTCCTGCAAACAATTCAAAGATCTTGCTACTTTCAAAATACTATATTACTCATACGTTCGTAGTATCCTTGAATATGCATCACAAGTGTGGAACCCAGGCTATACAATACATAAAAATAGAATTGAAAGTGTTCAAAATAGATTTTTAAGGTACCTTAACTTCCGCTCTTTCCGATCGCATGTCAGTAGTGAAGACTCTGCAAAGTTCTTCAATATACAGACGTTGACTTGTCGAAGAAATATAGCAGATTCGGTAATGTTATTTAAAATCATACACAACTTAATCGATAGCCCCGATCTTCTCCAACGCCTATCATTCCATGTTCCATATCGCAACAGCAGACAGTCGCTTACTTTTAATCTCCCTCTTTGCAAGACCAACTCCAAACAAAACTCATTTATCTACAGATCCACACATTCATTTAACTTAAATTATTACCATATTGACATTTTTAGCTCGACTTTACGCGACATAAAACGAAAAATTCACTAAGCAACATGACTCTAAGTAGAAATTCACTCCCTATATATCCCCGCCCTTTGCCTCTTCATCCCAATCCCATGTTTCCTCCTCCCCCTTTTTTTTCATATTGTAACTAGTAACTCCTTTTCACATATTGTAACTAGAAAATAATTTAATTAAGAAAACAACCCTACAATGTCACACTTTATCATTTATTATTATCAGTGGAAAGTTCATAATTGGCATAATTAACTATCTTATTAATATATCATTGTATAATCTCAGATTTGCTGTCAACTTTTCCTAATAAATAAATAAATAAATATATATTCCCCTATGGGATGTGGAGAAATATGCCAAACCCACATATATTCTCCTTTGGGTTATAGTGAAATAGGAAAGCCCACATATATACCCATATGGGATATGGTGAAATAGGAAAGCCCACATATATTCCCCTTTGGCATATGGTGAAATAGGAAAGCCCACGTATATTCCCCTATGGGATATGGTGAAATAGGAAAGCCCACATATATTCCCCTTTGGGATATGGTGAAATAGGAAAGCCCATATATATTCTCCTTTAGGATATGGTGAAATAGGAAAGCCCGCATATATTCCCCTTTGGGATATGGTGAAATATGAATGCCACATATATTCTCCTTTTGGGATATGGTGAAATAGGAAAGCCCACTATATTCCCCTATGGGATATGGTGAAATAGGAAAGCCCACATGTATTCCCCTTTGGGAGATGGTGAAATAGGAAAGCCCACATATATTCTCCTTTGGGATATGGTGAAATAGGAAAGCCCGCATATATTCCCCTATGGGATATGGTGAAAAAGGAAAGCCCACATATATTCCCCTATGGGATACGGTGAAATTAGAAAGCCCACATATATTCCCTTTTGGGATATGGTGAAATAGGAAAGCCCACATATATTCCCATATGGGATATGGTGAAATAGGAAAGTCCACATATATTCCCCTACGGAATATGGTGAAATAGGAAAGCCCACATATATTCCCCTATGGGATATGGTGAAAAAGGAAAGCCCACATATATTCCCCTATGGGATACGGTGAAATTAGAAAGCCCACATATATTCCCTTTTGGGATATGGTGAAATAGGAAAGCCCGCATATATTCTCCTTTGGGATATGGTGAAATAGGAAATATTCTCCTGTGGGATATGGTGAAATAGGAAAGTCCACATATTTTCCCCTTTGGACAGGGGCATAGCTACCGCCATATCGATGATACGAGGCCCTGGGCTACAGAGGCCCCTAACGTGTGTGTGAGGGGCATTCATTTGGGCCCCTTAACTAATTTTGATACAGGGCCCCTCCAAGGCACGGTACACCTCTGCCTTTGGGATATGATGAAATGTGAAAGCCCACATATATTCCCCTTTGGGGATACCAATTAGTTAGTGTTGAGTATAAATGTTTTACCTGTATAAATGTTGATTTAATTAGTACGGAGGTACGAGTATTTATTGATATTATATTCTAATATTGATTATCAGTCTTTCGATTAAAGTTATAAGGCTTCGTTGGCTTCAGACGGTTAGTACTCTTGTATTCACATAAAAATGTAAAAAAAAAAAAAAATAACCAAAAACAAAAACTTCCTAATTTATCCCACAAATAACATCACCAGAGGCCCTAGCACGCTTGCTCTATATCGATCGGTAGGATAACTATCGGTAACTTTTCATCGTTCCCTAGCATGACTACAGATCGTCAACGAATAAGTGACAGTTCACAATGACTAAGTGTCCTTAACATATTCGACATCAACTGTTGTTTGTACGTCAGCGATGTGCAGTTGTCCTAGGGAACGATGAGAAGTTACCGATAGTTATCCTACCGATCGATATAGAGCAAGCGTGCTAGGGCCTCTGGTGTGCTAGCACGGTCGCTCGATATGAAGTTACCGACCGATTGTCGGTAACTTCTCATCGTTCCCTAGGACAACTGCAGATCTCAAACGTACAAACGACAGTTGATATCGAATATATTAAGGACACTTAGTCATTGTGAACTGTCACCTATTCATTTGCGATCTGCAATTGTCGTAGGGAACGATGAGAAGTTACCGATAGTTATCCTATCGATCGTTATAGAGCAAGCGTGCTAGGGCCTCTGGTGTGCTAGCACGGTCGTTCGATATGAAATTACCGACCGATTGTCGGTAACTTCTCATCGTTCCCTAGGACAACTGCAGATCTCAAACGTACAAACGACACTTGATATCGAATATATTAAGGACACTTAGTCATTGTGAACTGTCACCTGTTCGTTTGCGATCTGCAGTTGTTGTAGGGAACGATGAGAAGTTACCGATAGTTATCCTATCGATCGTTATAGAGCAAGCGTGCTAGGGCCTCAGGTCCTTTGAAAAACTTCTGACAACAACTATTTAACATGTTTTGCAGTATGGACGACTGGAGAATCAGCGGAGTGATAGACTTTGGAGACATGCAGGTCTCGTGCTACGTGTTCGAATTGGCGATCACAATGGCGTACGCTATGATGGTTGGCAAGGATCTCAGGACGGCCGGACTAGTGCTGGCCGGATACTCCACTGTCAGGATTGTACCGCCAAAAGAGCTGCAGCTGCTACGAGTAATTTTTTTTTGATTACTTTTTAATAATGACTGTTTAAGTACGTACTTAGTATACTTCGAGTATATTTATATTCACAATTCTCCTCACTAGGGATTTCTGTTCTGAGGTTTTTTTCTCTATTAATTTCGAATTGAAAATTATGTTTATTGGCTATGTGATTTGTTTCCTTATTTTCTTGTTTGTAGGCCTCATTTACCAGTTTGTTGATTTTCTTAACTTCATGTTTTTTTACTGTAGATTGTGTTGGTGTACTTCATATGTATGTATGTATGTATGTATGATTTTCTCACCTTTATGTTTATTTAGCTATATTTTGATGTTGTTTTCAAACTTGTTTATCTCCATGGTACTTGTGTGTTTAGCATATTTTTTACAGAGATATTAAAATAATGATAGATGTTTTAAATCAGTTTATACCTTGTTTCAAAAAAAAAATTACCTGAACGATTTAAACTTGCAATACCTGGTTAAATTTCAAGTAACTTAGGAATTTATATTGTCTATTGGCTGGGGCTAAAACATTGGATCAATATCATTAATTAATTGCTGACTGAGACTTTACTGAATTCATCTTATCTTACTAATATTATAAACGCGAAAGTTTGTATGGATGTATGTATTTTTGTTACTCTTTCACGCAAAATTTACTGAATGGATTTTAATGAAACTTTACAATAATATAGTTTATACATCAGAATAACATATAGGCTATAATTTATAAAACTAGCTATTTATTTTCAATATATTGAAAATAATAATTATTATTGTTTAATAGAAAATGTCACTCTATTGAGAACAACATTTTGCAAAACAATGGTTGTTAAATCAAAATTCTATTTTAGAAAATATTTAAATTAGTGAATTTATTTGAAGTACTCGCCTAATACTTTGAATCGAATTAAGAATTATAGATATTTTAAATAAATAGGTTAAGAATGTTGGTATAAACCTAGATGGGACCTAGGAAAAGAAAATAGTTTTCTCGAAGTACTAATCCTACGCAGACGAAGTCGCGGGCAGAAGCTAGTAGATACATAAAATGGAATCCACCGCGAATTTTCAGTTTCAAAATTAGAAATAACTAAACACTTTTTCTCTTTTCGCAGGTCTGCATAGCGGCTAGATTCTGCCAAAGCTATGTGATGGGTGCCTACACCAGCAAACAGGACCCTACCAACACCTATCTCCTCACCAGCAAGCTGGCCATCGAGCAGTTACTTCCCATGCTATGGAATGAGTCCAATGAGGACGTGGCCGAACTCTGGAAAGCGGTGGCTGATGACTATCTCACCAAAAGCGATAGATAAACTATTAATTGCTGATATTGATTTTTATTTTGCAGAGCGTTCGGTGGACGAACTTGAAACTTATAAGGAAAGAAAATGTTGATGTCAGAATAATTAAGCGCTAATGGGAAAGTGCAATGATTTCGACACCTTTTTTGATCAGCCAATATTGTTCTTGACAGCTAAATTCCCACTTTTAACATTTACAATGCTGGCCTTTTTAACACAATCTGTCGCATCGGCTGTATGTTTTGACACAATGTACCCACGATTTTTAATAAAACTTCATAACTAACTAACTAACCATCACGCCGTTTCTCCGCAGGGGTAGGCAGAGAGGACGGACCGCCAAACAACTCGGTCTTGGCACACACTCCTTGCCTCATTCACATCATACATCTTCTCATACATACTCTTCTATTATTCTGACTCTTGACATGGCCCGACTCAAGTATCTGATTTACTTGGTCGTGCCACGTCTTCCTTGGGCGTCCTCGGCTTCTTCTACCGTTCACATTCACAAACTTCATTAGTCGAGTATATGCAACATGTAATCCCACCTACAGGAATAGCTGCTGATGGATCACATATGCGACAGCCTTGTAGAAAAGCTTAAAATAAAAAGGAATGAAGAATATCTTGTTGTGAGAAAAAGAGTTCTATGACAAAACAGAACATTGTAGAAAAGTTAAGAAAAAGAACAAAAAAACGACAATCTAACTTTACCTATTCTTTTATCATGTTCTGTTTTGTAACTATTCTGTTTTACCAAATAAATAATGCATTGAAGTGGGAGAGCAATTTGTCAAAGATGTCTTCTTTGACATCTTTTATATTGATCAGTATTGTTTACAAAAGTTTAAATCTACCTAAGGTATATCTATCTTTATCAACATAACAATGGTAGTTACCATAGATAATAGTAACAAAGGGAGACATGCCATGGCAATGCAAGCAGCAGTAAATGTAGGTGAACAATGGTGGTGATACGCAATGTGTGCGCGGTTTCAACTGATAGTGAATCATGGCACATTTCCCTTGTTTCTAATTCATGCATTCTAGCTTTACTACCAGGTCCTCCTCTAGTTTTAATGATTTAGTGATCTATTGATGTAAATCTTTTTTCTAATTTAACAACTCAACACATATATTTTTACCGAACCATCTTACTTTTTTAAGAGTTGGTGATTTTTCTAAGCTCTACAGCATGTGACGTAAATGACATTGTGCGCTAAACATAATATGTAACTGTCAAATAAAATCATAAAAAATAAAATCAAACACCTTACTAATTTAGCATTTGTAAAAAAAATTCAAGAAAAGGGTTTCGAAAAAAAATATTGGGCAAAGTCGGGTAGTAAAACTAGCCAGCTCAAAAAAATGGACATCCAAATTTGAATCCAATTTGTTTTGTAAAAAATTTAAAGAATTTCAGTCTTTCTCTGTAAGTTTATAATGAAGTCTACCAAATAATGCACATGATAAAAATAACTTGAATACCTACTCATAAAAAGAAAAAGGACTATTAGAATAGATTATACCCTAAGGTCCTTAAAATAATTATTATTATTACTAGGTAACTATTAAAATGTATAGAATTAATATTATATTTTAATTTCACTATAAAATATGTGCTTTTTATTTTGCGTATCTTGCTGTTATCTTTGTCCTATGGGGGATCAGCTATTATTATTATCTGAAATTATCTTTCATCAACAGCACTGCATCTCAGGATGGGATTTGGTCTCCTCCACAAATTCCAAACCTTCCTCTTCAGCCTCACAATATACACCAATTGGGAATAACATGGGCCCAGTGACTCCATACAGTCGAGAGTATTTAGGAGTCTTATGCGGTATTCACATAAAAACTAAAAAAATATCTTCACTGGCTTCCATGCAGTCTGTCTTCTCTCCTTCTCGGTCTGCCTCTGCAGCCCCCCAACTGGGGCATTTTCAGTATACCTCTCAATAGTGGCTTGTGAGCGGGTTTCGATGAGCACGAAGGCTCTTTCATACATTTGTGTAGTTTATAGCCCTTAGCGTGTACCTTAATAGATCACGTTCATTCGGGAATGATCGGTACAGCCGAAGATTCCCGAATGAGCACATTGAAAGGCAGTCGCCTTTGAAGAGCATCGCGGCCGGGCAGAACTAAATAGAACGTACCTGTGATCAGACGTTACTTATATCATTATCTTTACGATCATTTCACAATAAAATGTAAAACGAACTTACGTTGTTATTACTTAGAACACATCGTAGGACACAATAAGCAGAACATAACAATTTGTTATCCTGTTTTCTTAACAATTTGGCTCATCATTTGAAAGTCTACCGATCCCTACACTAGGCCTATAGCCAGGGCTCCACAAAAGAGCAACTTGGTAGAAGAGCTTATAAAGCAACTGAAATACTCGTTCAATATAGATTAATTAAAAGATTAGGAGCCCTCACGCGTATTTCCAAATCCTATAAGGTTTCTGCCTACACCGTTCCATACCATGACCGTACTAAGAACGTGTCAGCCACGAAATAAATACGCTACGCCCTACTATGCCCACTAGAACGTGCTAACACCGTATGATACCCGTATACACCGGGGTTAGTGTCCGTACCATCCCCGTTCAATAGGCGTACGGTTCTAAAAAAAATAAAATCGAGGGTGAATACTGGATGTTATTTAAGCAACTAGTCATTCTAATGTAATGAATTATAAATAAATATAGACAATATTATCACTAAAATAATAATATCACTGTTAGAACGGGGTTAGATATACGCGTATGATCCCCGTTCTAACACCATCGCGTGCCATGCATATAGCGGACCGGCACCTGCAAAATATTGTCGGGACGGGCTAGTGGGCAGCGTTTCATACTGATCGATACAAAGAATATTTTTTTGTATGCGCCGCTACGGTTACGGTCATGGTTAGGAACGGTGTAGTGGGCAGAGACCAATACCGGTTCAGACACGGCGGCGATTCAGACAATGCAATCGCTGCTCTATCTACGTGTTGTGTTTCTGTGACGGTGAAGTATGGTGTAACGTCTATCGGTGCATTTAATGTGTATATATTATACGAAAGTCATGTACAATACATAGCTTGCATTATGTTCCCTAAAGTTAATACAGCAACAGCACATTTTGATTCGTAATTAAATCGCGTACACTAGTCTATATTACAAAATTATGATTTCAATTAAGAGTAACATTAAGAAAGGAACCCTCAGATGGTTTGGGCATGTAGAGCGAATGAACAAAGAAAGGAGCGTAAGGAGAATATATGATGCAAGTGTGAATGATATAAGAAGTAGGGGACGTCCGAGAAAGACATGGCACGATCAAGTGAATCAGATACTTGAGTCGAGCCATGTCAAGAGTCTGAAAAATAGAAGAGTACGTATGAGACGATGTATGAATGTGAATGAGGCAAAGAGTGTGTGCTTGACCGAGGTGTTTGGCGGTCGGTCCTCTCTGCCTACCCCTGCGGAGAAATGGCGTGATGGTTAGTTAGTTATGATTTCAGTCGTAGCATCGATCTGTATTACCATCAGGCCGTTTCTCCGCAAAGGTAGTCAGAGAGGATAGACTGCCAAACAACCTGTCACAGTGGTATTAGAGTATTTCTTAGAGAGTATTTATTAGAGTTGGTATTTCGTTGTGAATTCACAGCACCTATATTTCAATCGTAATTTGATTAGGTAGTATTTAGTGACCCAAAATAAAAAAAGTTAACTATTTTAGAAAACCAGAGTTTTCGGAGAATTCGGTGCTAGCACAGTCGATCGATAAGGATTGATAAGATAACTTTCGGTAACTTGTTAACGTACATACAACAGTTGACGTCGAATATATTAAGAACACTTAGTCGCTGTGAACTCTTACTCATTCGTTAGTGATCTGCAGTCATGCTAGGGAACGACTAAGTCACCGAAAGTTATCCTATCAATCCTTATCGACCGACTGTACTGGAGAGCCAGAATTACCTTTATTGTTTAATATGTAAGTAGTTTAATCTGTCTGAGACACGTGAATATTTCTGTTATTTTATTTGTAACTCAATAGATAAAATGTAAAACTATATATAATGTAAAACTAAATGTTTAACTCAATTGATAATATGTAAAACTACACAAACAAATAAATTAAAAAATGGTAGAATTTTATTATTACTTTAGCTAAGGCGGGTATGGGTACCGCCGCCCGGGAACCATTTATCGGATAACCAACACCTCCGCCATAGGTCACCCCAAGTGGTTCGCTACGTTTGGTGACTGAGCAGGGGTGCCCGGGTTCAAGGGGTCAAGTTTATCTAGGTCTTGGCGGCGGATGTGTTTGCTCTGCTGGGTGGCAGACCGGACGGGAGATACTGGTTGAGGGAGACCTTTTTACCTCTCCAACTGGATTATCTCGACCCATCGCCTTGTACCGTAGTGGGAGGAATGGATTCACACGTCCGTCACTCCTGGACACACTTACCCCCAGAGTCCAACCCACCATTCTTACCTTGTTTATTTCCCAGAACTTCCTCTTCTATCTTTCATCCCCAAAGATGACATAGGCCCTGATGGAAATTGTTTTCCTCAGGGCCTCCCATGTGGAGCTAACATAAAAAAGATATTCCTACATTATGAATAGTTTTTCTGTTGCAAAATAAGCGATACAGGGCGCAGCGGTTTCGTACTATGCTAAATCAATACCTAGGTGTCATTAACAGGTTTAATATTGTAATTCTCTGTTCACCGTACTTTTAAATTTTGTTGCTTATAATTTTATATCATCTATATTTTTTTTATCATATTAATTTTTCATCCGGCCCGTAGATTTTCAAAGAAATCAATCCGGCCCTTTTCTCAAAAAATTTGGTGACCACTGCCTAGTTCATTAATTCATCAAAATAAAAGTAAAATTTCATCGAATGGTTGAAAAGCATAAATGTTAAAAAAATATATTATTTCATTTTTCTATATCTTCTCGATATTTATATTATTTTTAAATATTTATTTACAATCAAGCAACTTCCTGTATGAACCATTAAAATTTTTAATTTTTTTATAAAATATAATCTAAGTAAAAATCAATGTAAATGTATAATCTAAGTAAATGGCAGAAGGCAACGTGAAACAGAATGTTACGGGTTCACACGAGGGTGGCAGATGGTGTGAAGACCGCTTTATTTTGTTGTTTACTTTTAGATTTGAAGAAAAATCGTGGAGTTTTCTCTTTCTAGTGCCAATTATATCATATTTCTCACTATAAAGTAAGGGAGAAAACGAAACCTACAAAAAATACGAGACCTATATGAGTTGCTCCGAAAAGCGAACAAATTAGCCTGAGGAGTTAAGTGCTTAAACAAAATAGCTCGAGGGGTTAAGGGCTTAAACACAGTGTTCAAAGGAAATATGTTATAAATCGGTAGTAATGGCGAGGATATGAGGGTAATTTTCAAAATTGAAACTGCCTAAAAAATACAGGACATTGAAGGGGACCCACCACTTTCCCAACGGCTGTGTGAGGAAACTGATTGTTTAACCTCCTTAGCCGCACACGTCAGTACTCAATTTTTTTTTGTATTAAGGAAGCTACCTTTTTTTAAACGATTCTAAACCCTTCAATGTCCCTGCACACATGTTTTTATTTATTTATTAAACAAATTTATAAATAATTTAGCAACCTAAACACTCGTATAATACACACCTAGAAAGAAAATGTATGCACACTTAGATTTGTAGTAGGTATATCATGATATATTCTTTATTATACCTAGCTTTTGCAAGTGACCAGCGACTACTGTGGTAGCTAGGAAGACTCGTTTTTTTTAAAAGAGAGAATCGCCAGTAGCCCTATATTCTCTAAATTAGTGAAAAATCGATAAAAAAGTTCAAAGATAAGTTCAGTAAGATGTACAATGAGGTTTTAAGTTAGTTAGTTGTTAGTAAGTTGTTAGTTTGTTAGTAACCCCCATGCAAGTTAGTTTAAAACAGTATTGTAGATCTTACTAAAAATTCATCTGAACTAAAAATGAACCCGAACCACTTAGGAGTGGTTGCCCGCCGGAAAATTAAAACTTAAAAATAAACCTGAAAACACAATGTCGCTGATCACTGGTCCGGATCAGTAGCATTAGGGGACCATTTGCCCGCCAGACACTTAAAACTAACTTAAAACTAACTTAAAAATAAACCTGAAAATTGAAGGTCGCCGGGAACACACCTAACCTAGTGACAACAAAACGATAACCCAGGAACATCGCAACGTTGGACGACGACAGGACGACGACAGGACGACGACAGAACGACGACAGAACGACAGCAATTTAAAAACGTCCTGCAGTCATTCAACTGGTACTTCAGGCCCACAGCGTTACTCCACGACCAATCCTGAAAAACAAAATGCATCGTTAAATTTTGAAGTAAAAAAAAACATTGAATTGCTCTCAATACAAGCAGTCCTACGTACATTGTTTGTCTCGCTATTATTGTGTTAGAAAAATTAAATATGTATCACATATGGGAGGAAGGGGTAGAAGGAAGGGGAAGGGGTAGGAGTGGGGAAAGTTTATTAGAATTAGGGATTTAAGTCATTAGAAGTTAAGTGGGAAAAGGTTAAAAAAGGGTTTATAATTTTTTTACTGCTTATTAATTATGTCTGCTTTATTATTAACATTTTTTCTTATATCTAAAATATCTAAATTATTAATCTGCGATGACTTATAACCCGTATGTAGTATTTTAAGTCCTAAGATTTTGGCAGTGATCATTTTTATTAAATGATCTGCGAACTCCTATTGCCATTTAATGCCCTGAGATGTTCTTCAAATTATATAAAAAGAAATTACAAAATTTACAATTGAGTTTATAAACGCCCGATTTTTTTGTTTAAATCTCGCTATCTTTGTTGTTAAGGATGTTCTTAATTTAATATTTGCATAACATACTGGTTGTATAGTACTGGGAATGTTTTTTGTAATAATTTTTTACATATCGTTATCAACAAATAGAATTCTACGCCATTGATTATTTACATGTTTAGAAAAAGGTTAGATATATAGTTTTAAGAAACTCTGTCTATTATTTTTATTTAGTATTTGATCTATTTAAATAATTAATTAATTGGTTAACGGTTATTCTACTAAATGAATAGATCAAATACTAAATTAAAAGACTAAACAGAATTTCTTAAAACTATATATCTACCCTTTTTCTAAACATATAAATAATCAATGGCGTAGAATTATATTTGTTGATAACGATATGAAAAAAATTATTACAAAAAACATTCCCAGTATATACTACCAGCATTTTATACAAAAAATAAATTTAAAAAATACATCCTTAACAACAAAGATAGGAACAACGTTGGTCAATGCAGAATCGTTAAATAGTTTGAATCGATCTGTTTATTGGTAGCCAAAAATCCTCTTTTTCGGAGCCAAAAAAGTGCATGGGATCTCCCAGTAGTATACTTGTTAGAGTCATATAAGTTAACCTCTTTCACCATAGGCGGGATACGATTATAGTACCAGAGATTAACTTTAAAAAATGTTTTTTGGCGGGCTTTTAAGGTTTAAGGCTTTTAATAAGAACCCATTGAAAAAGTGCTTTAATAACTCAGGTACGGGCCATACGTCTTTCCTATGTCTACCTACGTTAAATTATCGTGAAAACAAGCTTATGTGTTCAAGCGGTTAAAAAATAACATGAATTAAAAAAAGGAAATTATACACATACCAAGTCCTCAGAGGCGTTGGTGATCACATCAAAGTCCCCCGAAGTGCCAGCAACCAAGCCCACCAGACACGCGAAGTTCAACCTGCAAGACACAAAAAGAGATGATATTATAATGTAATATTAACACATTAAAACGAATGAAAATGAAAGGCGATGTTAACCTCTCATGCTAATGTGTTCAGTTTTCGGAACAACTCCTATAGTTCTCCTAGAAATCGTCGTGTATCCCTTATTTCCAAGATTAGAAATATGAACTAATAAACAGCATTAGAAAGAGAAAACACCACACTTTATATTCAAATCTAAAAGTTATAAACAAAATAACTCTAATGTACACTTTCATAAAACCAAAGTTTTCGATTGCAATTTAAAAACAAATTATGAAACTTTGAAAATTTTTATTAAATATTTTTACATGAAATGACCAAAAATTAAGTTGACGGTAAAATTTGTAATATTCCTAATAAAATATGTGTGAGTTTTATTTTATTTTTTTGGTTTTCAGTAATTTTAGTTAGAAAAAACAAAAGGCAAACAAAAACAAAAGAGTCACTTTCAAAACAAAAACAAAAAACTAAATTTTTTTTAGATAAAAAATTTTAAAGCATATTTTATCACATTTCAAAAACAACTGTTGGTTTTCGGATACGTTCATAAATTTATTTGGATTTTAATGCAAAGCGGGAAAATTCTGGCCTTCTGACAGAATATGTTCGAGGCCTAAGGGGTTAAAACGAATAAAAATGGGATGCGAGGGGCCAAACGAACACAAAAGAGAAATTTGTATTATATTTCCTGATATACAATTGGTTTTAAAGAATCACCATCTCAAAAACAATTATTTTTTCAAACTTTCGGTATCAAGTTCTAACGGGTCTTCTTCGCAATTATCAGTCAATTTAAAAAAAACGAACTGCAAACAAAAAGGAATTTAAAAAAAGATCATTAGTTAAATTAAATTTTTTACCAGTTCTCAGAAGAGTCTACGTATGTTTCTCGGAAGTGCAAATCCATTTCCATTGGAGTGCAGGAGAACTAGACGAGCGCGGAGAAGGCGGAGAGGTGAAGCTGAAAAACACTTGATGTTATTATAATGAAATGAAAATGGGACGCGTGGTGGCACAAATTCAAAGCAAATTTAATAAAATATTATATAAACTTATCTGTGTTCCTGTTCTGCATCTCGAACTCCACTAGATGGCTTAAAACTAACGGGCTTAGAGCTAAACGTGCTTAAATTAGACGGTTTAAACCTAAACAAGCTTAAAACTAAACGTGCTAAAAACTAAACGAGCTTAAATTAGACGGCTTATACCTAAACGAGCTTAAAACTAAACGCGATAAAAACTAAAGGAGCTTAAATCAGAACGGCTTAAACCTAAACGAGCTTAAAAGTAAACGAACTTAAAACTAAACGATCTTTTAAACTAAATAAGCTTAAAACCAAACGTGCTAAAAACTAAACGCTCCCATTTATTAGACGGCTTAAACCTAAACGAGCTTAAAATAAAACGAGCTTAAACTAAACGAGCTTATATTAGACGGCCTAAGCCTAAACGGGCTTAAAGCTAAAACAGGCTTAAAGTTAAAAATGCAAACATTTTTAAACTGCATAGGTATCAGTTTTTGAAATATTATTTCTCAGTCATAAGTCGGGGGGCCCCCCATGTTAATGGTGATCAACAAAATACAATAAAAAATATAAATATCGAAGTATAATAAATAAAATTTCACTTCCCAATTAGCCAGTCAAGTAGGTGGTACGACAGCGACATGTCTGTGGTTATTCAGAGCGATACATCTGCTGAACCAAATCACAGCTTGTTGAAGTCACATCCTTCAGTGTTAGAAAACCTTACACCTAGAAAAAAAATTAATGTAAATTAGTTTTTTTTAAATTGACAACATCTCACAACTCACTACATGTATGTTGTGTTCAACCTCACAAATTATTACATACTATGTATGGTTTTACACAACATCAAAACATACTGAATGTATGTTGCGTTCAACTCACAACATACAACATGTGTGTTGTGTTCAACCTCAGAACACACTACATGTATGTTGTGTCCTACTCCTATAAAATAATACATATATGTTTATACATTTTTTATACAGTTTTTTTGACATGCTTTTCGACTACCACACTATTTTTACACGTCCGTATTATAGTAGTCCAAATTTAAATATATAATTATATAAATGCAATAATATAAATGTAATACATCTGAATTTGTTTAGATATTGTTTAGTTGAATATAATAAATTTGTATAAAAGGTGATTGAACACAAACTCAAAACATACTGAATGTACGTTGTGTTCAACTCAAAACATACTACATTTATGTTGTGTCTAACCTCACAACATACAACATATATGTTGTGTTCAACCTCACAACATAACACATGTATGTTGTGTTCGACCTCGCAACATACTACATACTATGTATGGTTGAACACAACCTCACAACATACATGTAGAATGGTTGGGCAAAACAAAAAGAAATGGAGGAAATAGATAGAAAAGAAAGAATTAAAGAAAAAGATAAGAAGGAAAAAATATAAAAATTTAAAACTCAATAACTGTTGTTTGTTTGGCACAGTTATTAAAATTATATTAAAGAAATGATAATGTAAAGAAAATATATTTAATAACAGAGGATTGAAACAAACGACGACCGTCCGTGGTCGAGTGGTAACAACACTTGACTCCCAATCGGAAGGTTGCGGGTTCGAACCCGGCGTGCGCAAATAAATTTTATTTGATTAATTTGTGTTATTTCACAATTAATTAATAAAAATAATATATACTACATTTGCGGCACGTTCCAGAGTGGAAGATGCTGTCAGTATCGCCCTGGTGTAAGACCACCATTCAGAATTGAAACGTTGCTTAATAATGGCTTTAGCCGTGTTTAGTGACTAGATCTGAATAGCCAGGTACTTTCCTACCTTCCTCTTCCCCATCTCCTTCCCTTCCCCACTTTCCTTCAGCCTCACAACATACCCCAATTGGGGATGCCATAGTCTCACTGGCTCCAGACGGGAGCAGTTGGGACTCTTGTGAGGTAATGTCTATAAAACAAACAAAAAAACAAACCATCCACACAGCATCCCCAAAGATGACATAGGCCCTGAGGGAAATTATTTTCCTCAGGGCCTCCTGTGTGGACCTAATGTAAAAAAAAAATAAATAAAATAAAATAAAAAACTGGTGTATGCATTGCATTTTATAGTCCAACATACATGTGTTGTTGTCCCAAAACTTGCATCAGTAATATCTGATGAAATTATATTCTCAATCCAGGTTAATTATTGAAGATATTTTTAATTATTGAAGACAATATTAGAGAAAGTCAATCTAAATCTGAAACAGAAAATCAGATAAAGATCGGGTCACACCTGGGACTCGAACCCAGGACCTTCAGCTTTCCGGGCAGATGCTCTACCCACTGAGCTGACGTGTCCCTATCCGATTCGGTCATATTTAACTGTATCATACTTCTACTGAGAACTACCAACATTATCTTCATTTTCTAAAGGCATATTTTTTTGGCTGATATCTTTATCTATATGCATGAAAATGAAGATAATGTTGGTAGTTCTTAGTCGAAGAATGATACAGTTAAATATGACCAAATCGGATAGGGACACAATAGCTCAGTGGTTAGAGCATCTGCCCGGAAAGCCGAAGGTCCTGGGTTCGAGTCCCAGATGTGAACCGACATTTTTTCTGATTTTTCTGTTTCAGAATAGAGTTTCGATTGAGCAATCAGATTGATTTTCGCTAATATTGACTTCATTCATTAAAACGAATATATTCGTTATTTAAAAAAAAAAATCAGACCTACATAATGTACCTAATGTTAACATATTCTAAAATAATTTTTATATTTCCATTTACATATTTATTTATGACATTTTTAAGTAATTAATCACCTCTCTCTGTAATATTTTTGTCTATTGTTATTTTTGTCTACACTCGTTTGTTTCTTTTGTTATTTTTTTTTTTTTTTTTTTTGTCAAATATTCATGGTTTATAATGAAGTAGGTAGGTATCATTCATTTTTTTTTTTCATTGTTTTTATTTCTTGCTAGAGCAGTCCCGGTGAGTTACAAAACTCATTTTAGGACAGGAGGAACTTACAATTCATAGGTAGGAGGTAGTAGTTACAATTTTACAAAGGTATTTTGATATCATAATATAAGTTTTACATTCAGTACAGCATAAAAATAAAAATAGGTTAAGTAGAACAAACAACAAGAGAAAACAAGTAAAGAGAGGTAAAAATTGATACGAGTATATAAGATAGAACAAAAAATGACGAGACGATTACATATTTTCATTTTTAAATGTAGTTAAAAAATATTTTATTCTTGTTATTATCCTGACGAAGAAACCATCGGTTTTGTAACATGTAGATGTTATAACATGTGATTTTATAATGGTGAGTTGTTACTTAGGTGGTTTCTCACCATCCTCCTAATAGCTTATCCATACTATAACGAATATTATTAAAAATAAAAATAAAACACTTGCAATGGTTACAAAACTCGGCCAACTTATCCAATATATAGCCACTATTCATTAGCTTCGAGTACCGAGTAATAAACTCCGACTTAAATAAAAAAATAGCCCGTAAATTGTTAACCAAAAATTAACTTTATAGTATGGATTAGCTATTAAAGGATGGTGAAAAACCCCCTTCGTCAATTTTAACTGCGGATTTTTTTTTTGGGTGATGGCAAAACCAATCATTGAGTTACTCCCGCCAAAATATGGAAAGGGAAAACATAAGATCACTCACATTTTCTTTCCCGTTCTGTTTGAGTTGCATCCTCTTCTTCATATCCGCAAAGCGCCGGTTGTTGACTCTCCAAGTCATCATAGTCCAAGTTATTTAACCTGCAAATGAATATATATTAGTTTTAAAGTTTTGCAGATCTTGTCTTTGCAGATTTCCGTGACCGCGTGAATCCTCCAAGACGCGCACCGGCGGACAACTTTTTTTAAGGCTTACTAAAAAACGTATATTCTCACTACAAAGTAGTTTCAACCGTGTACTCGATGGCGTAGGGTTTGTCATTGTCGGATTCTAGTCTATAATAAATATTACGTGGGCGTTCACAAAAATCACAAATGGTTTTTATTTGGATAGAAAAATTAATAGGTGTTATGTGATAAGTAAATTTGGTAATTATTCTCCTAAGTCTCCGGCGCATGTACCTACAAACTATGTTTGTAACACATGACGGATACCCCTCCGGCGACAAGTTTATCCGGTACATGTACAAACAATCATTATGAGCCATACAACACTGCGAATCCGGTAAAAAAATGGTCAGTTGTCCGGTGAAAACAACGAATTGAACGAAAAAGGCATTAGGCATCGATTATGGAAATCACACTTCATTTTGACATTTACTACAAGAAACAACTTTTACAAGCACAAAATAGATGATTAGGTTTTAAGTTTGGGTTAACTAAGTAATTCATGCGTATTTATTTGAAACAAAACTCACTTAAATGTCAATGCAAACAAAAAAAATTTAAATACCGGCAAAAGAATCGTTTTATATGGAAAATTTTGATTGAAAAGAAAAATTTCCGGTTAAATCCGAATAAACGGAATATTTTTTTAATAGATCCGAAAACTAAAAACTGGTTTTGCAAGGTGATGAAATACGCTTTCAAATTTTATATTAGATATAAACATAATTTTGGTAAAATCATATTTTAAAAATAAAAACAAACAACGTTTTAAAATGACTCACCTCACGTTTTTTAAAACTTAAATTACACACTGATAACGTAAAAAAAAAAATAAACACATACTTTAGACAGATGTAATGAAAAACTCTATTGCCACCTCACTTTTTTTCGTTTCATAAAAAAAAATCACATGTTTTATAAGTTTTCTCAGATTGCGGCCAGAAACTTTGGTTTTATGGACGTCCACCTTCTAGATTTGAACACAAAGCGTGATGTTATCTCTTTCTAACACTGTTTAGATCATATTTCACATCATGACGGTAAGGGAGAAATAACGATTTCTATAAGACCTATGCGAGTTGTTCTCAAACGGTATTACATATTTGTGTACACAGATTGTATCGTAAGTTTGAAAAGAATTTATTTTGAATTAATTTGGAACGCGATTTACCAGTTTCTCGCTAGCGCCACGACTTTATGGACACGTAATTAGCGTGTGTCGCTCTCAATAGAGAAAAAAGCCTTATTTTTTAACGCCCTGGGTCTCAAAAGTTGCGTATAATCTGTAGCTATTCGAAAACATAAAAATAAATTAAATTTGTGTTCACTATTAGCTCGGTAAAATAGCCGGAAGTTTTCAAAAAATTTGATTTCGTGATTCGGGAAAAAAATAATTTGAAGGGTCTAAATTTTATATTTTGTAGCAAACTTAATTTTTATTCCATAACTTAGTCCAAAAATGTTTTTTTAACATATGTGATGTGTTTGTTAAAAATATAAAAAGAGAAAAGACCACTTTTTCTGGATAAAATTAAGATACTAAACAATGACTATACCAACATTTTTCAACAAAATTCAACGAATAAAAAAATAATTGATGCTCAAAATTCAATGATAACATGTTATGAAAAAGTAATTATAATGAAAAAATATTAATTCCCATAATTTAAAAATAAATGTTTTAGGTGTTTTTTCCGATTTTCAATGCAATTTAACGAGCTAATTAACTATTTTAAAATAAATAAATTTAAATGCAGTTCTGATTGTCTTTGTAAGACGCAACTTTTGAGATACCAGGCATTTCTGAATTCAAAAGTTGAAATAATTGACACACCCTGACGTGTAAGAACCTGGACCCCTAGCACGGTCGGTCGATAAGTATTGATGGGATAACATTCGGCAACTTCTCATCGTTCCCTAGGACAATCGCAGACGCTAACGTACAAAAAACAGTTGATGTCGAATACATTAAGAACACTTGGTCATTGTGAACTGTTACTTATCCGTTGGCTATCTGCAGTCATGCTAGGGAGCGGTGTGAAGTTATCGATAAGAATTGAATTGATAACTTTCGGTAACTTCTCATCGTTCCCTAGTATGACCCCAGATCTTCAACGAATAAGAAACAGTTCACAATGACTAAATGTTAATTAAGTGTTAGTTAAAGTGTTAAATTTAGTCAACGTTAACGTATGTACGTTAGCGATCTGCAGTTGTCCTAGGGAACGATAAAAAGTTCCAGAAAGTTATCGATTTATTATATGCAGCGTTATAGCGCAATTTCCAAGCGAAATAAATTATGAATATTCTAGTCCTAGCGAGAGCGTGTACGTGACGTCATCGTTCTAGTATTTTCTGTGACGCGTGGCAAGGAAGGGGACTAACGTCGACGACTTCCGTAGAAGATAATTTTTTACTTATAAAAATTTGGCTTATGAAAAGACCCAATTATTTCAAAGGCAATTATTGTTTGTTCTACTTGCAGCATTTAATTAAAGCATCTTAAATATTCATTTCTAAGCGATGCAATTTTCAAACGAAACACACTATTTGCATTACTTGGTAGTGCATCATAGTTTAAAAATATACTTAAAATTACGTTGAAAACAATTCGGTACCTCTAAGTAAAATTAACTGCAAAATTAGCAAATTCAATATAACTGCAAATAATTTTTTTTTTAAAACTCACATATAATTAATTTAGCAAATATTACAATACCTTCAAGTACATGGTAAATATTATCGGAAACTTTCCAGCGAGAGAAAAAGAATTATACATCTGCTTGCGGCGTGAACGCAGGCGCAACTCGCCACGTGTTTAACTTTCCACGTGTCAATTATACATCTGCTTGCGTGAGTACTAGAGTACTACCACGCGCCACGTGTATCTTTCCACGTGTCGTATTGTGAAATAGTTTAGATTTTAAAATAAATCAATTATAGGTTATAATGCAACACGTGACACCGAAAAAATATTTTTTAATATTTTAATTACTGTTTCTAGCTGCTAAAATTTTGCGTTATGAACGATGAAAAACGGTGGTACCATTATATATCAATTGAAAAATCAGATATCCTGTTTTTGGTGACGTACAATTATTTTTTTTTTATTATAAAATATCATATAACAGATATATATTTCGAATACTTAAAGCCTCGATTACATTGAGCGAGTTTTCAAGCTAATTAGCCTGTGAATTCACATCTGCTGAAAACTCACTCAGTGTACAAATAAAGCTGTAAACATGATTACTCTGAGTGAGTTTACTAGCAGATAGTGAATTAGCCAACTAGTAGCTTGTAAACTCGCTCAATGTAATGGAGGCTTTAGACATTTTCTGTAAAATCTTTAAAAGCAGAATTTAATTATTTTTATTTATTCAAAAAATTCTCGTAAAATGTCGTGAAAGACGCACTTATTTTGCTAGAAATATTTGACGACGCAGATCAAAAGTGAGACAAACGGAGAAAAATTACATATTTAACACACGTTTGGATTTACTGTCCTTAGACAGCATCTCAAATTTCCGCTATGGATTGACATTTGAGTGTTTCGTTTCAATTAAAAATGCATGTAGTTCATATTATTATACATAGTAACAATATTTAAAACTCACGTTTTGCAGTGGAGGTGTGATGCCAATGGTTAATCGAATTAACATTTAAAGTTGGTCGCTGGCTCGCCGCGGTCAGCAGGTCTGCGCTCGCCGGAGGGCTAACAGAGAATGGGCCGGACTCGGGACTGGGCGCGCTGAAGAAATGAACGCATCCCCACTACAAATATTAACGCGCGGTTTCATTTCATTATGTTGCCCTCCTTGCGAATAATTGATAATATTCGTGCGCTATTTAAAAAACTTGGAGGAATAAAAACATTGCGAAAATGTTTTAGTTAAGGAAGGTAGATTTTTGATTTATTTTTGGGCTACTATTAAATGAGATTGAATGTTATAAATTGTTAAATCACGGTGTATTTCACGTTTAAAAAGTTATTCTTATTAAATTATTTATTTTCACAAATTTAGATACCTATAAATGTCTCCCTTTTATATTTTATAGGTAATCTATATATCTACCTAATAATGGCATTTCCAATATCATGTGTTCCCAATTATGTCCTCTGCGTGCAAACTGTGTTTAAATTTTTCTAATAAACAATAAACAGTCGTAAACTCAAGTGACTTCCCAGGTAAGTATGGTCCTGTATATTTTATGCCCGTGCGGAGTATAAACAAAGCAATATATATGTACATTTTAGCGCTCTTTAGTCAAATGCATTGTGCATATAGTTTTGTATTAGTGATCCATGATCCAGTGGATGCAATCTTTTAGGGATAAGTTAGTGTGTAGTTAGAAGTGAGATTGTAGAAATGTATTATAAATTTGTACAGCGCCCTTGAGGTGATTTATCACAAAATATTTTTCATAAAATCGGCACTATACAAATCATTCAAATATTAATATTAATTATTACCAACCTTTACAATTTGGGTAGCGGTAACTCCAAGTGGTTCGTCACATTTGGTGATTTAGTAGGGGTGCCCTAAGACCTAGACAAGCCCCAGCCCATGAAAGGGGTTGGGGCTTGTCTAGGTCTTGGCGGCCAATGCATTTTCCCAACAGCTGCATGGCGGGCCGGATCGGGAGAGATGGTTGAGAGAGACCTAACCTAGATCTCTCCATCCGGACTCTCTGGATCCATCGCCTTGCTCCGCACCGGAAGAAATGGATTCACACATCCATCACTACTGGACCCACCAACCACAGAGACTACACACAGATTCCTCTCCTTCCTTTCCTTAAAAAGACCCACAACACAGCATCCCTAAAGATGACGTAGGCCCCGAATGAAATGGTTTTCCTCGGGTCCTCGTGTATCGAGCTAATGTAAAAAAGAGTTATGTTCTATATCTAAAAAGAGTGTCTGTGGATTGTTTTTTATCTACAAATCTACAGTTTTATTTTAAGACTGATGAAATTTTGCACACTCGACACACACTTTTTTTTATTTCACTCTCTCAAAGCAGAATTCTGATACTTCGTGATGAAATTGCACATTTGACCTTCAAAACGATAGGAAAATTACAGACTACATCTCATTTCAGAAAACTGTATAAAGTCCGGGCAATAATAATAATAACATTTGGATAATTTGTATAGCGCCGTTTTAGTGAAAATTCATCTCAAAGGCGCTATGGTATTCTTATTAAATGCATGCAATCGTTAGAGCACAGGCGTCGGGTGCTGTTGTTGTTCTACCGGTATTTTAATGAAAGGTGCTCCGTGGAACTAGCGCTATTGATTATTTCGGCACCGTTGCACAGTCGAAAAACACGTTAAACATGCGGCTAACCTTTGTACACAGTTGTCATCTGTCACATCGTTTCTGCAACTCGTTCTTTGTAACGATGTGCCGGCCTCCGTGTTTCCTCCCTCCTACAATGGGTTTCTTCAAGATCCAGGTTCACTCCTTCCTTTCTACAAAAATACCCTCCACACAGCATCCTTAAAGATGACATCCGACCAGAAGATAGTTATTTCCTCATAGGCCTAATGTGTGGAGTTAACCCATTAATTTATTGTACCTCCATCGATTCGTATACGTACCTACTAGCTGCCAGTCTATAACGGTAACAACAACAATATTATTGAAGGATTGAATTAACGAAGCTCTTAGAATTGAAAGAAGTCTTATATAGTCTAGCAATCCATAGACTTGAATAATTAATCTTGGACGCGATCAATTTATTCCGTTAGATCTTTGAGAAACAAACGTGGTTGAAATATAACTAAAGACCTCATTGATAAATTATTAACTTTTGTTTAATGACAATATATATCTACATAATGTCACCTTATTTGGATAGGGTTATAACTTCACTTTACAATGGAAAGGACTTTGACACCTAATAACATGTTCTTAGGTGCCAAAGTCCTTTCCATGGTAAGACGTAGTTAGAACCCTATCCAACCAAGGTGGCGATATGTTTTAATCGTGTCGTTCGGTGTGCAAAATTACTTAATTATTTATTATTATTATAATTATTTTATAATAAACGAAGCTCTTAAAATTGAAAGAAGTCGTATAGGCGATCCATAAACTTAAATAATTCATCTTAGACGAGAACAATTTATTTCGTTCGATCTTAGAGAAACAAAAGTGTTTGAAATATGACTAAAGACCTCATTAATTCATTAACTTTTGTTTAATGATAATATATACATATATTTTAATCATGTCGTTCGTTGTGCAAAATTACAGATATACTTACTGAAGTATTGAATTAACGAAGCTCTTAGAATTGAAACAAGTCGTATAGGCGATCCATAGACTTAAATAATTCATCTTAGACGCAATTAATTTATTCCTTTCAATCTTTGAGAAACAAATGTGGTTGAAAAATGACTAAAGACCTCATTGATTAATTAACTTTTGTTTAATGATAATATGTATATACCTACAATAACCTAAGTACCTACAAAGTGTCGCGCTCTGTCAAGCTATCGTACCACTGGAGCGACAGAGCAATTAAAATATTTTTCTAGGATTGCTAAAGGAAATTTTTCCGTCCACATTAAAAAAAGCATACCTCCGAATTTGAATACGGAGACATACAAACTGATAATAGTTCTATGTAGCCAATGAATTCCCCTAACTTTTGTCTATTATCACATATTTGTAGAATTTAAAAAATATGTATAATTAAATCTTTAACCTTAAAACATTTTAAAGAATCTAGAGAATATTTATTTTGTTATATTTTGAATGTACAATAAGTTAGATAGTCGTTTTAATAAAAAAAAAAAATTTTAAATTTGCCACATTTTGGCAAAGAAGCAATCCGACGTTTTGGAAATAGTGCCATAAAGTGGCAAAAAGCACTCGAGTGGTTATACATAGATAAAAACTATTGAATAAATACGCCGGAAGAAAAAATATAATCGTCGTAAAAAAACAACGAATGTTTTACACGTGGTAGTGTTCTCCAGTGATTTTTTTTTAAATATTTTAAACTAATTCTAATGTTTCCCTAACCAAAGTGTTGTGTACAACGGTCCAAGTGCGCGGATTGGCCGCTTTAATTATGAGCTCATGTTTCAAGGCTCCTATTGGTTGCGATTATGTTGTCAATTTGTGAAGTTGTTTACAATTAAAACTATCTAAACTCTCTGTTTTAAATCGTTTTAAACATTGAAATATGTACTCGTCAATGCTTTTAAAGTGACAATTGTGCGTCGAATGAGATTACTCTCATCTCGAAAAATACCTTTTAGTGAACATTAGTGTATTTTTTCTTTCAAATAATATTATCAAATCGGATCGTTTTGCATGGTCGATCGATATGAAGTTACCGAACGATTGTTGGTAACTTCTCATAGTTCCCTAGGACAACCGCAAATCGCAAACGAATATGTAACAGTTCACAATGCCTAAGTGTCCTTAATATATTCGATATCATTAATAATTTCATACTCCGTTTACTGGTTAATACGGAATATTCTTTCAAACAGTTAGGTTTAGCTTTATTATTACGAAAAATGAGTTTTTACGTCAGGCGAGATGAAAAAACATGCAAAAAATATGCATTTAACATTTTAATTTTGTTTAAATTAATTCACTTGCGCGGTATGAAATCTTCTCCATTTTTGGCCTATTTTATTTACAATTTCATAGACAATACACACATGTTCACATTTTCCATGGTACCAATGCTAAAATATTAATAAAGATGTCATACCGCAAAAATCTGAAAATTTTGAAACTACCACGAAATCTAAGTTTTGGAAATAAAATGACATAAAAAATATGTTTTTAATTTCAGTAAATATTTTTTTTAAATTTTATTCACTTTTATATCACTAATCATGTTACAAAAACCTAGCGTAGCCGCTAAACTACTTGAAAACTGTGATGTTTTTCTTGCCTTGATGCGAGCAGGTGCTACGAAGGGGGTACTTTCTTTTGTATCACAAACCACGTTACCAAACCTAGTGTAGCCGATAAACTACTTGAAAACTGGGATGTTTTTCTTGCCTTGACGCGGGCAGGTGCTACGAAGGGGGTACTTTATTTTGTATCACAAACCACGTTAACAAACCTAGCGTAGCCGCTAAACTACTTGAAAACTGGGATGTTTTTCTTGCCTTGACGCGAGCAGGCGCTACGAAGGGGGTACTTTCTTTTGTATCACAAACCACGTTACACAAACCTAGAGTAGCCGCTAAACTACTTGAAAACTGGGATGTTTTTCTTGCCTTGACGAGAGCAGGCGCTACGATAGGGCACTTTTTTGTGTATCACAAACCATGTTACACAAACCTAGCGTAGCCGCTAAACTACTTGAAAACTGGGATGTTTGGAAGGGGTAACTTTCTTTTGTATCACAAATCATGTTACACAAACCTAGCGTAGCCGCTAAACTACTTGAAAAATCCAAATCTAGGTTAGGTTATAAGTGTTTAATTTTACGATTATATTGTATGAATGAGCTCAACCAGAAAGTAGTTAGGTACTGTACCTAAACACGTTGACAAGAATTTATTTTATAAGGTTGGTACTTAGGGCAAATGTCATATTTGATTGTGTTTGATTGTCTATTGATTAAAAAAGGAACGCCCGAAGGAGTAATAAATATTAACCTTTTTTTTCAGATAATATTATTAAATCGGATCGTTTTGAGAAAACGTCGCGTCGGCTGCCAGGTGTTTTCATCGTTGTGTGATTTGAAGTCGCGGAAAAAGATATCATTATTTAGGATTTGGGACTCCTGACGTTAGCTGCCCTACGGGTGTAATTACCAAAATAAAGACCAGGTTACAAGTGTTTTTGGTAGTTAATATTGAAGTTTCTCCATCAAATACACAACCACTTGGAATCCGGCGAGACCAGCGCCAGATTGCTTCGTCAGGAGAGCGGGAAATCAAGATCCTGAACAATAATATACTTGTTGTTCCAGTTGTACACTGGTAGCTAGAAGGTACGTATACGAATTGATTGAGATTCAATTAATGGGTTAACTCCACACATTAGGCCTAAAGATGAAACCCGGGTAATGGAGAAATTTAAAAAAATTAATTTTACAAAATTGTTGCTGTCACTGTTGCTCTTACTCCACCGGTCAATGAGCGAAAGGGACAATGCACCTCGGGCTACTAATACCTAAGTAAAATCAAGGTTTTGTATTCCCCACTTTTCTCCTCCAAAAGTGGACTGTTTTCAATTTTTGTTTTACCAACCACATAAGAAAAACTACTCTATGTCTGTACGTTTTGCTTTTTAAAAAAAAACATTGTCTAGTTTGTATACTGAACGTATTTTGACGGCGTTTAAACCAGTCAATTTTATTGATTTTTGGAACGTCATAACTTCTATAAAAAGTAACTTATCAAAAAAAAAACAAAAAATATTGACACGCTAGTAGTTGATATATATTTTATTTAAAAATAATATCTTATCTAGGGTTAAAATCCAGAGATATAAATAGGGAATACGTTTGTATGGAAAAATCACCGCCGGGTATCCCCTTAACTAACTAACTAACCATCACGCCGTTTCTCCGCAGGGGTAGGCAGAGAGAATCCCGCCAAGAAGACCGCCAAACAACTCGGTCCTGGCACACACTTCTTGCCTCATTCACAATCATACATCTTCTCATACATAGAGTAAAGACGCCATTTACCGGGTAGTTGCCCAATTTCGGGTACCCCCTTATGTCGAAACTGGGGCCAACTGCGCAAACTAATCGGTCGAAAAAACAAAGATTTTACCATCCACCATTATAAGGCGTAGATTGACAACTGTCAATCGAACGTTCATCAAGTGGCAGGCATTTTTGCAAAAAATCAGATAAATAGTTTATCAAGGCAGTTTTAAAAAGGCATTTTTTTTAATGAAGGGTAAGTGTTTGTAGGATTATTGTTATATTTACTGTTAACCCATGTGGTAAAGTTCACACGACATGCATTCTTTGGACATTTCATTGCTCTGTTACGTTTCTGTCATTATTACGTTGTTTCAGATTCATGTCATCCCAATACCGGGTACCCGGTAATAGCCAACTTCGGGTACCCGATAAAAGGCTTCATCTATTCAGCTAATATTGGTTTTAGATGGCAACTTCAATACGTAAAAAATGGGATCCTTCAGATATGAAAAGAGCTATAGAAGCTATTCAAAACAAGATGATGGGATATATGAAAGCAGGTCGGGAGTTCGGGAATAATGTTGAAAGGATGGTGACTCCATTACAAGTCGCAAGTCTTATGGGGCAAGCATACCAATGTAGTGCAACTGTTGAAGTAGCCATCAATGGTTTTCGCAGAAGTGGAACAAAAACAATTTAAATGAGTCTATAGCTAAACAATATAAGAAAGCGTCAGTAAAGTAAAGTTGGTTAAAGGTAAACGCATTATGAAAAAAATGAAAATACAACGAAGATGAAACGGAAGCAAAAATAAAGTGGACACATCAGATTCTAGCAGTGGTTAGAGCAACGATGACTCTGTTATTTTCATGGATACCGACGATGATCCAGTTACCGATGAAGATGCAGCGTGTGTTTGATGTAACAAAGCATATTCATCTAATTTCAGAGGAGAAAAATTGATAAAATGCATTGCATTTAAAAAATGGGCTCACTTAGAATGCAAGTAACCAGAATTTCAGTTTCATATATATGTGATATTTGCCTTAACGGTTGAACTTAACCCACAGTACAAAAATAAAGAGCTTTTTTATAACATAATTTACTGTGTATTAATATTTTTTTCAAAGTACCTGTAATAATAATTTTTTAGGCGTATTACCGGGTACCCGATAAATGGTAGGCATCCTATAACCGGGTACCCGATAAAAGGCAGGCATGGTACCCGATATAAGGACCTCTTTTTTTCAAAGACAATATATCTCCTTTCACATATTTTTCCTTCTATGTTTTTAAGAACGGCCGCTAAATTATTTTCATTGTACGTACATGATAAAAGATGAATACAGTTATTCACCTACAAACTCATTTTTAGAAAATTCAATCATTTTCTTCCTTTTATGGCTGATCAAAAAAAAGTACCCGGTAAATGGCGTCTTTCCTCTACTCTTCTATTATTCTGACTCTTGACAACAAGTATCTGATTCACTTGATCGTGCCACATCTTCCTCGGCCGTCCTCGACTTCTTTTACTATTCAGATTCGCGTTATAAATTCTCTTTACAGATCTTGACAAGCCCCAACACATGAACCCGGGCACCCCTACTAAATCACCAAATGTGGCGTACCACTTGGGGTTACCGCCAACCAAATTGTAAAGGTAGATATAAGGTTGATAATAACTAATACATACATTTCTACAATCTCACTTCTACTAACTTATCGCTAAAAGATTGTATCCACTGGATCTTGGATCACCAATACAAAACTATATGTACAATGCATTTGACTAAAGAGCGCGAAAATGTACATATATAATACTTTGTTTATACCCCGTAAAGGCAAAAAATATACAGGACCATACTTACCATGAGTTTACGGCTGTTTATTGTTTATTAGAGAAATTTAGACACAGTTTGCACGCAGAGCATATATTTGGGAACACATGTTATTCGAAATGCCACTATTAGGTAGATATATATATTACCTATAAAATAAAAAAGTTAGATATTTATCGATATGTAATTTTGTGATAATAAATAATTTAATAAGAATTACTTTTAAAACGTGAAATACACCGTGATTTAATCACTTATAAGATTCAATCTCATTTAATAATGGACAAAAAATAAATCAAATAACCTACTTTCCTGAAATAGAACATTTTCACGATGTTTTAATTCCTTCAAGTTTTTAGCCTGAAATAATATTTTTAATATTATCAATTGTTCGTGGCTAAAGGAGGGCAACATAATAAAATGAAACCGCGCGGTAATTTTTGTAGTGGGGATGCTTTCATTTCTTCGGCGCGCCCAGTACTGAGTTCGGCCCATTCTCTGGTAGACCTCCGTCGAGCAAAGACGTGCTGGTCGCCACAGACCAACGACCAACTTTAAATGTTAATTCATTTGGCATCAAACCTCCACTGCAAAACGTGAGTTTGAATTATATTACTATAATAATATCAACTAAGTAGTAATTCGTTCGTATTTAGTAGAAGCGAAAGACTCAAATGTAAATCCATAGCGGAAATTTTAAATGCTGTATAAATCCAAAAATATGTAATTTTTTTCAGTCTGTCTCTCTTTCGATCTGCGTCATCGTAATATTTCTAGCAAAATAAGTGCGTCTTTCACGACATTTTACAAAAAAAAATTTGTATAAATTAAAGATAATTAAATTGTTTTTAAAGAAATTTACGAAAAGTGTCTCGAGTATTAAAAAAATCATAATTATACGTCATTAAAAACAGGATAAAGTGTTTTTCAAAAAACATTTATATATTCCTGATTGTTAATAATGCAAAATCTTAGCGGCTAGAAAGAGTATATGAAATATTAAAAAATATTTTTTCGGTGACACGTATTGCATTATAACCTCTAATTGGTTTATTTTAAAATCTCAATTATTTCACAATATGACACGTGGAAAGTAACACGTGGCGCGTGGTAGTACCTTGATACTCACGCAAGCAGATGTATAATTGACACGTGGAAAGTTAAACACGTGGCGAGTTGCGCGTGAGTTCACGCCGCAAGCAGATTAGATGTTTAATTCTTTTTTCCGTTGAAAAATTTCCGATAACATCCGCCATGCACTTTCTCGCAATATAAAGTTATTGTAATAATTACAAAATTAATAATATGTACTTGTATATAATCACATGTATATAATTTTTTTTTTCACCTATATTGAATGTGCTAATTTTGTAGTTAATTTTACTTGAAGGTACCGAATTGTTTTCAACGTAATTTTAAATAAATTTATAAATTTTAAGGTGATGCACTACCAAGTAATGCAAATAGTGTGTTTTTCGTTTAAAAATTACATCATTTAGAAAGAAATATTTAAGATGCCTTAATTAAATACTGCAAGTAGAACACACAATAATTGCCTTTTAAATAATGAAATCTTCTTATAAGAAAAAAATTTGCTTCTACGGATGTCATCGACGTTAGTCTTCTTCCTTGTCACGCGTCTCAGAAAATACTAGAACGATGACGTCACGTACACTCTCTCGCTGGGACTAGAATATTCATAATTCTTTTCGCTTGAAACTTGCGCAATAACGCTGCCTAATAATAAATCGATAAGGATTATATCGATAACTTTCGGGAACTTCTTATCGTTCCCTAGGACAACTGCAGTACGCATACTGCATACGTTGACGTCGAATAAATTAAGAACACTTAGTCGTTGTGAACTGTTACTAAGATCTGCGGTCATACTATTGAACGATGAGAAGTTACCGAAAGTTATTAATTCAATTCTTATCTATAACTTCACACCGTTCCCTAGCATTACTGCAGATAGCCAACGGATAAGTTATAGTTCACAATGACTAAGTGTTCTTAATGTATTCGACATCAACTGTTTTTTGTACGTCAGCGTTTGTAGGGGTTCAGGTTCTTACACGTTGGGGTGTGTCAAATATTTCAACTTTTGAATTCAGAAATGCCTGGTATCTCAAAAGTTGCGTCTTAGAAAGAAAATGAGAACTGCGTATAAATTTATTTATTTTTAAATGGTTAATTAACTCGCTAAAATGCATTGAAAATCAGAAAAAAAAACACCTAAAACATGTATTTTTAAATTATGGTAATTAATATTTTTTTCAAAATAATTACTTTGTCATAAAATGTTATCATTAAATTTTGAGCATCCATTATTTTTTATTCAATGTATTTTGTTGAAAAATTTTGGTATAGTTATTGTTTAGTATCTTGATTTTATTCAGAAAAGGTGTTATTTTCCCTTTTTATATTTTTAACAAACACATCACATAGTATGTTTAAAAAAAAAAGCGTTCTTTGGACTACACTTATGGAATAAAAATTAAGTTGGCTACAAAATATAAAATATGGACCTTCGTTTTTTTTTTTTGCCGAATCACGAAATCTATTTTTTTTTCAAAACTTCCATTGATTTTAGCGAGCTAATAGTGAACACCAATTTCATTTATTTTTACGTTTTCGAATAGCTACCGATTATACGCAACTTTTGAGACCCCGGGCGTTTAAAAACAAGTTTTTTTCTCTATTGAGAGCGACACACGCTAATTACGTGTGCATAAACTCGTGGCGCAAGCGAGAAAATGGTAAATCGCGTTCCAAATTAATTTCCAAAATTTTTCTTATCATACTTACGATACAAACTGTGTACACAAATACGTAATTCCGTTATAAGTTGTGCCATTTTTTTATTTATTTAAATATATTTTTCAATTTAAAAAAAAATGGATTTCTATTTATTTGATTCCAGACATCAAGGATTAACCCTTCAAGCTAATTTGCTCGCTTTTGAGAACAACTCGCATAGGTCTTATAGAAATCGTTATTTCTCCCTTACCGTCATGATGAGAAATATGACTTTGTGTTCAAATCTAGAATGTAACCACAGACAAATTAAAATGTGGACGTCCATAAAACCAAAGTTTCTGGCCGCAGTTTGAGAAAAATTATAAAAAATGTGATTTTTTTTATGAAACGACCAAGCTTACAATAAAGTTTACATTAAATTTGTCTAAAGTCTAAAGTATATGTGTATTTTTCTTTTTTACGTTATCAGTGTCTAATTTAAGTTAGAAAAAACGTGAGGTGCGTGATTTTTAAAACTTTTTTGTTTTTATTTCAAAAATATGATATTTCCAAAATTTTCTCATTTCTAATAATAACATTTGAAAGCGTATTTCATCACCTTACAAATCCAGTTTTTAGTTTTCGGATGTATTAAAAAAATATTCTAATTATTCGGATTTTATTGTCAACCGGAAATTTTTATATTCAATCAAAATTTTCCATACAAAATGATTCTTTACCGCTATTTTAATTTATTTTTTATGCATTGACATTTGCGTGAGTTTTGTTTCAACTAAATACGCATTAATTACTTAGTTAATCCAAACTGAAAACCTAATAATCTATTTTGTTCTTGTAAACTTGTAAATAGTTGTTTCTTGTAGTAATTTTCAAAATGATGTGTGATTTCCATAATCGATGCCTGATGCCTATGCAGATGTTTTCACCGGACAACTGACCGTTTTTTTTTTGCCGGATTCGCAGTGTTGTATGACTTATAATGATTGTTTGTACAGGCACCAGATAAACTTGTCACCGGACCGGTATCCGGCGCATGTACAAACTATATTTAAGAAGACTAAGAATAATTACCAAATTTACTTAACAAATAACACCTATTAATTTTTTCATCCAAATAAAAACCGCTTGGAAACGCCTACGTAATATGTATTATAGACTAGAATCCGACAATGACAAACCCTATGTCATCAAGTACACCGTTGAAACTACTTTGTAGTGAGAAAATACGTTTTTTAGTAAGCCTTAAAAAAGAATGTCTGCCGGTGCGCGTCTTGGAGGGTTCCATGCAGTCACAGAAAATGAGAGAGAATTTTTGCTCTAATGATGGATAGATACTGTCGCTGTCAGAAACGTTGGTTAAAGGAAGTGGCGCAACGCGGTATAATACCCCAAAAATAAATTACCATACGAGTTTTGTTGCATTTGTTATTTTGTCCAAATTTCATGTCACGTCTTCCTAGATTTTTCGTTATGTATAACCCAGTCTTGTAAAGTTTCCCGATGACTGGACACGCTTAATACAAATATTTTTGAGAAAAACCTTTTGATTCAACTTAATTTGAATAACAGCCAACTGTTTGCATTCGGGGCGATGGAAAATATTGCATATAAAATTACAATTACATAAAATGAAAATTTACATTCGTCGCGTGGGAGGACAGCAATTTACAATAATGAATGTCCGTATCCTGTGATGGTCTGTGGGACCAGCTATTCTAAAAGTTTATCTGATTCTGTTATACGAAACAGTCCAAGGGCGATTTCCTGTACTATGACAAGATCTGCAAAACTAATATATACTCATTTGCAGGTTAAATAACTTGGACTACGATGACTTGGAGGATCAAGAACCGGTGCTTTGCGGATATGAAGAAGAGGATGCAACTCAAACAGCACGGGAAAGAAAATGTGAGTGATCTTATATTTTCCTTTTCCAAATTTTGCCATCACTCAAAAAAAATTTTAGTATTAACCTAAAAAGTTGAACATATAACCAATGTAAACATTTTCAGGGACAAAATATTTATATTTTTACATTGTAATCATAGTTAAATCATTTTTTCTTGAATGTTTGCAAATTCACTTTGTGGCATCATTTTATATGAATGAAACAAATTACTTTTGTGTAAACCACTATAATCAATTTTCGTTGTTTGTTTTTGGGGCGTTATGCCGTGTTTCGCTACTTCCTTCTTTAGCCGACGTTTCGGACAGCGTTTCAGTGTCCATCAGTCGACACAACATCGGATCTGCCGGATCTGCCCTGATGATGGACACTGCAACGCTGTCCGAAACGTCGGCTAAAGAAGAAGGTAGCGCAACATGGCATAACACCCCAAAAACAAAGAACGAAAATGCTTTTGGCCTTGAAAATCTAAAAACGTATCTCACTATAATCAATGTTATAATCTACATGTTTCAAAACCGATGGTTTCTTCGTCAGCATAAAAACATGAATAAAAATAACAAAGGAAAGAAGTATTATTTACAAGACTAAGAATTATTATAGTATTGTATTTTTATTTTTAACTTAATATGTAAAACTTCTAATGTAACATTTTTAATTAATGAAGACAATATAAGCAAAACTCCTAAATCTGAAACAGAAAAATCAGAAAAAGATCGGGTCACATCTGGGACTCGAACTTACGATCTTCGAACTTACAGGCAGATGCTCTAACCACTGAGCTAATGTGTTCCTATCCGATTCGGTCATACTTAACTGTATCATACTTTGACTGAGAACTGCCAACATTATCTTCATTTTCTTAACGCATTTACATAAAGAAAGCAGCCAATAAAATATGCGTTAAGAAAATGAAAATAATGTTTGTAGTTCTCAGTCGAAGTATGATACAGTTAAATATGACCAAATCGGATAGCGACATATTAGCTCAGTGGTTAGAGCATCTGCCCGGAAAGCCGAAGGTCCTGGGTTCGAGTCCCAGATGTGATCCGATATTTTTCAAATTTTTCTATTTCTGAAGGCATAACCAGACAATCTTAAAAAATTATGATTTTTAAATCAAATTCTAGACGTATTGAATATTTTACAAATAAACATATATTGATTTTGGAAGATTATTATTTTATCACTGGTAAAGACAGTTTTTTTAATTTTGAAAAAACAAGTTAATTTTTTTATATAATTAGGTTTCCGTTGGTCGTTGGCAGATTTGTTAAATTTTCAAACGAAAGATTGTATTAAACAACACACATTTCAAATCATATAATCTTACATTAAAATTAATCTATGTATTAATTAGTAAAGCCAATTTTCAGAATTATCATTTTGGTTAAAAAAAAATTATTTAAAAAAAAATCAAAATTATTTAAAAGTGTTTTGTGACAAAAATACTTCAGTTTGCCTATTTATTTACGGTCTTAAAAACTAAAATATATGATATATAATGTAGGTATATATTAAAGCAAATTTTGAATGAAATATAACTATATTAAATTTTTAGTTTAAAAAATTTGATACGGGGAATAATCTTTCTCATCGGAACCTCCCTGTACAGTTGCAAGCATTTTGGAACTTTAATTCTCAGCCGCTGGTCAATGGCTCTTCAGATTTATTTATTTATTTATTTATTTATTTAGAATTTACGGCACTAGTGCCATTTACATACATAAGTTTTTTTTTATTTTACACAGACATAGATAGTACAGTATTACATTTTGATGAGTGAAAATTATATAATTATATTGAAACACATAACAAATAAAATAATAATGACTTTAAGAAAGACGGAAGCAAAAACAAAAACCTGTTATACAGTGACCTCATTAAAATGTTTAATTAGTGTAGCTTTATACTTCACAAGGGGTATATTAAGAATATTGAATATTGAATATACATTGAATATTGAATATTGAATATACATTGAGTTTCGCTAATATTATCTTCTTTAATTAAAAATATTGTATTTTAATATACATACCTGGATTGAGAATATAATTTCATCAGATTTTACTGATCTAAGTTTCGGGACAACAACACAAGTATGTTGGACTATAAAATGCAATGCATACACCAGTTTGTTTGTTTAGATTTGCTTTAATCCTCTTTATATATACCTGAATTGAGAATATAATTTCATCAGATATTACTGATCCAAGTTTCGGGATAACAACACATGTATGTTGGACTATAAAATGCAATGCATACATCAGTTTGTTTGTTTAGATTTGCTTTAATCCACTTTATATATACCTGAATTGAGAATATAATTTCATCAGATATTTCTGATCCAAGTTTCGGGATAACAACACATGTATGTTGGACTATAAAATGCAATGCATATACCAGTTTGTTTGTTTAGATTTGCTTTAATCCTCTTTATATTTCCTGTGTATCTACTCTTTATATAACTGTGCCAAACAGATAACAATTATTATGTCATATTTTTTTGTTATCTTTTTTTTTAATTATTTCTCTTCTTGTTTCCTCCATTTCTTTTTGTTTTATACTAAACATGTACCATATATTTCATAAATGATCATAATTTGACTGCCCTAAACGGGATTCCTCCTAGTTGGGCAGTCAAAACACTTCATAAATAATGTAAAATATAATAGGAAATATTAGTGGAAGTGTCAAAAAACAAATATTTTGAAAATTGCCCAGGTAGTGTTCAGCCTCCACTCATTCTACAAGTATGTTGTGAGGTTGTGTTCAACCATACATAGTAAGTACATACATGACAATACAACATACATGACGTTTTGTTGTGAGATTGAACAAAGCATACATGTAATATGTTATGAGGTTGAACACAACATACATGTAGCATGTTTTGAGATTAAACATAACACGCATGTGTTATGTTATGACATTGAACACAACAAACATGAAGTATGTTGTGAGGTAAAACACAACATACATGTGTTATGTTATGACGTTGAACATAACATACATGTATTATGTTGTGAGGTTAAACACAACACATATGTCTTATGTTATGACGTGGAACACAACATACGCGTAGTATGTTGCAACGTTGAACACAACATACGTGTAGTATATTATGAGGATGAACACATGTTGAACACAACATACGTGTAGTATGTTGCAAGGTTGAACACAACACACATGTAGTATGTTGTCAGGTTGAATACAACATGCATGTAGTATGTTGTCAGGTTGAATAACAGGTTGAACACAGCATATATTCTGTATGTTGTGAGGTTGAACACAACATATATATAGTATTATGTCAGGTTGCATACAACATACATGAGTATGTTGTGAGGTTGAATACAACACACATGTAGTATGTTGTGAGGTTAAACACAACATATATTCAGTATGTTGTGAGGTTGAACACAACATATATGTAGTATGTTGTGGGGTTGAAGATGTAGTGAAAAAATGTTTAACGTGTTTAATCCCACAACATACTACATATATGTTGTGTTCAACCTCACAGTATTCAGTATGTTATAGATTGTATTCAACCATATATAGTATGTAGTATCTTGTGAGGTTGAACACATCAAACATGTAGTATGCTAGATGTTGATCACAACATACGTGTAGTATGTTATGAGGTTAAACACAACATACATGTAGTATGTTATGAGGTTGATCACAACATACATGTAGTATGTTATGAGTTTGATCACAACATACATGTAGTACGATATGAGGTTGAACACAACATACATGTAGTGTGTTGTGAGATGGTGTGAAATTTTAGACAACTAATTACATTATTTATTTTTCTAGGTGTAAGGTTTTCTAACAACGCAGAATGTGACATCAACAAGCTTCAACAAACATCAATTCAGCAGATGTATCGCTCTGAATAACCACAGACATGTCGCTGGCGTACCATCTACCTGACTGGCTAATTGGGAAGTGAAATTTTATTTATTTTACTTTGATATTTCTATTTTTTATTTTATTTTGTTGATCACCATATACAAGGGGGGCCCCCTGACTGTTTACTTTTTAACTTTAAGCCCGTTTAGGCTTAAGCCGTTAAATTTAAGCACGTTTAGTTTAAGCTCGTTTAGTTTTAAGCTCGTTGATTTTTAAGCTCGTTTACTTTTAAGCTCGTTTAGGTTTAAATTAAGGCTCGTTCAGTTTTTAGCACGTTTAGTTTTAAGCTCGTTTAGTTTTAAGTTCTATTACTTTTAAGCTCATTTAGGTTTAAGCTCGTTTAGGTTAAAGCCGTCTGATTTAAGCTCCTTTAGGATTTATCGCGTTTAGTTTTAAGCTCGTTTAGTTATAGCTCGTTTTGGTTTAAGCCGTCTAATTTAAGCTTGTTTAATTTTTAGCACGTTTACTTTTAAGCTCGTTTAGGTTTAAGGCGTCTAATTTAAGTGTGTTTAATTTTTAGCACGTTTAGTTTTAAGCTCGTATAGTTTAAGCCGTCTAATTTAAGCTTGTTTGATTTTTAGCACGTTAACTTTTAAGCTCGTTTAGGTTTAAGGCGTCTAATTTAAGCGTGTTTAATTTTTAGCACGTTTAGTTTTAAGCTCGTATAGGTTTAAGCCGTCTAATTTAAGCTCGTTTAGCTTTTAGCTCGTTAGCTTTAAGCCATCTAGTGGAGTTCGAGATGCAGAAGAGGAACACAGATAAGTTTATAGAATATTTTATTAACTTTACTTTTAATTTGTGACACCACGCATCCTCTTTTCATTTCATTGTAATAACATTAAGTGTTTTTCAGTTTCACCTCTCCGCCTTCTCTGCGCTCGTCTAGTTCCGCTGCACTCCAAAGGAAATGGATTTGCACTTCCGACCAACATACGTCGACTCTTCTGAGAACTGGTAAGAAATTTAATTTAACTAATGATCCTTTTTAAAATTCCTGTTTTTTAGCAGTTTGTTTTTTTAAATTGACTGAGAGTTGCGAAGACCCGTTATAACTTGATACCGAAAGTTTGAAAAAATAATCGTTATTGAGATGGTGATGATTCTTTCAACAAATTGCATATTAGGAGATAAAATAGAAAATTTTCTCCCTTGTGTTCGTTTGGCCCCTCGTGTCCCATTTTCATTCGTTTTAACCCCTTGGACCTCGAACATATTCTGTCAGAATATTTCCGCTTTGCATTAAAATCCAAATAAATTTGTGAATCCGAAAACTAACAATTGTTTTTGAAAGGTGATAATTTATTTTTTTTTATTTTTAGTTTAGAAAATGACTCACATTTTGTTTTTTCTAACTAAAATTACTGAAAACAAAAAAAAAACGCACTTATATTTTATTAGGAATATTACAAAATTTTACCTTTAGATTAATTTTTTGGCGTTTCATTTAAAAATAATTAATAAAAAAATTCCAAATTTTCGTAATTTCTTTTTAAATTGCAATCGGAAACTTTGGTTTCATGAAAGTGTACATTTGAATTATTTTGTTTATAACTTTTAGATTTGAATATAAAGCGTAATGTTTTCTCTTTATAACGCTGTCTATTATTACATATTTCTAATCTTGGAAGTAAGGGATACAGAACGATTTCTAGGAAACCTACATGAGTTGTTCCGAAAACTGAACAAATTAGCCTTAGAGGTTAACATCGACTTTCATTTTCATTCGTTTTAATAATGTGTTGATATTACATTATAATAACAAACCTTTTTGTGTCTTTCAGGTAGAACTTCGCGTGTCTGGTGGACTTGGTTGCTGGCACTTCGGGGGACTTGATGTGATCACCAACGCTTCTGAGGACTTGGTATGTGTATAATTTCCTTTTTTAATTCCTATTCCTTTTAAAGCAGTTTTTCAATAAGTTCTTATTAAAAGCCTTAAGCCTTAAAAGCCCACTAAAAACATTTTTTAAAGTTAATCTCTGGTACTATTCTCAATCACGCCTATGTTGAAAGAGGTTAACTTATATGTCCCTAACAAGTATACTGATGGGAGATCCCATGCACTTTTTTGGCTTCGAAAAAGAGGACTTTTGGCTACCAATAAACAGATCGACTCAAACTATTTAACGATTATGCATTGACCAACGACATTTTCAATGTCACAGGAAGATCAGCAAATATATTTGAGCACATGTAACAAAATAGTAATACAGCTCTCCTTTATTTTTGTTATTTATTTTTTGGGGTATTATGCCGTGTTACGCTACCTCCTTCTTTAGCCAACGTTTCGAACAACGTTACAGTGTCCATCATCAGGGCAGATGTGCTCTCCTTTAGTTTGTAATCTTCTCCATGATTTATTGGTGTATAACCGTTTTACGAAGAGCATGAAAAAATAAATAAATCAATAATACATATGTGTGTTTGGTTACATTATAACTCGGAATCATGCAATTTCAACGCCCCTTTGTAAAGTTAAGAAAAAAAAAGAAAAATAGCCCATAACTTAACCCAAGATAACCTAGTATTTAACCAATTTTTAATATATTTCTTTTCAAATGAGTTGTTGACTGTAGTTACTACGGTACGACAAGTATAATACATACAAACAGAACTTGAATATTAACTTTCAAATGTGATGAATTGTTCTAAACAACCCTTTCTTAAAATCATATTGATTTCACCAAGCGCGATATTAAAAACAAATTATGAATATTTCGAAGGTTTCTTCGGAAAGGTTTTCACTTTGTGATGGCGTTATTTATTTTAATAAAAAATCAAATAACTTTGTTCATATCCCTTTTATTTATACACAATCAACATGTTTCGTGAACGATGTTCACCTCATCAGGATTAAATGTACACTAAAGTTAAAAATTAATATATGAATCACATTTTTTTTTTTTTTTTTTTTTTTATTTATTTATTGAATCTATATAATAAGGTTTACATTTTTTTTTTGGCCTTGCCTGTCTCACTAGGAACTCCTGTGTCGAGACAGACTAGTTTACAAATATTTTCTAATTATAATATGAAGTACATTTTTCAATAAAGCAAAAATATTTGACAAAATTTTCAGGTTGGTAGGTAGTGGTAACAATAATGAGATATACGATTATATTTGGGTGAGGTGACTAATTATTGCACGACCTTTTTCGATGATCCATTGTTTGATCAGGATTTTGTATTTTTTAATATTATTCGATTGTCTTGTTTTGTCAGGTAGGTTATTGTATATTTTAGACGATATGGGAGGAAGGAGTAGAAGGAAGGGAAAGGGGTAAGAGTGGGGGAAGTTTATTGGAATTAGGGATTTCAAAGTCGTTAGAAGGGAAAGACCGGTTAAGTGGGAAAAGGTTCAAAAGAGGATTTATAATTTTTTTTGCTGCTTAATAATTATGTCTGCTTTATTATTAACATTTTCTTCTTATTTCTAAAATATCTAAATTATTTTGCCTTGTACCCGTATGTAGTATTTTAAGTCCTAAGATTTTGGGAAAAGTATGATTATTTTTTAATAAATATATCTGCGAACTCAGATTCTCTATTGCCATTTGATGCCCTGAGATGTTCTTTAACCCTTACTTTGAAGTTTTTATTTGTTCTACCCATATAAAAAGCAATTACAATCTTTAAAATTGAGTTTATAAACTCCAGATTTTTTAGTTTTTTGTTCCTATCTTTGTTGTTAAGGTTGTATTTTTAAAATGTATTTTTTGTATAAAATGCTGGTAGTATAGTACTGGAAATGTTTTTACTAATTATTTTTAACATAAAGTTATCAACAAATAGAATTCTACGCCACTGATTATTTATATGTTTAGAAAAAGGGTAAATATATAGTTTTAAAAAATTCTGTTTAGTCTTTTAATTTAGTATTTGATCTATTAATTTAGTAGAATAACCATTAACCATACTAAATTAATAGATCAAATACTAAATAAAAAAATAAACAGAGTTTCTTAAAACTATATATCTAACCTTTTTCTAAACATGTAAATTATCAATGGCGTAGTGTCAAAAATAATTAGTAAAAACATTCCCAGTACTATACAACCAGTATTTTATACAAATATTAAATTAAGAACATCCTTAACAACAAAGGTAGCGAGATTTAAACAAAAAAATTGGGTGTTTATAAACTCAATTGTAAAGTTTGTAATTGCTTTTTATATAATTTGAAGAACATCTCAGGGCATTAAATGGCAAAGCAATGATTTCGGAGATCATTTAATAAAAATGATCACTGCCAAAATCTTAGGACCAAAAATACTACATACGGCTTATAAGGCATCGCAGATTAATAATTTAGAGATTTTAGATATAAGAAAAAGTGTTAATAATAAAGCAGACATAATTAATAAGCAGTAAAAAAAAATTATAAACCCTTTTTTTAAACTTTTCCCATTTAACCGGTTTTTCCCTTCTAATGACTTAAATCCCTAATTCTAATAAACTTCCCCCACTCCTACTCCTTCCCCTTCCTTCTACCCCTTCCTACCATATGTATGTGATATATATTTAATTTTTCTAACACAATAATAGCGAGACAAACAATGTACGTAGGACTGCTTGTATTGAGAGCAATTCAATGTTTTTTTTTTACTTCAAAATTTAACGATGCATTTTGTTTTTCAGGATGCGTCGTGGAGTAACGCTGTGGGCCTGAAGTACCAGTTGAATGACTGCAGGACGTTTTTAGGATGCTGTCGTTCTGATGTCGTCCTGTCGTCATTCTGTCGTCGTCCTGTCGTCGTCCAACGTTGCGTTGTTCCTGGGTTGTCGTTTTGTTGTCACTAGGTTAGGTGTGTTCCCGGCGACCTACAATTGTCAGGTTTATTTTTAAGTTAGTTTTAAGTGTCTGGCGGGCAAATGGTTCCCTAAAGCCAGTGATCCGTCCTGTGATCAGCGACATTGTGTTTTCAGGTTTATTTTTAAGTTAGTTTTAAGTTTCCGGCGGGCAACCACTCCTCAGTGGTTCGGGTTCATTTTTAGTTCAGATGAGTTTTTAATAAGATCTACAATACTGTTTTATACTAACTTGCATGGGGGTTACTAACAAACTAACAACTTACTAACTTAAAACATTATTGTACATCTTACTGAACTTATCTTTGAACTTTTTTTATCGATTTTTCACTAATTCAGAAAGTATAGGGCTTCTGGCGATTCTCTCTTTAAAAAAACGAGTGTCCTAGCTACCACAGTAGTCGCTGGTCACTTGGAAAAGCTAGGTATAATAAAGAATATATCATGATATACTTACTACAAATATAAGTGTGCATACATTTTTCTTTCTAGGTGTGTATTATACGAGTGTACAGGTTGCTAAATTATTTATAAATTTGTTTAATAAATAAATAAAAGCATGTGTGCAGGGACATTGAAGGGTTTAGAATCGTTTAAAAAAAGGTAGCTTCCTTAATACAAAAAAAATTGAGTACTGACGTGTGCGGCTAAGGAGGTTAAACAATCAGTTTCCTCACACAGCCGTTGGGAAAGTGGTGGGTCCCCTTCAATGTCCTGTATTTTTTCCGCAGTTTCAATTTTGAACATTATCCTCATATCCTCTCCAATACTACCGATTTATAACGTTTATTTTGAACACTGTGTTTAAACCCTTAACCCCTCAGGCTAGTTGTTCGCTTTTCGGAACAACTCATATAGGTCTCGCAGAAATCGTTTTCTCCCTTACTATCATAGTGAGAAATAGGATGTAAACGGCTCCAGAAAGATAAAGATAAAGATCCACGATTTTTGTTCAAATCTAAAAGTTAACCATAAAATAAGTAAAATCTATTTTTATTTAAAAATACATTGAGTATTACATATTACAATGATCTTTGACTGTCCAACTAGGAAATTTACCTGTTTTAGAACAGTCAAAATGAACAGATTTATTAAATGTACCTAATTATTGTTTTGTCTAATACGAGTATATTGACTTTATACGAGTGTATTGAAATTAGATACACTTTATAAAAACATTTTTAGTTTTAATGGTTGATACAAGATATTGCTTATGAATGTAAATAAATATTTTAAAATAATATAAATGTAAAGAAGAGAAATGAAAAGAAAATTCAATAATATAAAAATAAAAATTTTTAACATGTATGCTTTTCAACCATTTGTTGAAATTTAGTTTTGTTTTTGATGAATTAATGAACTAGAGCAGTGGTCACCAACTTTTTGAGAAAAGGGCCGGATTGATTTCTTTGAAAATCTAAGGGGCTGGATGAAAAATAAATTTTTATCCGATTAGAATATTATTTTACATGTTATTTATTTATTTTACGCCCAGAGGGCATTTACATATTTACATAAAGGCAGTGCACTTTAACATGAGAAAAATATACATACATATATGAAATAAAAATAAAGGCAATACAAAATTAAAGTACAATTAAAAATAATAACAATAAAAAAAATACATAGTTTATATAATACAAGCAACAATTTAATAGTACGGTGAATAGAGAATTACAACATTAAACATGTCAATGACACCTAGGTATTCATTTCGCATAGTACGAGACTGCTACGCGCTGTATCGCTTATTTTACAATAGAAAATAATTTATTTATAATGTAGTCTTTTTTAAGTTAGCTCCACACAGGAGGCCCTGAGGAAAACAATTTCCATCAGGGCTTGTGTCATCTTTGGGGATGCCGCGTGGAGGGTCTTTTTAGGTAAAGATAGAAGAGGAAGTTCCGGGAAATAAAAAAGGTAAGAATAGTGGGTTGGACTCTGGGGGTAAGTGTGTCCAGGAGTGACGGACGTATGAATCCAGTCCTCCCACTAAGGCACAAGGCGATGGGTCGAGAAAATCCGGTCGGAGAGGTAAAAAGGTCTCCCTCAACCAGTATCTCCCGATCCGGCCTTCCACCCAGCAGGTGGGCAAACAGATCCGCTGCAAAGATTGTTTTTAAAATTATTTTGTAATTAAAATTTATATATATATATTTTTTAAATTCTATTTAAGTTTTGAAGGTAGGTATATATAAAAATACTCCAATTAATTTTTAAAATATATTTGTAATTAAGATTTTTTTTTAAATAATAGTAATAAGTTTGAAACTTAAAAATACTGACATTTTTTCAAGTTTTTGCTTCTGTGAATATGCGTATGTGATTATTGCAGACGCATTAAATTTGTCTAGGGATTTTTATTTTTTAATTTAAATTTGTAATATTATTACACACAAGAATGTTTTTTTTTTTTACATTAGGTCCACAAAGGAGGCCCTGAGGAAAATAATTTCCCTCAGGGCCTATGTCACCTTTGGGGATGCTGTGTGGAGGGTATTTTTAAGGAAAGGAAGAAGAGGAAGTTCTGGGAAGGAAAAAGGTATGATGGTTGGGTAGGAATCTGGGATTCAATGTGTCTAGATCATCCGCCGCCAAGACCTAGACAATGAACCCCATGAAGCCGGGCACCCCTGCTAAGTCACCAAACGTAGCGAACCACTTGGGGTGACCTATGGCAGAGGTGTTGGTTATCCAATAAATGGTTCCCGGGCGGTGGTACCCATTCCCGCCTCCAAAATTACTATAAATATCCTGTTTTTGTCTCAAATAAATAAATAAAGACCTAGACAAACTTGACCCCTTGAACCCGGGCACCCCTGCTCAGTCACTTCTCATCGTTCCCTAGCATGATCGTCAACGAATAAGTAAGAGTTCACAATGACTAAGTGTTCATAATATATTCGATGTCAATTATTGTATGAACTTTAGCGATCTACAGTTGTATGGAACGATGAGAAGTTACCGAAAGTTATCCTAACAATCCTTTATCGATCTACTGTGCTAGCACAGAAGTCTCCGAAAACTCTAGTTATCTCAAAAAGCCAACTTTTTTAACTTTGGGTCACTAAATACTACCTAATCAAATTACGATTGAAATATAGCTGCCGTGAATTAACAGCGAAATAATAAAATTCTGTAAAATTAACATATCCTATATAATTTTTTAAAGGGCCGAATGAAAATCTTTGGCGGGCCGTATGTTGGTGACCACTGTAGAGAATCAAAAATAGATAAAAATAGAAAAGTGCGCAGAGAAAAGATAAATGCAAAGAAAAATTTAAGCAGTTTTTTAAATTACATTGGTATAAAAATGAAATGAATGTAATACAAATATAATATATATAGGAAAGATCAACAAACAAAAAATAATGACTTTAAATTAACATATTTTCGAATTCAGCTCTCCCCAAGATCAGGAGCCAATCATTTACCAGATTATGCAGAATGCCATCACTTTTTGATTTCCATGCATCGGGAATAAGATTAAGGGGGTTTCTCACCATCCTCCCAATAGCTTATCTACACTAATAACGAATATTATTAAAAATAAAATACTCGCAGTGGTTAGAAAACTCGGCAAACTTATCTAATATATGGCCACTATTAATAGGTTCGAGTACCGAATTATAAACTCCAACTTAATAAATAAATAATCCGTAAATCGAAAATATTCATTATTAGTGTAGATAAGCTATTGGGAGGATGGTGAGAAACCCCCTAAGCAATTTAGGGCCTAAGTACGACAATAAGAAAGTTGAGTAAAAAATATGTCCATGTAGATGACACGCAAACTTAAATACCAGTATTTTTATTGTGTGACGTCATCTGGTCCCTTGTTTGTGTGAAAAATAAGGGAAAATATTTACAAAACCGGGACACGCTTAATATGGACGAAAAAAAATAATTTAAAAAGTTGTAGTAGTTAGATATTAACTAGTACTAATCAATTCAGTTTCCGGATGTTCCAGAAAAGTTCATTTTAATGGTTATTTTTTAAATTTTTCATTTTGCATTGACCGCTATGTTAGGAACTGTTGTAAGTTTCTGCAACGGTTTTTGGGGGCCTGAAGCCGAGGGTTCAAAAATGTTATTTTTAAGATAATCTCTATACACTTGCTGTGCGGAAAAAAATATTTAACTGAAAGTAAACTCATTTATGTAGAGTTCAAATCCTCTTATATTATCGGACGTACACGGTGTCCGGAAACTCGTAGGACAAGCGGGAAACTTGTACTACGAGTACAAGTTGTGCGAATCTACATCACATGTTCTCATTTTTTATGCAAGTGAAGGGTTAAAAAACTTGGAAGTCGGGTTTACGCTTTGACTCATTATGAAAGATGTTAATTAGTTGTCAATAACCCTCTGGCTACTAATTTTTTAAGAATTTTTCTCGAAAACGAATCTTTAATCAAAAAGTTATAAATGTCCTCCAAATGCGATGAAGATTTACCAGGTCCCCGCTTGTACTACGATTTTCCGGACACCGTATATTATATGCTCCAACTTTTATGGTAAAAAGATAAAATTAGTCCGGCTATTTTACACGGCGTAACTGAAATTTCCTGAAAATCTTCATACAAAAAACCGATTTTCGAAAAAAAAAATTGTTTTCGGCTGCAAAAACATCAGTTATGCCATTTTTTAAATATTAGCATTCTAGGACACCCAATTGTCACGAGCCGCCACTGGTTTACAGACTCATCGTTCAGAATTGAATAGTTGCTTGAAATGGGTTAGCTACATAGATAGGTATCGTTTAAATAGCTTTGTATATTAAATCGTCTTAGAAGGAAAAAGGTGAAAATATAAAATACGTCAAATACCAGATGAATTAAACTTTGAAACACTTTTTGTTAACAATTATTATAAGCAATAATTATTAGCCTGAAACGCTCATCAATATTGAAAAACTCTCTTGAGAAAAGATGCATGTCGCCGATGGGACTCGAACCCGCACCCCTCTGTTTGGCAGACAGGAGCTCTACCATTAATCTACGGTGGGTTACCTCCTACCCGCCAAATGATTCAATATATACCTAGTGTTTCATTCAATAATTAACCCTTATTATTTTTTTTTCTGTCGGCGGCATGTATCTTTTCTCGGGAGAATTTTTCAATATTGATGAGTGTTTCAGGCTAATAATTATTGCATATAATAATTGTCACCCTTTGTGCTATGCATGAAAAAAAAATTGTCTTAAACCTTAGTTTATCAATTTTTAAAAAATAATCAACTTTGCAAATCGATATTTTTTAAGTAAATATACGCGTATTTCACTGGACACACACACACGATGGGTAGGTAGTTGAAAAAAAATTGTGATGTCCAGGACCAAAGGTAGAAAGTGGCTGCATTTTAATATTGACCATCAAGTGATATCCAGGACCAAAGGTAGAAAGGCCGCATTTGAATATTGATCCATCGAGTAATACCGAAGGGGAGAGCTGTTGCTTCGGACCTGAATAAGAGCAAATCATAATCTTTACTATAAACTGTACCCGTTAAAGGATGGCTCCAAGATTTTTAACAGATAAATTCATATTAGAACACAACTCATGTGAAAAATACCTGACTAGGAAAATAATGAATACATTAATGCTAAAACTTCCAGAAAGAAAAAAAAACTAATCGCTGTATGAGATATTACTACTTTAAAACATTGTATATTGGGTTCCATGTCTAATTCTCGGCGTCTGAATTCCCATAGTAAATTTATTCAGACATCATGATAATTCATCACATCATAACTAACATTAACGTAACCTAACCTAAGGTTATAAACCCCAATTATCAGTTTTTGACGCTTCGAGACATGATGAATTATCATGTGAGGTATTAACATCCGATGAAAAGTTTGTTCTCAATATTCATACACTTAATAAGTTTCCACTGAACATTCTGGTCACCTGTATATTGAAGGCATTGCTGAAAACCAGTTGCATTCCAGGAGAAATCCTGAATTGCAAATGAGCAGTGACCTTTTCGTCAATATTTCATCAATGTGTACCTATGTATATTGTAAAAATAAAAAAATAATTAAAAAATGTTCAAAGAATATAGTTAAAATTGATAATAATATTCATTTTGCATTTTGAGGTAGGTACAGTCGTACATTATTAGCTGATAATCAATAACTTGCAAGGTTACAAACCAATTGCAGGTTAAAACATACACAGATTTCTACGACAGGTGCTAAGTTTAAAATTACTTCCTTACCGATAGGAGTGCGAGATAGGTACCTACTTAGAATGTTTATAATATCAAAAAGTCATTTTAGAAAATCATTCTTTTCCATTTTAAAAGTTTCCTTCAGAATAGCAAGCACTCCGTTTGTGAGTTGGTAAAACTCAAAAAACTACATCCATATTTAAAAAATGATATGTCCTCTGTTTGCCGCAAATGTCAATGCGGTATCGTCATCGTTGTTTCTAAGTCCGACCATTCCGTCATGTTGGAGCAGCACTTCTACTACGTCTTTGTGCCCGTTGTATGCTGCCAAGGCCAGGGTGGTATTTTACCATCGTCATTCTGAAAGTTGAGATATACATTGCATCAAAGCAGAAAGTCAGCAGCTATCCTGTGTCCGTTATATGCTGCCAATGATAGGGCGGTATCGCCGTGCTTGTTCTTACTGTTGATATCTGCATTGTTTTCTAGCAGCGCGTGAACCACTATGTGGTGCCCGTTCAAAGCAGCAGATGACAAGGCAGTGTAGCCAAGATCGTTCCTGGAGTAGATGTCTGCACCGTTGTGAGGTAGCCTGTACAATACTTCGATATGACCATATTCTGCTGCCAATATCAAGGCAGTGTTTCCGTAGTTGTCTGTAATATCAATGTCTGCCCCGCGAGCTAGCAGCAACCTTATCACACGGTAGTGTCCTTTTTGTGCCGCCATTGTCAGAGCTGTATCGCCGAGGCGATTTTGTGAATTTATGTGCAAAGAAAAATTGTATTCTACGTTCTTATGAGAAATAGTGTCCTTCGCACTAGTAAACTGGATAGGTTCTGTTTTTTTTAATTATTCTGGGTGAATGCGTTGTTATTTCCGTTGTACAGGTGTGGGCTTCTAGCTGTACAATTTCGTAGTCACGCACACTACTAAAGTCAATGCGTCCAAAAATTTCTTTCAATAAATTATTAACAGTGATATCATTCCCTCCATCCGCTGCACTGTGTAAAGGATTATTCCCAGATATACCTTGTGACAAACAAACTCCTTGTTTGTATTCTACGTTCTTATGAGAAATAGTGTCCTTCGCACTAGTATACTTCTGGATAGATTTTGTTTTTTAATTATTATGGGTAAATGCGTTGTCTTTGTAGTTGTTCCGGCTTGGGCAGTATCCTTTAGATGGTCATCGTAATCAAACACACTAATTTCATCCAAGCGTCCAAATTTTTCTTTTGATTGTTTCAATATATAATTCATAATGATATCATTCCCTCCCTCCGCTGCACAGTATAAAGGATTGTTCCCAAATATATCATGTGACAAACTAACTCCTTGTTTAGCGAGTAATTCAAACAAATTGTGTTTGTTTTTACTCGCTGCAAGATTGATGGCATTATTGCCCTGGTCGTTAATGGCTATAAATAAATAATATGGCTCTATGTCACTTTCCATAGCACTTATGAACTTTTGCAATTCTTTGAATAATTCGTCACTGTTACCTCCTTTGTCCAAGAAAGTAGCAAGCATTATTTTTAGCAGTGACTGATATGAGCAGCTGTCAATATTTTCTCTAATTTTCCAATACAATATTATTACAATATTAACGTTTCCATTCACTAATGCTGTTTTAAGTGCGGTCTTCCCAGTCCTGTCTCTTGCTGCTATGAAACAAACGTAGGCTTCTTCATATGTCCTGCTGCTCGGGCCACCGAGAAGTACTGCAACGATGTGCTCGTGCTTTTCTTCGACTGCTACGTGCAATTTAGTTTTATTGCAAGATTGAAAGACTGATTGTGAATAAATCGAAAAGTTTTATCTGTTTTACAACGGAGCAGGCCTAATCTGCTTGTATCTATCAATTCATCCTTAGATAATGCTTTAAAATGGTTTTTATCAAACGTTGGGTCAATGGTTTGAAAAGCCAGGATGCGATGCTCTTCCATTAGGTTTGCAATCAATTTATTTTTATAGGTAGATGGAAGGGGGTCCTTTATTTTCACACCAGAAAGTATGGTCTTCTTCACACTAATAAACTCTTCGTATAAAGCGAACAGATTTTTGATTTTGGAAAAGTCGTGTACTTCCATAGGAGATACCACAGATAGTATAGCCTGCTGGAGGAACACTTCGGCAAGCATACGGATATGAAGCAGGATGCCCATGAAGCTCTCTGCGTCATCTCCCAGTACTCCTTCCATTTCCTTCTGCAGTTCTTTAGCAAATGTGCGCAGTATTATTTCCTCGGGTACTCCATACTGTGGAAACTCCAAGGCTAAATGCGGTAGCCAGTACTTCACCAAGTAACTCCTCTGTTCTTCTGTTGAAATTTTTTCCAACTCCGTTGAAAGTTCTGTCAAATCATTTTCTAGTCTTTCTTGTGGGTGTATTCGTGTGGTTATAACCGTTTTACACGCACATTTTTTAAGTACTTTATCAGTTCTACCATACCGCTTTTGGTTTTTTCTTCATTTATCTCATCGAATGCATCAACCATTATACAAATTTGCCTTGAACTATCCAATTTGAGACATTGCTCTAGTAAATTACGTCCCAGGCTTTTCATCTTTACGTAAACTTGTATTTATTAAAAAATCCGCAACCGATCGCGGGTTTTGTTTCGGCGGTAATTTTTTGATTGCGTTTTCCAATTCCTTGCCATTACGGTCTGCTTCTGGATCACTTCCACTGCCGCATTTTCAGTGTACCTCCCAGTAAGTGGATTGTGAGCGGGTTTCGATGAACATGGTGGCTCTTTCATACATTTGTTATCCTGTTTCCTTGACAATTTGGCTCATCATTTGAAAGTCTGCCGAACCCTACACTAGGCCTATAGCCAGGGTTCCACAAAAGAGCAACTTGGTAGAAGAGCTCACAAAGCAACTGAAATATCCGTCCAATATAGATTAATTGAAAGATTAGGAGCCCTGACACATAACATATAGGTACTTACAGAAGTAGCAGGATCCAATTTTGAGAACTCTAGCTAAACCACAAAGCTAAACCTCAAATGTGCCCGCCTATTGAAAATGCAAGCCTATTGATTGTAAATGCGAGATTTAAATCCATTGGGATGGTGTATCCTTAAAGCAATGGCAACCATGGATTCAATTAATTTCATGGATTGTAGAACAATTCCTCCTTGCATATGACGCGAGTACTAGCTTATTGATGCAAGTATTAGCCTATTTATGCAAGTATTAGCTTTCTTGATGCAAGTATTTGCTTACTTGATGCATGTATTAGCTTATTTGATGCAAGTATTAGCATATTTATGCAAGTATTAGCTTATTGATGCAAGTATTAGCTTACTTGATGCAAGTATTAGCCTATTTATGCAAGTATTAGCTTACTTGATGCAAGTATTAACCGCTTGGACACATAAGCTTGTTTTCACGATAATTTAACGTGGGTAGACGTAGGAATGAAGTATGTCCCGTACCTGAGTTATTAACTTACTTGATGCAAGTATTTGTTTATTCATTGCGAGTATTAGCTTACTTGATGCAAGTATTAGTTTACTTGATGCAAGTATTTGCTTATTTGATGCAAGTATTAGCTTAATTGATGCAAATACTAGCTTACTTGGTGCAAGTATCAGTTTACTTGATGCAAGTATTAGCTTAATTGATGCAAATACTAGCTTACTTGGTGCAAGTATCAGTTTACTTGATGCAAGTATTAGCTTAATTGATGCAAATACTAGCTTACTTGGTGCAAGTATCAGTTTACTTGATGCAAGTATTAGCTTACTTGATGCAAATACTAGCTTACTTGGTGCAAGTATCAGTTTACTTGATGCAAGTATTAGCTTAATTGATGCAAATACTAGCTTACTTGGTGCAAGTATCAGTTTACTTGATGCAAGTATTAGCTTACTTGATGCAAGCATTAGCCTATTTACGCAAGTATTTGCTTACTTGCTGCAAGTATTAACTTACTTGATGCAAGTATTTGCTTATTCGTTGCAAGTATTAGCTTACTTGATGCAAGTATTAACTTACTTGATGCAAGTATTTGCTTATTCGTTGCGAGTATTAGCTTACTTGATGCAAGGATTAGCTTACTTGATGCAAGTATTAGCTTATTCGATACAAATATTAGCTTACTTGATGTAAGTATTTGCTTACTTGATGCAAGTATTAGCTTACTTGATCCAAAGATTAGCTTACTTGATGCAAGTATTAGCTTAATTGAAGCAAGTATTTGCTTATTTGATGCAAGTTTTAGCTTAATTGATGCAAGTATTAGCTTACAAGTACAGTACAATCTCACTAATCCGGCACTTAAAAACCAGAGGGTGTCGGATTATTGGAATGTTCAGATTACTGGATTATATAGAGAAAAAATCATAATAAATTAAACAAAGCATTTCATAAAGAGAATATAATGTATGTACATATTTGTGTTCTTGTTTGACGTGTTTTATTGTAACTGTAACACATTTCAAAATTACATAGTTTTAAAATACTCCTTAATTGAGGTCTGCTTTTGACTTTTTTTTTAATGTCCATTTTATCTTTCAAATCTAGTGTCTCGTGTTTCCGTTTACTTGACATTTTTATTTACATACTATTCTCACTTCAAAACAACAGGCAAATACGTACGTTGAAGTTAGACTGCTAGACGGCGACGCGGCGATGGAGCGCATATTTACTAAATACAAAAGTTTAAAAAAACAGGCCGCCTCAGAACAGGAAACCCTAGTGAGGAGGACTGTGAAAAAAGACAAGAAAAAAGACATTTATACTTATAATATACTTTATACCTACATAATGTACAAACTTTGCTATTGAAACTATTATTAAAAAAAAAATTATTAAAAAAAAGGCGTAGAGGGGTGAGGAAGGCGCAGGCGGTGGGTGCCGGATTATTGGACATATCGGTTTAGTGAAGTTCCGGATTAGTGAGATTGTACTGTATTAGCATTCCAAGGTTAATGGACACGATAATGGGTGAAACAAATAAATGTGTTTATTTGGTTTTGCATAGTTACAATTCACAAAAATAGTAAATAAAAGACAATAAAATTGTTTTTGAAAAGTATTTTATTTGAATAACATTTGGCTTAACCTAGTAGGAATAATCTCGCTATAAATGTAGGGGTGTACATAAGACTATAATGGCACTTGTTATGCAATTTAGTTATTATATTTACAAAGATAATGTAATACAAAAACCTTCTACGAGGAGGGAATCAAATTCTTATCAGAAATTGCTGTAATTTTTTTCTTCACAAGTTCACAATTTTTCTAGAGTAAAAGGGAACATAAAACTTTTTTTTATAATATTGTGAAATTATGATATAAAAATCTTGGCGCGACCCTGATAAGAATAGTAATACAAAATCAACTAAACTCTAATCACAGATAATTTAAAGTGATATAATAAGACAGCACAAATTTTAAATGAACTAAGTAACTGGTAGATACTCTCAGTATTGCCCTGATGAAAGATGACCATTCAGAAACAAAATTTTGCTTGAAATGGCTTTAGCCTTGTTTTATGTGAACTTTATGAAAGGGACTGGACTATTATCAGAGGCGAAACAGGGGAGATAGCACAATGGGTTTATGGCCTGTCTTCTTGCATGAGCTATTGTGTCCCTGTTCATGCATAGACGTGAAGTGGGATAGAGAAAGTATGCATGTTAAACATGAGGTAGGCCAATTAGTATTGGACAACTACATACTCAGATCAAGCTTGAATTGAATAATGCTTAGGACAGGTTGTTTCACAGAATTTGTCCTTCAAGTTTCAAAGAAATATTCAATTTCTGTTACTATCCAAATACCAATGATGAAATAATAACAGAACTTGGATATTAACTTTGAAATTTGATGAATTGTTAAAATTCAGTGGAACAACCTGTCCTAAAGCCCCTCTGGAATGAAACACCACAAAAAACAAAATTCTTTTCTTATTTTTGAAGTAAAACTTCTTTAAGCATCCTTGACATGGGGGTAAGCTGGCGAATGCGTTACGAGAACGCGTTACTACATTACGGGCGAGGCGAACGGGCTGCAACACTGTAGGAGCAAGAGAGAGCAGTGCGCGGGCACATTTTCTTTCTCTCTTCCTCTCATAACCAGTGCATGAAATATCTCAATCATGCGGATGCGGATGTATAGATGGAGCTAAAGAAGTTTTACTTATATCGTGTGGTCTAAAGCACAATTATCCTTTTTTAAAAGAAAGACAAACATTTTGGGATTACGAGTCATTCTGACAACATTTGAGAATCTTCTACTACCATTAATATGAGTGAAAAATTTACCTTGTGCAATGATGACAGACTAAGATAGAAAATAATAGAACCCACAACACCTGGGGGGAATGACTACACTCTCAAACCATCTTTCTTCTGAGGTAAACATTTTTCAGTTAAACTTCAGTGATTGCAATTAATATTTTTTTTAACACAAAGCTGTGTCTCAATGATATTATTAATGGAATATTATGATTTGTTTAATACCAACCGGTAACCTGTTTTTTTTTTCATAAACAACACCATCATTATAAGCGAAAAAAGTAACTTGTGCAATGATGGAGAATAGAACCCAAAATGCCTGGGGGAAACAACACGTATTTCTCAACCCAGCTATTATCTGGCTGTTGAAAAAAAGCATAGCTAGTGATTTTAAAATTGACAAAAGTAATTACTGCAAAAATGTTGGTTTAACATATTTTTTTTAAATTCTATTATTGCATAACATTTTTGAAATTTTAACAAGGTAAAGTTGTCAAAGAAAAGCATCTAATGTCATTATAATTTCATATATATTTTTATCAAATACTAATAACTAATCATTACCCCGGGAACCAATTATTAGGCAACCCACACCTCTGCCATAGGTGCCCGGGTACACGCGGTGAGGTTTGTCCAGGTCTTGGCGGCAGATGCGTCTGCTTAAATGCTGCGTGGCGGGCCGGATCGAAAGAATGGCTAATGGTGGTCTTTTGACCTCTCCAGCCGGACTCTCTCGACCTAACGCCTTGCATCGCAGATAGAGATGGATTCATACATTTGTCACTCCTGTACAAATCCCTACCCACCCCTCATACCTTTTTCCTTCACAGAACATCCTTTCCTCAAAAAGACCCTCCACACACCATCCCCTATAGACCTTAGGAAATTATTTTCCCTAGGGCCTCCTGTGTGGAGCTATGTAGAAAAAAATTAAAATGCCTACATTTTGAATTAATTGAAATCATTTTTTTTTTCTAGCTAATATGCACCTTGTTTTTACTACACAACATTCATAAAGCACTTCTTGGATACTCGTACATATTTTACACAGAAGATAAAAGAAACAATACAACCCATCATTACATAGATAGTACAGGTCACTCAATTAGAATTGACCCAAACAGTGCACACTGCAAATGTATACACTACCGACAGAGATGCGACTTGCCAAGTGTCACTGAGAAACAGTCTTGCTTACGCCTACTTACCGTTTTTAACAAAAAAGAAAGAACAAGTGCATACATTGTTGAAATTTGAATATAATTTTTTTTTACTGTTTTTTGAAAAGTTTTACAATGTAGTCTTTTTTATTAAAATAATTTTTAAACTATTTCTATTTCACTAATATTTTTTTTCTGACGTCGAATAACAAGTTTGATACAAGCTGGGATGCAAGCAATGCATCTCTGTGAGTAGTGTTCTTGTCAACTCTGGCTGCGAAGCCTGTAATATTATACAATACGAAAATTTAAGAGAACCAATACACTGTTTAAAATAGAACAAAATCTAATTCTAGTCAGCCAAATGTTACATTTTTCATCCTGATTATAAACTGCTTATAAATAAGAAGGGCTTCGGGTTCAAAGGATTCAAATAAATACACACTGGGTGCAGTGGCGGTTCTTCACAGGGGGACAGTGGGGACAGTCCCCACCAGTTATTCTTGAAACCTACTAAAAGAAATAACAGTCTTCACCAAAATTAATGAAATCTTTAAACATAATAGCAATTAACATTTTGCAGAAATAAAATACAACAAATTAAAGCGAACCGGTGACCACTCACGCTGAAAGTTGCATAGTTTCGGGCGGGAATGGCTCGCATTCAAATTAACTTTGGTGATAATCTAGCAAATAAAGCGTTATTTTTATTATGCTGTATTATAAATTGTATATCTACAGATATTTTAATTTATTTTGTGTTTAGACATCGGATTAGCATGATTTGACCATGAAAATTTTTGTATGAGAAATTTTATATTATATTCTCCGTAGGTATATGTAAAAAATGTCTGTCCCCACCATCAAAGAAGTGCTCGAGCCGCCACTGATTGGGTGTATCAGGACATACCTGATAGACTTTTTTTTTCAATTTAAATTTTTTTTTAAATAATTCACATATCGCCACTGACAAGAACCTAATGCCAACAAGCTTGTACTAAGTGATATGGGAGTATATAGAAAAGTAGTTTTTTGCTAGATGCTTTTGAATGAAAATATAGTTTATACTTTTGCTATTCGGCGGTACATCCTCTTGCGCACCTTTTCGGGGACATTTAGGTATATTTTGTGTAAGTAGATATACCGTATTTTCCTTAAACCGACTGCATACATATAATTAATTAATACATAATTATGCCGGGCAAACTGTCAGCGATCATAAAAAAAATAACTTCGGGCGGGATGGGTTAATACACAAATAGGTACAAACAATTATATAAATCTAATCAGACAAATTATACATTTGCGTACATCAATCAGACAAATTATATGTTTGCATACATGATATACACATACATGATATACAGGTGTGGCGAACCTACGGCATGCGTGCCCGAGGTGGCACGTTTGATCATTTGGATGGCACACGGATGATTTTCAAGTTCAAAAATATTTTTTTAATTTTTAAGCTTTGAAAAGATATTAAAATTTGTTTTATATCCAGACAGAGATGACCTCAATTTGGAGATCTTCGAGTGGCTAAATCTAGAAGACGTTGAAATGCAATTTATCGAATTCCGATTGAGTTAAATATGGAAATAAAGATTAGTAAATTTGTGAAATTAATATTACATAATTGTAAGCGATCGATTAACGAACATAAATAATAAAAATGCAGAAGAAGAAATAATGAGAACTTGGAACTCCATTCCAGAAATCTTTAGCGATTTAAAAAAAACAAGCGAGAGCAAAATTATCAATTTTCTTTTCTACATATGCTTGCGAGTCATTATTTTCAGAAATGAATTTCATAAAATGTAATTCAAGAACAAGAATGACTGATGAACCCAGTTAGTCGTGTGTATTACTAAAAGTGACGAAATATGAACCAGATATAAGAATTTGTCATCGAATGTACAAGAGCAAAAATCTCATTGGTAAATAACTAATGTGTATATTTATTGATTAAGACTTTATTTTATGAAACTCTATTGTAATTTTTAAGCTTGTATATAAAATTCTAAAAAAAAAAAAAAAAAAATTATTTTAACTATTTTGTTAACTTTTCTACTGCTTGGGCACGCCACACAATCGAGAAATAATAATTGAGGATTTTTGACACGCGGACCCAAAAAGGTTCGCCACACCTGATATACACCATGATATGCACTGTCCCTTACTGTCCAATGTTGCAGAAATGGAGTCATCCAAATTCACATGATACACATGTGCTGGCATTAGATTCTTATCAGTTGTGACGTGTGAAAGAGATAGACTTCCTTGTTTGAAAAAAAAATGTCAGTGGAGACCAAAATACCAACTACATTTTTTACTCCACATAAGTTCAGGATCTCTGGCAAAAGTCTGTCGGGTACATCCTTAATGACTTGCGCAAACAGGGATTATATTATGTACATAACCATGTTTATATTTTAAAAATCAAAATGCTGCAATATTATAGTTTTTAAGCAAAGCATTCCTAAGTTTTATAGAATATTTAAATCTAATAAATGGTCCAAATATGTTTATTTACATGTTATATATTTTGTAATACAATATAATATTATTACGTACTATAAAGGAGAAAATCAAAACTAACACCTGCTCCCAAAAAAATAAAAAATCAACAACAAACCTCTAAAGAAATTATCATTACACAAAATCATTTGTTAATTGTTAACCTTGCTAAACGATTGCCTTGAACAATGCTTATGTTGTCAATGCATTATATCCCATCACACAGCACGTTTTCACACAATGTATGTGTTTTAGTGAAAATTCATAGATCACATATATGCGACATTCACTTATGGGGATAGATATATATGCATCAGCCACGTTTATAAGGTTAAAGCGGGCGACAAACGAGAAGTTCACATCAAAAAGATACTGCGTTATAAGTATCTTTTCTACCGACACACTACGTTATAAAATATTCCTTCCTACGGCAGGAGAAGGGGTCAGTTGAAATCGGAAGAATATCATTTCTTTGTACTGGAAATGTTAACTTGACAGCTCCGTGCATGCTCCGTGTATTAAAAATGACCCCTCTCCTGTTTACGGTAGAGAGGGGGTCGCATAACTTTTCTGATATCGCCACTGTAGCGAATACGAAAAATAATTCCGATGAGCGAAGATTCAAACCGCGATCACAGCGCATCATCTTTTTACGTCTGGCGGGTCTCATGGGATTGTATGGCGAGCGCTATTGTGTTATAAATAACTTTTTGATGAGAGCTGCGAGTCTGTCGCTACCTTAACAGTTCCCTTCAAATCTAGTTTTAAAGAGTATGAAAATATTTTGTAGATAAGTATCTTAAAATAAATAAATAGAACTTTTTAATATCTAAAAATAATTAATAAAGAAAACAATAATAACTGGATACTTTCTCAGAAATCCGAGGGGTTCTGAAACAATTTATAGGTATACCAATAATAAAATAGTAAAAAAAAATACATAAAAAAGGGTATAAAAAAATTAGCCAATTTTAATTTTAATTTAATAAATGGAAATAGTCGTATATTATAATTGTCATTGTATATTATTGCGACATTGTAACAAAATTAAGCTCAAGAAAAATTGAAAAATATATTTTAGAACTGACTTTTTATTAACGCTACTCATAAAAGCATCTAATAAAATGATATTATATTATTTCTAAGTGTGCAATGTAAAGCTATTGTAATCATTTTTTAATATGAAAATCTTGCACTGATACACTAGCCTTAAGATGATTGAAAACCGTTATCGTAATTGCGGCCATTTTCATAATCATTATTGTATAATTATTATCCTTAAATGTTATATTTTTAAATAAACTAAACGCTTAAAATTAATAATTAACAAAACAACTTCGAAATTATGCAGACTTCACATACAAAATAAGAACAATATTACTGTCCATATCTTATTTCAAAAAACTCTCGGCTAGTTAAAACATAAAAATATATGCAGAGAAAGATATCGAAATTTCTAAAGTTCAAATTTAAACTTTTTACCAAATATAAGTTCATATTATTCATTCTATGAATAGGGAGAGTATGACTTAATAATATTATTATATATAGCCACAATGTATATTTTGTTTCAAGCCACAAATTCAATATTTTACAGGAGAGGTAAAATATGGGAATTATTGAATTAATTACATATATCAAGTAAATTAAACATACTTTTTAAATGAAAGTAAAGCACAATCTCTCCTAACGAATCTTGATGTGTCAAAATGTTGCTGTGGTAATAATAATCGAATCAAATGATTTTAATTCAAGTGAAAAATGACTATGTAAATAGTTAATCATGAAAAATAAAATGACATAATCCAATATTGACACATTGCGCTGACTTATGTTGGACATAATATGGTGGTTACAAGGGCGATATACATATTATTACTAGACATCGGATTACACGCACTATCAAAAGGGCCAAATAAGCACTATAAATGCCAAAATATAATATGCGTAAATTGTACAATAAAATAAGGAATATGTAATTCGGAACAGAAGAGGTTTTGTAGGACAAAAAATTTTTTGTTCCAAAAACCGGTTTCCAAAAAAAGACAAGAACATTGACCACTTCTAATTTGAACAGCTCATATTTTGAAGAATTTTATGACTAAAATAGACATTAACCTCTAGTTGGCCAATTGATCACCGATGATCACCGGTTTTTGGAAGCGATTTTGTCCCTTATGTATTAAGAAATTGTATAAAGAATAAGGTCAGAATCGCTTGGGCCATTCTTGTTCTTGACGTAACGAAATACTGGATAGCTTCTAGCCACTCCGAATAATTCAAATTAATTCACAATGAGGCGCCGGGCATCAAAGATGGCGGACAAGATGGCGGACAAGATGGCTGACAAGACGGCTGCCGCTTGATAATATGAGCGGTGTCACATTCGAAGTCTATATTTTTTCATTGTTTTTTATATAAATCCATTGTAGAAAGCATAGATTTGAGTGATTATTAGGAAGTTTTTTATCTACATTATTTTGATGTAATTTTTGTAATATATCACAAAAAAAACGTTATAAAAATTGAGTTCATAAGAAAGGTGAGAAATGTCAAATATTTTACGTCGTATCGAAAAAATATATTTTTCCTATGCTGGCTTTCAAAAGGTTAATGATGAAAAAGGGATCAAATAAGCATTAACCACCAAAAAAGGCCAAATATACACTATGCATAATAATCCAATGTCTAATTATTACAGATAAGTCATTACAACACTAAATGGGTAATAGAATATTAAAAAAGATATCCATGTTTTGCTCTCCAATGGATCATCTCCAAAACAACAAATAATTTTGCTTAACTATGTAATATGAAATCACGAATAATACCTATTTTACAAGTGGTAGCTCATCAGTCTAAGTGTTTTTTGGTGGACCAAATCTTCCCAATCCTGTACAGTGTATACAACTTGCTATTGTACAGGTTCTCCGCAAACCTGAACATGGCTCCTTCAAACTGATGAGGTCTCGTATCAAAATCTGCAAAGTCCATATTCAGATTTTTATACGGCCGGTTAAAGCCGTTTTCCCGACAGTCAAAGTATTTGTGGATAGCCACAACATCTTGGGACATTATCTCTGTTTTGTGGGAAGCACTTTTATCGGACGCCGGATGCAGTTCGAGCGTCGTGGATATCTCTATGTCATGTATTGTCATAGAAGCTATGTTTAAAACAAACGCCGGGCGATCAGAAGATGTGGATTTATCGAAATGAGTTTTCTTCACGATGTCTGGATAATCGGGTTTCACTTTAGGATCGTTCCGTTGGTTCAAACAGAAATGCAACGTGGGCAGTTGTACTTTATCAATCTTCCTCCCTGTTTCATAAGATTTCAATAAGACCTTCAAGGAATAGTGAAATCTTGGCACAATGAACTCATCCCATGCCAAATTGACGATGTGGCTAGTTTTCTCGTTTAGATTGAAGTCTCTTTGACTCATTTTCTTGTTCCTGTTCAGATTGCGGAAGATGCAATCTAACTCTGCTAAGTCCCGCATCAAATGGTAGTAATCTTCAGAGGAAAATGGAAAATTAAACGGAATCACGTAAATAGAAAAACCTGTCAGTTCAATTGGCAGAATTTGAATTTTTTCCAACAAATTCACTGGTAATGTATTGTCATACACGTGGAATTCAGTAATTCCCATCAATTTATGAAACGCTAAGAATTCTACAACATTTTTTCTACTTAGCATCGGCATTTTGTTTGGCATAACACATGCTGTGATTTTAGATGTATCTTCAAAAGAGATTTTGTTCAGATTACTCTTCTCTGATCTGGAGGTGTAATTCTTATCCAAGTCTATCATTCTGATGACCGGGGAATATATGGGACTTAAATCAGAGTTGGGATAAAAACTAACGGCGTGCGGGGTCCCCAAAGCTCTAGTTAATTTGCAATGAAATACAAACACAACATAATCTTTATTTTCTTTCACACTTGTTTTTGATTCCAGTCTGGAATAGCTAAATTTTCCGATAATGGGCCTCTCTTCTTCTTCAAATAAAAAATGGCAGCGGAAATTCTGTTTGACATGTTTGGAGCCTAAAACAATTGTGTTTGACACTCCAAAGTATTGAGTTTGTACCGTCAAGTCGGAATGGGGACTGTTCTCTCTCCAAAACGAGGAGTACGCAAAATGGTTATCGTCGATCCGTTGAAAGTAGGGTAGAATGTCTAGAGTCCTTGCGTTGATGCTGTCTAGCTTCTCCGATAGTATTGTGGAGTTGATTCCGCTGCTGCAAAGAGTCAGGTCGTTCGACCCTCCGGGTTTCCCGAAGAAGTTCAACACCTCCAGAACGTAGCGGAGGCGGTAGTATTCATGGCGGTAAATTAAAAGCGTCACCACACTCACCGCACAGGCGATCACGAGAATAAGTTGGTAATATTTCTTCATTTTTCGTGGCTTGTCTATCTTCTTCTTCTTCTTACCATGTTCCAACTTGATTCCAACACCGTCCGCGATTTTATCATAAATCTTGTTTGTGAATTTGGCCGTCGCAGCGATGGTTTTAACAAATCAGTTCGAATCCCATTCTGGAATCAATTTTCAATGGATTCCTATTACTGGTTGTTATCTATTACGTTTGGAATTCAAAATACCACAACCATAAAAGGCTCCCCTTGACTAAAATGAATTAGGATAATAATTACTGAAAACGCACCTTTATTTGAGCGAGATTGAACCGGGTGAATACATTTCGAGTTTTGACAGCTACTAACAAAAGCACAGAAAATATCCTATTTTTCTATTTAATCTGCGTAGTTTGACAATCAATCGACGAGAAGCAACTAGTTCATATTCTTTCAAAATTTCAAACCCCGAAATCACAATGAACCCCTGCTATTAGTGTGCTGAGTAAGTACTTACGACCTCCGTGATAGGGCGGTAAGACTCTCGACTACGAACCCGGAAATCGCCGGTGGCAAATAATTTATTAACAATAATATAATTTAGTGTATATGCAGCAAGTTCCAGAATGAAAGACAGTATCGCTCTTGTGAAAGACCACCACGTGCTTGAAATGTCTTAGCTTATCAGATGTGAACAGCCAGGTACTTCCCCGCCTTCCTCTTCAGTCTCCCAGTACCACTACCTTTCGAGTCATAGTCTTACTGGCTGGAAGCAGTAGGAAATTATGTGTGTTATTCACTGATGATTAGGTGGTTTATTTTTTTGTTTACAATTTTTTTTTTAGACGAATTTCTAAAAAATTTGCTGCGATTCAGCCATTTGAAATCTATAAACAACACTATTTTTATTCACTTCTGCCACTTTTTACTTCAATAGCTAGAATTAACAATAATCGGAAGGATAAATAAGACAAACCAATATGTTCATCTAAAATCTTTCATAAAATAATCAACAAACATAACAATAACCTGTTTACAAGATAAATGGATGACGTCTGACGTTTGAGTTTGATTTTGGTTTTGTTATTCTTTACTAGGTGTCACACTCACTATTGCCATATCTACGAAGAATATGATTAAATATAAATCGAACGTCATTACCGGTTTAAAACATTATTTTCATCCAAAAAAGATCTGGGTTACTCCTAGTAATAATGCCCCTAAAGAAGGCTTACTCTAAATAAAAGAATCTCTAAAAAAAGAACAGTAAAGGCGTTTATCCAAATATCAGTCAATACAGTCACCGTGATATCGACGGCCATCCATCACAATAATTAATTTATATCCGTCTGCCTGTCTGTGACTCCGGTTAATGAACTCTAGAATTTTGCTTTGAATTTAAGTATCTTTTTCAAATTTGAAACTGATTGTTCAGACAGGCGATAAAGAAGGTGTCTTTCCAGAATCAGAAAATTATTTTATTTTCGTTTTTTTTAATATTAAATAATTCTGTGTTTGAAATGTGCATTTATTTTGTTTAAATTTGTTCATCAAGCGCACATCAGGCGTTGCTGAACTTTATATCATGTCAATGCAGAAAGGTTGCGCTGGAAAGTACACATGTAGAAAGAAAGTCAGGTTTGAAATGCTCCCTAGTCTGTATGCACTGTAATGGCAGCTTGTGCGGGAATGCTGCGGAGATAATTTGCGATAGGATGTTTGTTGATATTTTCCAATAGAAATTTGGAGAATTCTGTCCAAGATTGGTTTACGCCACTTGCTTCAGAGTTGTTGTCTTCACGCTTTATGAGAGTGAGGAATTTTATAAAGAACTCTTTCGGGATGGAAAGTAAAACTTTCCGATGCTCCAAACCCGGCTGCCAATTTTCTGGGTTTCAAAGTCGATGGAATTCTCGGAAATCCACTATTTGATAGTACTCCCTCGTTTCTCATCTTCCATTCGATTAGGGATTAAGAGTTGATCATGTATTGGTACTTTTAGGTACAGAATATTTTTCACTTGCACCTCTAATTGAAATGTCATACTTCAGATACGGCTTCATTTATTTAATATATTCTTATAAATAATTATAATATCCCGTTATTTTTCACGGGTTTGCGCTATTCATTACTATAATCTAGGAGTTCTTCATATTAGGGTTTCCTTACAAAAGTAATTTGCTTTATGTACGAATAAATAAATAAATATTTCGAGAGGAACCAGTTCCTCGGAAAATAACATCGGGCGAACCAGTGACAAAGTAACCGGGACAGAAATATCGTCATCCCCGGCACTGCTTTGCTTTCAGCTGTCAGTTGCGATTTGACAGTTCGTGTTTTTGCTTGTTTGGTACCGCTAGTAAATATTTGTTTATTGTTTTGAGCTTCCTAAATTCGAAATGACCCAAAGATATTATACGAAGGTTGAGCCGACCAACCCGCAGCAGTTATTATTTACAGCTGAAATTCGACGGGCTACAAGAAAAATCCATTCTGTTAGTGATGCACTCGTCAATTCCAAATTAGTTTTAGGCAAGTATTTGAGGACAAAGACGCAATAAATGTACAAACATGAAATGAAACGTAAACTTATTTATTTATGCTTTTTTTATTCCTTTGTTGTATTCATTGTTTGTTTTTTCTCTTGCAGCTCTTTCTGACGAATCAGTGTGGACAGATGCGTTATTGATTTTCTTTGAGATTTTCAAATATTTGGAAGATGCTCAGGAAGAACTGAAAAAAAATGGCAAAGCTCCAGAAATGAATGCGCTCTTTGTGGATGACATTTTATTTAGGTAAAACAAATGATTCATGCTTTATTTCTTTCCAACATATTTTTTTCACTCAAACTCATTCCTAATTATAATGTTTTTGCCTTTTGTATAACGACCACTGTTATAGTGGCAGAATAATAGTCAATAAACTCTTCGTAAAATCTCATATGACAACCATTCAGAATCGAAACTTTGTTAATAATGGCTTTAGCCACAGACATATGAATATTACTAGACGAGAACATATAGGACAGGGGCAAAAATCAACTGTAGCACTATGCAGGGGGGTGAGTTGACTGTAATGATATGTGATTCGTCAATTAATCAATCTGACAGTATATAAGCATCTCGCATTTTAATATCATCATTTAGTTCTCAAAAGTAAAATCTGCTTTTGAATGAATAGACCTTTTTATATTGGAGCGCGAATTGCTCGCCACGGTTTCAACAAACTTACGAAGTCCAAATACAGCAAGAAAGGTTCGCTTGTTTTGAGAGTCGAATATTTGGTTGCCGTATTTAGTTAAGACCTTTTTACAAATGTTTCATAATTTACTTACCGCGACGAGCACACGACGGGACCTGGAATTCCAAGTTTGCAACGCTGCATGTTTCTCAATGTGATAAAACTGTTAAATGATGTGAATAAGCGTAAAATATAGACAAATAATGCCTACCTATGGAATGTAATACAACAATTAAGTTTATTCTAAATATGTGTACATTGATGGATATTCGAAACTTATCTGATCTGTGTAAGCCGTGCTAAAATTTATCAATTGTCGGTCGGAATATATGGTAACAATCGAAGACCGTGCTCGCAAATATTGCTAACTGACCATAGATGACGGATTTGGTCTGTATAATTAAATATAATAGTCAATATAAACCGCAAAATAACTCAAATGTTCACCTTTATGAATCCAAAGTTTCCGACCACAATTTGAAAAAAAGTTATAAATCTTTGAGAATATTTATTTAATTAATTTTACATGGCACAAAAAAGTGAGGTAACAACAACTTTTATAAAACAATTGTCTAATAAAATACATATGTAAGTTTTTTTTTTTTTCATTAACGAGTATTTTTAGTTAGAAAAAATGTAAGATATTTTGAATTGTAAAATTTGAAAGCGTATTTTCAAAACAGTTTTAAGTTTTCGGATACATTAAGAAATAATTGATTTATTTAGATTATATCGCAAAATGGCAATATTTTGAACCGCTGACAAAAAAATGTGGAGGCCTGAGGAGTTAAATTATTATTTTGTTTTCAGAACGTCCGCATGCAAAGAAGACTTAAACCATTATCTGGGAATCGGCTGGGAAAAAAACTACATTCGTCGAAAAGCGGTTAAAGAATATCTGGACCACCTTCAAGAGTTGAAAGAAGAAAGACCACTGCTTCTATGCGCGTATGTTTACCACCTTTACATGGGCCTCCTCAGCGGTGGGCAAATCATCAAGGCAAAATGCCACCTTCCCTCCATGACCCTGGCCTCAATCTTCCGTAAAACAACTGGAAAATCTGACCATGTCGATAGAGTTTTGGATTTCAGTGGTGCCAACATTTCCCAACTTAAAAACAAGATGAAAGATGAAATGAACAGGATCGCAGACAATTGGAGCGCGGAACAAAAATGTGCTTTCATTAACGAAAGTCAAATGGTGTTCTTTTATAATAATTCTATTGTTAAAACTGTTCGGGGAACGATCAAAGCGGTTATCTGGAAAGGATTGTATATATTATTAGTTGTCACATCCACTTTTATCATCTACCATTACCTCTTATAAACTGATTTTGTTGATTTTGTCAATTTATAACTAAAATCCACTAAAGTCGTTGTTTGCAATCTTCCCTTATTGGCGGCAAATTCCCAGGGCCGGAAGCAAGCAGGACTTCATAATATGATAATTGGGGTATGTAGTGAGGCTAAAGGGAAGAGATGGGATAAAGGAAGGTTAAAAATCACCCATCTATTCAGATCTGGTCACCATAGTCAGAACATGGTTAAGTTAAAGCTATTTTCAATTTGGGGAGCTTTTATTGTACTGTTGCCCCGGGAACCTTTTATCGGATAACCCACACCTCTGCCATAGGTCACGCTAAGTGATTCGCTAAATTTGGTGACTTTGCAGGGGTGCCTGGGTTCATGGGGCGAAGTTTTTCTAAGTCTGGAGGCAGATGCATCATCTACTATCGGGAGATACTGGTTCGGAGAGACTTTTTGACCCCTCCAGCAGGACTCTCTCGAACCACCGCCTTGCAATGCAGTGGGAAGAATGGATTTATCACTCCTGGAAAGAAATTCATCTTCTTCCTTTTCTTAAAAAGAATCTACACTCAGCTTTCCTAAAAATGATATAATTTCCCCTAAGGGAAATTATTTCTTCAGGTCTTCCTGTGTGGAGTTAATGTAAAAAAAAAAAAAATTAAAAAACTTTCTAATTCTGATGGGTGGACTTTGACCAAGGCGATACTGAGAGTATCTATCTGAAAACAATGACTGATTTGGATTTTTGTTATAAGCTGACTATATTTTCTAGAATGTCATTTATTTACAGTTGGCAAAGTATAGTTAGTCCCAGTGATGTCATCGACGGTCGTCCTAAAATGCTTACATAAAAATCTTCCTTTTCACATGTCTTATATTAAAACAAAAGACAGAATAAACTAGAATGACATTATTTATTTTGTAGTAAGAATTTCACAAAATATTTTTTTAGTAATTTTAAAAAACCCAATGAGAATCGTAATATATTTTTGTGTAATTTATGTCTAATGTTAACTTTAGATATATAGATAGTTCTTTTTCAAATACAGTAGTTGTTGTATTAATGTGATGGAAATATTTTAAGTCTATAAGGTGTTTAAAATTTTGAGGTCAAAATGTTTACTCAATAGCTACATGTTTTAAAAATTAATTGTAAATATTTGTTTATCATTGAAAAGGTTATTATAAACGAGAGAATTAAAAAAGGAAATATATGTATACATTATAATACAATGTTTTTTCGTTCATATTATTGTGTACCATTTTTACATCTTTAAAACTTTGTTAGTGAATTTAAATAAAAATAGATGTGTTTAGACTAAATGTTAGATTGTAGTTAGTGTATATATTTATTTAATATTTAACGTTAAATGAAAAATAAATGTATTCTTTATAATATGTACATAATATATTTTATAGTAATTTCAATATATTTAGATAGAAAATTTACATATCTTTCAGGACACAGGGTATCTAGAATTGAAAGTTTTAACAAGCATTTGAATAATTTATTAATATTTTTATTTTTAACTTTTAACTTAAAGAGTTAAACCTCAAATTATAATATTTTAATTAATGAAGATAATATTAGCGAAAGTCAATCGAAAATCCGAAACAGAAAAATCAGAAAAAGATACGGATACATCTGGGACTCGAACCCAGGTCCTCCGGCAATCCGGGCCAACGCGCTATCCAACTGCGCCAACGTATCCCTATCCGATTCGGTCATTTTTAACTGTATCATACTTCGACTGAGAACCACCAACATTATTTTCATTTTTCTTATCGCATATTTTTATTGGCTGCTACCTTTATGTGTGATTGCAAGATTCAACTCGAACTAAATGCCCTCTAGATAGTGTCAGGATAAATTTTATCACTTTTTATTAATATACGACATCTATTGACTTTATCTGCAAGTCTAGGATGAAATATTTTTATTTTTAACTTTCTGTTTCGGATTTTCGATTGACTTTCGCTAATATTATCTTCATTAATTAAAATATTATAATTTATTAATAACTTGTCTATCTCTTTTCGTTTGCTAATTCATTCGAAGGATTTTTATGTAACAATTCTTCAAATATTTTTCTAGTTACTAATTTAAATGACTTCTAAATACTAATTATCTTCAAGTGATTATTATTTCAAAAAATAATTTTTAATCACCAATTCCTCTAAACGATTTTTGATTAATAATTATGTAAACGATTTTTGAATACTAATTATTCAAATGATTTTTGGTCGCAGGTGGGACTCGAACCCAGATCTCTCGCCTTACCAATCCCTCTTGCAAAAACCTTTTAGTCGAAGATAATATTGTTAATTCTGAAATTTGAAATATGACTTTGACAAATACGGCGGTTTTATAATAGGTGGCAATGGCTGAATTGGCAGAGCGCACGTCCCGGTAAGACGAGAGGTTCTGGGTTCGAGTCCCAGTTGCGACCGTTATCTTTTATTATTTTTCTGTGTCTTGTTCATTTTCATATTTTAATTTAGATTATCATTTTTATCTTCTTCTTCAATAATATAATACACACATTTTTGTTTAAAACTACCAAAAATGTATGTAGCTTATTTCTTCATAAACTATTCTTTTGTATTATGCGGGTCCATCAGATTACTTTGATATTTATTTTTTTGATTTCACGGTATGCAATTGTCCCATCATAAAATATTAATTTTATCTTTTCGAACCTATGGAATAACAAGGGTCCATCTGTTGCGGTTGCGTCGTGCGATAATGAACTCTAAAGTAGCTCACTATAGATCCCATTATCGCACGACGTTGCCAAGGTAGATGGTATCTTGTTATTCCAAGGGGTCTTTTATTAAAAATTTGAAACAAATATTTTGGGTTGCTGTTCTGTAAATTGAATAAAATGATTATTTTTCATGTCTGTTTTTACCAAAGAATTTAATAACATATACTATAAACATCTTCCATTTCGATTTGAAAGGAAACCGATGTCACCACTGACTTAGTACCATAATTTCACAGAACTATGGTCCAGAATCACATTTGTGAGTTTTCATTTTAGCTTCTAAAATATATCATTAAAAGAAGGTTTTTTTGCAAGAAGGATTGGAAAATGATATAAAAAAAACTTTTGTTATTCTGTATAATATAGTTGATATTTTAAAAAAGAATTTAAACTTTGGACTATAGTTAAAGTTTAGACCATCAAATATTTACTTTATTAAATAAATAACTAAACTAATAACATTCAGAGTACCAAATCGTAACACGAGGCTTCCAGAGCTGTTCTTTGTTTATCCTTCGAAAACTAATTATTTCAATAACTCCCCAATCCAAAGACTACATAGGCTTGGAAATAAATTATATTTCTGAAATTTCAAAAATTCTGTTTCCCACTTACTAAACAATGATGTAACATAATTTGTATATTATTGTTTATATTTCTGTTATTTTTGTATTATGATTGTTGTAAAAGCTCTAAGGGCGTGAATAAATAAATAAATAAATAAATCGAGATCATAGTTGGGACAATGTTAAAGTAGCTGATTGTGTACAATGCATCACCCGCATGGATCGTTGACAAGTGAACAAATATGGCGGACAAAGTATGTTCTCAATCCATACCCTCTCGTCTGTCGTTTTTAACCCTTATGAATAAAGAAACTGTACAAGGACAATTTTAGAATCGCTTGCGCCAATATCATTCCAGACTTTAATTTCAGTAGTGTAGGAATTCTTTGTAATTAATTTTATATGGTACATGGCCATCATGTAGGCAAATGTCATCCGACATTCAAGACATCAATAATATAACATGCCCTATTATTTAGTGTGTGAACTGTTCACTAGATGTCACTCATGTTTCAAATATCAATGTTTTCATGCACACGGGTATTTGGACCGTAGTTGTGTTAAATTATGGTCCCTTTTGTTTCTAGCCCATTTAGTATGCGCTTTATATCGCCATTACATTGAGTCACTTCAATTCGGACACCCACTCCGTCCTGTCATTCTTTCAATATGGCCAGGCAGGGCTGGCTCTGAGCCAAACTGCACCTGGGCATAGTAAAAATCTCAAGGGCATTGTATTAGGTGTCAGCTATTATCAATGCCTTTGCTTGGCAAGTCAGCGCCCGGAACGGACTGCGCCAATCAGGCCTGCACAAGACCGGCTCTGTGTCCAGATCTTCCAAACATACTTGTGCATTGGGAAAACAATGTATTATTTTTACCACAGTCTTTGGATGGATTCAGAGTGGCAGAGGATTGATTCCCAAGATGGCAGGAGGATGGATTAATAGATTAGGAACTGGATGAATAACAACATTTTCCTGTTGTCCATTATGTACTTGTATTTTCATTGGCTACTTGTTAACCTTATCTGAGCGGCTGTCACATATCGTCGCATTGATTTGTAGACTGTGTAACTCCAAATTTTAGAAAATACGTTTTTAATGCCATCTGGTGTTAAAATTAATCCCGCATTGACTAATAAAACTCACAAATTAAAAAAATATATACTTTTTTAGATAAACACAAATTAGGAAACTGCTGAAACTGTTCGCAGAAAAGTATGTATTTTTGGTAAAGTATGTACCTAACTCCATTCTCGGTTTTTATGTAAACTTCCTAACTCCGATTTGAAAAAATAGCCTTAACTTACAAAAATTAAATGATTGAAAACAAATTTCGAAATATATTGTATGTTCGAAACATAAATAAAAACAATGACCTAAAACTCCTGTAAAACTTGACATTTGGTGGTTGCATTCTACGAATTAATGCGACGATATGTAATCCACCAGTGGCTATTATATGTTAATAGATGTTAGATGTGCAGTTTTAATATTGAATAACAAATGTATCCATTTTTACTTGTTGTGAAATATGTAATTGTTATAATGACTTTCTAGGTGTTTATGTAAATCGTTGTTACTAAATAATTAGAAGTATATAGTGTGCAGTGAGTATTTTTAATATATTCTACATAATACATTCTACATATATGTAATCTTGTACCTTACATGTGAAAATATGTAATTCTTATAATTTGAAGTAATTCACAATATTAACAGAAGACAAAACATAAATAGTACGTTTATCAAAGTATGAGGGCTGTCCGTAAAATAAGATCTCCAAGGTGCTGTGGTCGCGAGGAATGATTTTAAGCGCAATCCGGCAATAATGCTGGAATCAGACGGTTCACTAATCGTTCATTTCTGTATTTCATTCGGCCTATTTTATTCGGAATGACACGTCTGAACATGAAATGAAACAAAAGTGAAACGAAGTTGGGAACATTTGCTCAAGCAACCATAGACTAAAGCTTCACTCGAGTGAAACGTCTGATTCCAGCCTAACTGCGGGGAGCCTGGTTTCCCACACCAAATCCCCATCACGTTGCACTCTCTGCGATGCTTAGTCTTGAGGTGGCAGCCGTTCACAATGGAGCTTCCACTCGCTGCACCCGCCAGGTGTGCAGGTGGCCAAAAAACAATATCCCGGTAGACATTCGTTCTCAGCTACGTGAAGTGTATTGAAAACAGAGTATGAGCGCAAGAAACGTGCATAAATGGCCCAGAGAATTTAAAAACGGTCATACAGACGTCCATGATGAAAAGCGTGCCGAACTACTTTAGGTTTCAGACGAAACAATAGGGAAGTTGAGTGAAAAATATTTTGACTTATAAAAAATATGTTCATGTAGATGACATGAAAACTTAAATGCCAGTATTTTTTTTTTTTTTAAGTTCGTTTTCATAATTAAATTAATTCTACAAGTTTGAATTTTATTAAAGCCTGCAAAAACGGCGGCAAGAGCATAATACCGTGCAGCAGAGTTCGTGACATAAGCCGGTCCTTGATTGTGTGAAATATAAGGGAAAATATTTACAATTAATATGGACGAAAAAAATAAATTTAAAGTTGTAGTAGTTAGATATTTACTAGTACTAATCAATTCAGTTACCGGAATTTCGAAAAAAGTGCATCTTAATGGTTATTTTTTAAATTTAAAAACACGAAATGTCATTTTTCACCGACCGCTATGTTAGGAATTGTTGCAAGTTTCGTTAATGGCTTAATAAAATTCAAACTTATAGAATTAATTTAATTATGAAAACGACCTTTAAAAAAAAAAAATACTACTAGTATTTAAGTTTGCCTGTGAACATTGATAAAAAAAAAAGAAAAAAAAAGGACTCAACTTCCTTATTGCCAGAGTGGAAAAGCAATGCTTGCAGATCGACGGGTGACGGATCAGGAGCTCTGTGACATGATCCCTGATGTCAGTTAGATCATAATGACAGGAATTTTGGGATACCACAAGGTGGGTCCTGCTCACCGAAGATCACAAACAACAGGTTGAAGCAGCCCGCGATTTCCTTTAGTGCTACGACATCAATGGCGAGGAATTCTTGGACTCAATTGTGACTGGGGACGAGACCTGGGTACACTAGACGACACCAGAGGCAATGGAACAATCCCGGCAGTGGCGTTAAACATTTTTTTCAAAAATTCACACCTCCATCATGAACGGTTGCCACGCCGAGACCAAGCATCACAAAGAGTGTAGCATGAGTGGATATTTGGCGTAAGGGAACCAGACTACAAGCCAGAGCGCCATGGAGACCTTATTTTACGGACGGCCCTAGTATATATTATGTTATATTTTTCTGTTATAAAACAGTAGCAATCACCAGTTTCTTATTATTGTTGGTATTATTATTTATTACTCTGATATTAATTACATTTATATTTTGTACAAATAAATTTCCAATAAAAAATATAAATAAAAAAAATTATCTGATTTACTTAACAAGATGAAATTCTGGATTTTAATATAAAGTAAATGTTTGCAAATGCGACTTTTAAAAATAAAAATAATTTATGGTTCTTTAGAGTTGATAATATGTATAAAATTTTATTTTGTGTATGGATAGTATATTTCTTGTGAAATGATGTATTTCTGTAACAGTAGTGTTATAGTGTTGATTAGATACTTATATATTATAATAAAAGTAGGAACCTGTGAAAAATCAAGGAATATTATAATAAGGAAGTCGAGTGAAAAATATTTCGACTTTTAAAAAATATGTTCATGTAGAGGACATGCAAACTTAAATAATTGTATTATTTATTTTTTTTTTAAGTTCTTTTTCATAATTAAATTAATTCTACAATTTTGAATTTTATTAAAGCCCGCCATAACGCCCGGTAAGATGCGAGATACCGTGTGACGTCATCTCACGTCATCTGGTCCCCGTTTGTGTGAAATATAAGGGTAAATATTTACAAAACCGGGACATGCTTAATACGGACTAAAAAAATAAAACTTTTTTCGAAATTCCGGCAACTGAATTGATTAGTACTAGTTAATATCTAACTACTACAACTTTTTAAATCTATTTTTGGTGAGTACTGGCGGGTTCTATGCACATGATGCTCGAGTCGCTTGTAAGTAGCTCCATGAATGGACGGCATAAGAACCAATATTAATCCTTGGAATGCCAGCGTATCTGTAGTGGATTTGCTGAAAACTCACCTCACTTGCCTCGATTTTATGGTACTTTGAACCTTAACAAATGCTTCTAGCATACTAAAATTAATTTTATTCGCTTGGCAAGGAAATAATCGATCTAGAATATCTTGCAAATAGAGTAGTGGATGCTTGGAGCAAACTCCCACAATATGTCATCGATGCCTCTAATATAAACCAATTCAAAGCTCTATTGGATTCATATTTGGAGAGAGAAAGGACTAACTTAGTTTAAACTTAAAACAACTCAATTACTGTCAAACTCATTGTGAAATTAGATATGAGCGCATCAGCAGAATGATGCCTGCTCATTACATAATAATAATAAAATAATAATAATAATAATGTAATTTTGTCACTTACAAACATTGATTTAAACAAAAAGTGAATAAAGCGCTCGCAAATTCCATGCCAAATGTCATAATTTTATATATTTTTTAACTTCATAAACTTTAATTATAATATTTTAATTAAATAAGATAACATTAGCAAAACTCAATCGAAAATCTGAAACAGAAAAATCAGAAAAAGATATGGATATTTCGGGGACTCGATGATCAATATATATAGATAATGTTGGTAGTTCTCAGTCGACGTATGATACAGTTAGATATGACTGAATCGGAAAGCGATACATTAGCTCAGTGGTGAGAGCATCTGCCCGGAAAGCCGAAGGTCCTGGGTCATAATTTTCATTATTTATTTATTGACGCCCATTGGGCTTTTACACATCGAATACAAATTTCATTTATAACAACAGTATAAGATATATTTAAAAAAGATTACAAAGTATATAAATAAAGCATAAACACAATGTGATAAATTAATAAGAATATATCTAAAGCTAAATCCACATGGATGACTTTAGAATAAAAACAAACAAAAAAAAGATAAGAAAACAAAATAGAAACAAAAGAAAATCGAAATAAAATAAAATGATTTCTCATTCATTATTTACATTTAAAAAATGGTGGAAAATTTGGCTTTAAATGTGGCGAAGTTTAAATTAAATATGTCTGCGACATCGGTTAGTTCATTGCCCAACATATTTATTCTTTCTAACACAGAATTCATATTGAAGTTATTGTTGTAGAATAAAATATTCCGTCTGGTGTATTTTGGAGGTAAATGTATAGATAGCAAATTTATAGCATCTGGGCAGTCCAACCTTGAATGAACAATTTTATATAATAGAAGGAGATCAAATATTATTCGCCTTTCAGATAATTTCGATAAGTTAAGTTTACTGCGTAAATTGACATAATTGATTTCAATAATAGGAATACCAATTTTAAAATTAATAAAATGTAAAAATTTATTTTGGATTTTTTCAATTTGTAAACAATGAGAATTAAAATGAGGACACCAAATGCTTGAATTGTTTTCAACCTAATTTCTAACCAGAGACGTGTATAGTAATTTTATGGTTTTTATGTTATTAAAGTCTTTGTTATTTAACTGTCATAGGTATTTATTTACAGGAAAGCCTTACAATACTTATTTTTACCATGAAAAACGCTTATTCAGCTGGAAAATATAATAAAACTCAAGAATATTTTCGTATTTCTTTATTACAATATTTATTTTTTCAAAATTAGATATAAAAAAAAACATTTGTCTAAATATAAGTAGCTATTCTTGGGAAACTACATAGGATAGATGTATGTACACGATTTGTATAAATATATAAACACATTACAATCTGGTAAGACCTTACTTCTCTTTACGAAAACAAGTAAGTTATTGCAAAAATAGCATCAGCCAGTGCATGGCGGGCCGCTCGGTATTTTAGCTAGTATACTCTAAATGACAATGTTGGGCAATACTCAAATAAAGACAATAATATAAAGCTAACAAGTATTTTTAGATTAACCATATGAGAAGTAACAAATAAGGCACATAACATTTTGGTTTATCCCGTAAAGTTGCAGATGGTATGCAGTCGTTTTTGTTTTGGTTAGTGTATGATAAAGTTTTTCCGCCTAACAAGGTTTCAATCAGTAAGGCACTTCTCTGGTAGCGTGTAGCCAGGATTTCAAGATATAAATCCACCTTATCTTGATTATAGTTAGCTTTACTTTTAGCACTGTAAGGTGTCTGGCATTCCTTCTTCTCAAGTCACTTCCTCATTGCTGAGGATCGTGACCCCTACTTCAATTTCCATGGTAGTCAAGGCTCCTCCACTCCTCGCGGTCCTGCGCTGCGTGGAGAGCTGCGGACACTGACGTACCAGACGCCAGTGATATTCGGTCACTCCAGCTCATTGGTGACCTTCCTCTGCTTCGTCTGCCTTCCATAGTGAGGTGGCAGTCTGGCATGTACATATACAATACTTAGATCACATTGAGTGTACGCAGAAATGTTTGACATAATGGAAAGATGTGATTTACTATTATACTAGTATAATATACTTATAGGATAGTTTCTGTTCATCATTTTAGCACATGGTCCGGACATAATAGACAAAACTTTTGTAAAAGTGTTTTAACTAAATACAGCAACAAAATATTCGACTCTGAAAATAGCTAAGAACTTTACTTTGCTGTATTTGAGTTTGTATAAAACGTGGCGAGCAATTCGCGCTCCCACGTAAAAAGGTTATCTATTTTTTGTCGTGGTATGGGTGATTGTGAGATTGGGACCTGTAAATAAAAAAGAAAGTACACATTAATACTGTTTTAAAATTTACACAACAACCTACAGTCTGCCTCGGGCAGGAATCCCTAGTGAGGAGGACTGTGAATGTACTACTATGAATTTTAAGAGTCATTATAAAAAAATAAATCAAATTACCTTTCGACAACAGTGTAACCAGTGGTGACAGTTCTGGCCTGACAACCATATTTCATGTGGTCTATGCACTGCCATTTCCTCACCCCACCCACAAAAGTTTTGGTCAGGGCATACTTATATTGGTTTAGGAGCATAGTCTGAACTGTAGTAAACCTGTCCGCATCTGATAAGAAATACAATTTATGCAATTAATATGATTACTGCTGGCTATAGCAACGGAGAAAATATTAACATAGAGATGGTCAACCAGAAGTGTCATTCTGTTTCTTTTGCGACACGGTAACGCATGTTAAATCAGCCGTATATGACACATTTTGACAGTTTTCTTAAATGCAATATTCTGTATCGCGCCAATGAGCTAAATGCTGCGCTTGTGTTAAGACACCAACTCTTAAAAGTAATTACGCTAACGCCAGAAATGATGTCATGTTTTGACAGTTTTCTAAAATGCAGTAAGTATTCTGTATTGCGCTAACGAGTTAAATGCTGCGCTTGTGTTAACACACGACACGACACGACGGGTAACACACGACAGGCATATACAAGCCAAAGAAAATCACAGAAATTTGACAGCCGATGACGGACACCTTCCGATATCTGACAGATTTTGCCTTTTTGTCTCGTAACGCTGTCTTATCGCAAAAGATAAAACAAAAGATACGGTATCACCCTTCAAATAAAAACTCCATCTCATATAATGTGTAAATGTAATAACATAACATTTGTAAAGTGCAGTTTTGTGTTATTTCACTTCAAGTGCACTTTACAACAATAACCTTAAAAATAATTATTTAGTAACCCCATTCAGTGGTCAGGTTCTTAAAATTATTGCTATAGTGATCATTATGTATAAAAAAAATTAAATTAAATTTTATAATATACAGTATACTCTCTATAATCTACAATAAAAAAAAACTGAGCGTGTATTGTATGAACATCATTAAATTTCAAAGTTAATTTTCAAGTTCTGTGAAAGTTCTGCTATAATTTAAGTGAAATCATTTCAGTGAAACAAATGGCCAATAATGATACGACAACAGAACTTGAATAGAACCTTTACAGAACTTTAAAATTAACTTTGAAATTTGATGAATTGTTCAAATTCTGTAAAACAGCAACTGGCCATTAATATCACACCTGTGATTCACAGCTATACAGAATTGAAACAATTGACGGAGTTTAGCTGAAGTGAGTTCGGGTTGCAGCATCAGGGTTAGATAACCTTGATGATAGCCAACCTCTAATAGGAGAGGACACCAGGAGAAGACATTACTTTTGGGTGGCGGGTTTTGCGCTGGGCCGGGATCATCGATTTGTGAAACTGGGTTGAATTCTATAGGCTCCCCCCCACCAGACAAGTCCTTGGAAGCCACAATCACCATGTCTTCATCCATCACCACGTTTACGTTTCCCAGTTCTTCTGTCTCTAGTTCTTCTACCTGGCGGAGTACTTTCTTTTTCCTAAAAGAATATTTAAATAACACATAATTAATATAATATTATAAATGCGAAAGTTTCTATGGATGTATGTATGTTTGTTACTCTTTATCGAAATTTAATGAATGTATTTTAATGAAACTTTTAAAAACTTTTAATATAGGCTATAAATTATAACTCTGGCTATTTATTTTCAATATATTGAAAATAATAATTATTGTTTAATACAAAACGTCAAAATTTGAGAATGACATTTTGCAAAACAATGATTGTTAAATCAAAATTCTATTTTGGAAAATATTTAAATTAGTGAATTTATTTGCAGTACTCGCCTAATATTTTGAATCGAATCAAGAATTATACATTTTTTAAATACATAGGTTAAGAATTTTGGTATAAACGTAGATGGGACCTAGGAAAAGAAAATAGATTACTCGAAGTACTAATCCTACGCAGACGAAGTCGCGGGCAGAAGCTTGTAATTAATAAATCATAAAAAATTTCACTGAATTCTTTCAATAATTTCGACGTTCAATGTGCATGTACAATTATACATGGGTTGTAGCATTACTTGAGTATAGAAATAGACAGATTCCAGCAATGTTGCAGGAGAGGGCATCTTTATAGCCCATTTACGAGCATCTTTAGACCTTCGATTGAATCTTAGAATGCGCTACACTATTACAAGAAATTGATTGCTATTGAAGTCACTACGAAGTACTTTTACAGGTATTTGATTAGATGTATTTTATCTTACGTTTGTGTAGTACAATGCGTATAGTGCCGCTTGGAAGGAACTCGCTGGGTCTCCGGTGAATTGGATGTCCTAGTCGTGGCTGATCTCGGAATAATAAGGATTTGTGATTCCTCTAAATCATCATCTTCAACACCGTCCTTTTCGGCTACTGTTTTATTTGGATCAGGTGGTAACCTAGCTGCGACTCCAATGTGATTATCTCCCTGCGATTTAAGTATGTCCGTATCTATATCCTGAAAACACAAAACCAACAAATAAGTCTAATGTGTTCAATCATTAACCTTTCCTAAGCTGTGAATTTAAAAAAAAAATCAAACGTCAAATGTGAACTTCAGAATTTTTGTGTCGCATTTTATAAGTTTACAGTAACAATTCTTTCAGATTTTGGTAGTTTATACAACTGTTGTTACTAATAATATTATTTTGTAATAGAAACTCGTAAACAAATAATGCTTAAAATATAATTATTCATTACGATGTAAAAAATTTGACATTTCTTACAAATCCAATATTTATGAAATTTTTTTTGTAAAATATTACAAAAATTACATGAAAATAATGTAGATAAAACGATCTTCCTGATAATACTTCAAATCTATTCCTTCCACAATGAATTTGTAATAAAAAAAAAACAATGAAATCCGTCCATGTTATGTCCGTCCATCCAAAAACGGCTGCCAAAGTTACGCCAAGTTCGCCATAGATATTTTATGTTATGTAATTTTTTTGTTACGTCGAGAATGTGAACAGCCCAAGCGATTCTGACCTTGTTCTTGATACAATTTCTTTATACATAAAAGATAAAATCAAAAAAAATCTTCACAAAAAATTTTTTTTTACAGTTTTTGTCGATCTTACCAGTGATCACACGGCCAGCCAGAGGTTAAAAGTTAGAAATAAATTAGTTGATTTGACAAATGGAAATTTGGAGAATGTTCAAAGTCAATATAATGAACAATATTAAAGCTCACCGTATCCATTCCTTGTATCTGTAACGCTTTGGCAGCCGCAAAGAATGGTTCCAGTTCTTTCTCAGTGATGTCAACTTGCCCGGTGTACACATACTGCAATAAATTCTTCAGGGTCGTATAGGACACATTCTGAAAGTATATTTTTAATTAATACTTTACCCGCTGCTGATGCACACGTATGTGATTTGGAAAGTCAAATCCAAGGCACGGTAGACGTATACATTAGATTCTAATAAAAATTGCGGAATGTACAGGTCGCCCAAGATTCAATCAAAAGCGGCATCCAAGATTCAAATCAAAATTTTACGGAATTTACAGTTCAAATGGTACTCAACCCGGGTATAAAATGTGGCTTATTCGTTTCTCCATCGGCATCAAATTCTGTTGAAATTCAAGAACAAATGTCTTTACTTCATTCGGGTACCTGATAAAAAACAAAGTTTCCTGAAAGTTCTATGAAACTGTTACTTGACTGAATTTAAAAAATTCATATATGTATGTAATTTATTTTTTATGGTTTATATAATTGAGATCAAACAAAAGTTTTCATAAGATGCTTACAGTGAGGAAAATAATGGGGTGCCTGGCAGGGGAGGAGCTGATAATTTCCTTGAGGTAGGGGCTGGCTATGCTCATGATGAGTTGATGTACCTTCACCAAGTGTCCGTCCGCAGCCAGGGTCAGATCTACAAAGTCTTCATTCTGAGGGCAATCATTGCTTCAAGTGAGGAGATGCTGGTAGGTAGGTATTAGGTATGTGCTGATTTAGTATTTCAATTTTAAAATAAGTACATATAGTCTAGGTGCTGAATTAGCCACTTGGATAAATTGGATTTTATTGCTAAATTAAACAATACGGTAGAATTCGGATATAATCTCACTCCAACATTCGTATTTTCGTATCTCTCCGTCTTACTCTTTTTAGGGGGGTACTACCAGCCCTTAATGTCCCTTTCTATAATAGCATGTTGCAACAATGACGTTTTTCTATTGTTTGTATAAATTTTATGAGACTTTTGAGACAACACGTAGAACAGATAAATTTAGCGGTTATCCCCTTTTTTAGCTCAAGTGACTGGACTATTAGTATTTGGAGATGTCTGACTACTCAACTGAATAATAAATTAATAAAATAATAATTAATTAATTAATAATTGAAGTGGGGGTGGAGGCGACGAAGGATTTAAAACAAAGTAATATTGTTTCATTTAATTATAATGGATAACCACAAAGTTCTACGTAGAATAGAATGGATTTTGTTGGATTAAAAAAAATTACAGAGCACAGATTACTCGTAAATAAAATTACAAGTAAAAGAAAAAAATACTAGTTGAATAAGTTTGCAATTTGAAAATGTTTCAAAACTAACTTTAATCAAGTGAAGATTTTTCCCCAAGAACAAACACACTTATTTAAATCTAAATAGGTAAGTGGTAATTTTAGTTCATAACTTTCAAGATCAATTTGAAAAGCATGCACTCGTTAAGTCTAGTTTGGTAGTCGACATCGCCCATAAAACTTTGTAGCATGTAAAAATAAGACAATGGTTGAGTGCTTTTAATATTCCCACTTTTACGGCCCGGCGACATTACAAAAAAGCCAATAAACATATGTTCCTTATGCACTGGAGCAACAGAGCAATTAAATTTCCTTATGTATAATATTAAGAGTGATAAATTGTAGAACCTGCAGACAAGCTGCCATATGACAGCTTTGTGGGACTACCCTTATTTTGTACAAATGTATTTTTGATAAATAAATAAAAAATAAAAAAATAAAAATTTTCTCGGATTGCTAAAGGAAGTTTTTCCGCCCACATTAAAAACATCATACCTCCGAATTTGAATATGAAGACATACAAACTGATTATAGTTCTATGTAGCCAATGAATTCTCCTATCTTTTATCTATTATTACATAGTTGTAGGATTTATAAAAAAAATATAATTAAATCTTTAATCTTAAAACATTTTAAAGAATCTAGATAGTATTTATTTTGTTATATTTTGAATGTACAAAATATTATATAATTTTTTTTTATTAGCCACATTTTGGCAACAAAGCCATCCGAGGTTTTGGAAATAGTGCCATAATGTGGCAAAAAGCGCTCGAGTGGTTATCACAATAATGCTGCAACTCTTTCTTACACACTACTTAATAGTGAGACAAAGGATGAGACAACGATGTATGTATGTCTGCTTCTTCCAAAGAAAAGCAAAAAATTATTTTCTTGCCTCGACCTCACTCATGTTAGAAATGAAATGACAGTAGCCATTCCTGTCACCGTACCAATTAAAAACAGCTTATAAACACACTTAAAAAAAATATTATATTAAAGCGTAAATCAATAAAGGGAAAATTTTATACCATACCATTAACAAAGTATTTAAATTGTTACATAGTCTGTTTTGGTAGCTTTCCCAGGACAAGGTAAAGCGTGGTTGTGAAACTTTTGTGACTATGGGTTTAGCTTCTGATATATCTAATGCTTCATCTTCCTTTGAGTTTCTTAACATCTTGTTACTCGACCTAAAAGAAATTTTCAGTTCACACATATCTCAGCCCACCTCCTCATCCTCGTTTAATTAGAAAGAGTTATAAAGTCAGTAATTATTCCATTACCGCCGCATTTTTATTAGGCACAGATTTTAGGAATTACATGTCATTTCAACTTAATTACAACAAGAAACAACTATAGATAGATGATAAAAGGTGCATTAAAATTCCATTTTTATTCAATCTAAGTTCAAAATTACTGGTATAAAATAATTACTTTGCCGCCATTTTAATATTTTTTTAAATGCATTGTCATTTGCATTATTTTGTTTTAACTAAATGCGCATGAATCACTTAGTTTACCTAAACTATTAAAATTGGATAACATCCAATTGACCGGTCAGTGGTTGAGTGGGCATCGCGTTTGGGTTCCACCCAGGCGTTCCGTGTTCGATTTCTCAGCTGGCTAAGTCTCCATTACAACACAAGCAACATCTTCCGCTTAGTGTGGTGGTAGTAGGAGATTTTCAAATGTTGTTGGGTTATTCGTAATCCGGAATGTTTGCCTTTCTTAAAAAAAAATTTAAAAAAAATAAAAAAAAATTAAAATTAAAAAAAAATATATATATATATATATACTTATATAAACTACGGACATAATAATGTATTTTGTGCATGTAAATAGTTATTCCTTGTAGTAATTATTCAAAAAGTGTGATTTTCATAATCTGAGCCTAAAAGTGCAGCAGTTAGTGGAATAATTACTCTAAAGTTTACTTGATCTCTTACCCAAGTAACGGAGATTGCCTGGCCGGCACAATATCTTCATTTTCAAATTTTATGAATAAAGGGTCACAAACAGCGATTTCAACAGATTCCTCAGCGACAGTGGCGGGGTAGATTTTTGAAGAGGCTCCTGGTAGATTGGCTACAGACTTGGTGATCTCTGAGGGATGAAACCTCTTCAAATGGCGGAAGAGATTGCGAGTGTTGCCACCTTTGATTGAAAGTATCTTCGAGCAGAAGATACACATGGACTGAAAAACTCCACGATCTTTAAAGTATCTCCACACAGAACTACGTTTCTTTGGCAGACCGCTAGGCATCTTATCAGGTAAATAAAGTTTATTGGTATAAAAATGAGAGAAGTGAAGATCCAATACCAAGCAAAAGCAATAATCAAAATTCAATTATAATACAACCCGAAAACACAAATGGAACCAACAAAAGGTTAACAAAATTATGATTTAAAAAGTTGCGCTAAAATGTGACCAGCACTACGAACACTTCACACATCACTCAAGGTATTCACAGTTCACTCCCGACCCTAAGCTAATGAGCTAATAATAAAAATATGTATGTTATATAAATAAATACTAATATAAAATAAGAAGCTGTATCACAAATCACATTAATGATCTGGCAGGGTCGATCGATAAAACCCTATATCAATAGGATTTGTTTTAGACTCAGAAGTACATGCGGACTGTCAATGTATAATATTAAAGTGAGTACTTCAATTCGACATTGTAAATTTACTCGTATTTTGACGTAGTCGTTTGACGTTTCGGATTGTTATTGTCGATCCATAGAAATGCACCCGGTCCCGAAATATCCATAGACAATAGTCATTTTACGCCGTAAAAGGCCGAAGGCCGAAGCTTCACCTTTGACTATATATAATATTGGCTACACTTCGTCGCCCTTCAGCAAAGTGGCTACCTATGATCACCTATGATCGCCTATAATGTCCGCCGAACGGTCAGCCAGGTCCGCCGGCCGGCCGAACTGCTTGGCTAATTTTGGAAAAAAAAGTCACCGAAGGTAGGTCCCGTAGTGACCCCGTCGCAGAAGTGTATCTTCATTAAAAAAATTTAAATAAAACTTATAAGGAACAACAATATCAATAACGTTGAATTTTTCAACCACAGCTTCTTTATTCAGCAGGCGTCAAATATGTGCCTAAAAAAATAATTTAAGTAATCTACATATCTTCGTAGTTGTGTAGTTTGTGGAATTTATTCTCGGCAGGCGCAAATATGCGCCCAAAAAATAATTTCCGTAAGCTACTTAGCTTTGCAGTTGTATAGTTTGCGGGATCTTTTCTTGGCAGGCGCCAAATATGCGCCTTAAAAATGTGGTTTCCGCATTTTTTATCTTTGAAGCTGTATATTATATATTAAATATTAAACTATACAGCTTCAAAGATAAAAAAAGTGCGGAAACCATATTTTTAAGGCGCATATTATATATTAAATATTAAACTATACAGCTTCAAAGATAAAAAAGTGCGGAAACCACATTTTTAAGGCGCATATTTGGCGCCTGCCAAGAAAAGATCCCGCAAACTATACAACTGCAAAGCTAAGTAGCTTACGGAAATTATCTTTTTGGGCGCATATTTGCGCCTGCCGAGAATAAATTCCTCAAACTACAGAACCTCTTTTCCGTAGAGGCAAAATATGCGCCTTAACCTATTGGCCTCCGATTTTTTTTCGATTTATTTCTGGCTTTCACCCTTTAAGGGTGTTCTAGGCCACCATTTAAAATAATGGAGAAATGAAAGGTGAAGCTAAATATAAATTTTATTTAAATAGGCAATTTTCAAAATTATAATGAAGATTGGAGTCGAGTTCAGACTTGGAAGAGATGAGATGTTGAATGGAGGGAGGCAATTTTAGATAAGGCTTGATAGAAGAGAGGATATTTGTTTAGAGAGGGACAACCAAAAAATGTGTGACCGGTCAGTGGTTCAGTGGGCATCGCGTTTGGGTCCCACCCAGGCGTTCCGTGTTCGATTCCTCGGCTGGCTAAGTCCTCCATCACAACACAAGCAACATCTTCCGCTTAGTGTGGTGGTAGTAGGAGATTTTCAAATGTTGTTGGGTTATTCGTAACCTGGGAATGTTTGTCTTTCTTTAAAAAAAAAAAAAAGAAAAAAGTTCCCACTTCTTGACCACAGAATGTACAATCTGGGAGTCAAGCCATGAATTTTAAAAAGGTGAGAAGGAACGAAACAATATCCGATTCCCATTTGAATAAGTCAGGAAATTTATTTTTTTTGAAAAATTGGGGATTTGTTGAAATCGCAGTTTTGATGGGATAGACCTTTGTATTGAGACACAGTGGCTCCCTTGGTTTGACTGGCAATGTTCCAATACTCTGCCCAAAGATTGCGGGATCTATCTTTGATGATGGAAAGAATGGACATGGGCCTCCGAATTGTTAAGCTAAAAAATTTTCCTGCACATCCGAATTAATTTTGTACCAAAATTTTTAAATCTTCAGTAATGTACCAAATCTAATATAACTTATAAACTACATGTTTTAATGTAATTCTTTTTAAAATTTACTTGAGTATTGAGTAAAGCTATGTAAAAAATATACAGGGTGTCCGGGGGTAAAGTGCATTATCTTCGATAGGTGATTCTACATGACGGTAGGAGTAACTGATGCAAAAGTTTGTGGAAAGGGGACGTCCCTGTGAAAGTCTTGATGGAAGCAATCTTGTTGCTGCTTTGCATGCCTGTGGTTGTCAAGTTCGTCACTCTCATCACGATCCAGCAGTCGACTGTTGTGGACATTTACCATTAGTTTGAATCTTGCTAGGAAATCGGCTCCAATGATGGGCTTGGAGACGTCAACGATGACGAAGCTCTAAGTGAAATCACGATGTGTGTGCGTTTTGCTTACCTTCTCAGTAACTCCTCACACGAGAGACTTCGCGAAGTTTTGACGCGGTGCTGTGTATATCTGATGCAGCTCTAGACCTTTCCAGCAGGTGGCAAAAAATAATCCAGGGTAGGTAGATAGCGGTGCGAGGTAACGCCTGGCACGGCGAAAGGTAGGTCGCCACAGACCGTATAAATTTAATCAGGTGAAATTAATTTTTTTCATAACTTTGGCAGCACTCAACCGAGTAAAGTAAATTTTGAAAGAAATTGCAGTACCTATTTAAATTGAAAAAAAAAACATGACAATCGATCAACTTCAATTTATATGATTTGAATAAAAAAACTTATTACATTTTGGAAATATTTATTTTTAAATTACACGTCGCTACCACATTCTCCGTATAATATAATCTTGGATAACAGTCTATATGTTGTATTTTCAGTTAACATTTTGCACATACAATATTCAAGTTGTTAGTTTAGGGAATTCGTCTGAGACGCAGAAGGGTTAAAATGCTGAACTTATCACATTGGCTTTGCGTGGACTATCAATCAATTAGCCACTTTCAATCAACCAATCTGTAACCCTGCTGTATTTATTGTTTTAAAAACGAGATCATAACGTGATATTTGATTAAAATATTCCTCTTTTGACAAAAAAAAGTTATACTACGGTAAAATCCACATACACAATATAAAATTTGCGCACTCAAAAATGAAGATAAACTTCTCTTACAAGCAATTAATACTACAAACGATTTTTTTCTGTAAGTTTTATAAGAGTAGTACTGGAAGCAAAAATTTTCCAGTGAAAAAAATCTTAATCTGCCATCTTTTATTCTATGAAATACCTCATACGTCGATCGTCAAATTGATTAGTCAGATATCTCCAAACAAAGTTAAGATAATAAGGAAAGCAATAATCGCATGGTCATCATAAATCAAATATTATTACATGTGTTTTACATATTAAATATGCTATAAAATAACACCAGGAGGCATAACTATTTTGAAATATCCTACTAGTCACCCACACATCAACATTATGTATAATTCGCTAGAATTTTTTCTGCATTATAATTGATTTGGTGTAATCTGAGTATTGTACCAGATAGAGGATACATTTTTACATATAACTGCGTACTCAACATAAATTTAGATTTTTCCAAGATGTCTGACTAGTCAACTGAATGATCAATGTACTAAAATGTCTGTGATAGGTGATGTTTGAAAAACAGTGAAGGCATTTTTAGATGTTTTACCTAGAATATCCAATATGTATTTAACAGTATAAGGGCTAAGTATTCAGAGAAATGAGATTTTAAATGTATCCACTTGGATACGCTGGCTTTTAAGGGGTTAAGAGGCACATAATAAAATATATGTATCTATGTGGGTTTTTTAAAATTATTATTTATTTTTACATGTTGAAACTCAAGGACGCCAACTAATAAAGCAAATTGAAAATAATTATTGATGATAGCAAACAAGTGTGAATACAGAAAACATAACAGTAAAAATTATAACTAAGTTATTTAAAAGGTTAAAAAATTATAATACACAATCAGTTTGACTGAACAAGTAATAATAATAATAGAAAATAAACTTATCCATCCAACATTTAAAAGAAATCCACTGATGATAATTAAAAGAGATCACAATCAGAAGATTTGAAGGGTAAAAAAAGTGTTTAAAAAAACCCTAAATTTGTTATTCTGAAAAACAGTAAAATAAAATCGTAGACGGACGGACCTTTAACAAAATAATAATGATAGAAAAATTATCTAATTACTTAAAAATTTATAAAATATATGTTTTTTAATAAATACAGCAGGTTACAACCGTTCTTAAAACCTTTCGTGAGGAATGTTTTAGGTATTAAATATGTCAGCATTCATTATCAACCTTCTTTAGTTTGCCGATAAACGAGCACGATATTAAAATATATTTCTAAGTATAACATGCCATACTATTTTGACATTCAGGCAGTTTCGGAGGCTGCCGCAATGTTTGGTGGATGCTTTTCATTCACGAGTATTAGTGTTTCGAATACTCTGCGTTTTATCCTTTACAAAACTGTCATCGTAGAAATATTAGGCTAGAAATTAGATGACAGGTGAAAATAGTTTTAACCTTAAATCGTATTACCAGTTCATGTTTATACAGCACTTATAATTTGTCAAACGAAAAAATCTACATAAAAAATTATGCGTAATAACTTTACTGTGTTTCATTTAGGTACATCTAACTATAGTCCGTAATAGAGATGAAGCGAACAACACATACTTAGGATTGTGTATTGGTGCATGTACGTATGCTTCCAACAGCTTTTTGTGTGGTTTAAGTTATTGTAATTTTCGCAAAAGGGACTATATTAAGTGTTAACGAAAATTTAATACATAATGCTTTCTTTTAATTATATTAACACCTTGATGGCCGATGCTAAATTTTTGCCACGTGCCAGGTGATTCTATTTTCTTGTTTATAAATTGTACCGTCTTACCAGATAATATGTTTATATATTTATAAAAATAGTATATAATCTATCGTATGTATAGTTTCCTCAGAATAGCTAGTTATATTTAGAGAAATTATTTTTTTAAACATATCCAAGGATACTCTGGAGTTCAAGAGGTTAAAAATGAACAATGTTTCAATTGCTCTGAAATTTTCCCTGAAAATTAAAAAATACTCAGTAGAACTGTCAGTGGCGGCTGAGAGACTAGCAGCTAGTGTTGCCGAAGTAATTATGTGTGGCTATTGAACAAAATGATTATTCAAAATAGGTGCTCGCTATAAATAATAATACAATAAATGGGCCCGCATTGACTGATCTCTGCGAGAGAGAAAATTTTTCTCAGTTGCAACTAGCGAATAGGTAGGCCAAGTCTTATGCGTTAAATAGACTAGTTACTTATGAATGCTGACTAGAAAGGGGACAGAGCATTCAACGTGCTGGGACTACATTCTTGGAATAATCTGCCATCTAATCTGAGGACACAAATCGGTTTATAAAACTTTTAAAGTATGTAATTTAAAAACGCACTTTTTTAGAAAAAGCTTCATTGTACAATAATAAACACAAAGCGATCCTAGTGCTAAATAAAGTATCATTTATATATAAATTCAAAGAAAATGGTCTGTATTATAAACATGATTGGTAATACTTTATGATCCATGCAAAAGTTGCGGCAGCCTACCTACGAGACGAGCGTACGTTTGCTAGTTCACGTTGGCTGTCCACTCTAGTCTTGTTAGTTGCTTTGGCCGGTCAGCCGCATAGTAATATCACAGGTGTTTGCGCCTTGTTGCTCCGTCTTCAACTAGATATGACCTCAAGCAGATTCAAGGTACTCGTTGTCGGCTCGCGTTTCGGACATTCACCGTTGCAGAATTTTAAAACACAAATTTGTAATATCATTATAAACGTTACATAATGATAGGTGGGTATGCCATGGGACTCTTATACCGTATTCGTATTCTGTCTCGGTTGTTTCAAATTGTTTTAAAATTCTGCAAGCCGTAAAACTCCGAAGTTTGAAGCTATCACATTTTTCACACCACGTTTGTCCTGTGGTGCAATATTTTAAGTTATTGAGAGTGTTTCTTTACTCTCAGCATTCGATCCCCTTTCAAATACCTTATGCTATACATACACATACCATCGCGTCGTATGTAACGTCACCAATACCAGTATATTGTCCGGATGATTACAGTTACCATCTGCATACCATACTTACTGCCATTACATAGCTTGTAATTCCTATACTGTTACATTATCAGAAAGGATAAAGTTACAATATATATACCATTACAGAACATTGTCAGAATAATTACAGTTGAAATAAATATATAATATACCATTACAGAACATTGTCAGAATGATTACAGTTACAATGTGCATACCATTAGAGAACACTGTCAGAATGGTTACATTTAAAATATATATTATTTTAAAGAACATTGTCAGAATGGTAACAGTTAGAATAAGCATACCATTACTGAATGGTTACAGTTACAATACCATTACAGAGTGTGTATAACAATACCATTTTACATGGGGTCTTATGACAAAACATAACATTGTAAGAATGGTTAGTTACAATAAGCATACCATAACAGAGTGTGAGTAACATTACGATTTTACAAAGTGTCTATAGCCACAATATACGCACATGTATCATAACTTTTTTCATAATGGTTACAACTACAATATGTATAACAGAGCATTACTACAATCACAATAATGTATATCATTGCAGAAGTTTGTTTTACGGTACCATTTAACAGTATTTATGTGTTTGCAATAACTGAACATTGTCATAATATTCTTAATATAACAGATATTAAAAAAAGTTACTATTGGAATACCAGAAAATTGTCAGAGTAATCACAATTAATTTATTTTAGTATACAGGTATAAACACTGGAGCAACAGAGCAATTTAAAACTTTTTTCTCGGATTGCTAAAGATAATTTTTCTGCCCACATTAAAAAAATCATACCTCCGAATTTGAATATGGAGACATACAAATTGATTATAGTTCTATTAGCCAATGAATTCACCTATCGTTGGACTATTATCATATATTCATAGGATTTATAAAAAAAAAATTATAGAATCGTTAACTTTAAAACATTTTAAAGAATCTAGAGAATATTTGCTGTATTTTGCCAGCAAAGCAATCTGTGGTTTTGGAAATAGCATATTGTGGCAAAAAGCGTTCGAGTGGATAACAAGTTGGTATTCACAATACCTGAATTTTGTCAAAAGGATTAGTTATTATGTGTATAATATAACATTATCAGAATGTTAAGAATTATAATAAGCATAACAAAACATGTTCAGAATACTTAGTTACAATTTACAATTGCAATAAAGAAACACAGTATGCGTATTATCTGCGGGATAATAATATGCTTACAATACAAATACCATTAAATACATTACTGTGTTTACAGTTACAAAATGAATACCATTGCAATGTCTGTATGTATAATGTACGTATATTAATACTCTGTTACATATTGTCAGTGAGATTTTCCACTGGAGAGTTCATAAAATAAAAATAAAAAATATTTAAAAAAACGTTAAATTTATAAATGCGTGAATTCTGCACTTTATTTACTTTAAAATTGCCCAAACTTAATACATATTTGGAGAACATTAAATACTATGACTTCTGTATGTTGTCTATGGCCCAGTTGATAATCAAACATTTTAACCGCTTGGACACATAAGCTTGTTTTCACGATAATTTAAAGTAGGTAGACATAGGAATGACGTATGTTCCGTACCTGAGTTATTCATTTACATTAGTATATGCCTTTTTAAATATACTGAATAATTTAAGTAAGCAGAATGTCAACACCAAATAATTCAGAAGAGATGCGAGACATCTATTGTTAAAAAGTAAAACTACTACATAAATTATCTTTGTGATTAATCAAAGTATATATTTAACGCACCGGAAATTTTGTTGTGTAACAATAAAATTGCTCACATTTTGACCAGCTCGCAAGTGTTTGCAAATTGACCAAAATGTGGCCAAAAACACTCCAGTGGTTATAGTGAAAATACATGCACCATAGACTTTGTTTTTAAATTTACAATAAGCAAACCAACTCTGTAAAAAAAGGGTACAGTTATTACAATACACATATTGACAGTGTAGTAATAACTAAATTGACTATGTAACAGTTACAATTTGGGCAGCATTACATTGTATTGTCACAGTATATTAAAATACCCAGAACATTTCATTGTGTGTTTGGTTACAATAATTACAATTCAACCATCATTAATAATTCTTATTTTCTATGATTAGCCTTAATACCTACAGAATAATAATTTTATATCTGACACCACTAAATCTAGTAATTTTAAAAAAATGTTCCTCTAATTAAAAATATACTAAAGCCTGGGAAGATAAAAGATGAGGTTACATGAATCGTTAAAAACAATAATAATTGAAAAAGTGTTGAAAATAAATAATTTGATTTTGGATTAGGTGGTTTTTTGAAAGTAAATTTTAATTTTTCACTCAGTTAAATGGAAAATATTATGGACTTGAAAAGTTTGTACCTTGCTCGTTCTTCCCCAGGCTATAATTAGAGTAAAAGCATTACAAAGAACAAACTGCAAAATTTTATTATTAAAATAAACACATTTTGAAAATTATCTTTCGATCTTCTATAGACAAAATAAAGCAAATTCAGAAGTGATTTTATGATTTAAAAAAAATTTCAAGCAACTAAAAAACAAACAAAATCGAAAACCAATTCTACTTTAATTGACAGTGTATCAAATTGCAAAAATTTACATTTGTATGAGATGAATTTAAAGATTTTGATGGAATTGGTAAAAAAGGTATTCAAGAAAACCAAATAAAGGTAAAGAAAGTATAAAAATTGCTTTAAATGTACATTCAATTTTCTTTACATATTGCCCTCCATACAATTTAAATCACTACACACGTGGATATCGCACAAGAGTCCCAACTGCTCCCAATCATCTGGAGCCAGTCAGACAATAGACTAACCCTAATTGGGTTACGTTGTGGGATAGAAGGCATTGGGGAGGGGAAGGACATGGAGAAGAGGAAGGTGGGGAGAGCCAAACACGGCTAAAGCCATTTTAAGCAAAGTTTTAATTCTGAACGGTGGTTTTTCACCAGGGCGATACTAAGAGTTCTTCCATCCTTGAACGTGCCGCAAATATACGTAGGAAAATAATCAAATAAAATTAACTTGCGCAAGCCGGGATTTGAACCCACAACCTTCAGATTCAAAGTCGATAGCCTTGCCACTTCGACCACAGAGACCGTCAAATAGTTTATTACAATGTTGAATAAAAATTAAGTGATAAACAAAATTTTAAATGTGTAAATTAATTTGTTACTACAAGTTGAATGCTTGATAAATAAACACCATTTTTTCCAAATAAATCTTTCGAATTATTTACAGTTTTTCTTTATTTCTCGATGATTCTCAAAAACATTTCAATTGAGTTTGCTGATATTATTGAGATTTTTAAAGAATCTAAATTTTTAAGACACATACAGATGGTGTGCATCATTATTAATACAAACAAAGAGAGCTATGGCATGAAAGCATTCTACATGGAAGTATTCCAAGCTATGACTATCATAGTGGCTATGCAATGAAAGTTATGCATTTTGTACATAGGTAGAAACTAAGGTAAGGCGGCACTGCGAGTACATGCGACATGCAGTAGTATGGGTAAGCGATGTTGGCGACAGGCATTGTGCTCGCAGTTTATAATGATTCATGGCTCATCATTGTTTCTATTAATAAGGAGTGCATTGTCACATATCTAAGGAAGAACGAAAGCTGACTTTGGAATTACAAAAGTGATATTTACATATTTAATTTAAATAAGACGTCATTAGATTTGAGCTTCAATAAAACATTCGGTCAATCATCTAAACTTTAACAACCCTCTTTTCTAAAAATCTTATTCTTACTCTACAAATGTCGATAATGGTACAGTAAATATAAATAAATCAAATTAAAAAAAGGCAACGATTCCTATGAAATTTGGGAATTCAATATTGAAATGTTATAGGTATTGTTAATGTCATTACAAAACATGTAGATACGTTATTGTCTCACAAAATTACGACAAAATGTGGCATGTAACAAACACACTTTCCAGTAAATTCTTTAATCAAATGTTCATTAATCCATGAAAAAGATAGACATTCAAATAATATGTGTGTACGAACGAAATAGATATAGAACCAGGCGGCGTTTATATAAAAGTTGAGGCAAATCTACATTCTGTATCACGGGGGTGATTGAGACGACAATTGACTCGCTTACACTAAGATGAATACGGAATGCTGTAGGAGACGACATACTGCCAGCAAACTGTGCTCCTTATAAGCATGTGTTTCAATGTTCGTTATCTCACTTTCTCTAATGACGCTGAAAATCTTTGGGAAACAATAGAAAAATTTGAATTACGCATTTGTAATAATAAGTAATTTGCATATATTTATGTATAAAATGTTATTCCTAAGCTTTTACTTTTCTTTTCATATTTCTTTCTCATCACAAACGAGGTCATTTCGACACTCATTTACTTAATTCGGGTAGAGATAGCACACAACCTCACGTGACGCATGATAGTTTACAAATTGAATATAGTTATACTAATTTAAAGTACATATGACAATTATCATATCTTTTGTTTGCCATTTTGAGATCTCTACAACGTGTCTATACATTTTGTAATGTCATTGGGTATTGTATGAAAAACAAAATTAATTTCAGAAGAATTGCTTTCACAAATTGAAAGATGCCATATTACAATACAATTTTTTTCTTTCAAAAACAGTATGAAAAATAAGTACTTAACATCACAACAAATTAAAAATAATTTGTGAATATTGTGAAATATTTTGATTTTGACATGTTTTTAATATGACAATGACAGTTTATAAATCTTTTCTAATTTTCAACTTATTTATATCTCTGGTTCTTACACTGTAATAAGCGTTGATGTTTGAATTAGAAATTCAGATTTAATAGTGATATTTTGGCTGCTACTTAGATTTTAATGGTCTCGCATATTCAAAATATAACAGAATTGTATTATTTATTTAGAATACATTGTCGTAAAAGGGTGTCAAAATATGCAAAACTTGAGAGTGCGAGGAAGGAATGCAATTCATCGTACATTATTAGTTCATACAAACTGAAGAATGTTAATTCAGTCTTTTGGATTGTATTAAAATAAAAACTGTTAGATAATAAATACAGATAAATTGCAAGAGGATATTTGTACAAGTTTACAATTATTCGAGTCTTTAATGGTAACATGGTATTATATATGTTATTCTTTTAACTCTCATCTTAGAAATAATGTGAAAACACATCTTATAAGGTTTTTAAAATAAAATAAATAATCAACACTTAGTGGGAAGTTTCCTGAGCAACAATTATTTACAGTGGAAAATGTTAATGTTAAAAATATTTTAGTTCTGAAAAAAATGTATGCTGTTTTATTTGCATTTCGAAGCCTGTGGTGCGCTGGAAAGAATGCCAGTTGATAAATCATTGCCGAAGAGGTGCCCCCCGTGGAAGCCATCCAGAGGAAAACAGAGGAAGAGGTGAAAAGACTCCGTAGAAGAGGACTGGAGCAGGGCTTAAAACTGTCGTGGTAAGTGGCAAGGAACCACAGCCAGTGGAGAGCATTTATAGATGAGGCCAAATGCCGTCTAACTACTTTAAAATATTTCCATTATAAAAAGTATGATTTTTAATAAGCGTAATAGAGATTAAACAAGTTAAATCCAAAACCAATCCTTGATTGTTGTATTTAAGACTGATCAGTGACTAGATTATAGTCATAGGTGGTATCAACAAATAAAAAACCTCCCAATTAATTAATTCACAATGGCCACCTTTAAGGGACCAAAAATAAAGATTTTGAGCACAATAGTTCAATACCATTTGGTTTTATTTTTTAAAGTTAATATTTGTAAAACATCCTATCCTCGAGTGGTATCTGTAATGATGCACAACTCTGCCACAGTTTTATTTTACTTTTAAACATAATCGGTTTCACTTGAGATCGTTGAACACAAACATATTATTTTAACAAAGAAAAATTTCATCTGTATGAAGCTAAAATAAACCAAAATTTTAGTCAAATTTAAACAACTATACCATTGAAAAAATTTACAGATGAAATACAACGAAAGAACGAAAGAAAAAAATATCAAACATATATAACAGGTCACACATTACATGTTATATGTAATAAAAAGTACATACACACACAGAAAAATTAACATTTTTTTGTTTGGAAATTACTTATTATGGTTTATAGAAATAACTGTGCTTAAAAATTATGAAAATTCTTAAGTGGTATAAATCAATTTTGATGCATATTTAACAAATTTCTATAGAATCTTGAAACATATTAATAAATTACAGATCTATATCCAGCTTACAGCATCCATTAAAAGCTAAGTTAACCTATTCTTATAACAATTAGTTGAATTCAGAAAAATACTACTTTGACCAGATATTTGTGAGTGAATTTAACATATAGTTATAGCTTAAATTCATTCGTTGAAATGTTTATAAATAAGATTCAACAATATAATATATTATCTGTAAAATTATTTAAACAAATGAAAAAAGATACCATATTATAATATTTTCTACTTCCTTCCTTTTTTTAAAAATAGCGGAGTAAGAATATTTTAAAAACAGTTGTGTATTATTTTAATAAATCAATGGTAATTACGATTTATGATGTTGAAATGTTTTTATAAATGTGATTCAACAACATTTAACAACAATGATTACTATGTAACCACAATACTGTTGTTTGATTAAATAAATTAATAGTAAACCTACATTTGCATTATGCATTGAAATTTAAAATGAAAAAATGTGTTTGCAATTTTTCTAAGAGAAAACCTACTAAAGATCATTTCTTCGGTATACCGGCGTACCTACCTTGCTTCTTCACTAATCGTTTAAATTTTTTACATAAATTGAAAAATAATACAATTCTTAAAAGAACTTCTATAATTTATTGATAAAATTCTAAGCAACAGCTAGCGTTTTTGCCAAAACATTTGTCAGTCAAATAGGCATTTTTTTAGAATCTACATCATTTATTAATTTTACCATTGCGACCCTATGGAATAACAAGGTTCCATCTAATGCGGTAACGTCTTGCGATAATGAACTCTAAAGTAGTTTACCATAGATCCCATTATCGCACGACGTTACCAAGGCAGATAGAACCTATTTATTCCTAGGGATCAAGGGATTGCTATTAACCTGTTGAATGTCAGATGATATTTAGTAAAAATCCGCGCGAAAATTACCTTGATGGCTTCTGGTCAAATATCCATTTAAAAACAAAGGATTTTTTTTTGCGATTGTTTTCTGTTTACCAGATAATGTATCTTATTATTCTTATATATTACATGATAATGTCGTTACAAGTTATCCCAGAATAGCTAACTTTAGCAAAAAAAAAATTTTTCTCCCACTCGGCAAACAAATATAAAAAAAAAAATTTATATGAATATGAATTGATTTTGTTGTTTCTACACAAACCTGAATATACACCCTACACGAAAACAACAATTCGAAGGTGTTTTCGAAGAATTAATGACATTGATGCTTCTTTAAAAAGTTGACAGCTGGTAAAGCGGGAACAAGCGTGATTTCCGAATGTTACAGATAATTACTTTAATAATACTTAGAGTAGCTAGATTAATCAAATCAATATTGGCGCAAGCGATTCTGATCTTTTAATTCATACAGTGTCTTTGTACGTAGGTGTTAAAATCTAAAAATAAATTTTTTAAAAAATCAAAAAAAATTGTCTTACGACAAACAAGAGGTTAAGCAGAACAATTTAATTAAATTTTCAATAACAGATATATTATGTATACAAGAGAGGTACGCCTGTAGTATTATAAAGCTTATTTAATTTGTAAAGAGAGAAAAAAAGACTTGCAAGTTAACTACAATAAAACTTGTATATAATTTTTTATTTAAATTTTCTACTTTCTAATGCCTAAAACTAACTCTATTTATAATGCAAAGCGAATATATTAATTCAAGCAATGTTTGTGACAATTAGGCTTGATATTTAACCATGTCACAGCAGTAAAACTTGTTTATTTAACACTTAAAATATATTGAATTGCTTCAAAACACAACTGTTTTACATTCTGATACATTGGCTTGACTGCAATGTGATTGCACTAAGTACACGCAAACATTTTGTCTTTGAAATGCTGACTAAAAAGATGTTATCAGATAACATTCATTCAATGTAGAAATGTCTCTACTTCTAGAAGAAAAAATAAAGTATTTAAGCCCCGTAAAACTATAAAACCAGTGACACACACACCATTCCTCTCGATGGCCAGGTGTATTTGTAAAAAACAGTGCGAAATTGGCTTGGTTTAGATGGTTTCACTTTGATGTGGTATTTTGTCAATTTATTTTGACCTATCTTGTCTTATATTTACCAAAACACATGCCATGGACAATAAACTATGTATAATAACAACATTACTTATGTTTTATTGATAAAATCGGGAGATTATCGAGTTTTTATAGCGAACTGGAATGCGCTCGAAATGGCAGTTGAAAAACGCTGTAGTGGCGCCAAGTTCACCATAGATATATTTTATAAAATTATTCCGAGAAGCTGGCGGTATGCGGTTTTTTGTTACGTCTTGATTCTGACCTTGTTCTTGATACAATTTCTTTATGCATAAGGGACAAAATCGCATCAAAATTATTTTTTTTGACAGTTGTTGCCAATCTCACCGGTGATCAAGCAGCCAGCATGAGGTTAAAAGCGCTACCGTTATTTGGCTTAACCTATTTCAGCATATCCCTCGCCATATATTCCCATTGCAAATGTATGGCGAGTGATATGGTGAAATTGGCCAAGCCAAATAATGCCGGTGCTTTTAACAATGTGTGTGTCTTTGGCTTAACAAAAAAATATATATCTTTCAAAATCTCTAACTGTGTGTTTTGTTAATTTATTTCTCAAGTAATAATTTAAGAATATTTACAAAAACATTCCAATTGAAATTATGTATTATCAAATTGGTCAGTGATCGAAAAATTATTATTTGTGCAGTTTTCTACTCTACTTAAAAAAAAACTAATGCATTATAAAATGCAGTTCATCAAAATTAGTATGATTTATACCTTGCCACACAGGGAAATACTACACAAGTACTGCCATGATAAGAAAAATTGACAAAATTTAAGATGTGTAAATTTGGCAAAAATAAATGCTTGATGGAAAATTTTGTCACGGACAAATTTCAAATAACATTTTATTTTGACTCTCCTTTAAACATGACAAGAAGCTTTGTTCAAAGAACAGAACTAATGATATGGACACTATGGAATTACTGAATGTTCGACTATCATATTTTAAATTTAATTACATTTCACTAACTTGTCCGTTCTGCTTACTCACCATTTTCATTTTAGAATATTATTTACTCACATTTTTTATGTCAAATTCTTTTCACAAGATCTGTTACTGATAGTTCTAATTTCAGCCTTTTTTAAAATATGAGACATACTGACAGATTCAATGTCAAATTCATTTCGCAAGATCTATTACTGACAGATGCAATGTCAGCCTTATTTTAAATACAAGTCATACTGACAGATTCAATGTCAATTTCATTTCCCAAGATCTAATTACTGGCAGATACAATGTCAGCCTTATTTTAAATGCAAGACATACTGACAGATTCGGTGTCAAATTCATTTTGCAAGATCTATTACTTACAGATACAATTTCAGCCTTTTTTTAAATACGAGACATACTAACAGATTCAATGTCAAATTCATTTGCCAAGATCTTATTACTGACAGATACAATGTCAGTCTTATTTTACATACAAAACATACTACATATCTCAATTTGATAATCATCACAAAACAAAATCTTTGCTGGCAAAAATAATGTCAACATTTACACATAATATGTATATTAAAATACATTGTTGACTCAAATTTCAATTTTAGATGGCAGCATTATGTTACCTAATAATATATATAATGTAATGTTAGTGTTAATGATCACATTGTTAACATTTTTGTTGAAAAATATAATGATGTTAAATATTTGGCGTAGGTACCTACATATATTGTTGTACACCTTATAATATTATATTGTTGACTGTTGATACATGTAATGTTAATATTGTAATATTTTTGTTGACAGATATGATGTTGTAACATGTTTGGAATTGCATGTAATGTTTTTATTATGTTCTGTATCTTATGTTATATTTTTGACACAAATGTCATCTTTAGTTAGCAGCATTACTTCGCTGATCATACATGTACATGTTAAGATCACGAAATGTACATTGACAGATATGATGTTGTAATGAAATATATTGGAGGAGTATATATTACATCATGTTGTTTTAATGTTGTAAACCTTAAAATATCAAATTTAATTAGCAGATTACATCGCTGATGATACGTGTACATGTTAAGATCACAATATATATATGTTGACAGATATGATGTTGTAACGTAATATATTGGAGGAGTATATATTACATCATGTTGTTTTAATGTTGTAAACCTTAAAATATCAAATTTAATTAGCAGATTACATTATTGTTGATTCAAATGTCAACTTTAGTTTGCAGAAATGCTTTGCTGATGATACATGCAATATTAAGATCATTGCATATATGTTGACAGATATGATGTTGTAACATACATATTGGAGGAGTGTTTATCAAGTTGTTGTAATGTTGATACCTTGATACTTTGGCGTTTTGCAGTCTTCTTAGGTGATGTCACAACGGATGATGTTTAAGACATAGTCCTGGACTTGATTGGGATTTTCATCAGGGTCTGAGATCAGGGAAGGGTGAATGTCGTCCCCTTGGATAGGCTTCCAGGGGAAAAGTAGTGAGCACTTCATTTTCTGGAAGAATAAAGAAATCTAATAATTACAACTCATATTTATTCTGACGAAACACTCAATGTGCGCAATACCAAGGATGTTCATGGAGTGACAGCTAATATTCCTAATATATTATACAGGGTTTATCAGCATGAAGGATTTTAACCAGCGATTTTTGAGCATATTTTAAATTTAAAATGTAGATGTCATTTTGTGACAGGTGATGGTTTTTTCGATTAAAACTGTCCAACTCATTCCAGCAGCACTGTACAGACAGTGCGCAATACAAAGGATGTTCATGGAGTGACAGCTAATATTCCTAATATATTATATTATATAGGGTATATTTTTGAGCATATTTTAAATTAAAAATGTAGATGTCATTTTGTGACAGTTGATGGGTTTTTTTATTAAAAACTGTTTAACTCGTTACAGTAGCACTGTACAGGCGAGACAGAGCGTGTATTATAACGAGCAGATCCAATGTGTTCCAAGTGACCAATGGCGACGTATGATAAAAAAATATTGTTGTTTTTTTTTATATATTTTTTTTTTTTTTTGGATGGAGGGTTGTCTATGGATATGTGGCTATGTCTTCTGGTTCTACTGCATGTCTCCCCAGGTATCTGAACCTAGTTCCCACCAGGGCAGGACATTGGCACCATAGGTGAATTGGAGTCTCTTCATCCTCTTCATTTGTTGTTTTTAATTGAACGAAAAATATTATCGAACAGCAAAATGACATCTACATTTTTTACTCCAAATATGCTTTGGAATCGTTGGTAAAAATTGTCACATCCCTATTATGTATTGTACATCACTAGTGATGAATTAATTGTCATAAAATGTCATCTATGGTCACTCTTTAAAGGATGTCTGTAGTGTCAAGTATTAATTAATAAAGTTAAAAATTATTAAACAGTGTTTCTATAAGTCATCCACAATAAATATATAATGAAACAAAAATCTTTGGGGTAAGTAATTATTCACCTGTATACGTTAAATGCATATGTTTACCTGCATGTACGTGTCTGTGAGGTGGAGAGGCTCGCTGAGAGGCTTCCACCTCGGGGAGTAGAAGGGCTCACAGGTCTGCACGCCCGGAGGGATCAGCGCCGACACCTCCAGCATCTTCAGGGTGTCCCCCCGCAAGCGCGCCATGCCCAGGATATCATGGGGGGACTGCCAGTATCCTGGAATATTACAAAACATATTAGAAAGCCACTTTAAGAGAACCTGACGTAAAGTATGTTCAAATTCCTTCACTTCACTTTTATTGGAATAATTTTTTGAAAAACTGTTGAAGGTTATACCCATCAATGTAACATTTAATCATTGAAGAAGATAATATTAATTAATATAAATGAAACGTGAAACATAACAAGACACATAAAATATAAACAAAAATCGGATAGGTTAATCCGAGACCCTACTTAGGTTACAAATAAATTCGTGTAGAACTTTATAATTGTACTAAAAGTAGCAGCTAAAAAATATTGGAAAATTAGTTGAGGATAATATTGTTCATTCTGAGATTGAAATATGACAAAAATTAAGTTTAAAAAATCAGGTCACAATGGTCGAGTGCTTAGAGATGTTGCCCAGTAAGACGGAGATCCTGGGTTCGATTCACAGTTGAGACCGTTATCTTTTTATTTTCTATGTATTGTTCTGTTTCATGTTATTTTTTAGCAAAAACAGTATAAAAAAACCGGTACACTGCAAACCGGTAAAGAAAATTACAAAAAAATTATTTGGCATAATAAATACACTTAATTTACACGTAGGTACACAAATTTAAAGCTTAAATATATTTTACGCATAAATTCATATTAGGACATGTGGAAAATATCCACTTTTCCTGCGAGGCAGTTAATTAACCCAGAGAGTCTTCCCAGGGGTAAGACTAGTGATCAACCTGTTCTGTGCCGTAAGCGCGCCAGCGTGAGGGCTACTAATTTTCAATTTTCTTTTTTTTAAATGTGATTTTAACCCTTATGTATAAAGAAACTGTATGAAGAACAAGGTCAGAATCTCTTGCGCCAATATCTTTCTTGACATAACAGTTAATTTTATTAATCTAGACCATTGATTTTCAAAGTGGGGGGGCGCGCCCCATTAGGGAGGAGCGAAGACATGTACAGGGAGGTGCGGGCGGCGGTTATCACTCCGGTCGCCGAATAGGGGATTTTCAAGTAATTGGCGGGATTTTGGGGGTTTTTGATTTTAGTTTTAGGGATAAATATTTTTGAGAGTTGGTAACACTGCACTTCTCTTCCCGCACCGCACGCGCCTAGCGAACACGTTTGTTAGAGTAGTGAGTGACAGGTTAGTACATCCCGAGGGGGTATATTCATTTTAAGCAGTAGGGAGGCGTGATACTTATAAGTTTGGAAACCCCTGATCTAGACCCTCCATTTTTTAAAGTAATTATCTATGACATTCAGCTGCCATATTTTTTTCCCGCTTTCCAGCTGTCTTGAATGTCGAACGGCGGGCTTACGATAGATGACTCGTTAAAGGCAAAGTGATTTGTTGTACAAGTCAGTTATTATTGGCTTATCTAAGTCAGCGCTTCATTTACGAATCTTTACCCAGAGTCCCTGAAGAGAAAGCCGACATTTTAAGTCAAGTGTCTTGTAAGGTGAGTGTCTCGTACAAATTTGTATAAATTGAACAGCTTTCGTTGTAGATAACACAAATCTAAATATTACTAACTGTAGGGTCCTTGAATGACATGTAGTTTCACTTATTTTTGATAGATGTCATTAGGTTTAGAGCTTATGTCAAGTTCTGACACAAGTCGAGCAGTTAGAGTGATTCACCCGGGCAGTTCTGCCCAGCGCCAACACAATTATGTACTGATGTCTGTGGGTAAGGCAAACACAACACTAACCGTGGATAATGATCTTTTCCAGACCAGTACACCTCCAGCACATCATGATGAAGGGATTGGTGGTGTGAGGCCTCATGTATTGCTCCCGCCGGGCTTCGATTATACGAGAGTTCTGCAAACACATCATACAAATAAGTCATACAAAACACACGCCATACAATAACATATGAAAATACAGGGGTTTAAAATTGCCACTAAAGACATAGTGGCGACCTTTCAAAAGCTTTGCATGGCCAAAAAAATTTTTAAAAAAACAAACGTCAAATGTGCACTTCAGAATTTTTTTGTGTCGCATCTTACAAGTTTACAGTAACAATTCTTTCAAATTTTGGTAGTTTATACAACTGTTGTTACTAATAATATTATTTTGTAAAAGAAACTCGCAAACAGATAATACTAAAAATATAATTATTCATTACGACGTAAAAAAATTCGACATTTCTTACGAACCCAATATTTATGACATTTCTTTTGTGAAATATTAAAAAAATCACATGAAAATAATGTAGATAAAACGATCTTCTTGATAATACCTCAAATCTATTCTTTCCACAATGAATTTATATCAAAAACAATGATAAAATCGGGAGATTATGTAAAAACGGCTGCCAAAGTGACGCCGCGTTCATCATAGATATTTTATGTAAATTATTCCGAGAAGCTAGGCGCTATGCGGCTTTCTGTTACGTCGAGAATGAGAACGGCCCAAGCGATTCTGACCTTTTCTTGATACAATTTCGTTACACACAAGGAATAAAATCGCTTCAAAATTTTTTTTTTTAAAGTTGTTGCGATCTTACCAGTGATCACACGGCCATTTAGATTTGTCAAATATATGTCCGATAATATACATCATTACAAAAAAAAAGAACAAATTTATGCATCTCCGGTGCCAAAGTTTAAGTTTCTTTTTGATAAAATACTCTTCCACACAAAAGATAAGGAAATAAGAAGATTTCCCCACCTTCTATCAAATACACACAAACAGGATGAACAATATGTACAAACTTACATATCTCAGCATATCTGTAGTCATGGCATCCACCCAAACCAGCTCCTTGAAGTTTTTGCGGTAGTTTACTAGACTCCTCACTATGTCATTGTCCAACTGAATAGAAAATATTTGGTTAAATTTTTAAAATTTTAATTAGTCACAAATATGAAAATACATAATACGAAAGGCAAAAATATGAGTAGAACTTACTGCCTTGCAAAACATCACCCTCAGAGCTTCTAATGGAAGGGTTGGTCTGATGAGGCGGTGACCTAGTTCATGGAGCATTTGACCAGTCAGGCATAACTGTAAAGGAATAGAAACATTTAATTAGAACAGTGATGTGATGTACAACCTGCAGCCCGTGAGTTAATTTTTTGCAGCCTGTGGGCTCAATTCACACGACCCAGTGGGCTAAATAAAAAACCAAAATGTTAGCGGTAATTCTTATTAAACTCCTTGGGTTGGTTAGTTAGACTCAAAGAAATCATTGTCTTCCTTACTGTCATGGAGTGAAATATTATCTAACATTGTTAGAAAGAGAACACACCAGACTTTATATTAACCTAACACAGAAGAATTATAATATGTGAATCCAAAGTCTCCAAATGCAATTTGAGAAAAAAAATTGAAATTTTGAGAATTTTTTAATAATTATTTTTACATGAAATGATAAAAAGTGGTGACAACAAGGTTAATACGTTTATCTAATAAAATATGTTTTTTTTTAAAATTATTTGTTATGGTTTTTTTAAATTTTTTATTATTGTTTTTTTTGTTATCAGTAATTTTAGTTAGAAAAAATGTAAAGTGATTCATTTTTAAAACTTTTGTTTGCATTCAAAGTGTACCTACTTACCTACTGTATCTCACTACTCGGAGAAAATAATACAAAGTTTCTCAAACAAAAATTTTCAAATATGATTTAAGATTTTCACGGCCAAAAGTATTTTTGGGATATTATGCCGTGTTACGCTTACTCCTTCTTTAGCCGACGTTTCGGACAACATTACAGTGTCCATTAATTTTGGTGATGACTGTTATTTCTTTTAGTAGGTTTCGAGTATTAGTGGGGTCTGTCCCCACTGTCCCCCTGTGAAGAACCGCCACTGCATGGAAGTCAACAGCTTGTTTGTTTGCTACTTACGCAGTTAACGATGACAGTCATGTTGGGATGCGACTCGACCCACTGTTGCCAAGCCCCGTTCATGTCCCGGAAGCCCTGAGGAGGCCGGGAGCACACGTTGAGGCACAGCTTCTTGAGGGAGGGCAGCAGCTCGTTATAGGTCAACAGCAGGTCTTCCACTTTGCTTGTGTACTCGACCGATAGCGTCTATGAAAACCAATATAAAGCAGTATTAGTAAGGTTTCTCTCCACCATACATTATAGAAACAAAGAAGATGGGTCATGAACCATTATTTGTATGAAACCACACATACAGTAACAGAAAGTGTCACCAATATCGTTCACAAATCGCATCTGCAGGATTCTGAAATAAAATAACTACATATTATAATTATTATTATATATATGATCCATCTTCGGTTTTCCCCATACACGGATATTGCACGTCATTATTGTGATACATGAAGTTTCACTAAAATATGCCGCGTGACAGGATAGATTGAAAAGGCCACAGTTAAAAGCGTTAAATAGTAAAATAATATTATTGTTAAAATCAATAACTCACTATTATTGCCATCTGTGGAATATAGCAATAGGCTGGAATATAAAATGTATAATAGATTCAACACTTAGCTGTGCCCTGGAATTGGTTCTAGAAACTAATTATCAGACGGTAAAACAGATATCTACCGAATCGGTTACGTTCATTTGGCAGTTGTGCTGTTTTTAGTTTATCTTTGTGTTAGTTTTTACAATTTTTATAAAAGCAATGTAGGGCTTTAACTCTTTCTATTCTCCCGGAACAAGCCAACAAACTAAGGAGTATTTTCAACACCAGGGATAGAGCCGTTGTGGATCACATTCAGTATAATGTTAAAGAATAGTGCAAGTCATGTTAAAGAGAACCAAGTAAAATAAATGTTGAATATTATTTAAAACGGAGTGTTTTTTATTGAACAAGAGACCTGATAAATCAAACAATTATTAATTTGATAATGTAAATAATTTACCTGCAAGTTGGAGAATCCTTCAAATATTTGTGGGCGGTACGAGAGCTGCAAATGGGGCCGGAATCCGGCCAGCCCCAAAGTTTCAAAACCTGACTTATTTTGCTGAAATCACAATAATTTTTATTGATTAGTAATAGTTTATGATGGCACATTTATATATCTTAACCGCTAGTGCACCAGTATCGCCTGATGGCAATGTAATCTTTTATCTGTTGAACGCCAGCCTTGCCTATCAACAATGTCAAAACATACATTATTTTCGTGGGATTTTGAACCTTGAAAATGCTCCTAGCATACTAAAAAATATTTTATTCACCTGGCAAAGAAATAATATACATTTCCTAATATTAGTCTATCCTACCACTTTGACTTGTCAACATATTTATTTTATCTATGAACAATTCTCTGCCATTCATTGATATCGAAACGGTTTTCTTTATGTCTTATTTAATAAGACAAGCTTTATGAAAATATAATAAATCCATATAAACATTTCTTTATACTTTCGTATACTAAATGAGGAAGAAAAAATCATTTCTCTGAATACAAATAGCTATTCCGGGGAATCTATTTAAAGTATAGCATGTATCAGAACATTCCTAAATATATAATGTATTTTTGTAGATGTCATTTTGCTGTCTGATCGTATTTTCTTTCAATTAAAAACCAAAAATATTTTTCTTTCACACGTCGACACTGATCACACTGCCACACGGATCACGTGAAATGCGCTATATAACGTACGGTAAATGTAAGGTGCTGCTGGAACGAAACAAAGTGCATATCAAGTAACCTGCTAGTCTCTAGTACCCTGTAACGATGTGATAAAATAGTATGACATAAAGAAGATGGTTGACGTAAGGAACTTACAATCCTCTTGATGAGGAACGGTGCAAAGCTGGTGAGCTCCCCACAGCCATGGATGTTGAGGCAACTCAGGTTCGGCAGTTCACAGAGCTTCAGAAGATACATCATCAAATTCCTGGAAACAATATATAACACTTTTATTACACATACTCTAAAATGTGGTGACTTTTTCAATTTTTTTACAAAAAAATTGTGGAAAAGTTCTATCTGATATTTATTGCACATGTACTATCAAAAAATGAATATTTAAAAAATATATATATTATATTTGTGGTGTTCTGGGTGTAAAAAAAAAAACATAGTGTTCAAAGTAACGTTTTGGATGACTGGGGCCTACTTTAACACACCTACCATAATTTTATAAGCTTATAATAACAAAAACTTATCCTCAAAAAAAATTCCAGTTTGAATATTCAAGAATATAGTGACCGGAAACTCATAATACAAGTGGGAAACTGCTGGTACCTACCCTGATGTATGGCAGTGAAGCATGGAACTGGCAGAGAAAGGATGAAAGTAGACTGAATGCTGTAGAAATGAAATCCCTGAGAAGTCCGTGTGGTACAACCATGTTTGGTCGTGTGAGGAATGTGGAGATCCGAAAAGAGTACAAGGCTGATGTGAGCGTAATAAGTAAGATTAAGAAAGGGACTCTTAGATGGTTGAGCGAATGAATGAAGAAAGGAGTGTAAAGAGAATTTATGACGCGAATGTGAATGGTAGAAGAAGTCGAGGACGCCCGAGGAAGACGTGGCGCGATCAAGTGAATCAGATATTTAGTTACAGGTTAGTTAGTTCAATGGCTATGTATAATACTTACTGGATAAGGGCATTGCTGTGCTTAGTTGATTCTAAGGCAAGATATTTAGCCGTTGGCACAAGTCTGACGCTGGCAAGATGTGTTGAGCCGCAGAAGCTGCAAAATAAAAAAAAAAACCTGGCTTAAATTTCAATTCATTTCTAATACTTTCTGAAAACACATTTAAAAATGCATTCCAACTTTACAGGTCACGTCAGTAAGGAGTTCAAAGCTGAAATTCCAAAGCTCTATGGTAAAGTCTATTAATAAAAACTTAGGAAAATGAAAGGCATTTCTATTTTTATGTTGATGAATAAATTTTCTTTTTTAGAATTTAAAATGTGTCATTTTTAATTTGCCGCCATAACATGTCCGATTTGTTTGTGAATATAGCTAGTCTAGTCTCTTTCAAAGGTAGCATTCTTCCAAACAGGCCCTCCATTCATATGCTCGGTGTAACTTTAAGTGACCAGCTCAGGTTCGGGGGCTCCATCGAGGCCAGAGTTAAGTTAGCCTCTCAGAAACTGGGTGTACTGTACAGGGCCCGCAGATACTTTAGTAGTACACAACTGCTAACTCTGTACAAATCGCAAGTGCGCCCCACGGTTGAATTTGGCAGCCACCTCTGGTCTGGAGCCCCAAAGTAGCTGAAAAACACCCTCGACTCTGTGCAGAAACGAGCGCACCGTTTGATAGATCCCGTCTTAACAAACGGATTGCAATCTTTAGAGCACAGGTGTAGGGTGGGAATGCTATTCTTGTTCTACCGGTATTTCAATGGAAGATGCTCCGAGGAAATAGCGTCATTGATCCCCTCGGCACCGGTGCATAGTCAGGAAACACGCCAAACGCGCCCCCAACATATGTACACAGTTGACATTTGTCACATGAGAACGGGTCGCTTCTACGACTCGTTCTTGTGTTCAACAGCTCGGCTGTGGAACGATTTGCCGGCCTCTGTGTTTCCTCCTTCCTACGACATGGGTCTCTTCAAGACCCACGTTCACTCCCTTCTCTCCTCAAAAATACCCTCCACACAGCATCTTCAAAGATGATATAGGCACAGAGGGAAATTATTTTTCTCAGGGCCTCCTGTGTGGAGTTCATGTAAAAAAAAACAAAAAAAAAATTATCATTCAATGAATAAAGAATTTTTTAGAGCACAGACGTCAGGTGGGAATGCTATCCTTGTTCTACCGGTATTTCAATGGAAGATGCTCTGAGGAAATAGCGTCAATGATCCCCTCGGCACCGGTACATAGTCGGGACACACGCATGATACGGTTGTCACACGAGAACGGGTCGTTTCTACGACTCGTTCTTGAGTTCGGCTGTGGAACGATTTGCCGGCCTCTGTGTTTCCTCCTTCCTACAACATGGGTCTCTTTAAGACCTTCCTCTCCCCAAAAAGACCCTCCACCCAGCACCTTCAAAGATGACATAGGCCCTGAGGGAAATTATTTAATAATTATCAGAAAACTAAACTTTAAATTTTCTGCACATTTTTAACGGTATTCATAGTTTTTGAAAATACCCCATTACATGAAATGATTTAAAACAAAAATTATGTTGATTTTTGCAAACAGCTGGTGAGTCATTCCTATTAATAATTAATTAATTAATTTCCTCAGTGAACAAGGCTCCTACATTCCTCGTGGTCTCGCTTTGCACGGAGAGCTTTGGACACCTGTGATCTTTGGTTACCCCAACACACCTTTGTCAGTGACCATGAGTTTTACCAGGTTTCAGGTTTCAGTTTGAAGACAATGTTGAATTATTTAAATGTGTGGTAACCTTTCCAGGACGTTTTCCCCGAACTTGGCATAGTCATGGATGGAGCTGCCCAGGATGCACTCTAGCCGCTTGAGATTACGTCGGTGCAAGTTTGTGAGGAAGACATTTTTTTCCAGACTCTCAGCATTGATTTTTAAACGCAGGATACCTCTGAAAAAGAAAATGTCAAAAAATTAAAAATAACCTAAAAAATATCTTTTAAAACTCTTATAAACTTAATTTTTCTGAAAGAAATATTCCTAGTTACAAATAACCTGACAATATTCCAACTCCTGCTACCATCCTATCCATCATCAAAGCGGAAAATGTTGCTTGTGCAATGACGGAGGACTTAGCTAGGAAAGGAATTGAATCCACGACTACTGAATATTGCAGTCTATAAAAAAAACTTTGGCCAATAAAGCAAAATTATATAAAAACTTTTCTTTTAAATTGTCATTTCCATCGATCATACTTTTAATAAGCACACAGGGGTTAAAATTCTTCAAATAATAAAAGCAAAAAATTAGATAACTTTGAAGCACTTGAAATTAAAAATCCCTAAATAATAATGTTAGTATATTGAATAACCAAATTAATTTATCTTTTAGTCCTATTCTACATTTTTTTTTTCAGTAAACCGCTCTGTTCTTGCCGAAAATACCATAATTACCCTTCCCCCTTTGTTAACCTCCCAGTCAAATACCTAAAAAAAAATTGTATATATCTTGCCAAAATTTTGTATCATAGGTTAGTTTTAATATTCTCTAAAACAATTCAGTTAGGTCTAAAACAAATTTATGTATTTGTGTATTTTAAGAGTGTTTTACCAGAGAATACCGGAAATTAGTCATATTTAAATCAAATTCTAGACGTATTGACTCTTTTTTACAAAAGAAACATAAATCGATTTTGAAAGATTGTTATTTTATCTGGTACATGCAGTTTTAAAATTTTAAAAAGCTAAGTGTATTTATAATATACTAAGGTTATATTGTTGGTCATTGGCAGATTTGTTCAATTTTCAAACGATAGATTCCATTAAACAACACAAGTTTCCAATCATATAATCATACAACAAAATAAATCATTATAATATAATCTAGTGAACACAGTTTACAAGATTTAAATTTTAGACAAATTAAAATCATTAAAAACTAAATCCTAGAATGTGTTTTATGACAAAAATGCCTCAGTTTTTCTATTTATTTAAGGTCTTACAAACTAAAATTTTTCAGATTTTTTTATACACTTATTTTATTTAGACATTGTTGAAAAATTATAAATTATTTTGATCAAAAATTAATTTTAAGAAGTATATAATTTTCATTCATTTACCATCTCCCGTTTGATCATTTTTATGGCAGTTCGAGACATAAATTCTCGCAACTCATTAGTCGCTGAGATGCGGCCGTGAGAGGTCCTGTGTTCGCGTCGCTCTTAATAACAAAATTTTGCATTAAATTTAAAACTAATACCGTTTAGCTTCATGGTTTGCAAAACATCCGCGCGCAGCGCTGTTAACAAAAACGGAATAATGGATTGCTGGATAATACCTCTTAAATTATGGTGAGCCACAATGCTTTTTACATATGTAAAAAAAACTTTGTTTTTACAGGTTGATTTTAATTTTTTTTTTAATATTTATTTAGAAGCATGCAAAAAACATACATTTTACAAATAATACAGTATGGTAAAAATACAGTCTAAGTAATTCAGATAAATAAAGATATAAATTAAAAAAGTAACTAACATAATCTTGGTAAGTAGTACATATATACAACTTTTTTCACATATTCAGCACATATCTTATGAAAACAGTCAAGACTTGGAAGGTTATTAAAAAGTTTTTGTTCTTTACAAAACACGCTGTTTTGTGTGCAAGTAAGTTTAGTTTTTGGAAGATAAAATCTCAACAACTTCTTATAGGAAAATTGTGAACATTTTCATGACACATAATATTAGTATGATATATTTAGATTGTAATATGTTATGAATTGTTTTTTGGTATGTAATATAATATTATACAAGAAATATTTACCGCTTTATCTTGAATACACTGAGGCAGAACCTCCAATGGCGGCAAGCTGTAGAGGCCGCCAGGCAATCATTGTACGGGAGAAACTCATACACTCTGCACAGAGGCAGCACTGCAAGATCTCCCCAGGACATTCTGGAACATTCAAATTCAGTGGAACATATATTAACATATATTATTATAACATATTATATATTTGGAAGACGGGCTCCGCCCAGGGAACCACTTATTGGATTATCAACACCTCTGCCATGGGTCACCCCAAAATCGCTACATTTGGTGACTTAGGAGGGGTGCCCGGATTCATGGGGTAGGTTTGCCCGGTTCTTATTGTATATCGAATTTTATTTTATAGGTATATTCATTTCATATGGATACAACAATATCATCAGAAAAAAAAAAAAATTTCGTGCATTTTTATAATATAAAAATTAGGTAAGTATTATGAGTTCGTTTACACATTTATTAGACATAAACACGTAGTTCACTTTTCGAGTGCTATAATTAATAATATGCAATGATAACATAGGGGAATTTTTCATTCTGTTTACGTGTAACATACAGAAGGAAAATGGAAAAAAGTAAACCAAAATGACGTTTCATATTTTTAATATAACATACGATTTCGTTGTTCGTAGGTCGAAGGATAGGAAAGTTCAGAAAAACGAAAAAATTCATGCAAGTCAGCAAAAAATCAACAAAACGGAAAAATTTACAGATGATTATTATGACGTGAAAGAAAAAACAACATAACGTATCTAGGTATAATACTCACAATATGTCGCGTCAAATTATAAAAACGAAGATGAAATGTTTCGTTTCTTGGAGATGACAACAGATTCTTAAATTAACTATCACTATTGTGCACTTATTTACATTTAAAATGGGTTTTTCTTAAATATGCGCAATATGCTCAAGGGATACCCCAACAAATATTTTCTTCTGCCTAAAATGAAATGACAGCTGTCATTCGACTTTCTAAATCGAATGGAGATTTTCCAGAATATTGACGAAATTTGATCTTTGGCGCCTTTACAATAAGGCCGCTGCATAAACATCATAGTGCAGATACGCTCTTATGAATTTGTGCGTGAAACCTTTTTTTTCTTCTGTTTATGGCTGTTATCAATACCAAATATTTGTTTAACATTCAATACTCTCGCATATGTCTTTGATCATAGCTATGACTCTCAGTAGACAGATCTCGCGTCAAAAAATTACTAATTATCACGCCGTTATCCACAGGGGAAGGTAGAGAGGAGAGATAAACAACTCGGTCTTGGCACACACTTTTTGCCTGAATCTTTTTTGCTTGCATCCCTTATACACTTCTTTCGTTCGATCTCTCTCATTGCCAGAAGCACTGCCAGCAGCTACCAGACATAACCATGCTTTCTTTTTCTCTGAAGCCAGTTCTTCTGCTTTGATCTTATCATCCCACTATGCGTCAACTTTTTTTTACCCAGAGTACTTATTCCACACGTCATCTCTAGCAGATTCACAAAAATTCACCTTTTTGTTGTTCCATGTTTCATTATGCTTAAACCGTCCATTTCCTTCTCATTCAATTTAATCTCTGCACAATTCTTAAACTCACATCTGACATTATCGTTTTGCAGTTTTTTTTTTTTATTTTGACTCTTGTTGAAGACGACACGTTTTCATTTTATAGCACCAGCCGCAGAAGAGGTTTACTCTATCATCTATATTTACTAACAAAAAGTGGTCAGTTTCAACCTCAGCCCCTCTGAAAACTCTCGTGTCCTCGTAATAGTAACGTCTCTCAACCTTGAGTCAATTACTACAAAATCATTTCCTTTTTCTCACGTATAATGGTGGATACCTTTTTCGGATATGGATTTCCTTTTTCTCACGTATAATGGTGGATACCTTTATGATCGAAAAAGTATTCGACATAAACAGGTTCCATTATTCAAGTATTCTGTTTCCATTGTCATTTTCTATTTTTCTCTTATTATTTAATAATCCACAATTTTTTTTTTTGATATTTCATAGAAAAGTTCACATGTTTTTTGGAAGGAAAAACAGAACAGAATACGTATATAAAATAAGTTATGTAGTTAGTTGGCGATTACTGAGAGGCAATGTAATTTTTTCATAGAGTCCAAGTTCCAGTTATGTACTATAAAATTTTCTGTCAGAATACCATTTTTTCTTTAACTAAGGACGTATTTTTTACCGCTGTCAACCCTTGTATGCAGGGTTGCCGATTTGCGGGGAATTCCCCAAACTGCGGGGAATATTTCAGATTTTTTAAGAATTGGGTATTTTGCGGGGAATGACTTTTTATGGGGAAAATGCGGGATTCTGGGCATTTCTTGATTTTCCAACCATATTGAAAAATAAGCACATTCGGTGGAAGATTTCGTAGATTATTTTATGGCAGCACTGTAGCATTTATTTCTAAACGATAATGTCGGGGGATTCCCGAAGTTCGGGACCCAAACACGAAGATACATGAATTTGTTAGTCATGGAACATGGAACTTCTATGAAAGAAGGATTCTTTTCTAACGTGGTCTTGTGGATTTGATGATTTGTTGTTGGAAAGTTTATTTTATAATAAGTAATAACGTGAACTTCGTGAGAGTTAAAAATGGATAAATGGTTAAAGAAGAGCTTACAAAGGAGCAAGGCAAAACTTGAAATTCTCTAGCCACCTCCCCCCCCATTATTATGAGTTTTTAGGAGGATAATTTAGGAGTTTTTCAGGAAAACCCATTTTCGGACCTGGTAACCCTACATGTGGGGAATTTGCGGGGAAATTGCCATTTTGCTCTCCCCGATTCGGGGATTTTGAACGTTCGTTGCGGGTATTTTCGAACATGAGCATTGGCAACCCTGCTTGTATGAAATGAAAAACATAACCTAAAAACCGCTAATGTCATAATTCACGATTTTGTTTTTTACGTAATTAAATTGTGAATTAATACGGCCGTAAATCATGGCATCTTTACTTTTTTCTGCTCTTAAACAGGGTTTCTTCGCCAGCTATTCGTGTACACGTAATTATGCCGTCAAATCCGCAAGCGGTGGATGTGAGTTTTCCCTATCAATTTACTTGTATTTATTTATATTTTATGATTTAAAATAACTGTTGTTTGTTTTATCAATTAGTATCTGAATTGCCACTCAATTATCAACTTGAATTTTATTTGTCTCATCTGGGTTTAATAGATTTATTGGGAGTTTAGGACACTACAAATGAAAATGTTAAGCTGGGCCCATGACGGAGTCATTGGATACAAATTAGGGGAACACACACGACACTCCATCATTTTCTAGAAATGTTTTTCGTTTACTTTTCTAGCCCTGATGGCCCTTGGCAAAGGAAAAAAGAAGGATAAAGGAGGAGCCGTAGTTGAGAAGATAGTAATCCCGGTGGAAACTGACGCCACTAAACTGGTCTCCTATTGCTGCGGGAGTAATATCCTTACTAATGGACAAGATGTTAAGGTAAACAATAACCATAATACAGTTAGTCAACAAAACCCAGAAATTTAATTAACCCTGAAGTGGTCGTGCGGATTACATATGTAATCCATTCAAGCAAAATTAAAGATTTCAATCATTTTATGTTTCGTATACTTTAAGTTGAGTAACTCACAGACGTGTTGACACTTTTACAAGTATCAGGCGCTTATGGTTGTGTCACAGGAGCTTCGCAAAATCCGTGGTCTACACCTGAAATCCGCGCGACCAATTACGTAATCACACAGCGATCGATGCAATATATTTAACTATCATGCTCCATATATATTTAATTATTAAATATACTTAACTACCATATTCTACCATGCATACTGCGCGGTTATTGATGCTGATACTGGAGATGGTCAAAGGCCTGAAATGGTAACGTTCTTTAATTTAACAAAAATGGTGTATCTGGTGGACAAGATGTGTCCACTTTATGACGTCTCCAGAAATGAAATTGGCCTCTAACTGTCTTCTTTGATTTGATTAACCTTAGCGCCTTCAATGCGATAAGAGGCAATTCGAGGTCGCAACTTCCTCATCGTCCTGTCTCTGGCTTGGATAAAACCACTGGCTCATCGAAGATTGCATATAAAAATGTTACCAAGAAGTCACCTCAGGATCGACTTGGACAAATTCTGTAGGTCACTGTAATGAAGCACTCGAAAACTATGTAACGAATTCAAAAAATTCATTTGCCCTGATCATGCTAGTTGGTGCGGCGTTGGGCCAATGTTCAACCTATAATGTCAATGTCAATGGGCCAATGTTCAACCTATTATACGTTTTTCCTGCTCAGAAATCAGCAATTAGATTAATATGTTTGTTTAGATATTTTTATATAACGCCATAAAAGTGAGAGATGTAATTTTTATTTCCAAATAAGACGTAATTTATGCTTTGGTTAATTATTAAAAACAAGGATGATATATTTATATTGAAAATGTGTCAAAATACGTGTTTTAGTTATAGCTTTATAATTTCATTATGAAAATTGATTTTGCATTGTTGCGACAGTGGTAAAAATGACAAAGTTTGCAAGTGAATTCAAAGTGAACACAAAGGATTTGAAGAAGGCGTCATCACATCGATTAGAGATACTCACAAGCAAGATAAGAACCACTTCACTTTTATTTATATTTTAGTTGATGGGGAAGAGGTTTATGTTTTCATAACATTTTAAAGCACTGAACTCGGATAGCCATCTCACAACATGAAAAATACGTATTCCACTTGTCAACTTAATAAATGTTTATTTCTTTCAGCATTTTGTTTACAAAACCAACACATCATAATAATATGGTAAACGTTGTTCGACAACCATTGGCGATGGTAGAAATATTATTGCATTCACGGAGGCGGGCTCTGGTTGATTGATTTCTACTATTTCAGGAAAGGTTGTGGATCACTGAGGTCTGTTAAACTTTAGCAGCCTTACTAAAAAAAAAACACTCCGCGGCCGTTAAACTGTGTTTCTGTTGCACATTGTGCAAAGTCTGTACATATTTTAAAACAAAACGTTACTAATAACAAATCGAAAATAATCAAACAAAATCGAACAAATATATGAATTTTTCAGTTGGTCACCCTGAAAATTAGTCCATTTGCGCATGTGCAGTCCGCCATATTCTTTTCTAAGGCGGGCGGCAAATTACAGTTTGACATATGAGATTTCACGTGCAATTTGTACAATCTTTTTATGGATAATTTCTAACCCAATCACCAATTCACTATAATAATAGTATTATTCAACACAATTACTATTATTTGTGTTATTTTTGTCAGTTTTGGTTCGTTAATAACGTCATGTTCGTAATTTAATTCTGTGAACATAAAAAATATAGGTTATTAATTATAAAATTTTGTTTTTCCGATTGAGTTTAATAAAACTTTCATAAAAGTGATGTTATTTAATAACAAAAATGTATGGTGCGTGTGTAAATAAAAACAAATTATAGGAATCAAGGTCTAAGTTTAACAAAAATAACTTCAAAATGTCAGGTATTTTCAGTTATTCTTGGGGAATTATTAATTTTTTTTTAATAATTTTTAATTGTATGAACGAGATAAAAAGTGAAGTGATAGTTTTGTTGCAAATTCATTAAATAACAGGACTGTGTTTTTTAATTTCAAATATTCAAAAAATTTTCTACGTTTTAATAGAAAATTTTTGGTGTAATATTTTTTTTTCAATTTTTTTCACGTTTGAAGTTTAAAATACTGCAATTTGTAAACACTAAAGTGTATTTTAAGATACAAAAATCTAAAAGGTAATTTTATCTAGTTTCTAAAATGGTATTTGGTTTTACAACATTTTGAAAAATAAGAAATATATAGGACATTTAAAATACCTTAGAAAAAATTTGAAAAATACAAATAAAACAGATATGTACAACAGTTAAACTACCCTCTTTGGCCGTGTAAGCGATGTACATATCTTTCCATGAACAATTTTTTGTCAGTTTTTAATTAGTAAGGTTTTTTCATGCACGGTCGTTTAACAATTGTTAAATTTTTTTAGAAAGTTTTTTAGTAAGGCTGTAGGAATTTTTAAGAGACATAGCCTAGTCTACTTAATCGAGTACCCTATAATCTCACATATTTTACGTTTTAACTTCACTCTAGGATAGTTTTTTTTTTTTTAAACATATTCAGTTAGGTAATTCACGAAAGCGCTATGGTGGTTGACCGGACACTGGAAGAAGAAGCCTTGGAATCTGGGACAGAAATCACTTACCAGCAATAGAAAATGGTTACACATAACACCGCCTCAACAAATAAATTCAATAACTAAAAAAAACCCATATGAACAAATAAGAAGATCGAATGCTTTTGACAGATAGCCCAGCAGGAAGTAGTCGAAGTAGACTTTTTCTCGCGGTGATAAGGCGGGAACGAATACCGAAAAGCAAGCGGGAGCGGAAAGCAAGAAGCATAGAGAAACGTGAAGTCAGTAATGGTAGCGGGTAACGCTAAAAGGGAACCAGGTGGCAATAAGCAGGAAGTAAGAAACAGCGTGAAGCAAAAAAGAAACTAAGAAGCAGGAAATCATAAGCAAGAAGCAGAAAGCAAGAATCAAAAGCACGAAGCAACGGAAAACGGGAAGGAAGAAGCAGAGGGAAGCTGGCAGCGGAAAGCATAAAATAAATAAATGAGCAGCAAGAAGCATCAGGAGGCAACAACCAAAAAAAGCGGGAAGATGGAAGGATGAAGCGAGTAGAAATGAGAAGCAAAAATAAGCGAACTTGAGAAACGAAAACAAAAGCTCAACCACTTCCTTTATTCCTGCCCATCCTACATTCCAATATTGGCTTATTAGGTTGCCATGTATACCGGTCGATTAAACTCCAACCTCCTTCCCGTCCTTAGAGCACGTGTTCCAGTCTCAACAAATCAGTGCCCCCTGGTGTACCGGTCTCACCGGGACAGGATTGCTCCTGGCTGGGGTGGTACAATCGTATCGTATCGTATCTGTTGCTTATTTATAATAAACAATACCTACTTAGATTATAAGATTAAAAAATAAATACTTAGTTAATAAATAGTAATGATTCCACTTCATTTTTTAAGCTTAAAAATGGCCTACACATGTAATCCGCGCGACCATTCACGTTAATTTTTAGAGTATGACCACTATAGGGTTAAATGGCCAACACCGATTTTAGAACAAATTTTACTACATTCAAATCTGATATTTTGGGCGATAACGCTCTTGTCGGGTCGGTAACAGTAAGTATGTTCGCTGACGAGGCAATTGAAAAAAACCAGTTTGCAACTAAACTCGCTATCCTGTGTATGTCAATGTGATGGTCCGCACACTACACAACTTCTCGAAAACCCGTTGTCAATGGTAACGCAAGTAGTGACTCGAAACTCGCCATGCTAGTTTCTACGATGACAGCTGATTGATTGTTCTTCGTCTATGGTTAAACAAGTTGAGATAATTACTGAAATCGTAAAATTGAATAGTGCCATAATAGAAGTTTGGTTGGAAACCATAGCAACCAGCCAGTTTTTGTTTGGTTTCAGTTTCTCCGGTCAGCGGAGCGCATAAGGAATCAACATAAATGGAAGACCCTGTGCAAAAAAGTCCCTCAATGGCCTTGCTTGCAAACCTTACTTCGTAGGGTCTTTGGTTTATCTCGATTCCGTAACCTTACCGACTCAATGATGACCGGCTAAGACATTACAAGAAAAAAGGCAAAAGTGACTTCTTTAAAAAGCTTTGCAAAAAGTGCACGTTTCATCCACATAATTTGTTTTTTTTTTTATAAATGGTTTTTTTGATACATAATATATGTACAAAAGTAATAAAAATGTCTCCATATTATCTTGCCAATGCATAGTTCGCACGAGGATAATACAGTATGTATTGTATCAGCTCCAGGCCCTTTGTCCTTTTGTGATTAGAAGTTTGGAGGCCAGGACAATGAACCAAGACATTGTCCTACAGATAGACACACAGGCTATCACCACAGGACAATGTCTCGCCCCTACCATCATGTTTGGCCGCATTGTCCACGTGTAAACACGCACAGACAAGAAAGTAAGACGATTGGTAGTCGCTCCATGTATACTCGTGTATGTTTCTCGAAATCGCTCATAACGTGCAGCGTCGTTTATCAATTTTCGCAAAGTTCTGCACTATTTTAACTACAGTCAAATTGTTGTATTATCCCATTGTTTTGTCCTGCGTGGTGTAGTCTGTTCACGGAGCTGGGCCTGTACAATATTGTGTTGTCTTCTATATTGCCTCGGGTCAACTCGGCATAAGTGTTACAAAATTTTGATTTAACTAAATGAAACAAATAATTTTGTTTACACCAGTATATCGACGCTGGAAAGGATAAATGACTAAAGCGCCATGCAGCTGGAAAGGAAGAGTGACTGAATCGCCGTAAGATGTATGGCGCTTGCAATTTTTCCTTTCCAGGTGGATGGCGCTTTAGTCATTTATTCTTTCCGGCGTCGATATAATCATAATTATCGACATGTTTTGAAACTGATGGTTTCTTCATCAGGAAAATAAGATTTTTGATTTCCTTATAATATGATGCATGTATATTTTATTCATTGAATTGTTAGTTACATGATTTGAGGATTTTTCGACTAACATTCTATGCACAGGCCTGTGTTGTGGTGGTTAGTGCTTTATTAAAGTAACACTATTTTTCAATTGCAGCTGAAGCCAGACAGTGAATACCCTGATTGGCTGTGGACCATGAGAACTGGCAGGGCCCCAAAGCTCGATGAGATGGACCCAACCACCAAGGAATACTGGCTCAAGGTGCGATCCCTGGCACTCCGAAGAAACAACCGACTGAGGAAATTACGCAAGTTCAAATAGGCCCAGTCATTGCAATGCATCTTTTATGTTGTAGAATGATTATGAACTTTATCAATGTTGTTTCTGGGTAGTTTCACGTTTGCCTGGTTCTTTAAGTACTCATCTTCGGTTTTGAATTTTTTGAATCTGTATTTGGTACCAATTTTTTACACTATCTACCAAATTGTCTGTATGTATAGTAATATTTGGTTTTTATCTTTGTTCACTGATCATTCTACAACGGAATTAATTTAAAAACAATTGATGAAGTGTAGGTTATTCAGTAGCTATGTTATAAATATTAATTAAGGTTTAATAAATGCATTTAAATAGCTTCTTGTTATTTTTCTATTGAGAATGCAGTGATGAAGGCAACTGGTAGTCGGGCAGGCGCCATCAGTCTCGCGGCGGCAGAATAACTTAGAGCCTCCAAGAGTAAGGAAGTTTGGTCAAGTTAAATACATCTTCGCTGTAAACTTTACCATAAACGTAAATAAAACTAACTAACTAACTAACTAACCATCACGCCGTTTCACCGCAGGGGTAGGCAGAGAGGACGGATGGCCAAACAACTCGGTCTTGGCACACACTCCTTGCCTCATTCACATTCATACATCTTCTCATACATACTCTTCTATTATTCTGACTCTTGACATGGCCCGACTCAAGTATCTGATTTACTTGATCGTGCCACGTCTTCCTTGGGCGTCCTCGGCTTCTTCCACCGTTCACATTCGTGTCATAAATTCTCTTTACACTCCTTTCTTCATTCATTCGCTCAACATGCCCAAACCATCTAAGCGTCCCTTTCTTAATCTTACTTATTACGCTCACATCAGCCTTGCATTCTTTTCGGATCTCCACATTCCTCAAGCGATCATACATTGTTTTACCACAAATACGCCTCAGGGATCTCATTTCTACAGCATTCAGTCTACTTTCATCCTTTCTCTGCCATTTCTACGCTTCACTGCCATACATCAGGGTAGGTACCAGTACTCCATTGTGGACTGCTAGCTTCGCTTCTGTGGACAACTTTTTGTTGGCTCCAATGGCGTTCAATCCTCCATTAATGGAGTTACCTGCATTCACCCTTCTTTCGATATCCCTATCAGCCTTCTAATCTCTCGTAAACATACTTCCCAAATATACAAACTCATCCACCTGCTCCAAGTATTCATCATTCACAACTATATTGCACACCGTTTTCTGAATCTCTCTTTCAAACACCATGACTTTAGACTTACTTACGTTCATCATTAATTCATTCTTCATACATACTTCGTTCATCCTAGACACGAGAGACTGCAGATCTTCTATACTGTTAGCAATCAGCACCGCATCATCAGCATACAACAGGCAACATACTATCAGATTATTCAATTTCGCGCCCAATCCCGCCTCTTTCAATTCTTGCAAACAATTGTCCATGTATAGATTGAATAACCACGGTGACATTACGCAACCTTGCTTAACACCTTTTATGATGTCAAACCACCCCGTAAAACCCTCGTTTACCCTTATGCAAGCAACGCTTCCCTCGTATAGAGACGCGATTGCCTGTACAAGATTTGTATTCACTCCATACTTGAACAACACCTTCCATAGCTTTTTCCTGTCGACGCGGTCGTATGCTTTTTGTAGATCTACAAAGGCACAGAAGAGTTTCTGGTTTTTTGCCAGAAACTTCTCAGTGAGCATACGCAAAGAGAAAATCTGATCCATGCACCCCCGTCCACTCATAAAAGCACCTTGCACATCCCATATTTTATCTTTTGTTTCCATTCTTACCCTTTCAATCAATATTCTACCATACAGCTTCCCGACTGAACTTAGCAAACTAATAGCCCTATGATTCCCACAATCCATGCGTGACCCTTTACCTTTGTATAACGGCATGATCACAGCCCTTCTCCAATCTAATGGCATGTAACCCTCCTCTAAACACTGGTTAAAAAGTTTGCACAACCATGTGAGAATTATACGGCTATCACCTTTAAAGTATTCAGCAGCGATATTGTCGAACCCAACAGCCTTACCATTCTTCATACATTTAATTGATCTTTTTATTTCATCCATGCTGATTCTGGTAACATTCACTCCGTCGTCGCTCATCCCTGATTCGCCGCTGGAATCACTGTCACCCAGATTGCTTTCAAAGACTTCCTCAAAATATTTCATCCATCTATCTTTTATTTCTTCCTCATTCGTCAACATTTTTCCATCTTTTGATTTTATCACTTTCATACAGTGGCGGTTTTCTCTAAAGTGCAGTTGTGCGGTGAACCCCCATTAAAAAGAAGATAAAATAAAACAATCTTGTTGTATAGTAATATAAGCGCATCACAGATAGCTCGACATTAAAATTCCGTCTTTAAAACTCGCGCCACCGAAAAATACGGTAGGTATCTGTTCCCATTTTGTGCGCGTTATGATCCGCACACATTTGTCCATACGAAAAAATCATAGCCGATACGAATCGCTGTGACGGTAGAATGGACAAAACTACGCAGCTTGGTGCGCTGCTCACGAGTCAAGATGTCACGTGACCTCCGAACTTTGACGAGTCTCGCCGAAACGAAGCCCGAGATTGTCGAAGGATGACCGGCTGACGGTCGACTTTTCGATCGCGAATATTTTGTCCTAATGTTTTCACACAATGACGGAATACATTGTTATATACAAAAAATAACGCTAATGCTTATGAAAAAAGTTTGGAAATTAAATATAATTTTCTTTTTTATACGTGTATAGTGGATTTTTTGTGTAAGTGAAAAAAGCTAATTTTATTTCGTGGCCACCTTTATTTGTGTTTCTTGTTTTTTTTTAGGTTTTAAAATATAAATTACATTATATTCTACATTCTACGCAATTATTCTTATTGAAAAAAAACAATAATAATTAGCAACGTACATTGAGTGTTGTAAAAACCATTAAACAATTTAAATCCTCTAAAACCATTTTGTTTTTTTAATAATTGTGTCGAGGAGTATCAAGTTATTTAAAAACACTAGTACCTATTTAGGTTCCCCACCACTAACTTTTTTTTAATTTGTGTGATAAGAGTAAATTTTGATTAGACAATATATCTTCTCTTGAATTTCTGAATCCCCTGTTAAAAAGACCACGAACCGCCACTGCTTTCATACTTCCGTTATCTGTACCACTCCGGGATCTTTTGACCTCCTTCCAAAACAGTTTAATGTTTTCTTGGAAGTGGTTGGTCATTTTAATTCCTTCTTCGTCTTTCAGGCGTTTCTTTCGTTCTTTCACTCCGACACTTACTCTTTTCTTGCATTCCTTATATATTTCTTTCGCTCGATCTCTCTCTTCACTAGATGCACTGCCAGACGCTATCAGATATAACCATGCTTTCTTCTTCTCTGAGACCAGTGCCTTGATCTCGTCATCCCACCATGCATCACCTTTTTTCCTACCTTGCGTACTTAATCCACACACGTCTCTAGCAGATTCACAAAGACTTACTTTTATGTGGTTCCACGTTTCATCTATGCTAAGACCGTCCATTTCCTTCTCATTCAGTCTCATCTCTGCACACTTCTCATACTCACTTCTGATAATATCGTTTTGTAGTTTTTCTACTTTGACTCTTGTTGGAGTCGTTACCATTTTCACTTTAGAGCGCCAGCCACGGAAGAGGTTTACTCTCGACACTACTAGTTTCAACCTCAGCTCCTCTGAAAACTCTTGTGTCCTCGGTAACGGTTCTCAACCTAGAGTCAATTACTACAAAGTCAATTATAGATCTATCATTTCCACTTTCCCACGTATATTGGTGGATACCTTTATGATCGAAGAAAGTATTCGACACAAACAGGTTCCACTCTAAACATACTTCAAGTATTCTGTTCCCATTGTCATTCGTTCTTTTATCCCCAAACATACCTAAGGCTGAATCAAATCCGTCACGTCTGACTCCCACCCACCCATTCAAATCGCCCGCCATTATAATCCTTTCATTACTTTTTTTTTGTCTCATTACATCATTCACTCCAGTCCAAAAATCATCTTTCACTTCGTCGCTTTCAGAATTAACAGGGGCATAGCAAATAACTAGAAACACCCTTGTCAAACCAATTTTGAATCTGATCCACATTATTCTAGGACTTACACATTCATACTGTAACATACATTCAACCATTCTGGGAGACAGTAGCGCTGCAACACCCTGGCAGGCCCTCTCCGTCTCTGGTCTCCCAGACCAGATGACGAACCTATCATCATGCTGCATTGTACCGCTCTCTTTTTTCATACTTTCTGTCACACAAAGTACGTCCAAACATTTGCTTTTCATGGTATCACACAATTCATTCATCTTTCTTTCCATTCCTCCTCTGATATTCCACGTACCAATTCGACATTGTTCGCGTTCCGTCCTCCTCTTTGCGCTACCGAAGGGTCGGCGATGTGATGGATAGCGAGCCTCATCGACATCTGTGTCGGCCATTCCCTTCCAAAACTGCTTATAAAATCTAGATTAACATTATTAACAATTTAACGTTACATATAAACAACCTACCTAGATATATAACACATACAAGAACAAATAATGTGAATTAGCAATACAAACACAAACAACTTAACGAAACTAACACTAAAAAATATATCTTATCACTGTGTAATTGTTTTAATCCACTCCCATTTAGTCATTGGTCACTTCATTTCATTTCATTTCATTTCGTCACTTCAAGGCAAAAAACAAGGCGCGGGTTTAGACCGTTTTTATCCTTCCGTGTGCTACGGGGCGCGGGCGGTGGCTGCGGGGGCTGGAGCTAGGGGTGCAGGGGTCGCCAGATGATTCCCTTCTCGTGCGCGGAGAGTTGTTTCTGAGAATGGGTCAAAATTAGTGGCCGAGGCAATAGACAGGTCCTAGTCACATGTATACTCATGTATAGCAGCACCGGCGAAAGCGGGCTGACGGCGGACATCTGGGATTGCAGTAAAGGTGAGGAGTGGGCGAGGGGGTCCGGGACGGCACCCAAGGGCCGAAGACATAACCACATCTGGCAAATGTTCAATGCCAGGTTCGAAAGTTAACACAATGCATTTGCACTATATTGAGGAATAATAATATTATTTGATTCACATTCTTAACATTCACATTATAACGTAAATAAAGCAACTTGAAATCCTACCGAACCTCGATCTTATTTGGTAGTTTCCCAATGCTTATCAAACGGCCTTAAATTGTTGAAAGCCAGCTTACAAATTTTTTTTTTTCAATGAGACTTAAAATTTTGGACAGTTCTCACCTTTCTTACGAATTCAATTTTTATAACATTTCTTTTGTGATATAATACAAAAATTACATCAAAATAATGTAGATAAAACGAACTTCCTAATAATCACTCAAATCTATGTTTTCCACAATGGATTTATATAAAAAACTATGAATAAATAATATTTATCTATATTATAGACTTCATTTTGCAGCCATTTTGTCCGCCATCTTTGGTGCCCAGCGCGTCATTAGCAATTAATATGAATTATTCGGAGTGGCTAAATGCTATCCAGTAATTCGTAATGTCAAGAACAAGAAAGGCCCAAGCGATTCTGACCTTGTTCTTCATACGATTTCTTTACACATAAGGGGCAAAATCGCTTCAAACATCCGGACCCGCCGGGGGGGACTGCAGCCAAAAGAGGTTAACCTGACATCTTTCGCTTGGACGCTGGCGTCTGGGATTTATTTATTTTTATTTTTTAAATGCGATTGTAACCCTAATGAATAAACTGTACTTATTTACAAGGTCAGAATCGCTTGCGCCAATATCATTCCAGACATTGCCTTTAATTTCAGTACTGTAGCTTCTCAGAATTCTTTGTCATTAATTTTCTATGATACACGGCCATGAATTGATGGTCAAATGTCACCCGACATTCAAGAGGTTAATCATTGGAATTAACATACACCACAGTAATGGATGAAAGTGAACTTTATTGTATTTTGTTGAACTTATGCTAAATTTAGTAGACCAAAAAGAGATTGGTTAAGATCTGCATTCCAAGTTGTCTGCCTCGGTGAACAGTGGGGGTGACCATTCGAAGTGCTTCCTACCAAAGGAGTATTTATAGGAAGCCTGGAAAGAAACAAAATAAATATGAACGATTTTTATCAAAATTAACCTCGCATTGTTATTTGTTACGCACAAAAAATCAAGCCAATGGATTCTAAAGCTGTTTTATAGGTATCGCAACCAGAGTTGATCCAAATATAGTAGTCATACAGATGCATTACTTGCATCTTGCTTTTCTCTTGGGGTAAGAATAATCTCATCGATTTCAATGTTTCAAAGACCCAATCATTATGATTATGACTAAAAGGGATCGAAATGAAAATCTGGTCTCCTTCAACGGAAGGAATCTTCCAAACAGGCCTTCCATTGATATGATTGGTGTAGCTCTAAATGATCAGCTCAGGTACGGGGGCTCCATCGAAGCCAGAGTTAAGCTAGCCTCTCATAAAATTGGACGTACTGTACAGGGCCCGCAGATACTTTAATAGTATACAACTGCTAACCCTGTACAAATCGCAAGGGCGCCCCACGGTTGAATTTGGCAGCAACCTCTGGTCTGGAGCCCCACAATACATAAAAAAAACCCTCGACACTGCAGAAACAGGCGATTCGTTTCATAGATTCCCCCGTCTTAACAAACGGATTGCAATCTTTAGAGCACAGGCGTCGGGTGGGAATGCTGTCCTTGTTCTACCGGTACTTCAATGGAAGATGCTCTGAGTAACTAGCAACGTCTCTTCAAGACCCATGTTCACTCCTTCCTCTCTTCAAAAAGACCCTCCACAAAGTATCTTCACAGATGACATAGGCCCTGAGGGAAACTATTATCCTATGTAAAAAATGTGGGTTAATGTAAAATTGGGTGGGTTAATGTAAAAAGTGTGGGTTAATGTAAAATTGGGTGGGTTAATGTAAAAAGTGTGGGTTAATGTAAAATTGGGTGGGTTAATGTAAAAAGTGTGGGTTAATGTAAAAAAAATAAACCCAGTGAGGCCCACATTATAAAAATGTTTTAAAATATAAGTTAATGAATCAAAATAAATAATGTTTTAAACATTTCCAATGTTCAAATTCGATTAAAGTTTCCATTTGTTGTCCCTTTTTCACTTAAACCAATAAATAGGTGTTAGTGAGACAAAGAATATTTCTTAGTGACACGTCACTGTGGGAACTGTATACGTAATATGCATCGATATTCACAATTTTATTTGTATCAACTCTAATTGCGCAATCTTTATGAATGCCAAAAACTTGCTGTCAAGTTAATATTAATAATTTGTAGGTTGTACCCATGTACAGGAAAATCTTTTTAAAGAGCGCACATTTGAATGTATTTGTAAACACAACGATAGTGGCTTAAATTGGTTTAAAATAGTTTGGAAAATCTGCTCTAAGTCCCCTCTTACCCTGCAATAGTCCTACAATAAGGTACACCCTGCAAAAGCAGTCCATCGGTCAATGCAAGGATCTCTTCAAAATGATTCTACTGTACACGGTCCATAGGGAAACACAAAAAATAGTAATCCGTTGTATTTGCAAATATCCACATAACTGGCAAAAAATAAAACCACGATCCAATATTTTTAGTTCTGTAAAAATCAATAAGAAAAACAAATGGAAAAGAAGAGTGTCAAAACTCAAGCGAAAGTATTACAAAACTAGAAGTATGTGTAATAAAGCTTAAAATGTACTCACGTCTCCCGGCATGTAGAGGTTAGGTCCATATCTTGCTGGCCCCGGAGACACCGGGCCCTTGTCAGAGGGGTTACGCGCCCTCATGGAGTACTTGGGGAATCTGAGATACAAGAAAGTAACAGTAATTTACATTAAGATTTTACTGTGATATTGTGATGGCGGATGTCAAGAGGCTGTAATTAACACAATGTATTATCTCTGATGACAGGTGATAATGAAGAGAGACCGGACAACCGTGCATACTCTTTAGATACTGATAGTTGTCTCGGTTTTATTCTGTTACTCTCCCACAAGAATAATATTTATAACACCTCAGAGGCCCTAGCACACTCGCTCGATAATGATCGACAGGATAACTGTAGAGGCAAGTGCGGAGGGAATGATAAGAAGTTACCGATAGTTATCCTATCGATCGTTATCGAGCGAGTGTGCTAGGGCCTCAGGTGTCCAGCCTATTTTGTTGGAAGGTCAAAATATTTCCACCTTGAAATAAAAACCAAATAAATGTAAAATTTCTGAATGCATCCGAAAACTAAAAACTGTTTCTGAAAGAGGATGAAATACGCTTTAAAATTTTATAATTCAAAATAAACATGTAATTTTTTAAATATATTTTTTTTTAATGCAAACATAAAAAATGGCTCACCTTACATTTTTACAATTACTGGTACGTAATGAAAAAAAAAAAAAAACATGCATATTTTATTAGAAAATTGTATTGTATACCATTATCATCACCTTACATTTTTGTCGTTTCATGAAAAAAAATTCACAAAGTTTCACTTTTTTTTTTCAAATTTCTGTCGGAAACATTGACTTTATAAAGACGTACATTTTAATTCTTTTGTGGTTAAGTTGTAAACTTGAATATATAGCGTGGCGTTTTCTCTTTCCAATACTGTTTAGATCATATTTATCACCATGATGGTAAGGGAGACAGAACGATTTATATGAGACCTAGACGAGTTGTTCCAAAAAGAGAACAAAATTAGCCTAATAGGTTGATACTTAATCGTCATAGGTTTTGAAGTGAAACTTACCCCAACTTGTAAACTTCCATGTCCTTGTGGAAGTAGGCTGCGGGTCCGGGAGAAAGAGGTTTGGGTGGTCGATCCAAACTTGCGCCCCTGCAATGCCCAATCAATATCAAAATAATATTTGGTTACTGTACATCAGTGATAAAGCTGCTGTAGATTGTAGATGATGAAATTTGTGTATTTTTAACCTGTATTTAAGCATATGTGGTAATTCTATTACATTTGATGAACAACAAACCCATTTTAGCTTTTGATAAAATTGTAATCAGCTAACAAGTGTAAAAACATGACCGTTATGCTTGACAGCTGACCACAATTTTACAAAAAGCAGAAAATCAGCGTTTAACGAGGATGGTTAAAATTTATTATTTTTTGACTTTCCTTAAAAAAAATACAGAATAATAAGTATAATAAATATAATAATAAACTTACATGGACCACTGTTGAGCGTCAAACAGGGGCTTGAGTGCGTAGGCATTGGGGCCCGGCCCTAGTGTCTTCAGCGGCTTGGCGAGCTTGTCCCCGAAGCTGTACTCGGGGGCGCGCTTGGTGCGCATGGGGGGGCACTTCTCAGGCTGGTGGGCCCCCGGGCCAGGGTTGTTGAAGGGCCCTAATCACAAGGATATTTAAATAGATTTAATGATTAACCATTTTATAAGTTATATCACGGTAAGGTGAAGGATTAATTATTGACAAATATAAAAACAACTCTCAGTGAAAGTATGAAACAGACGTACAAAATAAAAAGATAACTGTTGCAAATGGGACTCTAATCTTACCGGGACTGACACTCTACCAATAGGATATTTTCACAAACGAGGGATTCTGTTGAAAATGTATGGAATACTTACGCCGTTCTTCCACGTAGCTACTCACAAGCGACCCTACCGCTACCTGTCATACTAATCTGCTAGTGTAGCGCCTAGCGGCGTTTTCAAACACTAATAATAGTATGGAAAACACAGACGAGCGGCGATCGCGTCGCTTGAACGTAGCTCCATGGAGAATGGCGTTAAAGATCATTTTTCTGATTTTAATCACACTACTAAAAATGTTTGGTTTTTTATGTTTTCATTCAAATTTATTGATTTTAAAATCGATAAAAAACCGACAAAACCAAAACACCCGTGATTGGCACGGGCACCAAATACGCATGTCAACAAACAATAAAGTACTACTGTCAGAAGCTGGCCGACGCTCATGACGTCACACGATAGCCCCGCCCCAAAAAATCATTTCAAAAATTTGAAAATTAAACTCGCTAAAATTAGCTCGTAAAATTTAAAATACATTTATTAGTAAGGCCCTTACTCCAAAATGCATCTGTAAAATCTTCATCTACTCATGAAGAATGTGATATTTTTAAATGTAATGTTATTTGAAAGATAATTTTTTTATCATGCAAACGGTGTATGATCCAAAATGTATACTCGTGCAATGGATTGCAGTCTTTGGAGCATAGATGAACGCTGTCATTATTCAACCGGTATTTCAAAAGAAGATGCTCTGGGGAACTAGCATCACTGATCCCTGCGGCACTGGTGCATAATTAGGAAACATGCCAAACGCACACCAAACATCTGTACACAGTTGATATTCGTCATATGAGAATGCGCTGCTTCTGTGGCTTGTTGTTGTGCTCAACTGCTTGGTGGTGGAATTACAGGACTCTGTGTTTAGACCTTTCTACAATATGGGTCTCTTTAACCGCTTGGACACATAAGCTTGTTTTCACGATAATTTAACATAGGTAGACATAGGAATGACGTATGTCCCGTACCTGAGTTATTAAGACACATATTGTAGGGAGCATACACCTTCCTTTACAGGCCATCCTCCCAACACTCCCAAAGACGATATTGGTTGTGAAAGAAAGTATTTTCCTCAGGGCCTCCTGTAGCCCTAGCACACTCGATCGATAACGATTGAAAGTTATCAGTTGATAGGATAACTTTCGGTAACTTCTCATCGTTCCCTAGGACAACTGCAGATGGCTAACATACAAACAACAGTTGATGTCGAATATATTGTCATTGTGAACTGTCACTTATTTGATTTGTAGTCATGCTAGGGAACGATGAGAAGTTATCGAAAGTTATCCTATCAATCGTTAATAATCAAAATAAACTCACTGAGTCCGGTTTTGAGTCCAAAGCTCCAAGCTGGTTCTGTGACATTTCCATGTTGGGTTACCTTCTTCAGGGCATAGGCTGGACCTGGTCCAATCTACAAAGTAGTATATAATGTTCAGTGTACTGCCAAGGGCGTCGCCAGCCGATAGCCCAGGGAGAGGGGGGGGGGGGGGGGGCAAATTGATATGGAGAATGAGAAAAGTATGAATTGTAGGTAAAGTCGAGAGCACATGAAGCTTTTAATTTATAATACGAGCCTTACATCTACGGCGATTGTAATAAACGATACAGAGTCCAATATGTAAAGCTACACGAGCTCTTGTACAATAAATAAAACTAGTAAATAATTTAGGTATTATTTATTAGAAAAATTCAATAAAAATAATTTGGGAGTTTGATTTTGAATAAGTGTACAGTGGATTTTTTTTGTAATTATCAGATTTTAATATAAGGGTCGACAAAGATTAGATAAATAAAACATAATTTTCAGGGGGTTTTTTGTAAACTTCTCGACCACTTTATTATAAAAATCTTCTAAGTTTCCATGAATAAGTTTTCTGTATACACTAATCATGGCCAGAAATTTTTTAGAATCTCTAGGGGGGGGGGCCTTGTGTACTGCCTATTACAGACAGACAATCCTCATAAAACTGATGGAAACCGAATGTAATTCAAATGAAATGTCAACAAAAACACAGCATTCTCATTATTTAAAAAAAAATTTAAATGTACATTTACAACTTGCACCCTTGAGATTACTTTGCACAAAAACGGCTGATAAACATAGATTACACATATAACATTTGAGATTTTCGAATTAATCGAGAATTTGATTTAAAAAAGAAATATTCCGGTTGTGTCTGGTTATTCCCTCTTAAGAGAACTCATGGTTGACATTTGTCACATGTGAATGTGTCATTTCTATAACTCGTTCTTGAGTTCAACAGCTCGGCTGTGGAACGATTTCAAGGCCCGTGTTTACTCCTACCTCTCCACTCCTATCCCCAAAGATGACCTAGTCCCTGAAGTAAGTTATTTTCCTTATAAACCCCTGTGTGGGGTTCATGTTTAAAAAAATAAATTTAACTCCATGGTGGTATACGTCCTCTAGGATTGTGAGGTGAATTGGGAGACCTTGATCTCTCACAATGTATTATGGTTACAAACTAAGAGTATGGATATTAGAGAGACGGCATGTGAAGTGTGCCCGCGCGCTCCAAGTGTGCCTTTTCGAGAATTTTACCCAAACGGCTTATATTGGCTGCTGGTTTTTGGCCGTTTAATATGTTCCGACATTTTTACGACAGCAGGCATTTTACATGGTGACAGGCAGTGTCAGCCGTGTGGGTAAAATTCTCGAAAAGGCACACTTGTAGCGCGCGGGCACACTTCACATGCCGTCTCTCTAATATCCATACTCTTAGGTTACAAAGAAACATGTCTCGGTAATGATTAAAAAAAAAATTGCGATTTAAGTGGTTAAACTCCTTTTACCAATTTAGCGCCAGTTCCTCCTCTTATACCAAAAGAGTATTGTGGATTCCTCCTTTTTGTAGCATCGTGACCAGTGTACCCTGTTATTGGTGGCAGCAGATAGTTACCTGGCCCAGGACCTGTCGTATTCCAACAAAAAATAAAATAAAGTATTTCTAAGCTATAAAAATGTATTACATAGTTATAAGATTGTATTCTAGAGCACACAATGATGTGAGCTAATATAAGAAAGATGTCAATATCCATCAAGCTCTAGAAAACATTAACAACTTGTGCATCTCAAAAATATATAGGTAAACTTGATACGTACCTATTTGATTTTCCCAAAAAAAAAAAGCATTTTATGTACAAACATAGGTAAGTATGCGAAGATTTAACAATAAACATCTGCTGTCAGTTTAATGGATACCCCTATCTTAACAAATATACTGTAACCTCTATAGCTTAGGCGTGAGGTGGGAACGCTGCCCTTGTTCTTCTTTTATTTCAATAGAAGATGCTCCGCAAGGAAGTAGCGTCATAGTGTCTCCTTCACCGGTGCATAGTCGGGAAACACACTAATATTATCACAAGAGAAAGGGACATTTTTACGACTCAGTACACATTTATTTGTGTACAACAGCTCAGCTGTGGAATGGTTTGCCGGCATCTGTATTTCCTCTCTCCAACAACATGGGTCTCTTCAACACTGACTCTTATGCAGTTCTTCCATGAAGCTTCGTTCAAGCAACGCGATCGCCGCTCGTCTGTATTTTCCATACTATTATTAGTGTTTGAAAACGCCACTAGGCGCTACACTAGCAAAATAGTATGACAGGTAGCGGTAGTGTCACTTGTAAGTAGCTACATGGAAGAACAGTGTTATTCACTCCTTCCTCTCCTCAAAAACACCCTACACACAGCATCTTCAAAAAAATTTCCATCGCTGAGGGAAATTGTCTTTCTCGAGGCCTCCTGTGAGGAGTTGATGTAAAAAACTAAATTTAAACAAGTTTTCATTACAAATAATATTTTTCTCTTTTTGGTGAGGATTTTTCGTTGACCATTGTTAATTGCAATTTAGTTGGGAAAATGGAGGTTCTACAATATATATGAATAAGTTTGAGGTAAATGTTTACTACTCCGCTTACCGGATAATACGGAGTTCGAATTTCGATACACGGATACGCACGGATAATACGGAGAGGAACATTTCCTTTGCCGCCATTTCTTTGGATTTGATATTTGCGATTTTTTCAATCTAAATACGCACGAATTACTTAGGTTACCCAGCCTAAGAACCTAATAACCTATTTTGTGCACGTAAATAGTTGTATATTGTAGTAATTGAAGTTGTATAAGTCCCGTTTCACTTGGCCACATTATAAAATTGAAATATAAAATGCATGTTTTTTCGTCTCCCCCGACATAAATACTCAATTTTCGTAATAATAAAGCAAAATCCAACTGTTTGAATAAAAAATATTCCGTATTAACCAGTAGGCGGAGTATGAAACTATTAATAAGTTTGATAAATTTCAACTGGAGATAAGGAAAATTCTTCTTACTTTGGGCTCTTTCCTACATTATGTATTCTTCGATTAATTGTCTCATCTGTGGTTACTTTGTTTCTTATAGCAAAATATTTAAATAAATCTTACTATATAAAATAATATAAATCACATACCTAGTGGTTTCCCCATTTTATTTTTGTTTTTTAAAGCGTTTTGTTATTTCAATAGTTACACAGATAATTTTGAGCCGAAACTGATGTTTTTGGGTTTTTATTAATTTATAATTTTTTCATTTATCCATTTTTTTAAATGTTTTTTTGTATTTTTCTCCACACCGCCAAAAACTCAACCTGCTCTATTACAAATATTTTCCAACTGATAAAAAAACATTGTTTAGTTTCTTTTATTCAAAAGAAACAAAATCAGATTTAAAAAGAGAATTCTTTTTCTTTCAGTTTTATATTGGAAAAAATTACATTTTGTGCTTACCTACTGATGGCTTGATATTCTTTCAGTAGGTACCTAAAGAAACTTGTGGACATAACATAAATAATGTATCTACAAAGTAAATAATATTGAAAAATTAATTAAATTACCGAAAGTTAAGATGCTCAAAATGGCATTGTTCATGTCTATTTTAAACAGACCTAACCCAACAGTGTTATATCAATTTTTTATTACCTCCTTTTGGCTGATTCCAACATATACTCAATCTGTTGGGTTAGGCTATGAGGGAAATCCAAAATGTTACTGCCTCCGCTTACGAGGCAACTAAAAACTCGCTATCCTCTGTATGTAAATATGATGGTCCGCACACTACACAACTTCTCAAAAACCCGTTGTCCATGGCAATGCAGGCAGTGACTCGCGAATCGACATGCCAGTTGCGTGACATGACAGCTGATTGTTCTTCGTCTATGGTTAAACAAGTTGAGATAATTATTGAAATCGTAAAATTTAATAGAAAGTTTGGTTGGAAACCAAAGTAACAAGTCAGTTTTAGTTTGGTTTCAGTCTCTTCAGTGAGCGGATCGCCTTACTGCGAATAAATCGACATAGCCACGCAGAAATCTTATTTTATTTTCGATTATATTTTGCAACCGGTAACACCAATGTAACAAATTTATGCACAACATTTACGCATTTATACAGTACACACATAACCATAAAAGTATTAATAATTATATTTAAATATATTATATTTTATATTAAATGCTTTTGCATAAATATAATATTATGATACATATAATTATTTTTCCTGATTCCACGAGAATTGATCCTCGAATATTGCCGAGGGACAGTTGGTTTAGGGAAAATACGGTATACATATTTACACAAAATATAACTAATTGTCTCCGAAGGGGTGTGCAGAGAGGATGCACCGCTGAATAACAAAAGTATAAAACATATGTTCATTCTGTTAAGTGTCCGATGACACCGTGTGGACTGTAAAACTAAATTATGTGGCGAAATTACGAGTGTATAAGATTGTGTTTTTAAATCGACAAGGGGGGAAGGAAAACGATAGGAATGGCCCTTACCTTGATGATGAGGTGACAGCTCCCAGTTCTTCTTTACGATCACTTTCCAATGATGATGACCCGATGGTCTTCACGACAATTATAATATATTTATATTATTGTTATTTGCGAGATGTGCGAAATGCTTGTACAAGCTTGGTCGAGTTTTTCAAGATAACAACTGAATGTTTTTATTCAAAAAAAGGAAGTGCAAAAGTGTTCTTTTTTCAAGTGTTTTAAATCATCTTCTTTGCTTCTTGGGTAAGGGCCTTGATGTGAAAGGAAGGGAATCACAAGGAAGGAATATTTGGTAAGGAACATGGGTATAATGGATTAATGTCCTAAAGTTATTTCAACACTAAACATTCCGCCGGCCTTGAGAAAATGTGATAATTTTCTCAATAATTGTGCATCAACGACACGAAAGAAAAAGAAAGCAAAAAGAAAACGACAACAAACAAAATTAAATGGTAGAATTAATAACGAAATTAAAATTATAAACTAAGCAAAACAGATATTTAATCGATAGGTAGTTGATACAGTTTTACCACGGGACGTTTAAAAATACCCTGGGGAGTACATACCGAAACGACACGGATAATTCCATCAGCGCCGGGAAATAGTTCAACGACTCGTCCGACAGGCCATCGCATGGGGGCTGATTGCGAATCATCAATCATAACTAGGTCGTCAACTTTCAAATTAGGGTTTGTCGTAGCCCACTTGTTTCGTTGTTGAAGAGTGTGTAGATATTCTTTCCGCCACCGATTCCAAAAATGTTGAGACATTTGTTTCAATAGTTGCCAACGCGATAAACGATTCATTGGTACATCCACAAAATCTTCTTCAAGAACAGAAACGAGAGGAGCCCCAATCAAAAAATGGGCAGGAGTTAACGGGTCCATTTCAGATGGATCCGGCGATAGCGCTCCAATGGGTCGCGAATTTAAAATTGCTTCGACGCGAGTCAGAACTGTGGTTAGTTCTTCAAAGGTGAGGATTTGATCTCCCACAACCCTTTTCAAATGGTGTTTGGTTGACTTAATTCCAGCCTCCGACAATCCGTTGAAATGAGGTGCGGAGGGAGGATTAAAGTGCCAGGTAATCGAACGAGTGACAGTTGCATCCACAATTTTGTCGTTGTTTTCGGGTGCATTTAAGAATTTCGACAGACCAGTATGATATCTATTGGTCCCAATAAAGTTGCTGCCGCAATCGCTGTAAAGGTTCTGACATACACCGCGACGAGAGATAAATCTATCTAATGCTGCGACAAATGCTTCAGTAGATAGATCTGAAACTAACTCTAGATGAACGGCTTTGGTCGATAAACAAACATAAAGACATAAATAAGCCTTATAAGTTTTGGCGCCGCGTCGTTTACTCTCGCGCACTAAAAAAGGACCTCCATAATCCGTTCCGACATTCAAAAATGGACGACCTTCTCGAAAGCGAGAAGCGGGTAAGTTACCCATCATGGGTGAACTTCCACGCGGGTTATTTTTAAAACAAACAATGCATTTGCTCAGACGATGTCGAATTACGTTACGAGCCGAAATTATCCAATATTTTGATGATATTATGGATTGCAATGCACGCGGACCTGGATGTAAGTACATACGATGGTAATGGTCTATTATTAAAGTTGTCAAATGACATTGCTTCGGTAAAATAATAGGATGTCGAGCATTTTCCGAGACCTGTGCATAACGAATACGACCACCGACTCTTAAAATTCCATTTTCATCGATAAATGGAGCGAGTTTTTGAAGTTGTGTCGAACAAACATGATGCGAATGTATATTGTCTATATCTTGTTGAAAATAAATAGTTTGAACGAGCTTAATGCAACATGCCAAAGATAAATTATTTTCTTTTAAAGAGAGTGGGGAAAATACGTTGAAAGTGCCAATTGATTTCGAACGCAATTTATTAATAAATCGACGACACCAAGATATAACACGTAATAATTTCGATAATGAAGAAAATTTCAGTAGAAACTCTTGGTCACAAGTTGACACATTCGTTACGAATGAGATCAAGTTTTTCGATTTGTATTCTGGTAGTTGTTCTGCGGGAATAGTTTGAGGTTTAACTAGTAACCATTCTTCCAAAGGTGATGATAGAAAGTTAGGTCCGTACCACCATAACGATGCGTCAGCGATTTCATTTGGAAAAACTCCTCGTGATCCCAAGTCCGCGGGATTATCTTGCGAGGAAATATGATACCAATGTTCATACGGTATATTTTCAATTATAGCTTCAACACGATTTGCTATAAAAGTTTGCAAAAGAAACGAAGGTGTCTTCAACCATGCCAATACAATGGTCGAATCCGTGAAAGCGATGATTCTTTCTATTTGAAGTCTATCTTTGTATATTTCTTTACAATAAGTCAACAAATTTGCCAATAAAACTGCTCCAAGCAACTCCAATCGTGGGATAGATGTCACTTTGATGGGTGCAACCCTTGACTTAGCCAACAAAATATGGCTCGATATTTCTTTGTTGTTAATTACAACTAAATATACAATTCCACAATATCCTCTTTCAGAGGCATCTGAAAATCCAACAAGTATACAACGACTTTGTGGACATGTTTTAACATAGCGATCAATTCTTAGATTGGCGAGGGATGGAAGTTCTGTTATGTATTTCTTCCATTTCAAATTCATTTCTGAAGGAATTTCATCATCCCAACCAATTTGAATTTTCCACAAGTTTTGCATGAAACATTTAGCAATAAAAACGACAGGATTAATAAAACCTAGTGGATCATATAAACGTGCAATTGTGGATAACATTGTGCGTTTGGTACAGTGGCCATTAACAACATTATTAATTTTATATGTAAATGTATCAAGCGAAGGGATCCATTGAATTCCTAATATATTAATATTTTTCTTATCAGCATCCAATTCAAAAGTTAAGGGTACTTCCAGGTAACTGACAGGAATGTCTTTTAGTACTTCAGGACAATTACTAGACCATTTTCGTAATTCAAAACCACCTTTTTGAAGTAATGCAATTAATTCCACTATACGATGTCGAGCGCTTTCCAAAGTTTGCGCACCACTGATAATGTCATCAACATAGGTATTGTCAATTAATGTGCTAGCAGCCTCTGGGTAATTCAATTTTTCAGCATTTGCTAGTTCATGGAGTGTACGGATAGCGAGGAACGGTGCAGATGAAGTGCCGTATGTAACTGTCTGAAGTTCGAATTCCTTTAAAGGATGACTAGGCGATTCTCGCCACAAAATACGTTGGAAACGGCGAGAGTTCTTATCCATGAGTATTTGTCGATACATTTGACGTATGTCAGCGGTAAAAACGATTTTGTGTATTCGAAAATTACACATCAATTCGACGATGTCCTTTTGTAATTTGGGACCGACCAAAAGTATGTCGTTCAATGACATACCCGATGACGTTTTAGCACTTGCATCAAAAACAACCCTTAAGCAAGTGGTAGAACTCGTCTCCTTTATTATTCCATGATGAGGTATGAAGTAATTACCAACAATTGGCGATTGAGATGGTATTTCCATCATGTGTCCTAACGATAAGTATTCTCTCATGAACGAAATATATTGGGATTTAAAATCAGGATTTCGATCCAGTCTCCTTTCTAAATGCGTGAGACGTGACAATGCTGTGTCATATGATTTTCCCAATTTCTCCGGGGTTTCCTTAAATGGTAATGATACAACGTACCTCCCATCTTTGTTACGGTAGGTATTTTCAACATATAATTGTTCACAACGAAGTTCATCAGGCGATTGAATTTTCTTCAAAAGAGGAACGTTTTCGATTTCCCAGAAACATTTAAGTTTTTCATCTATTGATTCCTCCATTGAAGTGAAAAATGAGTTAATAGAATGATTTGATGGTTTGACATTTCCCATCAAAACCCAACCTAATTTGGTTTCAATGGCTACAGGTTCATTTTGATTGCCAATTAATTTACCTGAGCACAATAGCGACGCAAAGATATCACTTCCGAATAGGATATCAATTTCTGAAGGTATGTAGAATGTAGGGTCTCCCAATTGGAGTCCTGCGATGTGTGACCAATCATGCTCGACGATACGAGATGACGGCATATTTGAACAAATGTTATTCAAAATAAGAAAATCTGTCGTAATACCAGATTCCTTCGAGGCGACGGGACGAAATTGTGTTTTTATTAATCCGTTGGAATTAATTGTAGGAATGTTACCAATACCTAGCACTGCAAGTGACTGCTTCTTTTGACGAGGCAAACCTAAGCGTTTGACGCAATTCTCCGAAATGAAATTAGCCTGGCTGGCGCTATCGAGCAAAACTCTAGCCTTTTTGAAAACGCCATTTTTGTCCAATATTTCAACATAGGCTGTAGATAACAACACCGATGTGTTAGTTTTATTGTAAACCGTTGTCAAAGCAATTGGTTCCGACGAATTTTCTTGAGGTTCTGGATTTTCCAACATTTTCTTTGGAAAATGCAACAGGGTATGATGTCTTGCTTGACAATGCTTGCAAGAAAAGCGAGATTGACAATTTTTCGCATTATGTCTCCCTTGGACCAAACAATTAAGGCATAGATTATGTTCTTTTACGAATGAGTATCTATCCTTTGCAGAAAGGTTTAAAAATTTGTCACATTTATGAAGAGCATGTGGCGATTTGCAAGCAAGACACTTGATTTCAATATTCGATACAAACGAATTAACATTACTATTATTGCTCGAACGACTTTTAAAATTATAGGCCTTCGATGGAACTTTATTAACATTTTCCTTTTGTGTCATATGTTCCGGAATAATACCTGACGCCATTTCCTTAGCAAAGCATTGTCCCTCCAAAAACTGCAATAGTAGATCGAATGAAGGAATTTTTTCCGACTTATGTTGTAACTCAAAATCAATACGCAATTCTTTTGGTAATTTGCGTAGAACAATATGTAACAATATGAAACTCCATTCACGTACCGGAAAATTTAAAACTTCCAAAGCGGCAATGTTTTCTTTCAGCATTGAAATAAATTGCCTCAAATTGTCATGAGCCTTTACGGGCTGGGATGACAAAATTACCTCCACGTGTATATCAGCCATTAGGCGTACATTATCATACCTCGTCTTTAGAATATGATAAGCAATAAAGTAATTTCCTTCCGAAATCGGCAAATGCTTCACGCAAATTAGTGCCTCACCAGTGAGACTACTTAATAAATATTGCATTTTTTGAACGGAATTTAATGAATTATTTGAATGAATTAACGAGTCAAAAGTGTTAATAAAATTCATCCATTCTGTTGAAATTCCAGAAAAGACTATCAAATTCAACTTAGGTAACGAAACATTAGTCAAATTATAGTTCATTGTTTTATTGTCGATTGCAACTGTTGATTTTTCAGGAAACAGTTGGTTAAAATATGATTGTATTTCGTAATACATATTTTGTATCTCCGAATATTTCGATTGTAATACCGTTATATCAGCCTCATTCTTTTTTGTAGCTTCCAGAGATATATGAGCCTGAATAAAGTTTTCTCGTACAGTTACGAGATCTGTGTAACGTATTTTAAAAGCATCTTTGTCAAACAAATTCGTTGTTTGAATTGCTTTCAAAGCAGACGCACGAATACTCTCCATATCCAGCACTGACAATCTATATTTAATTGAATTGGATGCCATTTTTGAATATTTAAAACCAAAAAATATTCAAACCAAACAAAAAAACAATAACAAAACTGCGTAAAAACTGTCACTTTTTACAGCACCTTGACAACGAAATCATAAACAAACTTCACTGCGCATCTATGGAAGTAGAGCTCTACGTTACCATCAGTTACCATTAACAGGGCTCTACGTTACCGACGATTGGTTTATTTATAATTAACAGGGCTCTACGTTACCGACGCGACTTCAAACTGATGCCTACTTATCGAATGCTACCGGAATTGCAAACAAATCATGTCAATATGATTAATTAATTAATTATTAATCTTTATGCGTAATAATGAATTATTGTTGAAATAGCTTTACGACAGGAACGGAATTGAAAGGATGCGAGTTTAAAAACACAATCATTTGAATTGAAACGATATTCAATTTGGCGAATTTTTTGCTAAAAAACAACAATATGTAATTTAGCGGGAATGTGATTTATATCCGGCTCGAAGGACCAAAATGTTAAGTGTCCGATGACACCGTGTGGACTGTAAAACTAAATTATGTGGCGAAATTACGAGTGTATAAGATTGTGTTTTTAAATCGACAAGGGGGGAAGGAAAACGATAGGAATGGCCCTTACCTTGATGATGAGGTGACAGCTCCCAGTTCTTCTTTACGATCACTTTCCAATGATGATGACCCGATGGTCTTCACGACAATTATAATATATTTATATTATTGTTATTTGCGAGATGTGCGAAATGCTTGTACAAGCTTGGTCGAGTTTTTCAAGATAACAACTGAATGTTTTTATTCAAAAAAAGGAAGTGCAAAAGTGTTCTTTTTTCAAGTGTTTTAAATCATCTTCTTTGCTTCTTGGGTAAGGGCCTTGATGTGAAAGGAAGGGAATCACAAGGAAGGAATATTTGGTAAGGAACATGGGTATAATGGATTAATGTCCTAAAGTTATTTCAACACTAAACACATTCAAACGCATCAAGGAGAAAAGTACTTTTCTATATTATCTTACTAATATTATAAATGCGAAAGTTTGTACGGATGTATGTATGTTTGTTACTCTTTCACGCAAAAACTACTGAATGGATTTTAATGAAACTTTACATTAATATAACTCATATGTCAGAATAACATATAGGCTTTATAAAGCTAGCTATTTTCAATAGATTATAAATAATAATCATTGTTTAATAGAAAATGTCAAAACATGATAATAACATTTTGCAAAACAATCAAATTTCATTTAAATCAAAATTCTATTTTAGAAAATTAGTGAATTTATTTGAAGTACTCGCTTAATACTTTGAATCGAATCAAGAATTTTTGTATAAACATAGAAGGGATCTAGGAAAAGAAAATAGGCTAATAGAAATACTAATCCTGCGCAGACAAAGTCGCGGGCAGAAGCTTGTATTGTATAAATATACCAGTGTTTAAGTACAAAAATCGACACTGTAAATAAATTTGTTTGATATCCATACCAACTTATTTATTAAAGGTATTGTTGAAGTTGATTTTAGGTTTTAAATTGGTAAATAATGCACAAAAAATTAATAATTTATAATTTTGATTAGCCAACTGTCAGAGGATCAACTGTCGGATCTTCATTTTTCATGTAAAATGTTCTTCGTCAAATACAAGTATGATGCTTATTAAATATTAAAATAGTATTGCAAATGTCCGTAATGCTATTTCAAATTTCTTCTTGATTCCTTTCCTGGAGTCCTTTTAATGTTGAAATCTGAAAACATAAAAAAAGCAAGGATAATTTTTTTTTTAAATGTTACAATTATATTTAATTATCTGAACTCATTTCATCTTCATCTCTCTATCCGGTTGGGGACCAATCGCTTCAATGCAGTGCCTCCAGGCATCCCTGTCCCGTGCTACTCAGAAGCATCTATCCATAAAAGAAAAGTCCTCTTCTTGCACAGCCCCTGGAATTGCTTTGCTCGCTCCTAGTATTTTGTGTGTGCATAATAAAATATTTTTAAAACCTCTCTTAGAAGCAGTTTTTCCTTTTCAACTGCTTTTCTCAAAAGCATCTTGGCTCTCTCCAGTAACTCATCTTTTTCGTTTATTGTTCTTTTGTAAGCATCAGTTTCTCGTCTCAGTTCATCGAGTATCTGAAAAAACAAATTTAAATTTAATTTTATACAAATCAGAGGCAGATTTGAATCAGTGTCCTGGACTTGAGGTGGTTTTGATTTACGCAACTCTTCGATTCTTTTACCAGTATCTACCACTCTGAGGTGCAGAGATATGCAAGTATCCGATATGCCCGTCGTAGCTCAATTCAGAAGAACCGCATTGCCAACCATCATTGTTGAATTCTAGAAACGTCAAAACTAGAATGCTTTCATAACCTCACCCACATCCAAACATTTGCTGTAGCTTCAAAATTATATCCTGACATACTTTGTTGAATGCTTTGTTCCTGGTATTGATCTAAAGCACATGCATTGTTACAAAATTTCTGACACAAGTGGCGCCATTTTTAAAGTCTCAATGACTTGAACTGCAACAACCTCTCTTGGTTGGTCACGGACATAAATGAACCAACACTGTCACGGAGGACCGACTTCGCCGACAAGTTTACAAAATGTTTGACAACCCATGCGTATGCACGAATCTCCATGCAGATACGAGTATTGAATACTCGCATATAAATGACATAAATTCAGAGATTCAACTGAGGTTTTTGACACATTGGAATCTTAATACGTAGTTTTGCATCGTTAAAAATATTCAGAGTTTTATACTTTTTCATTAGAAGTGTGAACAGGACTTCTTTTCAATTTTCCAGAACCCATCAACAGGCGCTTATTTTCTGCTTGCAGACCTCCGATCAGACCTAGAAGCAAAAAAAAACACATTATTATTTCAGAAAAAATATAACCATTCCATTATTATGATTTTTTTAAACAATTTAAAAGATTTATTCACTTTTTATTTTTGACCGTTACCGGCTTCAGCCTGTCATGGCCATCTTTAGCAGCTTGAAGATGAGAATTTACAAAAATATACATTTGCAGTAGTATATAGTGGCGATTTCATATCAATAATAGTTCGAAGCCTGGGTCTTTTGTTTCTATTAAAAACAATAGAAAAAGTTATTGAAATATTTACCTCTCAATGTGAGTATAGTACGCTCTAGATCAGCTGTTCTCTTGGCCTGAGAAACCGAGCTGGTTTTGGTAGCAGTCACATCCAATACAGGTTGCTCAATGTTCCTCGAAAGTATTTGGCTATTTTCTTCTTTGAGCAACTTCACATAGCTAAAGAAAATAAAATTATTATATATTTTTTTTAAATGTCAAACCGTTTCCACTACAACTCAAGAAAGTGGCATTTCAACACTCCTTTCAAAAGCCATTAAAAAGTTATCCTTTTTTTTTAAACAGCCTGTAACCTAACCTGACATAACCTATTTAACCAATCCTATTATTTTTTCATCACTTTTTAATGACTTTTCAAAGGAGGTGATGAAGTTGCATGTTGTCGAGTTGTCTGTTGTTGAGACGCCAGTGGTATTATGACATCCCCAACTAGGGTATGTTGTGAGGCTGGAGGGGGTGGGGAGGGGAAGGAGATGGGAAGACAGGTTGGAAAATACCTGGTTAAATTGCAATTAGATATGAAATTAAACAATTTTTTTCACTTTGTTCCACTTGTTTATTTATACCAGGACCGGTTTCGTCCTACTATGGACATTTTCAGACTGGTAGTTGAAATTCTTATGCTACGGAATTTATACAAACTTAGGCAGGGGCGCACAACATTGTCTCTATATGATGAATGTTTCTATTTTGTTAATTTAAGGTATTATCAGTTATTTTGTTAAGTTAAGATACATATAGATAATTATAAAGTTTATTATTAAAATAATGAATGATATTACATAGTAAAAGGTTATTTTTAATTGACATGAATCTATATGAATTTATATAATTGAAAAGGTCTGTGATCACTGATATTTTATTTTGGTAATGTTGGGATATTCCCACCTAGTTGCTTAGGGCTTCATTAACAAATATTGATAGCCCTATGGTAATTATTGTTATTAGGGTTTTACATATATTTGGGTTTATACATTTTTAATTACATACTTAAATTACACCACTGCTCTCTGAAGTAAAATTATTCTAAGTGAATTATAATGGATATATTAATGGTATCAGCAGTATCAACCCGTATAAAAGAACATTTCGCCAGTTGGGTTAATCAAAAAGGGGAATTATCGAATGTCGCCATGCATTTATTAGAAAACCGACATACTTTTGATAAAGATATAGATGTCAAAATCCTTCATGTTTGTAACAAAGGAGCAAAATTAGATAGATTAGAGTCACTAGAAATTAATCGCCTAACAAAGAAAATTGATCTTAAATATGTCATGAATAAACAGTTGGAACATAATGCTCAATCACCATTAATATATCCATTATAATTCACTTAGAATAATTTTACTTCAGAGAGCAGTGGTGTAATTTAAGTATGTAATTAAAAATGTATAAACCCAAATATATGTAAAACCCTAATAACAATAATTACCATAGGGCTATCAATATTTGTTAATTAAGCCCTAAGCAACAAGGAGGGAATATCCCAACATTACCAAAATAAAATATCAGTGATCACAGACCTTTTCAATTATATAAATTCATATAGATTCATGTCAATTAAAAATAACCTTTTACTATGTATCATCATTCATAATTTTAATAATAAACTTTATAATTATCTATATGTATCTTAACTTAACAAAATAACTGATCATACCTTAAATTAACAAAATAGAAACATTCATCATATAGAGACAATGTTGTGCGCCCCTGCCTATGTTTGTATAAATTCCGTAGCATAAGAATTTCAACTACCAGTCTGAAAATGTCCGTAGTAGGACGAAACCGGTCCTGGTGTAAATAAACAAGTGGAACAAAGTTAAAAAAATTGTTTAATTTCATATCTAATACAATGGAATTCCACCATGAATTAACAGTTAAAAAACTAGACTCATTAAATTGCAATTGACTGATCTAATATGTTTACATAAAATTATTAACGGCCATCTTGATACTACATTATGTCTTATCAATATTGAAATAAATGTCCCCAACCCCCATTGTTTAAGACGCCATAACATTTTTCACCTGAATACATTTAAAAATAATATCGTCTACTTCAGCCCTCAGACCCAGATATGTCGACTATATAACAAGATAGAGTGTGCTGAAGTAGATATTTTTGTTGATAAATTGCACAGATTCAGAAAAAAAGTTCTTGCACTGTTAAAATTATATTGTGTCAATTGTCTCTTATGCATGCCTCTCATGTTTCTTATGCCTCTTGCCACTCATTGTAATGTATTACTTGAGTGAGCTTATATATAAAAAAAAATTGTGATGTTTACTTTCCTAATTGTATGTGTCTGTATTTAATTGTATGTAATTGTAGATTTATTTAATTTATCTGTATTTAATCATAGATTTTTGTTATTGTATATTAACTGAGTTTTATAACTGGATTGGTCTCACACAAGTGAGAACATCTGTAAAACCCAATATAAATAAATAAATAATAACATTAAGATCGACTTTCTACTACCTACTCTGGAACATTTGATTAGCGAAAAAGACTTTAATTATTATATCACAAACTTTTTTTTAATAAAAAACAAAACACTTAGAACTTTTAATGGTGATTGATTACAATCAGCTCGGATGGCTTATTTAGCAGGCGGTAGGAATGATTCTGGGCCCTGACCTTGAGGTTGCAATCGTATTTATCTAAGTCTCATTCCCTGCATTATTGTCAGCTTTATTTATTACCAGTGCCATCTATTTGTAAATCTATCTTAAACTAGTATTTAGGATATCACAGGTATAGTTAATAAATAATAAATATTACTTCTCCAAGTGTTCCTTCTGCAGCCGGTTCCTTCGGCAGCAGAGATTCTCCCCCTCACTTCCATCCGGCTCCAGCCTCCTCCCCAAGTTGACGAGTTGCCCATACAATATTTCTGACTCCAATTTGAGATTGCGTTTCGCGAGGAAAGAGTTCTGCTCCAGAAGACGCTCATACTCTGATACTAGAACGTCTTTTCCCTTGAATAAAAAAAAAAAAGTATACATATATTAGAAAATAATTTCTCTCAGGGCCTATCAAAGTAAAAAGAAATTTCTTAGGAAATTTAATATTCAAACACATTGTTATTTTGTAACACTTTGCAAGATAACTTTTCTTTGGTATTTTCGAAATGTATCTACATATCACAGAAGTAATTTATTAGACTTTAATAATAATAAAAAAACTCAAATTTGGGAGTCAATTATAACCCCACATTTGAATCTCTTAAAATTTGTTCTAAAATCGGTGTTGCCATAGGAATTAAATATTATAGTTCCTTTTTATAAATTTTCAAAACCTTCTAGACGCACTGCAAACTAATGCAAAAATAATGTTAAGAAAACATATTTTAACGGATAGAACTTCCTTTTAGCTTGACTTTGACAGCATAATATTATAAAGCATGCAATGGTAACAGAATGTAAAATCCGGCTCGAAGAACCAAAAATGTAACAAACATAATTAATTGTCCAGCTCCAAATTCTATCATCTTTATTTTTAATCACAGAAATATCTTCAAGGGATGAGGAAGTATATTACTGCACCCCGGCCAATTGATTCTCTTTGTGGTTTCAGAGGGGTCTATATACACAAATATATTCAAGCAATACTGAACCTTATCGGCCAACTCCAGAGAAGTGATTCTCCTCTGCTGAGCCTCCAGCCTCTCCATGAGCGATCCCTGCGTGACGGTTCCCTCCAGCTTCCCCCTCAGCCCCCTCACTTCCTCCTCCAATCTCTCTTTGTCCCTCAGGAGTAGCTCCAGATGGTTGTCATAGTCACCGGTGACAGTTGATGGCGTTGGACCATCAGTAGCTGACAATTTTAAACAATACATTCGTATAAATAACAAACTTCTCATCTTTTAGTGTACACAGATATACAAATATTCTCTTTAACCACTTGGGCACATAAGCTTGTTTTCACGACAATTCAACGTAGGTAGACATAGGAATGACGTATGCCCCGGACCTGAGTCATTAATATCTCTTATCGTTCTAGAATCTAGATTTAGACACTAATAGATACCTATCTCTTTCATTGATAGTTAAAAGGATACATCAAAGGTTTATAGCTTATGGTGGAAAGAGAAAAATCTGGGTAATTTTTATGACACCAGAGCTTGTTATTGAAGAGTTTTCACTGCTTCATAATCTTTTTTTTATCATATGAATATCTCACGTAAGTTTCAATTGTGTGAAGCCAGAGGAACTATGGCATCCAAAATTGGGGTATGTTGCGAGGTTGAAGGTTATGGAGAAGAGGAGGAGATAGGAAGAGAAAGGTGGGGAAGTTCCTGGCTATTCGGTTCTGGTCATATTGCTCGCTAGTGCATTACATTTTCATTCTTCAATAAAAAAATGTCTTACTTCTAGAAGTTTTAGACAGCCTTGAATCCAAGAGTCGCTTTTCTTTCTCAATTCTTTGAATGGTGGCCCGAGCTGCCTCCAGATGTCTGTCCATTCGCTCCAACTGGGCAGACTTCTCCTCAAATCTCTGCTTCCATCTCTCTGATGTCTCCTGCCATCTGTTGGTTGAAAACAGAAAAAGAAATCAAATATTGAACCAATATTAATAATATTCAAAGGACATGAAGTAGAGAAAAGTAGAAAGACAAATAAAATGCGAGCTCGAGCGATTTTGGTACAAATTTGGACCGCTTGTATTTTTCTACGATTGATGTCGGTCCAAAATTGGACCATATTTTCCTACCATTCGTAAAACATTTATAGTAATTATTTGAAACATTTTCATGGCCAGCAATTTATTATGATAAAATAGACTTGTCTATGGCCTTATTGATTGTCTTTGAATTCTTCTAGAATGAATTTTGGCGGTTGGAATGCTTCAGTTCTACAAATGAACTTCAAAATAATTTTTATACCAAACTTTTGATTTTTTGATTAGAAGCATCAGGAAACATTTTGATGAATTCTGTATCCTTTTAAATTCGTTATCTTTCCAAATTGATTTTATAGCACTCACTGAAACGCAAATGCGCGAATGTATCCCGTTCAACTTACCAAACTATATTTCTTTTTCAATTCCGGCTAGACATACCTCTCATGATGGCATCACCATATTTTACAATAAACACTCATTATCTAACATAAACATTGAAAACCCAAACTTCAAATATTCAAATGCTGTCCATGTAACTTTCACCTCCAAAGGAAAAAAATACTCTATTTTGACAGTATACCGCTCTCCTTCTCTATCCACAATTCCGTTTGCAAACGAAATTAAAACTTTTATTAACAATAATAGCTCAAACCATTTTGATTTTTCATTTTTTATGGGTGACATTAATATAAATATACAAAACGCCATACTAAATCCGATCGCGAACGAATATCTAAATGTTTTGTATTCCTCGGGATACCTATCCTACATAAACAATACCACCAGACCTAACCATCCTAACGATACATGTCTCGATCACATATTTATAAAATCAAATAAAAATTACCAACATAAATCCGCTACACTAAAAATTGACATAACTGACCACTATCCCACTTTCTACGGTCATCATACTCCAATTTCACCCATCTCTACTGACCCAAATAACTCTAACAAAATAATTACTAAAATCAATTATTCTACTTTAAATAACTTAGTTACCGAAGAATCGTGGATCGCGGTTCTATCTAATGATAATCCGGATTCAGCTTTGAATACCTTCTACAAACTACTCCATGAATATATTCTTAAAAGTCAAGAACAAATAGCACCACCAAAAAGTAAACATAAACACATAAAACCATGGATCACGCGCGGACTAATAATCTCAATTCAGCATAGAAACAAACTTTTTAAAATCTATAAAAATCAGGAAAAACATTGCACATTAAACAACGAAACGCAGACTCACACCAAACGGCAAGAATACATCTTATTTAGAAACTACTTAAACACAATCATAAAAAAACGAAAACAGGAATACTACTCTACACAACTACTTAATGCTCAAAACGACTCAAAAAAAACATGGCATGTCATAAACGAAATTTCAAATAGAAATCAAAAGGTTAACAAAATTCCTCAAAAAATCATCACTGACAACAATACAACTATAGAAGACGCTGAGAGCATTGCAAACAATTTCAATAACTTCTTTACAAACATCGCCTCAACCCTCATAGATAATAATCCCAGTCTTTCTATTCACTCAAATCAAATACTTCCCGGCCTTCCAGAGTCTAATGACCCCACCCCTGAGCTATCTACATTCAAAGAAATAACAGAACTTGAAATTTCTAAACAAATTGAAAACCTTAAAGAGAAATCTGCAAATGGCCCCGATAACTTAAGCAACATCACAATTAAATCAATTAAAAAACATATAATCATCCCATTATGTCACATCTTCAACAACTGCATCAGGCTCGGTATTTACCCTAATTATTTTAAACTCGCTCACATTATTCCAATACATAAATCCGGATCCCAAAGTAAAACAGACAACTACAGACCAATAACCTTAACTTCACAATTATCCAAGATCTCTGAAAAGTGCTTAAAGGGACAAATTATGAACTTTCTAGATTCTAATTCAATACTCTCAGCTAATCAATATGGGTTTAGAAGTAACCTGTCCACCGACGATGCTGTCTTTAGTTTAACTAAAAACATATACTCAAATCTAGACCATAGCACTAAAACTCTAACCATTTTCTTGGACTTAAAGAAAGCGTTTGACACAGTCAACCATAGAATCCTATTAAAGAAAATATCAAACGTTGGTATTAAAAACAAAAGTCTCATGCTATTAAAAAGCTATATATTAAATCGCCAACAATGCACAAAAATAGGGTTAAGCTTAAGCACTTATGATCTAGCAAAACATGGCATTCCTCAAGGAACTGTCTTAGGGCCAATTCTCTTTCTAATCTACATCAATGACCTATGTAATATTGCAATACCCGGTAAAATTCTCTCCTTTGCAGATGATACTGCAATAACAGTACAAGGTAAAACGTGGGAAGAAACAACCACTAAAGCCAACAAATGCATTGCAATAGTCAAAGATTGGCTGGATAGAAACCTTCTCAGTCTAAATTTTGATAAAACCATTTGTATTCCCTTCTATAATTCCCTAAAGTTATCCCCTAAAAATAATCTTAACCTGAAGTTCCATAATATAAATTGTAACCCTGCTACATGCCCAAACTGCGAAGATGTGAAATTAGGAAAATATACTAAGTACTTAGGTGTAACTATAGACTGCCAACTCAAATGGACCTACCATTTAGAGAAAACAGTCAATAAACTGAGATACCTAAGTTACATATTCAAACGGATGAGCAATATTGTCAATATAAGAACCATGAAAATTGTTTATGATGCATTGGTGCTTTCATCCATTACCTATGGAATAATCGCCTGGGGAGGAACATACAATAACCATGTGAAACCTCTAGAAACTGCCCAGAAGTCCATCATTAAAATAATGTACCAGAAGACCAAAACTTATCCCACTAATCAGTTATTTCAGGAAACTGAAATTATGGAACTAAGGCAGATCTACTGTTTACAATGTCTCAAATTTATATTTACTCGTCCTAACAATTTCGATAAAAACCCAAATCGCTCTAGTCAAAGACTCACCACTTGCATGTACACAGTGCCTCATTGCAAAACCAGGCTGGCCCAAAGGCACATTAACTGTATTGCCCCAAAATTGTTCAATTCCTTACCCAATTCCATCAATACATGCCAAAACTTGAACTTATATAAAAAATATACTAAAAGTTGGTTAAAAAATAAGGAAGTAAATAATTTTTTCCTATAATTTTGTACTGTTTACATTTTAAATAACTAAAATATGCCATGTCTTTCCGAATCGTTAGATTTAAAAAAAATATATATATAAAATTGCGTGTATGTGTATGTATACATGTGTGTGAGTATGTATACATGTATGTGAGTATGTATACATGTGTATATATGTATGAGTATGAGTATGTATACATGTGTATATGTGTATGTACATGTGTGTATATATATATATATGTATATATATCCACATCTAAATATAAAAATACAATCACAGAAATTCCTGCAACATCAATTACCTCTGCACATATATGTACTACATTTTTAATTCTTAATCTTTTTATTTTAACCACCACTGTTTTATACCCACATATTATAATGCCCACGCACAGGCTTCGCCTTTGTGGGATTTTTTTTGTTACCTTTTCATTTATGTTATTATGTATGTATCTACTTGTAAATGTATGTATCAAAAAATTTTGCCAATAAAAAAAAAAAAAAAAAAAAGATGTACACACATAAAAAAAAATTGGTTTTCTAGTATATATTTGCATCTGTCGTTATCAACAGGCTATAGAGAACATAAAAACGTAGAACAATATTCAATAAAGATATTAAAAAATCCACTGTCGGCAATATCTAAACTTCAAATCACTAAAGCACAAATTTCACACTTTTATAAAGTTAAAGAATTCTGAATAATTTTTTTATCAATTTTAAAAATATAAGATAATTAATAAAATATAGGTGAATTTATGGGCTGTATAGCACTATAATTTGCTTATAATTACATAAACAAATGTGGAGTAATGATTTTTTTAATGTGGGCGGGAAATTTTCAAAAGTGGCGAGCACTCAAGGCAATTTTTTATAATTCTCTAGTTAGTTCTATAAAAGTTAGTTCTTATGTACTATCCATTGTATAACCTTACCTTTTTTGTTTATCCCATAGAGCAATCTGCATGGCTCTGGCATTATTGCTGCTAACGCTGTAAGTGGTTCTCTCCGACAGTTGATTCTCAAGTGCTTCAATTTTCCGTTGCAGAAACGAAGTTTCTTCGTGGTTTGTGAAATGTTTCGTATTGTTTGTACCGGATCTTAAAATGAATAGAAGATAAATTAATAATTCATGAAAAAGGCTAAACATAATAACTATAATTGCAGTGTTTAATTTGTGCATAAAACAATTATTGACGGTAACCAGCAAGTAAAACAATTCTTGCAAGCACATCTGGCCCGGAGCTTATAAATATCTGAAAAAACTCGACAGAAAAGGACAGATTGATTCCCCTTTGTAGTCAGGAGGGAATGCTGTCTAGATTGACCTAGATCCACCAGAATTTCAATGGAAGATGCTCTGTGGAATTTGAGTCATTGATCCCTTCAGCAACGATGCATGGTGTGGAAACACGCCAAACACCCACCCAAAACATAGGTATGTACAAGGTTGACAATTGTCACACAGAACCGGGTTGCTTCTAGGATTTGTTGATCTATTCAATAGTACCGGCTGCTAAATGATTTGCCGGCCCTTATGCATCCTCCCTCCTACAACATGTTACAAGGTTACTTATTGACAGACTCCGCTTCCAATTCTGCAAAGTGATTATAGAAAAGTATAATGGATTACCTGGACAGCTGTGACTTGAGGTTCTGCAGCTCCAGCCTGGATCTCTTCTCCCGAGCGGCCAACACCCGAATCTGTTTCCTCAGCAGCGAGTTCTGCTTGCCGAGCATTTGTTTCTCTCTCCTGACACGCTCCAATGTTGAATCAGGCCTGATGGAAAATAAACAAAGGATAATAATTTTAAAATATTCTTTTCATCTAATTTCCTCATCTAAAGGAGAAAATGTGATGATGTCTAACAAGAATCAGAGATCATCAGATATTCAAGAGAATGGTGGACTCAGGCATCGCGAAATTTGAATTACAGCTCGCAATCATCATGAGCTGTGGAGTTTTAAAATATCCTCATCAAAATCAAAATTCCATCATGATACAGTATTATCAAAATATACAAAAAAAGAAAAGGGGAAAAAGGGTTAATGAAGTTCAAAAAAGGCAACATCCAAATTTAACCATGACCTTTAACCCGTCGCAGGCCGCAGTCCCCCCGGCGGGTCCGCATTTTTGAAGCGATTTTGTCCCTTATGTATAAAGAAATTGTATGAAGAACAAGGTCAGAATCGCTTGGGCCATTCTCGTTCTTGACGTAACGAAATACTGGATATCGTCTAGCCACTCCGAATAATTCAAATTAATTCCCAATGACGCGTCGGGCATCAAAGATGGGAGACAAAATGGCTGCAGCTTGATAATATGAACGGAGTCGTATTCGAAGTCTATATTTTTTCATTGTTTTTGATATAAATCCATTGTGGAATGTATAGATTTGAGTGATTATTAGGAAGTTCGTTTTATCTACATTATTTTGATGTAATTTTTTGTAATATATCACAAAAAAAATGTTATGAAAATTGAGTTCGTAAGAAAGGTGAGAACTGTCAAATATTTTACGTCGTATTGAAAAAATATATTTTTCCTACGCTGGCTTTCAACGAGTTACGCTAGGAACGAATGTTCTACCGCTCTGTCATGGAGCTCTTTAACCCCTAAAACAATTTTGGGAGACATTTCTCGCATGCGTCAAACACCCATGGAGTTGTTTTGGGAGAAATTTCTCAAATATATTTATATGAAACTAGAAAAAAAAAGTAATGATATTTTTTATGATACCTTTGTCTAATTGAATACATTTTTTAGTTTTGTGTAAAGTTGTAATTACCGTTACGCTAGTTGTAAAAAATTTCGGTAAGCAACTTTTATCTAAGTTTGCATTCAATATTTTAATGTTTAAATGCATAAAATATGTGGATTTGTGATACTAAAATCTGAAAGAATCTTTCATCTGCTCTCAAAAACTGTATTTTATTTTGAAATAATTCAAAAACAGCAAATTTTATGAATGTAATGTGAAAATATTGAAACTGTACAATCAGCATTTTAACAAGAAAAGTTAAAAAAAAAGTCTTCACGCCAACTTTAAAATATACAATTTTTGTTTACCATCCTGACGGCATTCGGCCGCTCTGTACATTTCTATCGCTGTACATTCCACGATTGGAATCCATGTCCACCGTGGTATCGCTGGTGGATTCCGTCCGACCGTTTGTGTCCAGTCGGTGCGACTGCACAGTCGTCAGGGCGCTCTCCAAGGCCAAATCTTCTTCTTCTTCCAGTTCCGTGATGGCCGAGAGGTCAAAAGTGGGGTCACTGGCTGACATGACAGTCTGGAGGTTAAGCACCTGTTGCTGTAATGGATTTATAATGTTTTAGAGAAAATAAAACGGGGGCCATTCTAGGTGTGATGTCACCTTGCCACAATTCCAGAGATCGCCGGTTCGAAATCCAGTGTGTACAGTAAGGTGGTCCAAAAATTTTTTTTTTGTATTTTTCATTTGGCCACCCCGGGAATTTGTTACATGTATTCATAGTAATAACGTAGTGAAATTTCAGCGAGATAGCTCAAGTAGAAAGGGGTGCTCAATCGAGTGTCGTTTTTGAATTTTTTGTGTAAAATGCTTAATTTTTACTTTTTGTTACAGGACAGTTTTGTGTGTTAAACTATTAAATAAATATTAAAATAAACTGCTGATGATTTTTACAGACAAATTTAAACAGTTTTGATACTTATTTAGTAGACTGTGAAGTGAATCAGTGTAATAAAATATGTTCGAGATATTGGGCCATTGATGAGGCTTTACCAACTTCCTACTCTTCGATTCAATTCAATATCTTCGACATGTTTTACTCCGTTATCACCACATATTAAATGAATTCAAAAATTTGAACGATTCCGCGTATGTAATTATTCAAGAACGTATAGAATATGGAGTAAATCTAGTATTCCGACCGCACAACCAAATCACTCCATTGAAAAACTGATTAAGTTTCATACGAACTGGCTGCTATTGAAGAAAAATAGAGGAAAAATTCTGAAGCACAAAAAAAGATAGCATTTGTTTACAAAAGAACTAGAAAAACTTTTTGGTATTTGCCCATGCAAGCGTTTTGAATTTGATAACTACAGGAACGGGGAAACAAATATCTTATGTTGTTTTTGACACAATGCAACAGTGGAATTAAACAAATGAAGTCCGGGCTATGAGTTTTGACACCACTACTTCTAACACCGGTGCCAAAAAGGGAGCTTGCACTCTTTATACGAAAATACAGGACGTGATCTTTTGCGACTTGCTTGTCGTCATCACGTATTTGAAATAATGCTTACAAAAATTTATTATTCTGTATTTTGGGTCATCAAGCTCTCCTCAAATCCCACATTTCAAAAGATTCAGCAATATTTGGAAAACATTACCGAAGGAGCACTACGATTGTCTTGACTTCGATAAGAACGAAAATACTGTTCGCTGAAAATATTCTTGAGAGTCTTACAACCGCTCTATCTGGAGAGAATCAAGTTCGTGATGATTACGAAGAGCTAATAAAGCTCACCATGATTGTTTTGAACAAACCATCTGCGATGATACATTGGCACGCTCCAAGTCCTATTCATCATGCTCGTTGGATGGAAAAATTGCTGTATGCTTTGAAGATTTTTCTCTTTCGAAATAATCAAGAGAGAAGAAAAACAAATTGTTCGATTTGTTAGTTTTGGTGTGCTCACCTAAACCAAAGTTTGGATCAAAGCCCCTCTGGCAGCACATGCACTAGTAAATGACTTACTACTTTGGAAGAGCTTAAAATTGTACGAAGCCATTGATTCCGAAATCAGTATCAGGATTGTTTTAGAGCGTCACTTAAGGTATTTATCAGATGAACTAGTTGCATTTGCCTTATTTTCTAACAAGCTGTCTGATGCTGAGAAACAGATCGTTGTTCAAAAAATAAATGAATTTTTCAAAATATATTAAAAAATAAATTAATGGCGGTAATCGTTCAGTGCGATGTGATTCTGCTAAGCTTGCCTTGGAGGTTACATTAGAAGCTTTTGCAACATAAATAACGTTGAAAACGCTCATAGTTCTTGATGTCAAGGACTCTTTCTTGCAATTACCCCCTGAAACTTGGAATGACAATGTTGATTATCTTCAAGGCAAAAGCTGCGTTAAAAATTTGCGTGTTGTTAATGATACAACGAAGAAAGGTGTTAAACTATTTGAAGATTACAACACGATACTCAGTAAGGAAGAAAAGCAATTTTTATTTCACATCGTTCAACAAAACAGAAAAATCGTTTCTACTGAAACATCCAAAAAGGAGTTAAAAAACACAGTTTTGAACGATTGCGACTAATATTACGTTAATTATTGCTTTGTTGCCAAATTTTGTTCACATTTAAATGCTTTGTATACTTATTTAATTAAAATACTTGTAATATTAGTAAACCTTAAATTACGTGATTTACTTAAAATCCTGAACTCTTTGTCACAAACTTCTAACTCGATGAGCACTCCCTTGTATATAAGATAGGGGGCTGAAATGTTTTACACATAATAGGAATTGTGGGTGTAACAAATCAAGGGGGTGGCTACACCTATTTTTGAAATTTTTTTTTTTACTATGTGGGCCTGGACCACCCTAGTGTACAGATAAAAAAATATAATAATAAATAAAATAATTAAAAAATATATGTGTTATAACACAATTATTATTTATAAGGAGATGGGATAGAGGAAGGTTGGAAAAAACCTATCTATTGAGCAGCAGTGTGCTAAAAATAATAATAATATTGTAATAACTTGGAATAGATAATAAAAACAGTACATTATTTATGTACTAAACTTCAAAATTCCCATTGACCCCAAATCTCAGTGTAATTGCCTAATCATCTCGTTCGTCCCTATCGACAACTGGTTATGTTCCCCGATATTCCGCTTGGAGATATTCAGCTCAACCAGTCGATGGGAGGCCTACGGGCTCCCTCAATAAGTGACTGCACCATCTATAATACATTACTTATAATATACATTATTTACTAACCTTCAAATTCCCATTGACAATGTGCAATCGCCTAATAACCTCGTCCCTATCGGCCACCTGGCGCGCGGCAGCCATCTTGCCCTGGTTAAGTTCCGCCTTAAGATCACCGTTATTCCGCTTGGAGATGTTCAGCTCGGCCAGCCAATGAGAGGCTTCAGTCCTATACGAGTTGACCTCGTCATTGTGCTTCTCCTCCAATCGACGGCTGAGCGTTTCCAGGTCAGAGAATCGTTCGCCCGATAGTGTTTTCCAACGTTCGCATTCTGAACGTGAAGAAAGACTGTAAATAAGAATATCATTAGCTTCAGTTCGTTTTTCTCCAACAGACCAAAACGTAAATCGGGAGAAATGGCGCTTTAAAGTATTTTTGCAAAAAAAGCACTAACATTTTGGAGGATGTAAGTTAAAGTATGTTTTGAAAACCGCTTAACTAATTAATAATAAATTAAATTGAATGAGTATCGTATAAATAAAGGCTTTTTGAGAAAAACTGCATACTTAACCCAATTTCAAGAAAAATGGTCTGTTGGACAAAAATGAACTGGAGCGACGTAGTGGTACCCGTACCCCCCCCCCCCCCCCCCAGGGATATGTAAGTTAGCTTAACGTACATGCACTGTAAGGATATTTTGGCCGTAAGGAGTAAGCGAGTTTGGGCTCTTTCTTGAAGGGGCACTCAGGAAAAAACTAATTGAGAACCACTGATTTAGATCACAGATAATAAAAATAAACAAAGATACGCCACAGAAGCATGCTGTCGTCAAACCACAACCAAACTGCACGAGGTATCTAAGCAGCATGCAATGAAAATTATGCGTTTGGTGTGAATGCAGAAACTTTGACGTGAATTGCAGTAGTATGGGCAAAAGGCGCTGGTGGAAATTCTTTCCAACTAAACTATTTCCAGCTTACGACGTGATTACAATTAAAAAATTGTCAGTGTGAAAAAACTTACACAGCAGCATGAGCATTCTCAAAGTCTCTCTGTAATTGGAAACATCTTTCTTCTAATTCCAATATTTTCCCTCGGTACTTTTCTATGGTACTATTGTAGCTTTCAATATGAGATGGTGCTGTCATCAGATCTTTTAAACTGAAACAAAAGTATCAACACAATTTAATATTAGATTGACAGAAATGGAGTTAAAAATACTAAGAATTAAATAAGCACACATTTTTACCTAACATACTCCCTGTCTAAGGACTCTAACTGCATTTTCATATCAAACATTTGTTTCTGTGCAATGGAGGTAGTTTTATTATGCTCTATCTTTTCACTCTCCAATAAGCTTCTATATTCCGCTATGGTCTCATCTTTCTCTGCATCCACCTTTCGCAAACTCGTTAAGACATTTTGCAACTGCTCGGCTTCATTATCGTGATTCAATTTTTCAGATTCAGCGTCAAATTTTGACAATTTAAGTCCGATTTCTTGAATTTTTGTCTCTAAACTTTCAATCATTTTGTCCTTGTCAAGTAACAGCTGTTCAGTGGCCACCATCTTAGATTCATATATGCATTTTTCTGAGTCGAAGTTTAACAGTTTTTCAGCCCTTTCTGATGCTAAGGCAAGAGCAGAAATTAAATCCTCTTGCGCAATATTCAATTGATTTTTCAACTCGCAATTCTCTTCGTTGATTGTGTTTCTGTCACTGACTGAGTGAACTTCGAAGTCAGTTTGACAGATGGCATTTTCTAGGTTGCAAGGGTCGGTTTGAATCACCACCGTAGTTCGTTTCGGTGACTCTGTTTTTTCAGACATTTTAATAGGAGAACCAGGTAGATTGACATCTGAATCTATCAGTGATTGCACTTTGTCCTTTGCTCGGTGGGTTGGAGACGTTTTTACAAATGTGCGTGGTTTTGGCGTTGGTTTTTGAATCGGTGGATCTGTAGAAAATAAGAAAAATGGGTTAACCTGTCATTAACCGTACGTACTCCGGTGTACCATCGATTTTGTCCCTTATGTATAAAGAAATTGTATGAAGAACAAGGTCAGAATCGCTTGAGCCATTCTCGTTCTTGAAGTAACGAAATACTGCATAGCGTCTAGCCTCTCCAAATAATTCAAATTAATTCATGATGATGCGGCGGGCCTTAAAGATGGCCGACAAAATGGCCGCCGCGTGATAATATGAACGGAGTCATAGTCGGAGTCTATATTTTTTCATTGTTTTTGATATAAATCCATTGTGCAAAGCATAGATTTGAGTGATTATTAGGAAGATCGTTTTATCTACATTATTTTCATGTAATTTTTGTAACATTACACAAAAGAAATGGTATAAAAATTGAGTTTGTAAGAAAGGTTAGAAATGTCAAATATTTTACGTCTTATTGAAAAAATATATTTTTCCCATGCTGGCTTTCAAAAGGTTAATTAAAGAAACCTAGTTAAGAGTCTATGAATGCAGAACTTTTGGAAATAATAATAATCTTGAAATGAACTATACAGCAATTAAAATGAACTGCAAACTCAAGCGTCGAATTGGAAGATCCCAAATACCTTGATGGACTGGCCATGTGATAGAACAATGAATTATCGCAAGTAGGTGACCCAGTAATATAAAAATAGTTTGGGATAGATAAGGTAAGATTAAGAGGAAGTAGTTTCACATAATTTGAACAATTCATCAAATTTAAAAATCTAAATTTTAAACAGATTGTGAAATATGATTACTTACCATTGATTTCATTGATATCATCCGAGTCAATATCCGTCAGTTCTACGATTGAAGACGAGCGTCTGATATGAAAAGGAGAAGTCTGCAGGTTGTCTCCCGAGGCATTCTGAGGGTTAGAGGAGCCTTTGTTACTTCCAAAGGCGAATGTCAACATCAGCAAGCTTTCTTCCAAAGAATCTACCTTCAACTCTAGCCGGTTTCGATCCTCAGACAAATTGGATATTTTGGAATCGAGAAGTGATTTCTCTCTTTTCCACTTTGATTCCTTAAAAAAAATAAATACCAATACATTTACCTATTTCATGAAATTATTAACCTCGATACTGGCATGTCAGTGAGATTAGGAATTGAAATGTAAATAATAATACGATGTAAAGAAACAATAAACTATATTAGCATACTTTCAATTTCCTTTCCAGATTATGCGGGCATTGCAAGATTTCATTATTAAGGCAGAGCATGTCTCCCGCACTTTGGTCAAGTTCAACGCTATTCTCTTCCGCCTCATCTTTACCGGGCGCTTTCTCGGCATCGACCTTTTGTCGGATCTGCACCTCCAGTTCTTCGAGTTCCAAGCGCTTCCTTCTCCACTCTTCTCTGGTATTGTAGACGTTTTCTAAGATGGCCAGCGGAATGGAACATTGATACTGTTCGCGGAGAGCTTGGATTGCAGAACTTAGAAAACTGAAAAAAAATAAATTTATTGTTATTTGATATTGCACAAGAGTCTCGAATGCCCGAAGTAAGTGGGAATATGAAACCCCTGATTTGAGAGGAGAGGAGGAAATTTGATTTTTTTTGAGGCTGAAGGATCTGGTGAGCGAAAGGAGTTTGGGGAGTAGAAGGTGATGAGGGAGAGGAAGGTTGGAAAGTACCTGGCTTTTCAGATCCACTCACAAAACATAGCTGAAGTCATCTTAACCTCTCATGGGCCGCAGTCCCCCCGGCGGGTCCAGACCCAAAATTATTATTATTTTTTTTAAAGCGATTTTGTTCCTTATGTATAAAGAAATTGTATCAAGAACAAGGTCAGAATCGATTGGGCCATTTTACGTACGTAATGATATGCTGCATAGCATCTAGCCTCTTGGAATAATTGTAATAGATTGTTGATGACACGGCGGGCAAGAAAGATGGCCGACAAAATGGCCGCCGCGTCAAAATATGGACGGAGTTGGTTTAGAAACTCTATATTCTTTCATTGTTTTTGATATAACTTCATTGTGGAAAGAATAGATTACAGGTATTATCAGAAAGGTATCTACATTATTATCATGTAATTTTTGTAATATATCACAAAAGAAATGTTATAAATATTGGATTCGCAAGAAATGTCAAATTTCTTACGGTATGGTAACCTCTCACCAGGGCATAATCCAACAGGCTAATAATTAGCCATGGTTTATCTGTAAATACATAATAATTATGTAATAGGTAGCTGTACCTGATTTTGAAATTAGTTCTGGAAACATAGTTATCAAACTGCATCTCTTTTTCGTGCACAATGTTCTCAAGACGCTTGATTCTGTCTCTCTCCTTCTTGAGTGACGCAGTCAGCTTCTCACGCTTCTTGTGCATCTCGGCCATGTGCAAGTGAGATACCAATATTTCTCCACTCAATCTATTAATAATTTGGATAAATATTAATAATTAGCACATAAATTATCAAAAAATCCATAAAAAAATTATATAAATGCTTAAAATGGAGCATTTTCAGACCAATCAACGTGTGAAGAACATTTATTTGCAGTACTAAAATTTACAACCCCCTTGTGTAGAATCATGGATAATAGAAACAAGGAAGATGGGTCATGAACTATTATTAGTATGAAACTGTGCCACAACATGCATCGCCATCATTGTTCACCCATATTACCGCAAATCACATTTACACACAGCGGCGCCCCTTCTTTGTTTCTACCTACATACCATTTGGAAAACTTTCATTGGATCCGCGACTTTGATTGTAGCACGGCGACAATCTTTACAAAAATTCACTCTGATACCAAATTTCCCTTTGTTTCTAGTACGTATGTAAAGGATATAAAAGCAAAACGGTTACTATCCAAATAAATAAAAAGAACGATTTGCAGGAAGAATCAAACCTTGGGTTCACTGCAGTTAGGTGTTTTGGTACTTGTAAAGAAATACAGTGGGCCGGTAGCCGCCTGCACTTTCAACGGTCTATTCGGAGTATATGCGAGCAAAGTAGACACAATACCAGTCGGTATTTTGATAAAATACAAACTGTTTATAAAATACACTTCTTTTATAAAATTTATTTACTAAATAACGGATACAGCTTTACAGACTAAAAATCATATCAGCAATGGAATGGTTACATAGAGACATCTTTTATGCCCTGTACCTTTTTTGACGTTACAGTTTTTTGTGACATAGAATCTAATGGTGTTTTGACGTGGAAAATATTTCTGGTTCATATATTTGATTGTATGGTTTGAATAATGTTAATAACTGTTTTTTTTTCAGAAAACGATAGGTGTGAAAAAAGGGAGATCGTAAAATGAAGTTGCGAAATATGTGCGATAGAAATGAAAAAAGTTTGATTTGTTTTTACAGTTTATTTAGATGTATTTTTTTTCGTACTCAGAAAAAAAATATGCGTGCTCTCGCCTTGAAATGCACCTCAAGACTGGTAAGTTTAGTGAATATTTTGGCCGTCTTGCGGAGTACGATTTCTTCATACATTTTTATATGGCGGATAATAATTGAAAAATTCAGGAAGTTTAAGTGAATTGCAACCAAAATTTACATACGTTAAAGTGTTTTTTGAGACATTAAAGTGTTTTTTATCATGTTTACTTTGAGATAACGGAAGGATTTAAAAAAAATATGTCTATTATAGGCGCTAAACTTGTTGCAGTAGTTGTATAATATATTTGTTGTATAATATAAAATAAAAAATATTTATCTCACAAAATGAGGTAAGAGGACACAAATTACATTAAATAAAGGACAAAGTCCTCCGTAATCATTTTAGCGCCTATAATAGACATATTTTTTTGTTTTAATAAGTGCAGTATGAATATCACATAGAATAAAAAAGTTTACGATTAAAAAATTTCACTCATGGTAACATTAGACATTTTTCTAACTACCCCTTTAAAATAAAAAATAAAAATATTTGTATATTTTTTTGTCTATTGATGGCATTTACAAGGGTGCCCCGATAAAAAAGACATACTTTTACTTTTTGAAGCAGACTAGTGCAAATATTATTATGTTTTAAAATAAATTGTAACCTTGCAATGATGGCCTTATTATGGTTGGAAGATTGCAGATCCAGTATTTGATGGCGGAGAATATTCATTTCTAGATCACCTACTAATTTATCATGTTGGAAATCATTTGACTGAAAAAAAAAAACCAAATAAGCAATAAAATGACAAAATCATTTTACGTAATGATGGTATTGTTTTACCAAATTTTAACTAATGGCAAAAAAGGCTATTTTTCCATAATTATCATCAAATCATTTTGCATGAAAAGAACCATTTTTATCTGAAAAATGGAACATCCATTTTGGCAATAATGATTTTAATTCTGCCAGAATTTTGGTTTTCAAATTTTAACTAATGGAAAAAAATTAAATCATTTATTTTTCAAAATTAGCATTGTAATTATTTTGGAAGAAAATAAACATTTGTGCTAGTATTTTATGTTCTGAAAAATGGGCCATCCATTTATTCTGCCAGCCATTTTGAGGTAAATTTTTTTTTCTCTCAAAAATTAGCTATCCATCATGTACATAACCTTAGAAGATTGATAGGTGATAATAATAAACATAATTTGAATTGAGTTTTCAATTAAATATGCTTTGGGATTATCATGGCCAAAAGTATTATTCTCATTATTTTTGGGTTATTATGCCATGAAACGCTGTCCGAAACATTGGCTAAAGAAGGGGGAAGCGCAACACGATAAAATAACCCAAAATTGAATTATCATAATGAGTTTTCAATATTTGATCAAATTAAAATTGCCAAGAGGAACGACAAAGATAAATTAATACGGTGCCAATATTTTATTTTAAAGTGAAAAATGTAAGATAATAAAGAAAAGATAAAAGACATGTAAGAAAATTTGACCATATCTGAAAAATTATGAAAACCTGATTAGTCAACGATGTCAGATCCGCTGACAGTTGAAGATTTTCCAATTGCAATTGCTCATTCTGTTTGGCCAACTTGCTCACAGTTTCATAGTCTATTTCGCCCTCTTCTAGAGTTAAAGAAATCTGCACCTTACTTCTGAAACATATAAAATAAAACAACAAAATAAACTAAGAGATACAGATGAGATTGGATAAAACCGACTGAATGAATCAAAAGAATTAAGTCCTTTGCATGAAACACTGAGTTTGATCAAATTAGGAATCAAACATGGAAGTCATTATTCATTCCTTAAGTTCTTGAAAGTCAGCATAGGAAAAATATATTTTTTCAATACGACATAAAATATTTGATATTTCTCACCTTTCTTACGAAAACAATTTTTATAACATTTCTTTGTGATATATTACAAAAATTACTTCAAAATAATGTGGATAAAACGATCTTCCTAATAATCACTCAAATCTATGCTTTCCACAATGGATTTATATAAAAAACAATGAAAAAATATAGACTCCGAATATGACTCCATTCATATTATCAAGCGGCGGCCATTTTGTCGGCCATCTTTGATGCCCGGCACGTCATCGTGAATTAATTTGAATTATTTGGAGAGGCTAGACGCTATCCAGTATTTTGTTACGTCAAGAACGAGAATGGCCCAAGCGATTCTGACCTTGTTCTTAATACAATTTCTTTATACATAAGGGGCGAAATCGCTTCAAAAATCCGAACCCGCCGGGGGGGACTTCACTAAGTCATCACCAAATCATTGCAAAACTCTAGACATGAAAGATGGTCGCCAATGAATAATAGCTGTATCGTCTCTCTAACACCAAATAAAAAGCAATAAAGTAAACTCACATGAGTTCCATTTCCTTCTCCTGCAACTTAATATTCTCTTCCTCTAGAGTAGATATTCTGATATTTGACGCACTTAACAGTCGGTTGGCATTGTCCAACTTTGTGTGCGCGTTGGTCACCTGCGCAGACAGTAGGCTGTTGATGCTCTCCACATATTTAACTTTCTGTGTCATCATTATCAACTCGGTCTTGCAATCCGACAGCTCTGAAGCTAAATTAGTGTTGGCTGAAAAGAAAATGTACACAACTATGCATTTAAAAAAAGAAAAGCAAACAATCCCGGGTTACGCATCACCTGACAATGTTTGAATTTTTCCTACGAAATAATCATTATAACCACTCAAGCGCTTTTTGCCACATTATGGCAAATTTAAAAAAAAATTTTTTTTATTAAAACGATTACATAATATATTGTCCATTCAAAATATAACAAAATAAATATTCTCTAGATTCTTTAAAATGTTTTAACCGCTTGGGCACATAAGCTTGTTTTCACGACAATTTAACGTAGGTAGACATAGGAATGACGTATGCCCCGTACCTGAGTTATTAAGGTCAAATATTTAATTATATATTTTTTTATAAATCCTACAAATATGTGATAATAGACAAAAGATAGGGGAATGCATTGGCTATATAGAACTATAATCAGTTTGTATGTCTCCACATTCAAATTTGGAGGTATGTTTTTTTTAATGTGGCTGGAAAAATTTCCTTTAGCAATCCGAGAAAAAATATTTTAATTGCTCTGTCGCTCCAGTGGTTATACGGATATTTTTATTAGTCAATAAAGGCTTAGTGCTGATTGCTGATAGTTCTATTGTAAGATTTCTCTCTTCTCATCAACAGAGAAAGGGCACAAAAGAGGTCTCAAATGTAGAAACATAATAGGAATGATCAGAGAAAGCAGTTAACACCATTTTTTACCAACCTGATTCTGAATCCTGAGCCATTAAATGTAGCCGCTTTTCCTTTCTCATCACACCAATTAACTCTTCCTTCTCTTTAATTAACAATTCACATTTCTTTATCAACATTTCCAATTCAGCTTTATCGAATACATTACGATCATCGTCCAATTGATATTTTTCAAATGAATTCAATATGATTCTATATTTCATTTCAAAATTGTTTAATTTCTCATTTTGTTTCATAAACACATCAATCGGGACCGATTTTCGTAAACTATTTCTCAAATCCGCAACATGAAACATGAACTTCTGACAGTCGATCTCGTAAACTTTTAATTCCTCATATGATTTCTTCTTAACACTCAATAATTCAGTCTTCAATTCTTCATTGTTATTTCTAGCAAATTTCAACGATTCTTCCAAGTATTTGTTCCTTCGTTCGAAATAAACCTTTTCTCCTAAGATGGCATTCAATTCACTCATGTCAACTTCGGCGATACTTAAATCGTTGCTTTCACTGATGGTTTTCGATTTTTCAATCTGATCAAATTTAACATTTGCACTTTGCAAGCTCGTGGCTAAGTTTTCAATTTCATTCTTGTATTGTTCTTCTAACGATTTCCATTTGTTTTTTTCTGCCGTACTTTGCGTGTATATCTCAATCATATTGTCATATAGTAATTCGAATTGATTGTGAAAATGACGTAACGTGTTATTCAATGCTTTGGCGTGAGATCTGTCAGCAAATTTTAAATAAGTATCTTTAGTAGTTTTTGAAGTAGTGAAGTCAAATTTAGGTTCTTCTTCATCGGAAAGAATCAATAATTCAACATTATTTTCTCTCGGCGTTTCTGGAAGAATAACCATTTCTGGAACTTGTTCTTTCTTTTGTACAATTATTTCTGTCAGCTTTCTCTCCAGCTCTATGTTTTTCTGTGATTCTTTTGCTAGTAAGTCCAGTGTCAGTAAAATTTCCTTTCTGAAATTATAAGATAAATACAACGGTAATACAGGTACATGTACTTTTGTTACATAACGACTGAGAGATAAATAAAAAAAATAGAGATAAAATAATAGATAAATAGTTAACCCTAATGAGTGTGAACTATGTCGATTTGAAGGAGAACAGAAGGATGGTTCTATATCTGTTGTGTTATCTTTTGCGTTAAGTCAGCATTACGAAACAAATAAGAAAAAAAAGGCAAAATCTGTCGGAAATCAGAAGGCGTCCATCGTGCATTATCGGCTGTTAAAATTCGGTGAGTTAATGGCTCAACGATTCAATAGCTTCTCTATGCCTGTCGTATGTTAAATGGATTAATTAACTACTTAAAGCACAAATTACCATTTATTAGTTATTAAACCCACTTACACATAAGCCTAATAGGCGTTCATAAATGACTATCCATTTATTGTATTATTTTGATGTTTGTATGCGATGACATACGATTCGCAAATTAATCCACGACTAACATCTCATAACGAAGATTACGCGGCAGCATGCGCCGTCATCTCTGGTGTTAGGGTAACTGCATTTAAGAGTGGGTGTCTTAACACAAGCGCAGTATTTTGCTCGTTAGCGCGATACGGAATATCGCATTTAAGAAAACTGTCAAAAAGTGTCATATAAGAGCCGATTTAACGAGCATTATGCTGTCGCAAAAGATACAGAATCACTTGTCTGACGTTGTCAGTTCACATGAACTTATCGACTCCCAGACACAAGTCAGGCAAGTCAAATTGAATATCCATTCAAGAAATAGTTTCGATATTTGAAAAGATTTGATCAACGTCAACAGGAGCGAGGAAATTATTGAGCTTTTTTTTAGTGTTTTAGTTTTTTAAATGAACTAACCTTGCTTCCGCCAACATGGCCCTTAGTTCTCTCCCTTCCATGAGCCCAGCTGAGGTGGTGTACAGATCCAGCCCTCCGCTTCCCTCAAGGGCATGTATAAGTTTCTCCAGACAGAGGGTGGTCAGATCACAAGACGAGATCTTGGCTGAAACATTAGATTTTTTAGACCTCTAACGAAGAGATGGTTGCTGAATAGTGTTGCGGGGCTCATTTGGAGTAGGAAAAGTTTCAAGGAACAATTTGAGAGGGATCTGACTAAAAGTTATAATAAACATAGTTAACCTAGTTAGTTAAAAAGTAGGTATTTTTGTTTTTTATTGCTAAGAATGTCTGATGACCGAATTCCGAGGAAGATACTGAGTGCGATTCCAGAGGATAGACTTCCAGTTGGCCGTCTCAGGCAGAATTGGGCGAGGCGAGATGATGATGATGAGTTCAAAAGTTATTATAACATGAGTTATTCCAATAAAAATTGATAGACTTTTTGAAAAGATCAATAGGTGTCCCATATAAATAAAATCGGATATCAATTATTATAAGCAATAATTATTAGCCTGAAACACTCATCAATATTGAAACCTCTCCCGAGAAAAGATATATGTCGCCGACGGGACTCGAACCCGCACCCCTCTGTTTGCCGAACAGGAGCTCTACCATTAAGCTACGGCGGGATACCTCCTACCCGCCAAATGATTCGATATATACCTAATGCTAATAATTATTGCTTATAATAATTGTTACCCCTTGTGCTATGCATAAAAAATCTTGTCTTAAACATTAGTTTATCAATTTTAAAAAAAAATAATTAAAATCGGATATGTTTATCTGAGTCACTATCAAGGTTACAAATCAATTCTTTAGAACTGTGGTCATTTAAAAAAAAGGTAGCAGCCAAAAGTAGGGAAAAAATTAGACAAAGATATCAGATCGACAAAAATGACTTAAAAATAAGAGGTCCCAATGGCTGAGTTGGTTAAGTCATTTGTCCCAGTAAGACAACAGATCCTGAGTTTGTGTCCTAGTTGCAACCGTTACCTTTTTCATTTTCTGAATCTTGTTCTTTTTCATATTTGCATTTAGATATATTGATTTTATCTTTTTCTTCAATGATATAATACATTGATGGTTATAACCTTCAAAAGTCATTATAATAAGAGTTATTCCAATAAAAATTAAAAAAAATAATATGCGTAAAGACTTGTACCAATTAAACGCGTGATGCTTATATTTGATACTAATAATGTGTAATTCAATATAACATGGTCTAGCTCAGATTAATGTGTCAACAAGAAAAGGGTGACATGTGTATTGTAAATTTTCAAAGTACTTAAATAAAACAATTATATTAATAACTCAGGTGCGGGGCATACGTCATTCCTATGTCTACCTACGTTAAGTTGTCATGAAAATAAGCTTATGTGCCCAAGCGGTTAACAATGGTAAATTTATTATATGAACTGACAAAGGCAAATGTCACAGGCAAAGGTAGAAGCATGAATTTTAAGACACTATAATATATAAAATCTCAGGTCGCTGCGTGCGCGAAGCGATCATGCACATTTAAATATTTCTTACGCATTTCAATGTATTGTAATGAATTTAAATTTAACAAGGGCGCCAAGCACGTTATAACCTAACAGCTAAGGTAAATTGAAAGGTAAACCATTAATCTAAATTACAATAAAATGGAAGAACGTTATGTTTCAAAATGACTACAGAGCCCGACATTGTTGATTCTAGCCTAGAACGTGCGCTGCTTCCCGTCTTGTATCTTGATTTATCCCAACTCCTGGTGCGCTTTAGAGTTTCAATGACCGGCTTCCGTCAATACAGGAGTGCCAATATAATCATTGGTGGCCCACTTATTTGGGAGATATTTATCTATGATGAATAATTATATGTATACCTTTAATTCTTTACCTTGTTCTTTGATAGCATCAAACATTTCACGAAGTCCTCTTTTGAAAACATCGTTTTCGTCAACCACACGTTGGAAATTTTCCTTCATCAGTTTGACATCTTCATCATCCGTTGACTTGTGATGAACGGAGGACAGAGATCGTTTGTCTGGTTGAATTTCATCGATGGTACTGAAAATAAAGTACAAAAACATGTCATGCAGTTACTAAGTGCATAGAGTACGAATGATTGTACGTAGTATATGTACGTAGGTATCGCAGCGAGAGTTGATGCGAACATAGTACTCACAACCAAAACAACCAAACCAAACCAAACATCGCCTGGTGGTAGTACAAACTCAAGGGTGGTGTATTAGGTTTTAAAAATTATAAGCTCCTCAAGTAAGCCAGTCAGCACCTGGAGCAGGCTCCTCCAATTACACCTACCCAGGGCCAGCCCTGGTTAAGACAGAGGTCCTGGGATGAATTCCCAGATGAATTTTTTCCGAATTTTTTCTGTTTAAAGTTTTTTGTTTGAGAGTGGTAAATAATGATAAATGATTAAATAAAATTTACCTTTCACTTCTCAAAATGGCTTCATTACTCGGGTCATTTTCAAAAGCCTGCTGCGTCAGATTCTCTTCTGCCAAGATAACCGCTAAGAAGTGGTCTGGAATTTTGATCCCCTGGCTCCTGATATACCCTCCCAGCTTCTTGATACATTTCTCCTTCTGCCTCAGCTGTATCTGCAGGGATATCTTCTGCTCTTCCAAGGCAGATATTTTTTTCATGGCGGAGTTTAACTCTCTCTTCCGTTTAGCGTGCTTTGCTAATACGTCATCAGTTGATATGGGCTGCTCTGGTGACATGTTGAGTTTGTTTCTATAATAGAAAAAGAAACACTTTCAAAACTGTTTAACGTTATTGTATCGGCTGGTTCAAATTGATGTTATCATCATTTTAGTTTCAAACCAATATTTTTTTTAATTATTTTTTTTTTAATAGTTAATACCTTACAAGAGTCCCAAGTGCTCCCGTCTGGAGCCAGTGAGACTATGGTAACCCCAATTGGGGTGTGTTATGAGGCTGAAGGTAAGTGGGGAAGGGAAGGAGATGGGGAAGAGGAAGGTGGGGACGTACCTGGCTATTTAGATCTAGTCACTAAACACGGCTAAAGCCATTATTAAGCAGCGTTTCAATTCTGAATAGTGGTCTTACACCAGGGCGATACTGAGAGTATCTTCCACTCTGGAACATGCCGCAAATATAGTATACATTATTTTTATTAATTAATTGTGAAATAACACAAATTAATCAAACAAAATTTATTTGTGCACGCCGGGTTCGAACCCGCGACCTTCCGAATGGAAGTCCAACGCCCTACTGCTGGACTACGACGGCTGTCAAAATATGTAACAGTTTTACAATAATGCAGATTTCTACTATAGGTGCTGGAGTAGAAACATATGGTATTACCGACTACGAATGCGAGGTACATTTTGAATTGTTCATATTAACACAGTGTATGCTGATGTTTTTTTTAAACAATCTCCTCTATAAAGAGCGATATTTATCAGATTTTCTTGCAAAATTACATTTCACATAAAATAGCTACAACTTCTGAAGTATGGATCATATTTAAATAAAAAATTTGTGTTTCACGTTAAATGAATTATTGTGTCTTGTTACAATTTGTCTACAAATAGTATATAAATACAAAAAACACTTTTAACCGCTTGGGCACATAAGCTTGTTTTCACGACAATTTAACGTAGGTAGACATAGGAATGATGTATGCCCCGCACCTGAGTTATTAAGTTACTCTTTACTAAAACCATAAATAATACGCGTTTAGCCGTCTCCCACATCAATGTGTTAACATTTGATTTCAGAAAATCTTCCTCTTTCATTTTAATACACCAAGGGAAAGAGATCTCTTAAAAAAATTTCTTCCAAACAACACCTACCCTGGAGGAGCCTTATCCTCCATGGAAATCAGAGTCAGCATTGAGGAAACGACAAAAGAAGAATTAAGTTCACCTCATGACAGAGTTCTCCAGCTGCATCTGGCCCAGAACATGTGTGTGCCGGTTGTTCTCCGCCACCAACTGATGGATGTGATCATCCCGAACCCTCAGCTGCTGCTTCACCTTCCTGTTGGCGTCCAGTGCTTCCTTCAGGCCACTTTCTCCCCTCTCAAACTTGTTGAGGAGTTTGAGTGCTTCGGCCAACTGGGAAATATAAGTGTGAAGTCAAATTACTTTTTCAATTAATGAAGATAATATTAGCGAAACTCAATCGAAAATCTGAAACAGAAAAATCAGAAAAAGATACAGATATATCTGGGACTCGAACCCAGGACCTTCGGCTTTCCGGGCCAATGCGCTACCACTGCGCCAACGTATCCCTATCCGATTCGGTCATACTCAAATTACTTTTTTTGCACCACTTTATTAAATACAAAATCAACATTTCCTTTACAAAACTTTATTTCCATCAGGAGTTAATAACTTTGTATTACAAGAGTTATGCTGATAATGTGATTATTTTATCATTAATTTTTGTTTTACCTCCGCCTCCTTAATCTTCAGACACTCCTCCAGATCCTCATTATCAATTCTGCACCTCTCCAGTTCATTCTTCAGCCGTTCCACAAGGTGGCTTTCATCGGTAGTATCCTGGCTCTGGCCCGCCTTGAGCCGCTGCACCACCAACTCCAGCTTGCTCCGCTCACTCCTGAGGACCTCAATGGTCTCCACGGAGCCCAGTAAGTCCTTGGTGGCCTCTTTTAGCTTCGTTTGGAGACTTTCGATTTGGTCTTCGCGCTGTTTTACAGCCTGGAACATAAATTTAATATTTAGTACAAATTACAAAGACAGATTATTACCAACACCCGGGTTCACTTTGTCCTTTTTCTAAAATAACCTTTGGCACAGTTTCCCCAAAGATAACACACATGGTGTGGAGTTCATAGAAAAAAAACAATGTTTGAAATCTTCTTCTTGAGGCGGTGCTTCGCTGAGGATCATGCCCTTCAATTAATAGCCCAATTAATAGTCCTCTTCCACGGTCCTGCGCTGTATGAGAGCCACGTACACACTGACATTCCGGATGTCTGTGATATTCAATAACTCCAAAGCATCGGTGATCTTTCACTGCTTCTCCTGCTGAATACTTAGCCAATAACCATGAGGATATGTTGCAGGCAGAGAGTTGATGGCCTATTTTGGATGCCTTATTATATATAAGATTAGGTTATGGGTTTAGACAGTCAAGATTAGCTTACCTTAGAGTAGAAATCTGGTTCTTTTTGTTCAAATGTGACCATGGATTTTTCTTGCAGCTGAGCATTTTGATTTTGCAGTTTATCAATTTCAGATTGCTTTGCATCTATAATTTCCTGAAATCAAATAAATATTGGTCATTGAAATTCAGTAAATGGTTTTATTATTGAAACAAAATTCTATTTTCGCATTCACCACCACTAAGCGCCTCCGCCCACTGAGGCAACTGAAAACTCTCAACTGCCAACTGTCTTTGTATGACAATGTGATGGCCCGCACACTTCACAATCACACAAAACCCCGTTGTCAATGGTAACGCAAGTGGTGACTTGCGACTTGCTCTGCTGGTTGCCCTGGTCGGCCATTGATAGTTGCCAGCTGTCAGCTGATTGTTCTTCGTCTAAGGTTAAAAAAGCTTTTTGACTAATCAAGACAGAGAAAACAGCCGGTTTTAGTTGGTTTTCAGTTGCCTCAGTGGGCGGAGCGCCTAAGTCTCCAGTTTTCTAACTTCTTACTTAGCTAATTCTAATAAAATAATTCCTCACCTTCCACTGGTTGATCCTTGAGTCCATCTGTTCAGCAAACTCGTCCAACTGAGAATCCTGATCCTTGTTAATTTCAATGAGACCTTTCACTTGGTCTTTTAAGGATGCATTTGCACTGATCAGTTTTTCTATATTTGCTAGAAATTACAAAAGAATCCGTTCAATTCACAATTTAAAAATCATATATACAGTTGATTTAATCTCTCTTCTAGTCAGCTGGCTATCCTAACTTTAAAAAATAAAAAAAACTAACTAACCATCTTGCCGTTTTTGCAGGGCTAGGTAGAGCGAACGGATCGCCAAATATCTCAGTCTTGGCACACACTTTTTGCCTCATTCACATTCATACATCATCTTCTAATCTTATCACTTTGATTTGTATGCTATACTATAGTTTAGTACGTAGCATTTTGAAAAGTGGTTCTGTAATATGGGGACCAGTGGATTTAACTTGCTCTCAAATGATAGAGAAAGTACAAAAGAAGTTTCTGATATATTTATACCTTAGAGACTTCGGATATTATCCCTGGTTATATCCATCAGCCTTTCTGTCCGGCATGCTGGGTATTAACAGCCTCGCCGATAGAAGGAAAACTGCTTTGCTGGCAACAGCATATAAACTTCTAAACGGTAACATCGGTATTCCAGATATAATACAAAAATTTGAGCTTTATGTCCCCGACAATTTCACAAGAGTGCGGAGACACAGAACTTTTGTTGTTCCGAGATGCAGAACTAATTTACCATTGGTAATGCCGCTCGGAAAAATGATTCTTTTACTAAATTACCTGTCCCGTGAGGCCCTAGCACGCTGGCTCTATAACGAACGGTAGGATAACTATCGGTAACTTCTCATCGTTCCCTACGACAACTGCAGATCGCAAACGAATAGGTGACAGTTCACAATGGCTAAGTGTCCTTAATATATTCGATATCAACTGTCGTTTGTATGTTTGAGATCTGCAGTTGTCTTAGGGAACAATGAGAAGTTACCGACAATCGGTCGGTAACCAAGGGCGGATCCACCGTTGTGGGCACGGTGGGCATGCCCACAACCCTAACGGACTTGTAACGTCACACTTTCACGGTCTATTGAGATCGATAGGCTGATGATAATAAACGCTATTAGCCGGTTCACACGGGGCGATTTTTGTCGGTCAACTCGACATTTGAAAGCTAATTGACAAGTGTGAACACTTTGTCAACAAAGTTATCAACTTTTTTTGTTGCTACCGAAAGTTGATAGCCCGTCTACTTTTGTCGTTCAAGTATGAGTATCGCCATTTTGGTTTTACTAATCGTTCGAGTTTTACATCGAATCGTCGCGTCTGAACACATGTTTCAAGTCGCTTACCATTTTTAGTTACTCGCGGGAAAAGGTAAACGTCAGGCGTTTCATTTATTCGGTACTAGTTCCTACCGTCATGGAATCCGTTTCAACCAAAAAATATCTGAAATGGTCGGACGATTTAATGTTCAGATTTATGGATCTGTACCAAAGCCATCCCTGTCTTTCGGATCAAAAACAAGAAGTATACAAAAATAGAATATTATTTTTGAAATGTAAATAATATTATTTTGAAAAAAATTGTGTTGGATGCGCCTAATTTACTCCTTCTCATGATCCATTTTCTCACCCAAGTACGACGTTTTTTATGTTTTTTTTATAATCCCCAGTTCCTCTCACAGAACATCAGAAATTAGATAGACGCACGCACTAACAATTTCAGTTGACGCCATTTTGAATGTCAAAATCGGTTCAACTTAAATTGAAACGTGTGAATAAAATGTTGCTCAACTTTTTTCGTAAAATAAAAGTTGGTCAACAAAAATCGAAACGTCAGAACGCCCCAAAAGCCTTAATAAAATTTAAAAAAAACACACACACAATGAATCGTGAATCGTGTTTGAATCAGAACGCAGCAAAGAGCCATAGACGATATGCTGACATCATCGACCAAGTATTAACGATTTAATAGTAATAATAATTTAGCTGGTTATTAGTAGCGATGGGCACAATCGATGAATAATCGATTATTTACTCGATCTTTTTTACCATCGAATGATTTCGATTAATTTCCATAGAAAAATCGATTCTCGCTTCTCGATGTCAAATTCATTCGAATGCACAGTCTGAGAGAATCGGTTTGAAACGTCATCGAACTTGGAATCGATTCTCGCTTCTCGATGTCAAAATTCTTTCGAATGCACGGCCGACACAATCGGTTTGAAACGTCATCGAACTTGAAATCGATTCTCGCTTCTCGATGTCAGAATCCATTCGAATGCACAGTCCGAGACAATCGGTTTTAAACGTCATCGAACTTGGAATCGATTCTCGCTTCTCGATGTCAGAATTCGAATGCATAGTCTTGAAACGTCATCGAAAGTGATTTTGCTTGTCAAACGAAATATTTTATAGGTACATGTTATAATCAACCTGATGTGTGAATTTTAAATAATGAATGAATACTTTTAGGTAACGATTTACGTTTTCAGTATAGTTTATACGTAAAAGATTGCGATGGTGATAGCTTTCAACAATTTAAAAATGTTTATTATGAGATTATGTATCATCTATTTGGGTATTGTATATTTAATTTAAAATAAAACAATAACTTAGTATATACCATTTTTATATTTAATGCCGACCGGGTTTCGCTAAAACCGTAGTTTCTTCAGGGCAGTAAATAATACTCTACCAAAATCAGCAAGTAATATGTTTTTATATGGACATATCCAAATATATTTAATTTATTTGAAATTAACAGGTGTTTCTTAGTTTGTAATAAAAATGAAACGATTTCTATAGTAAGAAAACTTTATTTATATATTTAATGATAATATATATATATTTAATGAAAAACGACATAAAATTATTATCTTCGTGTTAAACACAGACACACTGTCAATATTATTAATGGGAATTTGTACCTACCAGCTAAACTAAATATCTTATTAGTAATTTTATTGTTGTGAGATGCCCACATATTTGCAATTCGTGAAAAAAAGGAATAACACTAATGTTGCCATCAAACAAAAAGGAATTTGCCAATTTGCCATTGCCAGAACAATTATTGTTATTTTGTGAAATGCATACCAAAAAACAACAAATAAAATTACAACAAAAAATAAGCGTTGCCATACATGATGCACCATAATAATTTTCGGCTTCCTACCCCCCCCCCCCCCCCTCACAGACAAAAATTCTGCCCCTGACCGTAGCTATTGCTCCCAAACTCCGAGCAAAAAATCGATTAATCATTCGATTATTGTGATGTCTCGATTAAAAAAAATCGATTATATAAAAGTTTCGATCATTCCCATCGCTAGTTATTAGTAGATTAGTTACATTTAAATTGTTATTTAATTGTGTTCTTACATCTTCTATTATTTTTTTATCTAATATTTACAATATTGTATTTTTTGTAAATATGTCAGCCCACGGGTGCAGGACCCTTAGTTTTTTTTTTTACTTTTATTATTATTATTACAATTTTAAGTTATGTGAAAATCTGTAATTGGATTTTATTTTTATTATTAAGTTTTTTGTAATAGATGTAAATAATCTGTTGACTTTCCTAAATAAATAAATAATATACTTGGTCGAAGGCTGACATGTTATGTCACATTTTTGACAACATATTATCTAAACCGGTCAGTGGTTCAGTGGGCATCGCGTTTGGGTTCCACCCAGGCGTTCCGTGTTCGATTCCTCGGCTGGCTAAGTCCTCCACCACAACACAAGCAACATCTTCCGCTTAGTGTGGTGGTAGTAGGAGATTTTCAAATGTTGTTGGGTTATTCGTAACCTGGGAATGTTTGTCTTTCTTTTAAAAAAAAATTAAAAAAAAAAAAAAAAAAAAAATTAAACATTTTTTTTCATTTTGTTCCACTTGTTTATTTTCACCAGGACCGGTTTCGTCCTACTATGGACATTTTCAGACTAGTAGTTGAATTTTTTATGCTACGGAATTTATACAAACTTAGGCAGGGGTACACAACATTGTCTCTATAAGATGAATGTTTCTATTTTGGGTAAATATTAGATATAGATGGAAACGGTTAATACGCACTTTTTTTTAAAAAATCTTTTGATTCACCTTAATTACTTTAAAAGACAAATATTTGCATTGGGGCAGTAGAAAATATTTCACTTTAAATTTCAATTAAGTAAAATTAAAATTAGCTTTCGTTCTATGAAATGTGACCGACATTTTCAAATTTTTTTGTCAAATGTCATTTTGTTTTGTTGGTATTCTTGACACATTACGAAAAACAACGAGAGGCAAGATTTTTTTTTTTTTTAATGTTAAAAAAATAAAATTCCGCCTGATTAGTACATACCTAATACACATGCATTGCGTGCGTTGTGATTAAAATTTATTTGCTTGAATTTTTTTTTACCCCAAAATTTTATTTTTTTAAAACTATTTCTGTGATGATATAGCGCCTGCTCGTGACAAGGCAAAAACATCCCAGTTTACAAGTAGTTTAGCGGCTACGCTAGGTTTGTGTAACATGGTTTGTGATACAAAAGAAAGTGCCCCCGCTTATAGCGCCTGCTCACGTCAAGGCAAGAAAAACATGCTAGTTTTCAAGTAGTTTATCGGCTACGCTAGGTTTGTGTAACATGCTTTGTGACACAAAAGAAAGTGCCCTATTTATAGCGCCTGCTCACGTCAAGGCAAGAAAAACATCCTAGTTTTCAAGTAGTTTATCGGCTACGCTAGGTTTGTGTAACATGGTTTGTGACACAAAAGAAAGTGCCCTATTTATAGCGCCTGCTCACGTCAAGGCAAGAAAAACATCCCGGTTTTCAAGTAGTTTAGCGGCTACGCTAGGTTTGTGTAACATGGTTTCTGATTAAAAAAATGCCTCCTTTATAACGCTTGTTCGCGTCAAGGCAAGAAAAACATCCCAGTTTTCAAGTAGTTTAGCGGCTACGCTAGGTTTGTCTAACATGGTTTGTGATACAAAAGAAAGTGCCCCCTTTATAGCACCTGCTCACGTCAAGGCAAGAAAAACATCCCAGTTTTAAAGTAGTATAGCGGCTACGCTAGGTTTGTGTAACATGGTTTGTGATACAAAAGTGAATGTAATATTTAAAAAAAAAAAATTCTAGAAAAATAAGCATGTTTTTTACGTCATTTTATTTTCAAAACTCCGGTACCTAAATTAGTGTTTACCGAATACGACCAGATTTCGTGATATCTTCAAAATCTTCTAGCCGCTCATTATATTTAAAAATGTATCAGGAATACCAACATACCAAAGTGACAGTGATTATAAAATGGGCAAAATTTAACAAGACGATTAATTTTACGTAATTGAAATTTAAAATGAAATATTTTCCACTGCCCCCAATGCAAATAAATATCTAGTTGTATTTTAATGTATTAAGGTGAATCAAAGGAGTTTTACAAAAAAGTGCGTATTAACCGTTTCCATCCATATCCAATAATTGTCCCATTTTGTTAATTTAAGGTATTTAATACCTTTAATTTTTACTTCAAATAATCCCAGGAATCACTGGTTAAAGTAAGTCAAGTACCTACGATGCTTAACACCCTGTATATACAAAGATGTGAACCTGGATATCGATGAAATTATAAACGTTATCGCGAAAATGAAACGTAAGCTTGAATTTGTAATTTAAGTAAGCACCTAAATAAAGTTATTTAATGTAAAATGTTTCCTAGCGTTTAATTTGATTTGAAGATGTAAAAAAAATATCAAAATCGGTTCAATAGTTGTAATGGTATTGGTAGCCTAATAAGTCTCGCCTGGTGCATCTCACTTGCTGGTCATACTTACTACTCCTGAGACAGCATTAAGATACCTATTTACCCAGTCTAGTGTCCGTATATTGGCCTACTGGCTACTAGAAATAATAATAATTTATTGATTGAAATTGCTTTGGAATTAAATCGAAACTGTTTGACTAATTGGACGAAATCGGGTCTGACTTCCTCCAATGATGACTTCTATTCCTAAGGCCAAAGTCCTGATGCTCGGAGAAAAGGAAATAATCAAATTCAAAAGGCGTTCATGGGCGAGTTCGTACTCCGACTCGCACTTGGCCGATTTTCGGGTGGCTGTGCCCACAACCTTTTTCAAGGGCTGGATCCGCGCCTGTCGGTAACTTCATATCGAGCGACCATGCTAGCACAACTGATATAGATATTTTTCAACTAAATATTCAACAGTTCAAAAACGCTGTTATTACTTAATAAAATAAAATGTATGTTAATTATTGGTTGTGTATAACTGTAAATATGCATTTTAAAAAAAAAAAATGATTTGATGAAGACAAGCACAAACATAAAATATAGCTTGTTGTAGGGTCATCTTTAATGTCATAGGTGTATGGCGCTTTAGCCATTTTTCTTTCCCAGCGTTGGTATAAGTCCAGAGATGACTCTTTCTCAGGTTTACAAACTGTAAGGTAAATAAAATGTAAAATAAAAAATAAATACCATTTAGTTGTTTATTTTCTCCGCGAGTATTAGTAACTGTGAGGGAGAGGTTGTTAATATCGAATGTAGCCTCAGACAACTTCTCCTTTGTATGTTTCAGTTTACTTCGAAGGGCTTTGTTCTCTTCATTCAACGCCTAAAATAAAATAAAAAATACATCACTGGCATAGTATTTCACCGGAGATATTTGATATTCGTACCTCTCCAATAAATCTATTTATTCACTTTGAAAATAAAATAATTATTGGTTTTGGGCCTATTTTGTCGAAAAGTCAAAATATTTACGCTTTGCAATAAAATTCAAAGAAATGGAATATTGCTTAACGTATCTGAAAAAGTCACAAAATACACTTTAAAATGCTCCTATCTTAAAAAACGGATTGCAATATTTAGAGCACAGATGGCAGATGGGAATGCTACCAATTCTACCAATAATCAATAATTGATTCCTTCGGCACCGTGCACAGTCGGAAAACACGCTAAATGCGCGCTCAACATTTGTACACAGTTGACATTAATAGCTCGGCTGTGGAACGATTTGCCGTGTTTTTCCTAGTCTTTCCTCCCTCCTACAACATGGATCTCTTCAAGACCTAAAGGTATGAACCTGGTAGGGTAGGGTAGGTAAAAGGTAGGCGCCGAGGAAAATTATTTTTCTCAAGGTCTTCCGTGTGGAGATAATGTAAAAAATACATATATGTATATACAGGGTGTAATAGAACGTACCCTAGAGATTTTACCCACCGATTCCTGAGCATATTTGGAGTAATAAATGTATTTGTCATTTTGCTGTCTGATGAATTTTTTTTCTATTAACCGCTTGGACACATAAGCTTGTTTTCACGATAACTTAACGTAGGTAGACATAGGAATGACGTATGTCCCGTACCTGAGTTATTAAAAGCAAAAAATATTTTTTTCATTCACACGTCGCTACTGATTTCATCTCTATCAGAAATACCCCGTCGCGATGGTTATGAGCGATACATGCGCTGTTTTGTGCATGCGGCATGCTGCTAGAATGAGACACAACGCCACGCTAGAATATGAACGCGCTTCTCTAGTGACAAAATATTTTTAATGTTTTTATTAGAAAAAAAATATCATCAGACAGCAAAATGCCAAATACATTTATTACTCCAAATATGCTCAGGAATCGCTGGGTAAAATCTCTGGGGTACGTCCTGTTAAACTCTGTTTATGTATATTTTGGTAAAATTGGTACAGATTAGGTACTGTAGTCAAAGTAGATTATTCTGTATTTTATTGGGTAAGATTCGTTCACTTACTTGAATATCGTTAAGCAGTTCTTTAATATGACCATTCTTCTTCTTGAGAGAGTCTCCCAGCTCTTTGATTCGATCCATTTCCGATACGGGGTCTGAAGTAGAAGAAGAGTCTTCATTCTTGTCTTTCAGTAAATGAGCTACCTGGTCCTCTAGGGATGATATCTTTAGGCTCATCTGCAAAAAACACAGCACGAATGATTTTGACGCTCCACATTCCTTTTCCATGTGTTTTCTTGGTGTAAACATTTTCTAAGTTCCTTGAGAGGTCATTTTGGCATATTTATTAACTCAACCGCCATTACTTATTAACCACTGGAGCGACAGAGCAATTAAAATATTTTTTCTCGGATTGCTAAAAGAAATTTTTCCGCCCACATTAAAAAAATCATACCTCCGAATTTGAATACGGAGACATACAAACTGATTATAGTTCTATGTAGGCAATGAATTCCCCTATATTTTGTCTATTATCACATATTTGTAGGATTTATAAAAAAAATAAAATTAAATCTTTAACCTTAAAACATTTTAAAGAATCTAAAAGAATATTTATTTTGTTATATTTTGATTGTACAATATATTATATAATCATTTTAATAAAAAATTTTTTTTAGAAAATTTGCTACATTTGGCAACAAAGCAATCCGAGGTTTTGGAAATAGTGCCATAATGTGGCAAAAAGCGCTCGAGTGGTTATAGAAAACCTTTAAAATATTCTACACAAATAACATGCGCAGTAATTCAGTTAGACTCAGACATTTTAGGGTATTTCGCAAATAAACCTTAAAAAAACTTTTGCAAGAAATAATTACTTCTGTATTTTGCTGACACAAAATCAACAGAACTGCATAACTCAATTTAGCAGGAAAATCATTTTAGGGGTTTTGCAATTGAATCGTTGAGTTCTAAAACCTTCCCTAATGGATTTTCATACTTTTGAGTAAATCAAGAAAAACGTGTGGGCTGATGAACTTTCAAGATTCCAGTTTTTTTTTTGTTTTATTGAGAAATTAATAGAATAAGCATGAAAAAAATTAACCAAACGACCAAAATTTGTATGAAAAGAAGCTGGTGATCATTTTGAGTTTGTTGAAATACTGACTTCTGATTCAAAATGCTCCGTAATTCGTCTCAATTACGGAGTATTTTGGAAGTGAAATTTTTGGAAGGTCGATATTTAAACACGAATTATAAAGAAAGTAGGAGGAATTTGGAAATAATAACATTACATTCCTGGTTAGAAAACACAAAATATGGCATTAACAGCTCATTTTCAAGAAAAATTCATTAAGGCGGATATTGGAACTCAACAATTGAATTTGGAAATGGATAACTATGTATTTGAAAAAAAAAACACAAATAAATACATAAATAGATAAAATAAAAGTGGGATAAAAGAAATAATATAATTTGATGATTTTAAAGATTTCCACAAACCTTTTCAATGAGAGATTTATTGGCTTCTATAATGCCTTCCTGCTGTTCAATTTGGTCCGATAACTCCTTCAACTGTTGTGGGCCTGTGAAAGAAACAAATAATTTAAATATAAACACCTATTTACTGAAGATGTTTATAAAACTTGTCTAGATGTTTATAAAACTTGTCTAGATGTTTATAAAACTTGTCTAGATGTTTATAAAACTTGTCTAGATGTTTATAAAACTTGCCGCAGTAATTTCTAAAAGTTACCATTTCTAGGAAAGGTGTTCAACTGTAGTTCGGCCTCCATTTCTCCCTGCTTCGAGGCCAATTCATCCAATTCAGATGTTAGAGACTGTACCTAAAATGAAATGATTCACTAGTAGTAATTGTGACTTGCTAACATTCAATAGTATTTGCACAATCACAAGAATATAAGTAGATATAACTATATTTATCAAAGATGAATATAGATATATTTTCTTAAAATTTTGCAAATTCACTTTGTGGCACCATTTTATTAATGAAATAATTAAAAACACTTTGTTTTTACCACGATAATCTTTATTTAAAAAATCAACATGTTTCGAGAACGATGTTCTCTTCATCAGGACATTAAATGTACTAAAAACTAAATTATCAAGAATAGAAAGACATGGAAGTAGTGGGTGGAGAAAGGTGGAAAGGGGAGGTGATTAGAAGATCAACATGGGGAGGGGGGGAGAGGTGGAAAGTGGAGGTGTTTGAAGATCAAAGACAAAAATTACAAAGTATTCGTATCAACAAAAAAATTGCTGCCATAATAATAATAATAACATATAATAATAATAATGCTAATTTTCATTTTTTTGAAAAATCACCTCAGGGGCGCTGTACAAATAAACGAAGATTTATAATTATAACTAGTGACTTACATTGACTTGACTTTTAGCTAGTGACTTACGATTGACTTATAAGTACTGACTTAACTAGTGACTTCCATTTATATTTACAGCTGTGACGAGATTTACAACTAACATAGGTACTTATATTTAAAATTACGTATTTTGGTTTTTGTCAGGGTTGTCACTGATGACATTAAAAACCAAATAACAAACAACAATCTTTAAGTTAAGGCACAAACAGGTGGCATAGAAGTATGTTAATTATGTTTTACGTAAACATTTATATAAAATTTGGTACTTACCTGTTCTCCTTTATATCGTAAGATCTCTTGCGCAACGAGAAACATTCCTTTCATATCTCCAAAACTCATTTCAATATCTCCCGGGTCGACCCAAGTGATACTATCGAATATCTTCTCCTTGTCTTCATCCGTAATGTCTTCATGATTGAAGGATAATATCGTTTTCCAGTCCATCTTAACCATTTTCGCAAATTAAATCGATGACAAACAACGACGGCGAAGAAATTCACGGAAAACATTGACAGAAATTGCATAGCAACCGTGTTGTCAAATAATCAAAACAAACCGCGCGCCCCCGCCATTATAAAAATAATAACAAACAGGAACGAGCGTCTAGAAACACTATAGGCCGTATAGGCGTATATTGTAGCTATTTGGTTCAATACAGGGAAAGTACCTACCGTATGTTTTTGTTACATCTATTTGAATATCATTTTTTTTTCTTGATTGAATGAATGCCGTGGAATCTTGGAAGTGAAAATTAACTCTTGTCGATGATAATGCATTTTATCAACTTTTGGTGGCAATCACACGCGAACTGTATGCGGTTTTTAGAATTTCGAAGAAATTAAAGCACTTAATAGACGAAATAAATGTCGGCCACACCAATTCGGGATTTAGCATTGTGGGTAGCGTGGTTGATTTCGATTCTGGGTAGGAAGGTTCAATTCTCAGTCACTTCAAAATATATATTTTTAAGAGCCATTTCAAAATAGATGTGTTATAATACAAAATGTATTAAATTATACATTAAATAATGCATATCTTGTCCAGCTTCCTGACTAAGGGGGTTTCTCACCATCCTCCCAATAGCTTATCTACCCTAATAACGAATATTTAAGATTTAAGATTTACGGTTTATTTATTTATTAAGTTGGAGTTTATAATTCGGTGCTCGAACCTATGAATAGTGGCTATATATTGGATAAGTTGGCTGAGTTTTCTTACCACTGCGAGTATTTTATTTTTAATAATATTCGTTATTAGGGTAGATAAGCTATTGGGAGGATGGTGAGAAACCCCCTAACATAAATATTTCTCAAGCCGAGCTCAAAGGGTAACTGAAATACCGGGCCTTAGTCCCCACGCCAAATTGATCTGCTGTGTTCCTTAGTTCGAGTTAACTTCTCTCCGGGGTCAATTTCCTTCCCTTGTCAATCTGATCCCTGCGAATCTGTTGGCTGTCGGGACAGGGCAAGGTCCCAATAATTATTCTGCGAGTCGCAGCCATCCTTATGATAGAAGTTCGTAGGGTCTGTCTGTGTATGAGATCGCGTCACGAATCTGACTCCAGGGTCAGACGGTGCACTGTGATGGCATACGGCGGACCAGTAACTGCCGAGGGTTTGTCGCACAAAACCTTGATATTGTTATTTTTGGCCGTATCACAGAAATAACTATAAAAATGTAGTAAAAAGGCAGTCATCAGTATCACCAATTTGATGAAAGTTGCGAGGCCGAATGAAGTGGACAGGAGAAAGTTTGTAATTTTTTTTTTTTTGATTTCCGTACTAGAGTCTCAATTACAACTGCGCCCAACTGTTTGGAACTATGGTATTCCCAATTAGGGCGTGTTGTGAGACTGAAGGGTATGGGGAGGAGAAGGAGATGGAGAAATGGAAGGTGAGGAAGTACATGACTATTCTAACTACTCTTCAAACTTGGCTAAAGCAATTTCAAGTAGGTAATAACATGTCGAGTCTGAATGGTGGTCTATCACCAGAGCAATACGGAAAATGTCTACAACACTGGATCGCCCTGCAAGTATATTTTATGTGATATAAAAGTGAAATAAGATAATGTAATTAAATAAAATTTACTTCGACGCCCGCCGAAATTCGAAGCCTCTGAATTCGTAGCTGAGGAACACACCCCTCGCCGTTTCGGTATGTCCGATTTTAAAAATCAATCACATGAACGAAGATATTAAAATTTCACATTTTTAGTACAATGATCAGTATCTTAATTTTATAAAATACTAGCTGACCCGGCAAACTTCGTACCGCCTCAGATTCAATAAATGTTGTGTTTAATTTATTAGCAGAAATAAATTAAGTTTTTATTAAGTTAAAATAAATACTCCAAAAAATTAAATTGAGCTGTTGACTAAGCACGAAATGTTCGGCACACTACACCATTGACAGTTCGAATTGATTGAAATTATGTCGACCAAAGCACATTATTTGAAAAGCCGTTCCATACAAAATATATGAAAAAAATAATTTTCTTCATAATTATTATTCCCGTGATTTTTTCCGATGTTTTAATAGTTATTCTGTTAATCGGGACGGAGACAAACGCAACAAATCAAAGATCATAAAAATCGGATCAGCCGTTCTTGAGTTATAAATGGTGTAACTAACCCGACTTTGTTTTATATATTAAGATAAGATATTTATATTATATTATATTTAAATTAATATTATATTATATATTTATATTTAGAAAACATAATTTTATATCTTCCACACGCTTTAAACGCTAGGTATTAGGTATTTATGAATACATAGTGAGGTTTGTAAAAGTAAAGGCAGCAATCTCCATTCCGGTCAGATTGCTTTTTTTTGCTTATGAAATGACGTGGAGATTGCTATCTTTGCTTTTACGTACAATATAACATACAAATATTGTATGTAATTTACGTGTATACAAAATGTGTATGTAAGTAATGTTGTAAGTAAAAGTTAAGACAGCAATCTGCACGTCATTTCAAAAGCAAACATAGCAAACTGACCGGAATGGAGATTGCTGTCTTTGCTTTTATACACCTCGTTTACGAAAACACCCCTTTATACTTACGAGTATATATACCAATATAGAGAAATAAAGTCTAATAATAATAACCTATAATAAATAATATCTATATAAATAGGTATCTACCTTTATGGTATATTTTGTTCTGTGTTACTTGTAGTTAACAAATAATAATCAATTAATATGGATAATCAATCGACCCCTTGGAATAACAAGATTCCATCTGTTGCGGTAACGTCATGCGATAATGAACTCTAAAGTAGCTTACTATAGATCCCATTATCGCACGACGTTACCAAGGCAGACGGAACCTTGTTATTCCAAGGGTAGCAATGTTAATCAAAACAGAAAAATTGAAATTGAAATTTATGTACTTAAAATAGAAATATCACATCACATCAACATCGTAGTTTACAACATTTTAATATTTAACATTTCAATTAAAAAAAGACGATCAACATCGTAGCATTGGTAACGGGCACCTACATAATATAAGGAGGTTAAAAATAGGTGATCCTTGGCTGGTTATCCAAGACTTTCGGCGGTTGTTCCCAAATTTTAGAACGATCAATCTTAGTCTCTGATTTCTTTACGGCTATTGTTCCCAATCCTACTGATCAACGGTTGAGCCAAAATTTTGGATTAAAATGCACAAATGCGCTCTTCCCAACTCATCTCTCTGACCAACAGCCGAATCGAGCGTTACTAAAAAAATCACTTAGCTGATCGAAGACTCAGATTGATCGACCGAAAAGTTGGGAGCAATGGTCGTTAGTAACGCTTAATTCGCCTGTTGGTTGGAGAGTAGCATTATAGCCGGTTCACACGATGCGATTTTTGTTGATCAACTTTGATTGAACGTGAAAAATTGTTTGAAATATCTTGTTCAAATGCGTTGAAAGAAGGTTCACACGTGTCAATGTGCTTTTAAGTGTCGAGTTGATCAACTAAAATTGAACCGTCTGAACCCGCTGTTAGGAAGAGCAAATTTGTGCACTTGAGGAGTGTTGTGTCAAAATTTTGGCTCAATATTTATATTCAGCGTAATTTGTTGATCTGTCTTATCTATGGCCAGATGAAGTTCGTGATACATTATGCGTGTGCTGTACATTATAATTTCATCCTTCCATGGCTATCCTTTGCAATTCTCCAGCCCATCAAAGGAAACAAGTAGGTGCTCGGGTAGATACCTAAATGGTGCTTCAATCTCCATTAACTCGCGTAAAAATGGCAAAATAGGGAATCGTGTCCAGTGATCTATCACGGAGTTTGAGTACTCTCTGTGGGGTAATTCGAGGGAAGGGAAGAAAGCATTCAGATTGTAGTCTTGCCTGCAAAATGCAGTGGGAATGCGGCCAATATTATGACAGTTCGCCTACATAACAATATAACGAATAATAACGCAATATGGCCACTGTGTTCATGTTGTGATGTAGGTCAGTGAATCCCAAACTTCGTTAGTTGGTGTAGCGTGCGGTCTGTGGGGACGTTTGCACTATAGCGTGCGGTCGGCCAGGATTTTGCACTATGGCGTGTGAACAACTACGAATTTTCAGTGTGCGGAAGCAAAAAGTCGGCCTTATGACGGTCTCCGTGGCCGAGGGGTGAGGCTTTCGCGGGTTCAAATCCCGCCGTGCGCAATAAATTTTATTACCTAGCTTGATTTGTGTTATTTCACAATTTATTCATTTAAAATTATATATCATGTATTTGCAGCATGTTCCGGAGTGGACGATACTCCCAGTATCTAAGCCCCGGTGTAAGACCACCATTCAGAATTGAAACGTTGCTTAAAATTACTTAATGCCGTTTTTGGTGAACATAACGAAAGCTATCGTTAAGATTGATCACTTAGTGGTCATAAATAGGCTCGAAGAAATTGGTTGTTGTTAAAATTTATCCGGTGTACCACCGGGATCCAATTTAGGACCCTTATTATTTTTATTTTTTATTAATAACATTAGAAAAAGTTTTCGTCCGTTATTTACCTTTCGCTGATGACATTAATTTCTTCTTGAGAATATGGTCAAAACAAGACTGCAGAAAGCTCCAGGAATATATCATTTATTGACTGGGATATTGATAATAAACTCGGTTTTAACTTTCAAAAATGTTCTTGCAATTTGTAATTTGAGAGGCAGGTATGGCTACCACGCGCCACCCAGGGAACCACAGGAACCCATATTCTGCCATAGGTCTCCTCAAATGGTTCGCTACATTTGGTGACTTAGCAAGGTTGCCCGGATTCATGTGGTGAATTTCGTTCAAGTCTTGGTGGCAGTTACGCCAGCCCACCTACCGCTGGGTGGGCCGGATTGGATTTTCACCTCTCCACCAGGACTCTCTCGGAACATCGTCCTGCACTGCAGTGGGAGGGATGGATTCATACGTCCGTCCGTCTAAGACAAACTGACTCAGGATGTGATTTTGGTTTCAAAATTGGGTCACTTAAAAATATTTTAGACGCTTTAATCAAATACTGCAAGTAGAAAAAAATTCCTTTGAAGTAATCGAGAACCTGTTTGGTTAGTCCTTTTATAAGTCCAGAAAAAATAAAATATCAAAAATGCATCAAAAAATCTTAAATGGTTATATAAACATTAAAAAAGGGAATGTATCACCAAGTTAAAGCTAATCTCTTCGTAATCAATATTTTCTCATCATTTAGTTACACATTTGTTTTATTTCCAATTATAAAGATTTATTCTTTCTTTCTAACACTGTTCATGTTTACGTGTGTTTACTTTATTGTTACAATATTACTTCAATTACTTATTTAGAATATTTTGTTTGACATCTTGAAAGCTTTGGGTATATTTACATATGTTTTTTTGTTGTATTTTTAAAGTTCTTAATAAAAACATTGTTTTTATGAAATAATGTATAGATATACCGTGATTTCTTATACTTTTCTAACCTTTCAACAATTTCTATTAATTCTTTTAAAATTTTATAAACTTATGCTATTCATATATGCACATGTATGTGTAAATATGTGTTTACATTTATAGGTATGTCCGTGTGATTATATGTTTGTGTATATATGTATGCAAACATGTGTGTATATGTGTACAGGTACCTGTGTATGTACGAATATATATTTATACATATAACTATTAAGGATATAATTTGAACATATTAGTTTTTTTTTCATTCTTGATGATGTGTCAATTTTCATGTAAACCTTTTATCTTTTTTTATGTTTGAATTATTACCTGTCTCAGAACAGACATTGTCTAGTGAGGCGGGTATCTTGTTTATAAAATATTATATTACCTTTAAACGCCTGGGTTGCCGGCAATGAAATATAAAAATATATATTTAAATATGTAAAAACTGCTTTATAGTTCAAAATCTCCTACTTACGAACCTCTTTTCGGTTATGGTGTTATGTTATAATGTGAAAAATTAAATTCTTTAGAAAATACAATAAAACATTAACCCTCTTACTCATAGTCGTAGTATAACTAATAAGCGTCGTATTACGACGTAACAGTGAAAAACTTGACTTATAATCACTGCGTGTGCATGGTTAAAACGGCTTTAAACCAGGTTTTAGGCCAACATTATAAAACCAAGGATGTGTCGGCGGATACCGCAATTATGAGTAAGGGGGTATGTTTTTTGTGCTTGAGCCTCGCAAAACAAAACTTTGGCAATGTTTTTTTCTAAAAAACCAAAACAAGCGGCAGGTGTTAAGCGGGCGACAAACGCGAAGTTCACATCAAAAAGATACTGCGTTATAAGTATCTTTTCTACCGACACACTACGTTATAAAATATTCCTTCCTACGGCAGGAGAAGGGGTCAGTTGAAATCGGAAGCGGTCGAGAGAATATCATTTCTTTGTACTGGATATGTTAACTTGACAGCTCCGTGCATGCTCCGTGTATTAAAAATGACCCCCTCTCCTGTTTACCGTAGAGAGGGGGTCGCATAACTTTTCTGATACCGCCACTGTAGCGAATACGAAAAAGTAATTCCGATTAGCGAAGATTCAAACCGCGATCACAGCGCATCATCTTTTTACGTCTGGCGGGTCTCATGGGATTGTATGGCGAGCGCTATTGTGTTATAAATAACTTTTTGATGTGAGCTGCGAGTATGTCGCTACCTTTAAACGGGAGTTTAAACCTTATCGCCATCTACAAAAGGAGTGTTATTGTTAGTAGCCTGATCCCAAATGTTACACGACGTGATGCATCGTCAAGAACGATTTTCAATCATGTTTCAATATTAAATACACAGCGTATTAATAATTTTGATAAAAAAAAACGTCCTTCAACTTGAGGTTGTATGTCTCATATATTTGACCTCAAAGTTATTTTGAACCGACTCTTGTATGATTAAGAAACGAATCACGTAACTCCTTGCATAATGAAATAATGTTTTATTGCATCATCAGTAAAAATATCAATAATTATTACGATTTTCAATAATGCTCTTTTGTGCGTTCGTGTTCAAGTTTGTTTTATTGCAAATAGTATTATTATTGCTGAAATATTAGTGTAGCAAATATACTAAAAATAATTTATAGTATATTTGCTACACGTTCTAGAGTGGAAGATACTCCCAATATCGCCCTGAGGCCCTAGCCCTTAAAAAAATTGGCGTATTTTGTCAGAGGCTAAAAATATTCCCGCTTTGCAATAAAATCCAAATAAATGGAACATTTGTTAACGTATTCGAAAACTAAAAATTGTTTTCGAAAGGTGATGAAATAGGCTTTTCTTTATTAAAAATTACTATGTATTTTTTAAATAATTTTTTTTTTTGCGAAAACTTTAAAAAGTGTTCAAAATGGCTCACTTTACTTTTTTTTCTAACTAAAATTACTGATAATGAAAAAAAAATAAAACACATACTTATTTCATTAGATAAATGAATTATAAACCTTACTGTCACCTCACTTTTTTCATTTCATGTAAAAAAAATCTTAAAAAATTCACAAAGATCCATAATTTTTTTTCAAATTGCTATCGGAAACTTTGGTTTCAGAAAGGGGTAAATTTTAATTTTTTTGTGGTTTTCTTTTAGATTTATTTGTATTGTATTCTCTTTCCAATACCGTTTAGATCACATTTCTAACTATGATAGTAAGGTAGAAACAACGATTTCTGTGAGACCTATGTGAGCTGGGACAAATATGGTCTCCTGTAATTAAACGGGCTAGCACGCTTGCTCTATATCGATCGGTAGGATAACTATCGGTAACTTCTCATCGTTCCCTAGCATGACTACAGATCGCCAACGAATAAGTGACAGTTCACAATGACTAAGTGTCCTTAACATATTCGACATCAACTGTTGTTTGTACGTTAGCAATGTGCAGTTGTCCTAGGGAACGATGAGAAGTTACCGATAGTTATCCTACCGATCGATATAGAGCAAGCGTGCTAGGGCCTCTGGTATAAGACGACCATTCAGAATTGTGAAACTTTGCAAGAAATGGCTTTAGCTATGTTTGGTGACCCGATTTGAATAGCCGTGTACTTCTCCACCTTCCTTTTCCCCCTCTCCTTCATCTCCCCACTACCTTCAGCCTCACAACATATCATAATAGGGGATATATATAGTTGGGAGCAGTTGGGAACCTTGTGCAGTATCCACATTAAAAATTCAGTTACTTTCCTCTTATTTTAAACGTCAAGTGTACAAAATTTCATCGATCTCGGATTATAACTGTAGATTTGTTTATAAATCAGAGCAATGCCACCCGCCCTCGTCCAGTCTGTATGTTGGCCATTTTCAAATAATCATTGCACAATAAAAAATAAAAATAAAATCTGGACAGAAAATATTATCACAATATTATTTAAACCAGTTGCGTGTGGCGTATGTGGTACCTGCGTAACATGATGATTATTTATCTCACTTTAACTGCTTCTAATCTTAATTTTTGTATACGATACTGCCGCATTGGCGATCCACAGCGCCCTTCTTGACAATATCAAGGAGGATATTGTGTTTTTTACCTATGACGACAGAATAACATCTAAAACACGCGAACACCTCGGCACGGGTTCTCCTAGTGAGGTGTTTACTAACCACGACTAATAATCTATCTAAATACAGTTACTGACACGTTAACATTTTTGAAGTAAAACTTTTTTATGCACGCTTGTCTTGGGCGGTAAACTGGCGAATGCTTGACGAGAGCGTTACGAAAAGGCGTTATATCGGGCGACTGTAGGAGCAAGGGAGCACAGTGCGCGCGCACATTTTCCTTCTCTCTTTTTCTCATAGCCAGTGCATGAAATATCTCAGTCAGTATTTTGAAATGCAAATTGTGCGTTCCAGTACCTTCACGCAGTGACGCGCCAAACGCGGGGGAGAGCGGACGTCGATGCGCACGGCTTGATCGGGCGAGGCGATCGATAATAAATTTAAATAAATATTTGCAGAAAATTAATATATGTAGATATATGTATACATTTATATATTTTATACATATAAACATATGTATAGATATACATATATACATTAATCATAACATACATATAAATATACATACATATAGATGGAGTTAAAGTTTTAATTCAGTCGTGTGGTCTAAAGCACACTCGTTTTTTTGTATTATTATCTTTGTAAACTACTGTAATCGTTTGTATGTTCGAGAATAGAAATAAATAAATTAAAATTAACAATAAGTATATATGATTTTACATTTTCACGGCCGAAAGTATTTTTGTTATTTGTTTTTGGGGTGTTATGCCGTGTTGCGCTACCTCCTCTTTTAGCCAACGTTTCGGACAACGTTACACTGTCTGTCATCGCGGCAGATGTCCATCATCAGGGCGGATGTGTGCCAACTGTAACGTAGTCCAAAACGTTGGCTAAAGACGGATGTAGCGCAATACGGCATAATACCTAAAAAAATAAACAATAAGTAATTTTTATCTTTAACTTGAAAAACTACCCACAACTTACCTTTGGCCACAGAGCAACGCACGCCACTGGTTACCCATTAATCATATGACTTCAATTAAACATATTGCATCAATGGTACACATTTTGTTAATTCATCACAATAGGAAGTAAATTCGATGCAATATTGATTGAGTTATTATTATATGTGTTTTTTAATCTTCTAATTTAAATGTTTAATGCGGAAGAATTTAATTACAATCATTCGCAATTATAATTATAAACAATGTAATGGTAATTATTATTGTTAGCGCATGATTTATTATTCATAATAATATGGTAGAAAAAACATAATAATATTTTCAGTTATTCATAATAATATGGTAAAAAAAAGCAATATGTTGTCCCGTTGGAGCGAAAATGCAACTCTAAAATTCTTTATTTTTGCGGCTATTAATCTATTTTCATGTCCATAGTTTATTTATTTTTATCTCTTTTATTTATTCTTCCACCTCTTCTAAAATAAGCATTACAATCAGCTTAATTAGCGTATTTACTTTACTGCATTGCAGTCCGCCATGTTGCGACGCGCGCCGCTTACCTACTAATGAACTCTACTAAACAGTAGTGCGAATACTTTTGGTGAGTCAAGTAGCGAGTTACTCGCCACTCCACTTACTGCTTGTCAGGTGCAAACAATGCATAAGAGGCGGACTTGGCATCTCTACCGATCCACTACATAAAGAAAATTTTATCCAAACAGTTATAGAAAAATGTCGGAGGTTTCCATAGTTATTTTTCAGTTAATATGACAAGTAATAAATATTGGTTCCATCTTGGCCGCCATTTTTGTATAACCGTTTGGACAGAATGGTTTATTGGTATGCCAAGTCCTTTCCAGGGTATTTAATTTAGCATTGAATCAAACACGTATCTGAAAGAGAGGTTACAACGGAGCTCTCAAAAGCATATCAAAAGCACAATTTGAAGGTAGCTAGAGTTAACCTCAAATTATTTTGAATCTCATAATATCTTAAATTCGTAATGCGTCTTCCAATAAATGATTTCCTTATGTCTTTCTTTGGACACATCCTCGTGTACATCACTCAGTAATTACGTGGAAGATTAGGAAGTCAACAATAGTACCAACCTAATAATAGCCCCGATACCTACATAACCTCTTTGCCTAACCTAACCTTGGAACTTCATTCTTCCTCTCAATAATACTGCCAACCGAATAACAACACGATGCAATGCGATGCTGTCATTTCAATTAGCCATTATTTTAAATCAGAAGTGCGGCATCTTTTCCAAACGCTACTCTTTATAAACGAGTAGTCATAAATAAACCATTACCCGAGTAGTTCTGTAAAGGTAGATTCAGACTGGGTCGACGTACGTACGCATCGCTACGCCAAACAATGCTTAGCAACCCATACATTTTCTTATGAAAATGGCCACAGACATCGCACGTCGCGATGCGTGTGGCCAATGTGATTCTAAAACATAAATTTTCATTGAAAATCTATGGTTGCTAAGTAGCCCAGATATTATTAGGCGTAGAGATGCATACGTACGTCGATCAAGTCTGAATCTACCATTAACAGTACCTAGACCTCCGCCCAGAGGCCCTAGCACGCTTGCTCTATAACGATCGGTAGGATAACTATCGGTAACTTCTCATCGTTCCCTAGTACAACTGCAGACCGCTAACGTGCAAACGACAGTTGATATCGAATATATTAAGGACACTTAAGTCATTGTAAACTGTCACCTATTCGTTTGCGATCTGCAGTTGTCCTAGGGAACGATGAGAAGTTACCGACAATCGGTCGGTAACTTCATATCGAGCGACCGTGCTAGCACACCAGAAAGATGTTTCTAATTTTCTCTTAAACCAAAATTTCCCATGAAATTACAAGATTTGTAATTTCATAATAATTATAATAATTTCATTATTATAATTATTATTAGTATTTCATGTAACATTTAAAAAAAACAAACAGTGATATATGAGTTAGACGATCCGCCCACTGAGGCAACTGAAAACTTTCAACTGGCAACTGTCTTTGTATGACAATGTGATGGCCCGCAAACAACACAATCACTCAAAAACCCGTTGTCAATGGTAACGCAAGCGGTGACTCGCGATTCGCACTGCTGATTGCCGTGGCCAGCCGTTTCTATTTGCCAGCTGTCAGCTGATTGTTCTTCGTCTATGGTTAAACAAGCTTTTTGACCAATCAAGACACAGAAACCAGCCGGTTTTAGTTTGGCTTCGGTTACCTCGTCAGCGGTGCGCCTAAATCATTCCTTACGAGCATTTATTTATTTACTTACTGTAATATATTAAGTTAGGCTAAAACCGCATTGAGTTGCTTCATAGCTTTGTTTAATGATAGTTCTTAAAAATAGCGACAGATGGCGAGGTGGTAAAAAAAGACAGGCATTTTGTTATTTTTTTTTTTTTCTTTGTTAAACAATGATTAAAATTGTAAAATTGTCGTGTGTAAAAGGTGAAATAAATTGAAATAATAATAATAAAAAAATTAAAAAATTTAATGCAAGAGTTCACAGCAATCAAAGTATGATTTTAATAATTTTAATAAAAAGGTTACGTCGGTTATTTTTCGTCTGTTTTCTAAAGTTGGAATTTTTAACATATTCATTAATGATAGGTAATTTATGTGCTCTAAAGGGATGTTAAGTTTATAATTTACAAATCTTAGAAATTTTCTTTGAATTCTTTCAATATTATGGATATGAATTTTGTAGAAGGGCGACCAGACTATGTTCGATTATGCTTCTAACCAGGGATATGTACAAAGTTTTTAATTGTTCTTAAAATAAATCCTAATATTTTCGTACCCTTATTTACAGTTTGTTGAACGTGGATCGTGAAATCTAGTTTCACATCCATTATTTATCTCGCCTCAGGTAGGATCAGTTAGATTCTGGAACATGATGGAATATTGTAAACACAATTTATGTGGTCTAATAAAAGACAAGTGTTTTGTAAGTCAATGGTGTATTTATTTAACCAAGTGAAGACATTACACTTAACATTAATTATCTTTAGCGGGTACAACTATTGGTACGCATGTCAATAGTTGCGTCCATCTATCTTAAACATAGACGGAGCACTATAGAAAATTTCACTAAAAAATATGATTATATATTCCGTCATCAACTTTAGAACTCTGCTCGTCTTGTATACTAGTACAACTCATTGTATTTTTTTTGTTGTTATTATTATTTAATAAGTGTGTAACATGCCTATTTGGGTTTTCTACAGATTCTTAGAAGGATGAAATATGTATTTTAGTAAGAGATGCGGTTAATATTTCAATAATATCTGAAAAGTAATTCTGGAAGTATTCGAATCTATAAAATAACATGTAATTAATATGTAAAAATATAAATCTTACTAATATTATAAACGTGAAAGTTTTTTATGGATGTATGTATGTTTGTTACTCTTTTACGCAATATTTACTGAATGGATTTTAATCTTAACTTCAATAAATTAACTTTACAATAATATATCTCATACACCAGAATAACATATAGGATGTAATTTGTAAAGCTTGCAATTCATTTTCAATATATTGAAAAAAATAATTATTGTTTAATAGAAAATGTCAAAATTTGAGAATGACATTTTGCAAAACAATGATTGTTAAATCAAAATTCTATTTTAGAAAATATTTAAATAAGCGAGTTTATTTGAAGTACTCGCCTATTACTTTGAATCGAATCAAGAATTATAGATATTTTAAATAAATAGGTAAAGAATTTTGGTATAAACGTAGATCGGACCTAGGAAAAGAAAATAGATTACTAGAAGTACTAACCCTACGCAGACGAAGTCGCGAGAAGAAGCTAGTATTGTCTATAAATGACTTAACCACAGATTGATAATGCCTTCAAAAGACGAAACAGCTGTCACGCGTATTTATAATTACACAGCTTTGCTTTATAAATAAAGTGTTATTTAATATATCATTGAAGAAGAAGATAACAATAATAATCTAATTTTTTGAAAATATGAAAATGAACAAGACATAGATAATAAATAAAGATATATTACATTGATGGAAATAATCTTCAAAAGTTAAAAAGAGAGTTTTTCTTATAAAAAAAATGTTATTTTATAAATCGAACAATACCAGTATTGAATATAAAAATAAAAAAATAAAAAATAATTAAGTAACTAATTATCACGCAATGCCATGTGGATGGGGAGACATCCCTCATACAACTCGTTCTCGGTACACGCTCCTTGCTTCAACCACATTCATACGTCGTCTCACGCATACCCATTTATATTTATATATGTACCCTTCTGCTATTCTGACTATTGAAATGGAACGACATCGTTCATCCCCTATACTACCTTTTTTTACTTTCGCACAATGTCCTAACTGCTCCCGTCTGTAGCCAATGAGATTATAGCATCCCCAATTGGGTTAAGTTGTGAGGCAAAATGTAGTTGGTAGGAGAAGTAGATGGGGAGAAAAAGGTGGGGAAGTACCTGGAAATTCATATATTGACACCAAACACGGCTAAAGCCATTTTATTTCTGATAAAATCATTAAAATTTGTTAGAAAAAACCACTTAACGTTTGAAGTTTTTAAGCTCTTAAAAAAATATATGTTATTCTTTAATTTAATTTTAGTATCTATAAATTCCTATCGCCGAAACGGTAATTATTTGAAATTCCCTCGACGGAAATAAATCGCAAAGTATGCTCCAAAAATTATTATTAACACGTTTGTTTCTGTTATTTTACAAGTTATATGTATGAAAAAATTCATAATGTTTTTTTAAATGCTACTTGACACAACCCCCACGAGATTTTTGCTCTTTTTCAAACGAATCGTCTTTTAGTAAACATTTCACAATTTTCGCATGAATTTTATAGTTTTTAATGTTAGCGCGCTCGTTCGCACGTTCGTCTTGTCGTATCTCTCCATCTTCTTTCTTCGCCCTTAAATTCTGATTGGTGGTGAGGGCGATACTGAGAGTATCTTCCACTCTGAAACGTGCCGAAATTATATCTATTATTATATTATTTTTAATTAATTAATTGTGAAATAACACAAATCAATCAGATAAAATTTACTTGCAAAAGATGTGGAGGTAGAAACAAAGAAGAGGTGCCGCTGTACGTAGATGCGTGCAGGGTGTGCGATCTTGGCGACACTTTTGTACACGCGGTTAGCTACTAACAGCAATTTACGTCCGATCTCCTTTGTTTCCATTGTATATGTTCTGCCGGGGACGGTGTGAAGGGTTTGAAGGACCACCTTCCCGTCCCACTGCTTACTGTCTCTCGTCGGGACTGCCTGTGGCTTGCCAGAAGCTGTAGATGCTGTTCTTGTGTTGTATGCTGCCACAGGAACGTGCTTAAATTTGCTTTTCCTTTATTTTATTTTGTAATGTACTTATATGTTCCTCTTTATAAATGTTGTCTCTCCACTAGCTTCAAGAACAAGAACAAACTGCCTCGGATGAAACACTTAAAATTTAATGGTATGTATAAATGTATGTTGTGCCGTGTAGGGACAGTCGGGGGCTTTTAGAATCATTTAATAGTAGCTTCGTTTTAAAAACAAATTAGAGTCTTGACGTGAGAATCGATAGAGGGATCCATCTGGTCCTTAAAACGATTCGGGAAAGTGGTGGGTGCCCTCGACTGTATATGGTTTTGTTGTTTCTTTCTCAAGCACTTAGAATCCAGCAAAATACCAGACAATGATTACCTGCTCCGCATTCCCGTCCTCGTGACCTCTGCAGGCAATTACAGCCATATTACCCGATGATGAGGTCCATGACTTGACCTGCCTGACCTCCTGACTGCTGCAGGAGGTCAGAGGTCAGAGCAGCCACGGCAGCTGAGCCTATGATGACTCCCATTTCCTCCGGACAAAGGAGGATAATATGACTTAATGCAACGAATAGTCATCTCATCACGGATGGGAGTCAACAATAGTCATGTTTTATTTGATGATTCTGTGTGGTACCTAATTCTGTTTGTTTCTTTAATGTGGATGGAAGGGATTGCACGATGTATGATTAATAATATTCAATGGCGTAGAGAGGAAATTTAATTATAATTACTTTTTGATTTTTTTTTAAAGTCGAGGGGCAAAACTCTCAACTCCCAATCCGACAGTCGTGGGTTTGAACCCGGCGTACGCAAATAATTTTTATTTCATAATTTGTATTATTTCACAATTAATAAATTTAAAATAAAATATATAATATGTGCAGCACGTTCCAGAGTGGAAGATACTCTCAATAGCGTAGAGAGGAAATTTAATTATAATTGATTTTTGATTTTTTTATAGGGTCGAGGGGCAAAACTCTCGACTCCCAATCCGATGGTCACGGGTTTGAACTCAGCGTGCGCAAATAAATTTTATTTAATTAATTTTTGTTATTTCACAATAAATTAATTGAAAATAATATATAGTATATGTGCGGCACGTTCCAGAGTGGAAGATACTCTCAGTATCGCCGTGGTGTAAGACAACCATTCAGAATTGAAACGTTGCTTGAAATGGCTTTAGCCGTGTTTAATGACTAAATCTGAAAAGCCAGGTACTTCCCCACCTTCCTCCTCCCCATCTTCTTCCCCTCCCCTCTACCTTCAGCCTCACTACATACCCCAAATGGGGATGCCATCGTTTCACTGGCTTCAGACGGGAGCAGTTGGGACTCTTGTGCGGTAGGCATATAAAAAAAATTACATTGACTGAATCCAAAACTATTATTTGGCCTTCAATAAAAATAAGTTAATGCAGTTGAACAGTTCGTACATTTCGTTTTGTTTTTAAATGTCGCATTAATTTTCCAAAGAATTTGAATTTAAAAAAAAATATCTTTGTTCACGAAATGGCGAAAATTGTCAAGTGTAAAAAACATTTCTTATATGTACTCATACCCCTTATTATTAACTGAGTATTAGAACAGAAATAATCATTTAAATGACATCACCTCAATAAACGCCCGGGTTGCCGGCAATGAAATGCAGTTTTTGCGTTTTACGGGGAGAATGCCATCACATAAAAAAATTGATTGTTCAAGAGATCTTTTGGAGGTATTTTTTTTTTACATTAGCTACACACAGGGAGGTCCTAAGAAAATTGACGGGTCATCCGCGTAACAGTGGATTGGTGGGTGTCCAAAAGGTCATTGATGTGCAACATCAACGGCCGGCGTGGTCCAGGGGCAAGGCTTTGGACTCCCATTCCGAAGGTCGCGGGTTCGAACCCGGCGTGAGCAAATAAATTTTATTTGATTAATTTGTGTTATTTCAAATTTAATTAATTAAAAATAATATATACTATATTTGCGGCACGTTCCAGAGTGGAAGATAATCTCAATATCGCCCTGGTGTTAGACCACCATTCAGAATTGAAACGTTGCTTGAAATGGCTTTAGCCGCGTTTGGTGACTAAATCTGAATAGCCAGGTACTTCCCCACCTTACTCTTCCCCATCTCCTTCCCTTACCCGCTTACCTTCAGCTTCACAACATACCCCAATTAATACACTGTTATACATAGCCAGCAAAAATTTACAGGACGCCATTGAGAAAATACAAATTGACTTAAATTATGTAACTCTCTGGTTAAACCAAAATAAACTAAAATTAAATGTTATGAAAACCAAATTTTTAATTGTGGATAGCCTGGGAGGAAACGAGCAAATACTACTAAAAATTGATAACGTAAATATAGAAAGGGTTAGCAGTATTAAATATCTGGGTGTAATATTAGACGACAAATTGAAATTCGACGAACACTTAGAATACATAACAAAGAAAATTGCTAAAAAGGTTGGATTCCTTAGAAGGATCAGAAATAACTTGGATCTCAAGACAACGCGCCTTGTTTACAATTCTATTGTAACTCCGCATTTAAATTATTGTTCTAGTGTTTTATTCCTATGTAACGAAGCACAAAATAACAAACTACAGGTTATACAGAATAGGGGAATGAGGATCATTTTAAAGTGCAACATTTATACTAGAGTCAAAATTATGTTACAAAATTTAAATATGATGACAACCAAACAACATATAATATATAATACCTTAACAATGTTGTACAAACTCAAAAATAATATGCTGCCAAGTTATCTGAATAGTAATATTATGTATCACGAAAATGTTCATAATTATCCTACGAGAAGATGCAGAGATTTTAGGCTTCCCAAAACTAAGCTTTCGTGCACCCAAAATAGCGTGTTTTATAAAGGACAAAAACTGTATAATAACCTGCCGAATGCCGTTAAGGAAGCCTCAAACCTTAGCACTTTTCGTAGGACATGTGCTACATATATTAAAAACAATCATTGATTAGATTACAAAAAAAAAAAAATAATAATTAAATTAATAATCTTAAATTAATCTCTTAAATTGTATTTTTTTAATTTGTATTTTTTAATTTGCATTTTTTTTTATTTGTATTTTTTAATTTGTATTTTTTAAACTGTATTAATTAAATTGTATTATTGTATTTTCTTACTAGATGTATGAAAAAAATATGCATACATCTAAATAAACAAAACAAAAACAAAACAAACCAATTGGGGATGCCATAGTCTCACTGGCTCCAGACGGGAGCAGTTAAGACTCCTGTGAGGTATTCTCTATAAACACCAGGGCAGGTATTTCATAAGGTCCACTAGCTTTTTTAACATCAAGCCCTTAAGACGTGGAGTACATCCCGATGCCGGATCCTGAGCTTTTTCATATAGAAACCGCAATGAGGAACCGACGACGGCGGATAGCAGCCCGATCATCCAGGGTTGAGTTTTCCCCAAACATGTTACCTAATACCTAATACGTTTGCCTTCTCGGTAGCGGTGTTTGCTAGTAAGCCGTTGGGTCTGGTAAGAGGCAGCAAACTGGGCTTGCAGAAATTGCGACCTATTGCAGCCAGCTTTCTGCTGATCTCCAAGCCGTGCTCGAATTTCGACCTATTTATAATACTCTTGCCTTCTTTCGCCAATTTTTTATACACTGATCTGCTTTCGGACGTTCGAGATGTGTTGTAGGCTCGGTAAGCCGCGTTTTTTCGCCGAAATGCTTCGGAGTATTGTCGACTGAACCACGGCTTGTTTTATTTGCATGTAAATACTAAATACTCCTCCCATAAACACGAGCTCCTAAAGCTGAACTCATGGAGTACTAGAATAATAATAAAAAATGTAAAACTTTGCATATTGTAATCATTTATAATGTAAACATTTTTTTGTACAGTATAAAAAATAAAAAAATATTTCACCGTTTATCCCATATTTTTATGTGCTTTTAATAAATACATTTTAATTCATAAAAAATTACACAATCACAGATACCCAAACAAAGGTAGCCATCGCACAAGGGCATGAGCTGTGCTGTCCAAATTTGGCCAGCTATCGCTTGGATGGTTAAAATTTTAAAGAACCGCTCGATTAGAGCAACATTCAAAACCATCTTGATTTTTAAATCACTCAAGGCCTTTCTTATGTTATAGATAATTTTAAAAGCTTTCTTTACTTAGTAAAATAGAATTTATTAAATGCCTAGATATTGTTTTACCAAATCTTTAGACCTTTTACCTTTTATCTACACCACTGCATTCATAGAACCATAATCAGATTCCTAGTGACTCAAAATACGATGGCTTAAAATACAGCGATTAATAATAAAATGAAATCGTTATATAATATTTCATTTCTAGCGGGTCATGGTCAATGATTGACCTCTTGTACAGGAGATAGATCCCATCCAACCAGTAATCGGCCAGTGACCAATGACTGATGAGGATGAATAATAAATAATTCTAGGAAAAACGATCAATGACTCTATGTTGTAATCATGTTTCCATATAAAAGCTTTGCGAATTTAAACCCATGTTTATTATGAAACAATGGCTAGGGGTGACCTTTTCTCGATTCTCAAGCTTTTTTTATAATATTTTGAATAGCGACGTAACAAAGGACAGGATCATCATTACGATATTTGCTACTGACTCACATATGCCGATAGTGATTTTTTAAGAGATTGATTGATTTGTTTGACTTGATTTGAACAATTCATCGAATTTCAAAGTTATTTTTCCAATTTTTTTAAAGTTCTATTTAAGTTCTGTTATCATTTCAGTTAAGTGAAACAACTGGCCATTAATAATAACAGACTTTCAGAGAACTTGATTATTAATTTGATGAATTGTTTATCAAATTCTGTGAACTAACCTGTCCTTAGAATTTTTAGAAGTAAATCCTAAGGTTAAACTTAAATGAAATTATAGTCTGCTCTTTCGTAGGCAGCGCTAATTTAACTATTTTAGAGAAAAATACTTTTTGCAAGATATGCTTTAAAAAAATTTCAGATGAATTAATTGTATGCGCCCGTACACACGCAATACGAATTTATTTATTTATAGAATACATGATAATACATAATACATTAGGACATTTTAATACTTATGATACATTAAATCACCACACTAGGCGACCGCCTGTTTTATGGTGACCAATGGAATTTAGTTAATATGTGAGGTCTAGTCTTGACATATGAATTAAGTATTTATACATGTTAAAAGTATGAAAGATTATAGTAGAAAATGAATAATGGAAATTGAAAATATAAAAATAGAAAACAGTAAAACTGAAGAAAAAAAAAAAGATTAAAGAAGAAAACAAAAGAATAAAGACCGCACATTTTCAATATCTTTCTTACACAAACAAAAACTTACGTCACCCCAAACAATTTAAATTGGCTGTTCAAAAGATTTTTAATATGGTTGAATGAAAAGAAAAGAACAGACATTCGAAATATTCTAAACAATTAACAAATATATAGGGTACTGCAGGTTTGCAATTTAAAGAACATGTTCCTGCTTTATTTATATTCTCTTAACTGCAAATTTAAGTTTTTTATTTTTATTGTTAGTTTTATTTTTATTTTTATTTTTATAACGTATGTAAGCTTTGATGGTAGTGTAACAAATAATAAAATCAAAATAAGAAGGTATGTATATTTTATATATTTACTTTTTGATTTTTTGCACATATCTGTTTAACACATATCTCTTTTAACCCTTATGCGACGGCCCAGATATTTGATAAATGTTCCCCAGAAACGGTGTGAATTTTCAGTTTTGCAACCTACATGTTAACATTTTAATTACTCTTCAATCTGACGATGTAAAGCTTCAAAAAAAAATTGTAATACGACCAATTGATTAACGTAATCATTAAAAAAATTAACAATAAGATAGTAATTAGTGGTTAATTAAGAAATAAATAATTAAACTTGAATTTAACAAAAAAATGTAGCTCTTCCGGAAATAAGCACTTACAGAGTAGTAATGGCATTGGTTTTTCGTTAAAAGTGAGGCGGGTAAAAGAACAGAAAATTGTAAATCAACCAATTTATATTAAATAAACGCCCGGGTTGAAAGAAGAATAAGACATCCTTATGCAGGAAAAGATCATATACGAGTACATAACTCGTTTTTCTATTAGTGTAAGTGAACATGCATGCATGAGTGCATGAATATGAATTAATAGTTTTTTTCCATAAATAAACTCAAATCTTACAAGAAAGACTTAAAAATACAATATTATGTCAATGATTCAATCCAAAATTTGATTGGTGATTTAGTCCTTTGCTATCGAAGTCCTCCGTCATTCAAGTATTGTTAAATTATTTGTAACCCAGGATGTTTGTTTTTATTTTTAATAAAAAAAGGTTTTAAAATGTAGTGGTCTACGCTTTGGCTTTGAATCGAGAGATGGCGCTTTTGATTCTCGCAAAAACCTATGTTTGCATTAAATGTAGGTAGATACATTTTATAGTTTGAACCATTCCTAAAACCATGAACCCCGTACACTGCCAAGTCACCTTCTTAGTCACACCACTTGGAATGACCTATGGAAAAGGTATGTTTTTAGATTTTCACGCCCAAAAGCATTTTCGTTGTTAGTTTTTGGGGTGTTATGCCGTGTTGCACTACCTCCTTCTTTAGCGGACGTTTCGGACAGCGTTGCAGTGTCCATCTTCAGGGCAGATCCGGCAGATCCGGCAGATCCAACGATGTAACGTAACGCTGCAATGCTGTCCGAAACGTCGGCTAAATAAGGAGCTAGCGCAACACGGCATAACACCCCAAAAACTAACAACGAATATGGAAGAGGTATTGGTTAACCAATTAATGGTTCGGGGGCGACGTTACCCAAACCCGCCTCCCAATTCAGCCATCCTTTATTTACACATATGTTTTATTTCCAAGAGATTTATTCTTTCTTCTTATTGATTTATTATTCTTGCAACTTGTATTTTCATTTTTATTTTCTGACTATTTTCCTGTTTTTATCTTTTTTAATGTTCTAATTATTACCTTTTTCTGTTTATTTTCTATTTATTCTGTTTATTATCTGACTATTTTCCTGTACACCTTTTATCTTTTTTAATGTTTTAATTATTACCCGTCTCAGAACAGACAACGTCTAGTGAGGCGGGTAACTTATTAGTTATAAAATACTGTATTACCTCAATAAACGCCCGGGTTGCCGGCAATGAAATTGAATTGAATTGAATTGAATTGAAATTGAAAAATCTTAAACTACTCAAAAAATTATTTTCTATTTCATTTGTTTTTAAAACAATGTTTTTATTGCGATATGTTCATATGTGCTTACAAGGTACATGAATATTGCACAATCAATGGCTACTAACTGATTTTAAAAACTTCACTGATGTAAGAAACTACACACAACGCGACTGATTTTGATTATGAAGAAAAAAAACAATTTGAATTAGTAACTAACACAGCATTATGTTGACGACCCATACTAAATAACATCGTAACACTTGTGTTTTTTATTTTTAAATTAGTATTGTCTTATCAAGGTTAACACTCTCAATTAAAACTGTTTACTGTTTTTGAATGGTGATTATTTAGAAATAAACATATTATTACGTACCTGTTTTTCCTCCTTCATATAATCCGGGCCTCTTCAAGTCCTTCCTGCAGCCCCTACCTTAAACCGCCGCACAATGCTGCCCAACCGGGTGGCGACATAGTTTTCCTTTCTTTACACTGCACAGACAGGGGCGCTCTTGTGAGATATAACAAAAATTTATTTTTTAATTGATGCACTAATTTATTGTGTTGTTTTTGTTGAGAGAAATTCTTGTGTTGTTTTTGTTAAGAGAAATTCTTGTGTTGTTTTTGTTGAGAGAAATTCTTGTGTTGTTTTTGTTGAGAGAAATTCTTGTGTTGGTTTTGTTGAGAGAAATTCTTGTGTTGTTTTTGTTGAGAGAAACTCTTGTGTTGTTTTTGTTGAGAGAAATTCTAGTGTTGTTTTTGCTGAGGTAAATTATTGTTAATGATTTTTATCATTTGGAATATTCTGCCTTCTCTACTTACCATGTTCACCGATAATAACGCATTTTATATTTTTAGACAAAATTAAATACCTGCTATGTAATATTAACTTCGAGAGCCCCTTAGCACAGTCGGATTAATTTTTAGTAATTTCACGTAGTTCCCTAGGACAACTGCAGTTAGCTAACGTACAAAAAACAGTTGACGTCGAATATATTAAGGACACTTAGTCATTGTGTACGGTGATTTATTCGTTGGCGATCTGCAGTCATGCTAGGAACGATAAGAAGTTACCAAAAGTTATCGATCGACAGTGCTAAGGGTCCTGGGTCTTTTAAGATTTTATCGTCAACTTACATCAAAAGATTAATGATTAACAAATAATATTTCCTCGTATGAAGCAGTTAATTTGTGATGTGACATTATAATTTAAAATAAAACAATAACTTTGTATAAAAGTGGTGTATACAAAGTTATTGTTTTATTTTAAATAATAATATTTCGGGTAAAAATTAAATTTCTAAATGATTCTCTGTTTTTTAACGTATCCCAAAATAAAATACTGTTTTTAAAAACGGATGAAAAACTTTCCTTTATCATAAGCATTCAACAATTAAATTATAATGTTTAATAATTATTATCAATAACAAATAAATTAATAAATTACTGCCATCTATGACGAGCTGATTTTAAATTAGACATTCCTTGTTTTTGCACTGGGTTCTTCAATTAATCCTCTCTGAATTGATATTGTTATATCAGGGAGTTTATTATAGGATCATCCAATGTCAGTTATCTCGTCTCAATGTCAGTCAAATCACGAATATAAATTCATAATGATAACCCATCGTTTAAGCTTTGTAACATTGTTAATAACAACAATTCTTGATCGATTACCTTTTGAAAGAAGTTATGTTTACATTGTAGATACTAGAATTACGTTACATAATTATTTTCAAAGAACCTTCGCGATGCAATGAGTAATTTATAAGATGTGAACAGATTAGAGTGATAAAATAGGTCGTGGGCGACCAAGGAAAGGTGGCATGACCAATGTGGAACAAATTAAACATGACTCGAGACATAAGCAAGGGACAAATTCGAATCGACAGGTAAATATACTATCAGCTAGTAGTTATATAGTGGGCAATTTAATTGCCAGTGTTGAGGCTCGTGCTCAGTAATTATACATCATTTTTAAATTTCTCAATGTATCAATGGTATATTTTGACCTATTTAGATGGTAGAAAAGTGTGTAGGATATTTGTGTAGGTCTGCTAGGTATTCCTTATTTTTGGGTCAATGCACCTCATTGCTCTGATTACCGAATCCAGAGATCACTGGTTCGAATCCCAGCGTGCGTAAATAACTTCAGGGTAATTAATGAAATTAATTTATATTAAAAAAAAACAAAAACAAAAAATAAAAGTAGATAAATCTTTCTAATTTTTTGTTATTGTTGTTATTATTATTTAAATAACTTTGCTAAACAAACAACGGTTATCTTTATATTTTAATTGGTTAGTTATTTCATTTTATTCTGTCTCTTCTCTTTTTTTTCTACTTATTTTATCCAACACATGTCTGTAGGACTATTTGAAGAGGTACGTGCAACGCAAACATTAGTTTGTTTTTAACGTTGGTTTGTTATAATTTGTTATTAAGTATATAACCATTATTATTATTTTTATATTATTTCAATATCCGTGCTAAACAAACAACAGTTCTTGTATTTAAAACTTTTATTTCCTTTTATTACTATTTTTATTTAATTATTATTTTTTATCTTTTTTATTTGTTTTCTTTCTCTTCTTTTTATTTCTTCCATTTATTTTTTATTGTACAGGACACGTTCCATATGTTCCATATATCATCCCAATTTGACTGCCCTATAACGGGATTCTTCCTAGTTGGGCAGGCAAAACATTCTATAAATAATGATTAATATATGTATAAAAAAAAGTAAATAAATAAATAATATAAATAAATTAACGTAGAATTTAAACGAGCATGTTAAAGAGTACTCTCAGTATTATCCAGGTGAAAGACCACCATTCAGAATCGAAACGTTGCGCGTTGGTTCAATTAGCTTTAGCCGAGTTCGGAGACCAGATCTGAATAGTCAGGAAGATATTCTCCAACCTTCCGCTTTCGCAACTTCTATCACTGAACCCTCCCTTGAGCCTCAAAACCTACCCCAATATTGAGGGGGTGCAATACTGCCATACTACAAGGGGATGCCAGACTGCTATACTGCCTTTCCACAAGGTGATGCCATACTGTCACACCACGAAGGGATGCCATACAGCCATTCCACAGGGGTGATGCAATATTGTCATATCATAAATGGATGCCATCCTGCAATACTAGAGGAGAAATGCTTCACTGCTATGTCAAGAGGGGTACCATACTGCTGTACCACAAGGGCATGCTATACTGCCATACCACAAAGAAAATGACATAATGTCATTCAACAATGAGATGCCGTACTGCCATACCATAGAGGAAATGCTGTAACGTTATATAACTAGGTGATACCATACTGCGATACCGTAAGGGGATGCCATTCTGCCATACCACAGGTAAAAATTCTACACTGCAATTCCATAAAGGGATTGCACATACTGTCATACCGCAAGGGGATGCCATACCATCATATCACAGGGAAAATGCTATAATTGCATACAGAAAGGAGAAGCCATACTGCCATTTCAAAGGAGCACCATACTGTCATACCGCAAGGGGACGCCATACCATCATATCACAGGGAAAATGCTATAATGGCATACAGAAAGGAGAAGCCATACTGCCATTTCACAGGAGCACTATACTGTCATACCGCAAGGGGACGCCATACCATCATATCACAGGGAAAATGCTATAATGGCATACAGAAAGGAGAAGCCATACTGCCATTTCACAGGAGCACTATACTGTCATACCGCAAGGGGACGCCATACCATCATATCACAGGGAAAATGCTATAATGGCATATAGAAAGGAGAAGCCATACTGCCATTTCACAGGAGCACTATACTGTCATACCGCAAGGGGACGCCATACCATCATATCACAGGGAAAATGCTATGACGGCATACAGAAAGGAGAAGCCATACTGCCATTTCACAGGGGCACCATACTGCCATACCTCAAATTACAGATAGTTCGAAGCATTTGGTATTCTTGTGCGATAGTCACAAAAATATAAGCAAGTAGATGCCGAAGACCTAATAATAAACCTATAGATTTTTGGGTAGACAAGCAATGATTAATTATACTAATTAATAGATAACAGAAGACTTTTAAAACATGTTTAAAGCACGTCTTAGTGTAACTTTTTAAGGTTTGCCCTTGATCAAATTTGACCTTGCAAAACTGACCTCACACTAGCCCAAAGAAGCGCCGTTAAAATAAAACATTACCAAATTATTAATTCTACCCTATTCAACAAACGTCGGCATTTTTTTGACGTATGAAAACCATTTTGAAAAGGATGCATGTTAACACTTTGTTTATTTTTTAATCTTGGTTCTTTTTGTATTTTGTGATGTTGAAGACTGGTACAAAGGTTTTGTATGACGTAAGGTTTTGTGTTTCAGTGGTTAGAAACAGTGGCGAAATAATAATAATAATAATATTTGGCTAATTTAGAAAAATCACCTCAAGGGCGCTGTACAAATAAACTAAGATTTATAATAATAACTTGGACTTGCATCTGACTGATAGCTAGCTAAGACTGATAGCTTACGACCAAGACTTGTAAATACTGACTTAACTAGTGACTTACATTTATATTTACATCTGTGACTTAAAGTTAGACATTCACAACTAACATAGGTACTTATATTTAAAATTACGTTTTTTTTTTACGTGGTTTTTGCCAGGGTTGTCACTGATAACAGTGATAACATTAAAAACCAAATAACAAACCAAACTCTATAAGTATAGGCACAAACAGGTAACGTAACATATATATTTATATACACATACATATATATAATTTTTTTATTTTTTTTTTAAAGAAAGACAAACATTCCCGGGTTACGAATAACCCAACAACATTTGAAAATCTCCTACTACCACCACACTAAGCGGAAGATGTTGCTTGTGTTGTGATGGAGGACTTAGCCAGTCGAGGAATCGAACACGGAACGCCTGGGTGGAACCCAAGCGCTATGCCCACTCAACCACTGACCGGTTTATATTATATTATTACTGACTATTATATTATACATTCTACACATTTTATACATATTATATATTACATACAAGTTTTAAGATTTTTTAACGCCAGAAGAAGAAGGAAGTTCTTATATAATATAATAATGAAACTAGGTGAAGATGTACTTACCTAATGTAATCATTATATTAGGAGATTCATAAGTTTCTAAAGAAGAGAGAGATTTTTTTTTATATACAGGGTGTTAAGGTACGTACTTGAGTTACTTTAACAAGTGATTCCTGACATTATTTGAAGTAAAAAATGTAAATGAAATTTTGGTCTCCGGTGACATTTTTGATGTTTTTTTTTTTTTTTTTTTCTACAAAAACATAAATAATAGTAGGTGTTGGTTAGTTGGGGGCGGGGTAAGTGGTGGGGCGGTAACTCGGCTGAGTGACCAATAAGGTCATGTGAAAGAATTTTTTTTTTTTTTGATTTTGAAGAAAAAATATTTTGAAAAAAAATTTTTTGACATAAAAAAAGTCACCGGAGATAAAAATTTCATTTACATTTTTTACTCCAAATAATGTCAGGAATCATTGGTTAAAGTAACTCAAGTACGTACCTTAACACCCTGTATATATATATTTTTTTTATATTCTTAGAGATCATACGCACGTCTTTAAGGATTGTCCTATTGCATCTCACACTTTTTGTCTGAAAAGCCGAAAACGAAAAACACAGAAGACACTAAAACGATGAAGTCACATACGACCTCTCTCTGAAAATTTTAAGTGCAGTATTTATTATTGTACAAACAAAATTTACCTAATTACTTAGTTTAAATATAATTTAATAATATAATATAGATTTTTGTGTAGATATTTAAAATAGCGCTATTGGCCGTTTTTAAGTAGCTGTTCTGACAAATGCGTCGGGTTCCCACTGAGGCGTCGTGGGTTAAATGCCTTTGTATTGAAGTCCATTTTCATTATAATTTATCACTAAAATATGCGAGGTCTTTCTGTATTATGATTTAATAAAAATATAAATATATATTTAACAGTAAATATATATTTTTGTAATTTTAATAAAAATTCACAGAAATTCCTGTAAAATAAATCATATACTATTTTTATAAATTTTATTTTAACCTCCACTGTTTAATATCCACATTTAATAATACCTTTGTGGGTTTTTTTTTTACCATTTTACATTTTATGTTATTATGTATGCACCTGTATATATATATGAATTAAAAAACTTTTTCATAAAAAAAAGATTTTGTAATGTAATGTTGGATAATCGCATTTGTGTACAAGTTTGGTTTGTTGTGGTTAAGTTAGGTTAGATTAGGTGTTGTTATGACGATTTGGTTACAGAGTAAAAATGTATAATACGAAAATATAAATAACTCGGAATAAATTGGTTTCCAACACTGTAAATACATTTTTTCATTACAAGCAGACTTTTCTCGGTATTTTAAACAAAATCGAATTATGTCGCGAATACATCGAATCGAATCATAGATTTATCGATAAAATTGAAACTAATAACACTTTAAATTTTTTGTCTAGGGGGGTTTCACACCATCCTCCCAATAGCTTATTCATACTACAACGAATATTATTAAAAATAAAAATAAAATACTCTCCGTGGTTAGAAAACTCGATTATCCAATATATAGCCACTGTTTATAGGGTCGAGTACCGAATTATAAACTCCAACTCGTTAATATTCGTTAATAATATTATAAGAAAATATTCGTTATTAGTGTAGGTAAGCTATTGGGAGGATTGTGAGAAACCCCCTAAATGCAAAAATGAGTCGATTTTATTTTGGCAAATTTCATCACAAAAATTAAATAAAGCATATTTTTTATTAGAAAAACTCTTTTTTTAACTTTTGAAGGTTATTCTCATTAATGTAATATATCATTGAAGAAGAAGATAACAATAATATTCAAATTTTTGAAAATATGAAAATAAACAAGACACAGAAAAATAATAAAAGATAACGGTCGCAACTGGGACTCGAACCCAGAACCTTACGTCTTACCCGGACATACACCTCTACCAATTGGGCTACTGCGATCTTATATGAGACTGTCGTAATTGTCAACTTCATATTTCAAATTTCAGAATTAACAATATTATCTTCGACTAATGTTTTTTTCCATATTATTGGCAGCTACCTTTATTATTGGAAACAAGTATTCAAAGAATGTATTTGTTACCTAGATAGTGTCTCGGATAAATATATCCGATTTTATTTTTATGAAACATCTGTTGACTTTTTATAAAAGTCTAAATGAATATTCAAATTTTTTATTAGAAAAACTCTCTTTTTAACTTTTGAAGGTTATTCCATCAATGTAATATATCATTGAAGAAGAAGATAACAATAATAATCAAATTTTTTTAAATATGAAAATAAAATAATTATTTTTTTGTGTCTTGTTTATTTTCATATTTTAAAAAATTAGATTATTATTGTTATCTTCTTCTTCAATGATATATTAAATAAAGCTTCCTCCGGCAAGGTGTCTAACCAATGATATGTCTTAGCTTCTTTCTATACTCAACTAACCTTCTGGACGCTTTTCATGGTCGACTTCGTGTCAGTCCCGCCTCTAGACGAGTGGCTCACGGATTCTGTGAACCGAATCCCACTTTTCTCCAATGCTAACTCCACTAATTTATTACTGCCAAACTAATTTTTATTCTTCTGCGGTTGAGGATAAATCGGGGGTGTTCCTAGAAACCAAAGAGATTAGCTAATTTTTCTATTGTCTATTGATTTATTTTATTTTTTCTGCTGTTTTAATGGGTTTAGAGCCACGTTTTAAACGGGTAGCGTTACGAAAAGATGGCCGATAAAGTTGTACAGGATGGAATCTGTGTACCAACTCAAAGATAGGTTGAAGCTTATATTTTAAGGCTTATTTTACATTGCCAGTTTTGCTAAAGATGTGAGAATTATTGCTAAACATTTTTTGCAGCTCTCTGCACCGGAAAGTACAGAATTGTGAAGGCAATAATTTTTTAAAACTTAAATGTTTTCAGTATTATCAAACTCCACCCAAATATTGGCTCTTCTCAAATTTAATGGAAAAAATTGTAAGATACCTTACATAACTACAAAGACGAAAACTTCAGATCTAGTTCAATGCTTCAAAAATATATAATGCCCTTCTAAATGAAACTAAAAATACCTGGGAGATAAAGAAGTATAAAAACCACACCAAATTATATAGTAGCATCACACCACTTTACAGTCAACAAACATGAAGATGTGGAGATCGAAAACATAGTCAATAAACATGAAGATGTGGAGATCGAAAACATAGTCAATAAACACGAAGATGAGGAAATAAACATAGTCAACAAACATGAAGATGATGCAATCAAGATGTAACACCAACACAACTATCTACAGTCCGCCTCGTAACAGGAATCCCTAGTGAGGAGAACTGTGAATAAACTACCTAAGTACTTTACTGTGTAAATAGTTATTAATAAAAATAAAAAATGTACGACTGTGGTTCAATCTGTTTCTAAAGCGATCGTCAAATGAAATTTCTCGAAAAGGTCGCTAAGAATATTCAAGCATTTTAGTCACCGTCGATTGAAATTCCCATTTATGAAAAAAAAGTATTTAAAAATAAGTTGGTATGGATATCAGACTAATTTATTTACAGTGTCAATTTTGTGTGCAAAGGATAACTTTCGGTAACTTCTCATCGTTCCCTAGCATGACTTCAGATCGCCAACGAATATGTGACAGTTCACAATGACTAAAGCCGTTCTTCCATGAAGCTACTTTCAAGCGACGCAATCGCCGCTCCTCTATACCTTCCATACTCTTATTAATGTTTGTAAACGCCGCTTCGCGCAGCACCAGCAAAATAGTATCTATGGCGGGTAGCGGCGATTAAGTCGCTTGTAAGTAGCTTCGTTAACGAAGGGTGTAAGTGTCCTTAATGTATTCGATATCAACTGTTGTTTGTACGTTAGCGATATGCAGTTGTCCTAGTGAATGATAAGAAGTTACCGAAAATTATCGATACAATACTTATCGATCGAGTGTACTAGGGGGAGGAGTAACGTTCCAATCCAGTTTGTATTCCCATAGAGATTAAAATATAAGCTTAGCTAATAAAACAACCGATGCGACGAAACCCTGATGCACGGAGAAAAATGTTATTAACGGGATTATTATAAAACATTTAAAAACGGGGCTGAAGTTCTTACGAAGTAATTAACAGGGTTTCAATGTTTATTGGCGGGAACATGTAAAAATAATTTGTTGGTATACGTACGAAATTACGTATGCCAACAAATTATTCTTACATGTTCCCGCCAATAAACATTGAAACCCTGTTAATTTGTTCGTAAGAACTTCAGTCCCGTTTTTAACCGTTTTACAAATAAAATGATCGTATTTTAGAATAACATTTTTCTCCGTGTGGGTTTCGTAATTTTTGATAATCCCAAAAAGGAGCAGTCGTCGAAAGGATATACAGTAAATGACTGAAATATACCCATTAAGTGCGTCTGTGGTGATCACTCACAAAAATGACACAACCTAAAAAAGAAACATTATTATTATTAATTCGACCATGGTCATGGCTGAGTGTACATATGGACCACCTAAAATTGCTGACCTTCGCGCAGAGTTTACTTGATACAAAATACCTCCATGCTGTGAGGCAACGCACACCATGTTTATTTACATTATGCCATAAAACACGACTTCGAAAACATGCAGATGTTAATTTATTAAAAAAACGTTTATAAAAAGCTTCCGAAAAAACATTCATGTAACAATGACAGGCACGCTCATGTTCAAACCATCGTAGGTATTACCACACCTCTATAAAAATGTAACTTTTCGTGTCAAATCGTAAATGTGTAAGTATTCCTACAATGGTGAAGGTCTGAGCAGCTGCTGAGAATAAAAGTTTAAAAATGCTTTTAACTGTACAGAGAGGTTACAATGAGAAATATCGATTATTACCCGTATTAAATTTTTTAAATTAAAATTTTAATATCAATGTATTACATTCAAAACTTGCTTTAATATATACCTACATTCAAGTAAGCATTGAAAATGCTCAAAACTCACGATGATAAATTATTAAATATCGTGTACTTCTTGTACGTATTTTTTGATCATAAGTATTAATGATTTTTTAATAACGTCTAAAAAAAATAAATGTGTAAAAAATTTTGAAATATTTTAGTTTGTAAGACCTAAAATAAATAGAAAACCTGAGGTATTTTTGTCACAAAACACGTTCTCGGATTTATTTTGTAATGATTTTAATTTAACTAAAATTAAAATTCTGAAAACTGTGTTGACTATATTATGTATTGTTTTATTTAGTTGTATAATTATATGATTTGCAATTTGTGTTGTTTAATAGAATCTATCGTTTGAAAATTGAACAAATCTACCAACGACCAACGGTATAACCTTAGTATATTAAAAATAACACGTAGTTTTTCAAAATTTCAAAACTGCGTGTACCAGATAAAATAACAATCTTTCAAAATCAATTTTTGCTTTTTTGTAAAAAAGAGTCAATACGTCAAGAATTTGATTTAAAAATTACTAATTTCCGGTATTCTCTGGTAATACCTACCCTCTTAAGCTAAACACACACGCGGAACCATTTGGCCAGGAGCCATTACACCGAGATCCATTTAGACACGGTCCAAATTAGGAGGACACTTACGACCGAGCCTGGCCAGGCTAGTATGATCTACTCGTATGTCACCATCGAGTGAACAACTCGAACTTGTGAACTAAAATCGTATGTTAGTTTTTTTACAAATATTTAACAAAAGTTTATTATAAATGAAGTTGGTATAAAACAATATTATATGTAATTAAAAAAATAAGTTTTTTTTCAAACATTTAACAAAGGTTTATTTAAAATTCAGTGGTAAATAAAATACAGGTATAGATACAAAGATATGTATTTTATCTAATTACCTACGAGTAACTACAGAATTTTTATCTTAAACTCACAACAAAATCACGTCTGCTTGAAGAAGCTTATACCACGGAAGAATATTTCCTCCGTGAGCCATACTCTCTGACAATTTTGAATTGGGGATGCCCAGCTTTACGAGTACATCAGTGCGTATATCTGAGCCGAGTCATGGCTTTTTGCATCGGTTCAGTCAATTTTGGACTCGCCGAATATCAAGCGAAGGTTGCCGACCCACATAGAGACATCTGAATTTTCTCACACGCGATGAGTTTTGGCTCGGCGCGGAATCATTTGGCTCGCTGGCTCCGCCATGATGTGTGACCAGCTTTACATATCAAAATTAGTTTTTTTAATGTGAGAACCACACAGTTGTCCCAAATGCTTCCAACTGTCCTGAGTCATTGGAACTATGACAATCCCAATTGGGGTAGATTTCTAAGTACCTGGTTATTCAGATCTGGTCACCAAACACGGCTGAAGCCCTTTAAAACATCATTTCGATTCTAAATAATAGTATTTTGCTAGGGTGACATTTTTTTGTTTATTAATTTTATTTTAGTAATTTGTACATTTAAGTTTACAAATTGCATTCTATATTAAATTTTCTCCAGTTTGATGTAGCTCCTACAATACATCTTGAACTTTCTAATTTATTTATTTATTATAGATAGATACAAAAGAAAGTACAAGTTACATATTAGGAAGCTTTGCCTTTCCAACTAGGAGTTCCAGGACGGACAAATTAACAGGTTTAGTTTATATTATTCCTTAAGTAATGTAGATACATAATTGCATAAAAACAAAAAAACCAAAAAACAAGAAATTTAATTTTTCTCTGAAACTGAGTTGTGTTATGAAGAAATATATAAATATATAATTGGTGGGGGCTTTAAAGTATCTGGTAGCGGGTTATAAATACTTCATCCCTTTGTGCAGTAGATTATTCTGCGTATTCGCTTTATCCTTTTTTTGTAGCCTGATTTCCTTAGACGTCCTTGTCTGTGATTGTCCTCGTTGACAATCGACAATAAAAGTGTCGCGTTCTGTTATTTATTACAGACACTAACAGATTCTCCAATACTTTAGATGGAGAATACTTCTTGGCATAATAGATACTTTGTTATTATCTGCGTTTATTATACACTTCGCGGTTTTTTTTTTTTTTTTTACATTAACTCCACACAGGAGGCCCTGAGGAAAATAATTTCCCTCAGGGCCTATGTCATCTTTGAAGATGCTGTGAGGAGGGTCTTTTTGAGGAGAGGAAGGAGTGAACGTGGGTCTTGAAGAGACCCATGTTATAGGAAGGAGGAAACACAGAGGCCGGCAAATCGTTCCACAGCCGAGCTGTTGAACACAAGAACGAGTCGTAGAAGCGTCCCGTTCTCATGTGACAAATGTCAACCGTGTACATATGTTGGGCGAGCGTTTGGCGTGTTTCCCGACTATGCACCGGTGCCGAGGGGATCAATGAGGCTAGTTCCTCGGAGCATCTTCCATTGAAATACCGGTAGAACAAGGAAAGCATTCCTACCCGACGCCTGTGCTCTAAAGATTGCAATCCGTTTGTTAAGACGGGAGAATCTATCAAACGGACCGCCCGTTTCTGCACAGAGTCGAGGGTGTTTTTCAGGTACTTTGGGGCTCCAGACCAGAGGTGGCTGCCAAATTCAACCGTGGGGCGCACTTGCGATTTGTACAGGGTTAGCAGTTGTGTACTATTAAAGTATCTGCGGGCCCTGTACAGTACGCCCAGTTTCTGAGAGGCTAACTTAACTCTGGCCTCGATGGAGCCCCCATATCTGAGCTGGTCACTTAGAGTTACACCGAGCATATCAATGGAAGACCTGTTCGGAAGAATGCTACCGTTGAAGGAGACTAGATAGATAGGTTTACAATGTAGATCTGGCTGATCGACCTAACTCGAAGCTGGCTAAATGGAATCTAATCGAGTGTTCCAGTGAACGCTCTCTCAGGGCTGTTTGACCCTCTCTTCGTTCCCACAGGTACTGACCCACCTGCCATCTGGCGGAATCTAAGGACAGCTCTTAGCACTGCTATCTATGTCTACAAGCAGGAAGCTTTTAGATACACTACAAAAAGAATGCCCGAAATGTTGGAAAAAGAAAGATAAGGTAGTGCAACACGGCTCAGCACGAAAAATTGGTCGTGAGAACTTACATCAAGCATTTATTTCTTTCAAAACTTTTGACTTTCATTATTTGATTTCACCTTTGAAAGTACCTGAACAATAAACCATCAGTAATCAGCACCACGTGTTGTGTGACTAACTTTCTCACAAAAGGTGCCCGCCGCTTGCAATTATTCATTATGCAACGTGTATGCAACACGGAACCTTTGTGTCGTATTTTTTGCGACAGTCCATTGTTGTGTGCGCACAGGAAAAATAACTATACCGCACCTCAAAGTACACATAAGCCAATCAGAGAAAACGTAGGTAGACAGGGTGCAGTATGATTTTTTTTATTATTATTTATAAACCACATGTCGTACACGGAGAAAAATGTTATTCTAAAATACGATCATTTTATTCGTAAAAACGGTTAAAAGCGGGCAAATTAGGAACAAATTAACAGGGCGGGAACATGTAAGAATAATTTGTTGGTATACGTAATTTCGTACGTATACCAACATATTATTCTTGCATTTTCCTGCCAATAAACATTGAAACCCTGTTAATTTGTTCGTTAGAACTTCAGTCCCGTTTTTAACCGTTTTTAGGAATATAATGATCGTATTTTAGAATAACCTTTTTCTCCTTGTAGGTTTAAAAAATATGTGTATTTGAGGTGTGTCAAAGCAAAGGCAGCAATCTCCATTTCTGCCAGATTGCTATGTTTGCTTTTGAAATAACATGGAGATTGCTGTCTTTGCTTTTACCTACAATATTACATACAAATATTGTGTGCATGTGTCTTACATACAATATTTGTATATAATATTGTACGTAAAAACAAAGACAGCAATATCCATGTCATTTCAAAAGTAAACATAGCAATCTGGCCTAAATGGAGATTGCTGCCTTTGCTTTGACACACCTCATTTATACATATTAGATTAACAATATTGCATATATATATCAGTGGCGGTCCGTGAATTTTCAGTTAGCTAGTAGAGTGCTAAGATTTAAAAAAAAATGACGTTAATGAAGGCCAATCCACGACAGGATTACGGATCCTCGGCAGACCCGAACGCCATGGCGGCTTAATTGGCGGCCTCACCGAAGACCAATCCTCGATAGGATCACGGAGCCTCGGCAGACCCAAAGGCCATGGTTCATGTTTTATAAAATGAGTAGGAAATGTACGTAGGGACCCATAGTCCGCAATGTTATCCTCAAAAATAACATGGTTCCAAATTGCTCTTGGCATGTTGTCAGGGATCTGAACAACACGGTTTGCAACAAAAGTTTTGAATAAAAATAGTGGCTTATGAACACAAGATAAGACAATTGTCGTGTCAGCGAAGCGGATAACCTTTTCAATTTGCACGGCAAAAGGTGCTGACGACAATATATTTATATATTGTAGCTGAAAATGATTTTTTTTTTCAAAATTTCAACTTTTCGTGTGAAGATCTTCAGGATTCTTTCAGTTTGGGGATGCGCCGCATCCATAATGCCCGGGTTCACGGTTCATGGGTGAGGTTTGTTAAAGTCCTGGTGGATGCGTCTTCCTGTTTCCATGACAGTTCACATTTGGCCCCGCGGCATACTTATATACAATATTTTGTCGTTTTGGGGATACTAAGGTATACCTACTTAAACACAACATAACTAAGTGTCCCCAAAGGGTTGTGCAGAAAGGATTAATCGCCAAATAATATATATTCCATCAACCATCGAAACAACTCAAAATAGTACCTGTACTCTCACTAAACTCGACAATTTCTTAATTATAGAGGTAATAATAAATACTATTTGAGGACCAATTAGTTTTATTCACAGAATTTGAATAATTCATCCAATTTGAAAGTTAATTTTAAAATTCTGTGAAAGTTCTATTCGTGTCCTGTTATTATATCATTATACAAAATGTTAAGGGACGTATGTAATTGACTTACGTAACCAGTGATTCCTGACATTATTTAGAGTATAAAATGTAAATAAAATTTTTGGTGATTAGTCAAACATTTCTGAAAAATCGATATTGAGTTAAATATGCAGTTATATGTAAAAGTGTACTCTCTATCTGGTACAATACTGAGATTACTCAAAAACACCATCAAACCCTACTAATATATCCATGATTATTCACAAAAAACAAATCACAGACTGGATCAAAAAACAAGGCATTCACTTCACTCAAAACATTATAACTACTAATCAAACATAACCCTACCCAAACAAATAAAAAATAAAAACTTTGCTTCTGGATAGAAAATGTTACCTTAATATTATTTACAAAATCTAAAATATTCCTACCTGCTTTTGAAGAAAATTATTTGTATAACTTTAACTGCTACCAATTTTATGTCTACGATACTGCCGACACGGGTTGAACCACGGTGCCCTTTTTGACAATATCAAGGAGGATACTGCGTTTCTACTTATATCGGCAGAATATCTCTTAATCCTATACATGCGAACACCTCAGCACAGGTTCTCCCAGTGAGGCGTTCACAAAATGCTACTATTAACCTTCTTACATACCTCTTTACATCCTGTTACTGAATATGAACTTTTTTTTGTACTACTTAGTAAATCATTGTAATTATTTGTTAAATGTATGTACAAGTACAGAAATAAAAAATAAAAATCAATTATAATGCTTGTAGTGAATTAAACAAAATTATGACGTTTTCTGGGCAACTAGCATATTTCAAAATGTTGGTCTTATAGTATAGCATATTTCACACGTAAAGCACAGAGACATGTAAATAATATTTGATTTATGGTGAGCATTCGAATATTGCTTTCCTCATTATCTCAAAACTTTGTATTTTGAGATGTACGAGTAATCAATTGGAATAGATCGGTATTTTATAGATATATTTTGACAAATGATCGATTCAAACTGTGCAACCTTGATTAATTAAAAAATTGAATCATTAGATGTGTTGTTGGTGTGTGATTTGTGCCGGAGAATCCATTATCTCTGTGCGTGCGATGGATCCACAAGGTCATCTCCTGGCCTTCCGCTAAACCTGAACTTGTCGGTGGATGGACTCGCGGGTCATGCAGATAATAATATTGTTATTTTGTTATGCTGCGGTGTTGAGGAAGTGTTGTAAGTGTTATGGCATCACGAAGTGTTGATTGTTGTAATGTTGGATTGTGTATTTGTATAGGATTGGGAAATGAAATAAAAAAATTGTTTTTTTAACACTTGCTCTACACAGGAGGCCTTGAGGAAGACAAATACCTCAGGGCCTGTGTCACCTTTGTGGGGGGGGGTCTTTTTAGGGAAAATAAGAAGAGGAATACCTGGGAAGGAGAAAGGTATGAGGAGTGGGTGGGAATCTGGGGTCAGTGTGTTCAGGAGTGACGGACGAGAGAATCCGGATGGAGAGGTCTGGATTAGGTCTCCCGATCCGACCCGCCTCGCAGAAGGTGGGCAAACGCATTCGCCAACGAGACCTAGACAAAACTCACCACACGAATCCGGTCACCCCTGCTAAGCCACCAAACATGGCGAACCGCTTCGCCATGTTTTTTTTTGTTTTTTTTTTTTGAACTTCGGGTGTTGGTTATCCAATAAATGGTTCCTGGGGCGGCGGTATCCATACCCGCCTTCCAAATTGAAAGAGATACCTTCGGAAACAACCGAAACAATTCTTGGATAAATTTTGTTAATCTTAATATATAAAACAAAGTCGGGTTAGTTACACTATTTATAACACAAGAACGACTGAACCGATTTTTATGATCTTTGGTTTGTTGGATTTGTCTCCGTCCCGATTAACAGAATAACTATAATAAAACATCGGAAAAAATCACGGGAAAAATAATTATGAAGATTTTTTTTTTTTTTCATATATTTTGTATGGAACGGCTTTTCAAATAATGTGCGTTTGTCGACATAATTTGAATTAATTCGAACTGTCAATGGTGTAGTGTTCCGAACATTTCGTGCATAGTCAACAGCTCAATTTCATTTTTTGAACTTAGAGTAGGTACCTATTTATTTTAACTTAATAAAAACTTAATTTATTTCAGTTAATAAATTAAACACAACATTTATTGATTCTGAAGCGGTACGAAGTTTGCCGGGTCAGCTAGTTAGATATAAAAGTTTTTGTTCCATTTTTACAGATTTATTAATCCAAATTCTCACAATTTTTTTGGTCAATGAAATATAATTTTTCGTTTCGATTTCTTTAGAAAAATGGTAAAGGACACGAAGAGAGAAACAATTTATTTTTTTGAGTGTAGTTAGTCATAAGTTTTCTAAGCAAAATACAATAGCATGCTTCTTAAAATTTCTTTCATCATTCGCCAATAAGAACTGCTTAGAATTATTGAATCAACATCGCGATGCGATTGCTTTGAAGTCCATAGAAGGACACCATTATCCACAAATACAATAAATAATATATTTTTATATTGATTACATTTATTTCTATCTATGGGGGGAATCAAAATCATGATATTCAACAAGGAAATGATGTACATAACATGTAATGATGATTATAGATATATACCTGTTGAACTCGTGATAGGTAGTTAATCATTTTTTGATCTTGACTAATCGAGCAAATGACTGTATATATAGTTATAGCACCTGCTAAAAATAAAATCACGAGGATGGAATCTCGGATTTAATTGCTTCATTGCGGGAAATAATTGACGTTTACACCTGAAAATATATTTGATCACGTAGCAGAGAATCTTTGGCTTCATGAAATTTGCACAGATTTTTTTTAAAGGACAACTCAACTGAGTGCTAGATTAAAAAAAAGTTTTTATTCCCCGAAAAAAAAGCAAATTAAATTTTTACTTAGTTATCTAGATCTAGAAAATAACTAAAATTAATACGTTTTACATTACGTTACATATAAATGAATTGTATTACATTATTATTTACTTTCATTATTTTGGTGATTAAATCAATATTATATATGTAAAGAAAAATATAATTTTCTTTAATTTAAAACAACGCCGAGCTTGTCTCGTCACTGTGTTTGTATGTATTGTAGGCTGTCACTGGATATGCGCCACAGTACCTACTTAATAGTCTACTCAATATTTTATAATTTGAAAATGGATTATTAAAACAATAGTAAAAAGAGTCTATGAATTATGACAGAATAAATTGAGAATATTAATTACTATTGTGATTGAGATTAAGGAATTATAATTAAAAACATTAAATGTCGTTTTATAATAATATTTTCCTTGTGATTTGAAATTTTGATCAATTAAAACACAATCCACTTTCTTCACAGAGAAACTCAATTGTGTTTTAATTGATCAAAATTCCAAATCACAAGGAAAATATTCTTATATATATTAAATAATATCTACAGATAAACGGCCTGGATGAAAGCGATAACCAGAACCGAAGAAGTTATAATCTCGTCCCTTTGGAATAACTAGGTTCCATCTGTTGCTTTAACGTCATGCGATAAGGTATCTTACCATAGATCCCATAACCGCATGACGTTTCCACAACAGATGGAACCTTGTTATTCCAAAGGGTCAATCTGAGAACGAGGAGAGCCAACCCCAACAGCCTTCCTAGGACAGTGCAAGGAAGAAGTACATTAAATTTTTATTAAACGTTCTTATTATTTTTTTAAATCTAGGTATCTACATTTTTTCATTTTTAATGTTTTCAGGAAGGCAATTATATAATTTGCCTCCCTCATAACCAATGGATTGCTTACCATAGCGCATGATGTTAAAATGTACGTTTTTAATTAATTCTGTATTTGAATGTGTAAATTTATTATTTATTTAGTACATAATGTTCATATAGTTTTCTTAATGTTAAACAGTTTTGTTCCATACATAATTTTTTTGTGGATGTTCTACGGATCTGAAGTATTATTATTGTTGATTCTTATCGCATTGGTGAAAGAACACGATTCAGAATCGAAACAGAATTGAAATAGAATTAGGTGCGTTTGGTGACCAGGTCTGAATAGCCAGGTATCGTAATCAGAGGAAATTATGTTCTATTTTCTAAAATGGTCGTCAATGTGTCCAATGTGAATGAATCCATTTCTTCGACTGTGGTGCAAGGCAATGTCTGGAGAGAGTCCGGCTGGAGAGGTCAAAAGATCTCCCTCAGCCAGCCTCTTCCGAACCGGCCCGTTACGCAGTACGTGGGAAAACGCACCCGCCGCCAATACCTAGACAAACCTCACCCCATGAACCCGGGGTTTCCTGTTAAGTCATTAAACGTAGCGAACTACTTGGGGTGACCTATGGCAGGGTGTTGGTTATCCAATAAATGGTTCCCGGGCCTACGGTACCCATACTTGCCTCCCAAATTATCTCTCTTTCTCTAATTGGCAAGTCTATGGGGATACCATAGTTCCACTAACTCCCGGAGAACAGAAGTTAGGAATCTTGTACGGTATCACTGTTTTAATGCCGTGCGGATCAGATGAATGAGAAGAGGAGAATAAGCAGGTTGGCTATTCAGATCTGGTCACTAAACATAGCTAAAACCATTTAAGAAAAGATTGATTCCGCATGGTGGGTGATTCAGAGAGTATCTACATCTAACACTCTGGAATGTGATGCAAAAATGATAATATTCATCTAAGCCCGGTTTCGAATCCGAGACTTTCAGACTTCGTAACCACGAAGTTTACTACTATGCTACGCAGGTCGTGTATCAATGACTGTGAATAATTGACAAGATCAGCTTTCCGTAAAAGTTAACGGGCGATTTACACGATGCCTTTTTTCTGCCGATTTTTAACGCCGATCCCCATAATAATAATAAATAATAAAAAAAGCCTTTTTATTTCTTGCAATTAGGTAAGTTACAGAGTTGTGAAAAGTAAGACAAAATGTAATTAATGCTATTTGCGAAAAATGTAATATAGAAATCTTAAGTTTTTCGTAAACAAGAACCCTTCTCTCAGCCGAAGGTGAAGGCCTCCTCTAAAAATTTTCATTTATCTCTTGATTTGTTCGTAGGGTTAAGCTTTTTTTGTGTTTATGTCACTTCTTGTATTTTTGAGGAAGTTTAGAATTTCTTCTTCAGAGGGTTTTGGTCTTGATCTTCCACGGTGACCAGCCGGGTTGGAAGATGAGTTTTGGTTTTTATAGTTATTTTATTTTTATGTTTTTATTTATAAATTTTTTTTATTATTATTATTTTTTCGTGATGTTTTTTATTGTTGTGGTTTTTTATTTTGTTTTTTCAATTTTATATAGTTTTTTAAAATTTTATTTTTTATTATTGTTTTTATTCTTGTTTTTATTATTGTTGTTCACTGTTGTTTTTTGCATGTTACCTGTGTCGGAGAGGGGCGGTAGTTGCTACAAGTTGTCGGCTCTGGGCATGTTGTTTTGATTTTTATTTACGAAGAAGTTAAGCATGCATGGTTTCGCCATTCCTTCAGACAGGTTAGGAGTTTTTCTTTTTGGTGTTTGTTGTTTATTTTTCTCTGGATTGGAAACTTTATTGGGACCCGAATGAAAATGCTTTGCTTTACACGATTTTTTTTAAAACTATACAGTTTCATACAGATAATTGCCATTAGGGAAGAATATTAAAATTAAGGGATGGTATTAAATCGTCGAAAAATGGCAACACTTAGAACATGAAAGCATCCGTTATATATCTTTGCCGTTGCCATCAACAAATCATCAAAAATACTCGCCAAAATTTACTATATTGACGGCCGGCGTAGTCCAGAGGCAAGGCTTTGGACTCCCATTCCGAAGGTCGCGGGTTCGAACCCGGCGTGCGCAAATAAATTTTATTTGAGTAATTTGTGTTATTTCACAATTAATTAATTAAAAATAATATATACCTACTATTTATTTGCGGCACCTTCCAGAGTGGAAGATAGTCTCAGTATCCCTCTGGTGTAAGACCACCATTCAGAATTGAAACGTTGCTTGAAATGGCTTTAGCCGTGTTAAGTGACTAGATCTAAATAGCCAGGTACATCCCCACCTTACTCTTCCCCATCTCCTTCCCTTCCCCGCTTACCTTCAGCCTCTCAACATAACCCAATTGGGGATGCTTTAGTCTCACTGGCTCCAGACGGAAGCAATTAGGACTCGGGTGAGGTTACGTTTTTAGATTTTCACGGCCAAAAGCATTTTCGTTGTTTGTTTTTGGGGTGTTATGCCGTGTTGCGTAAACAAACAACGAAAAATCTGGTAAGGTTCGCTATATAAAAAAAGTAATACTCGATCACAATCAATAATTAACAATAACAATACAATATAAAAGTGTTTTTATCAATATTTTAATTAAAAATCTTATCGCACTTCCATAGAAAAGGGTCGTAAGTATAAATTTACTATTTTATAAAAAAAATATTTTTATCTTTCAGTAAAGTGATTGTGATTATCTACGCCCCACGAAAACCCTATTTAAGTTAGATAACTCTATCTCCGCGAGATGTTGCTAATGTCTCTTTTCGACGGGACCGCTTGTTTCATCAATCATCATTTATTTTTGCTCTCCTGTAAAATTTACTTTTTTGACTTACGACCCTTTTTTACGGGATGTGCCATATAGTGAAGTAAAACGATGACAGACAACAGTGTTGTCAAATTATTTATTTATTTATTCATTTGACAAATGGGATACTGTATGTAATACAAAAAAATATAAGTAACTCTATGATATAAGTATTCAAATATAAATGTTCCTGGACCAATTTTAAGTGCGGCTTAATTTTGGATTTGAGGCCAAAATACAAAACCAAAGTGAAAATGATTTTTAAAATTTTTTTTTTATTTATTATTTACTCACAAATGGTTGTCCAAGTTTCCTCTAAAATCATATATTTTACAATTTAAAATAAAAATAAATAAAATAGGACATATACCTACCTACTAGATAATTAACTTCAGATGAAAAAAAATATTCAAATTGGTTGGGCATTTTGCCTTCCGATCAAAAATTAAGTTTTATATGAAAAAAATTACGCTGACATTTCTTTACTAAACGTAAATTCATTGTTATCAAAATAGAACAGGATCTTTTTATGATCACCATCATCATGATTTTTTTGATAATAATCATGGTATCTTTATAAAGTATTTTTTAAATTTATTTCTCTTTAGAACGCGACTAGCCACGAGTGAAAACGGTATTGTGATGGCAGCACTGCACTTCTGGCAGGGTCCTATTTACTCCCGATGTCATAGTTTAAAAAAAACTTTATTTTCATGTTGTTTCTGTATTATTTTTTTTCTGTTTTATTTTACTATGTGTGCAGCATCTCACAATATATATATATTTTTTTAATATTAATTTGATATGTTCTATGTATAATATGGAGCTTGTGGGATTGCACGACCCTCCCCGAGATCTGGAATAAACAATTAAAAAATAAAAATAAAAAAAACGACCCATTAATTGGTCGAAAAAAATCACAGTGTAAAACGCACATAACGCAGAAACCATTTCGCCATCTTCTTTTCTTTTAGGAGCCGTACGACTAATTTCTTGTAATTGCTTCCAGTACTCAGAATAATTTGCATTAACCGATTGTCTTTACTCCTCACTTCTTCCGTATTGCAATGACCCTTCAAATTATGCAAGCCAAGCAAATCACTATCAACTCGTACGTTGCGAAAGCCTCTTAAGGACTTAATTTATTGTCTTACTGTGAATTTAAAGCCTTAAACGACGTGCCTTTGTAATAATAATTTTACTGTCGGTCTGTCTTTCTTTTTCGATCGGTGATGGACCTTTGTTGTACGTACTCGTAGATAGATTGGTTAACGGCATGCTTGCGAATAATTATTGAGAAATGGCATCAATTAACATAACTGCATTAAGAAGGACTCTGGTCCAACGGAGTTTTTTTTCAGTGCGTTTTTTTCGGATTTAAAATTTATTTTGCTCACGAAACTTTTACATTATTTACATTTTAATGAGAAAAAACACCACTAAAAATTGTTTTTTTTAAAAATTTTTTTTATAGAGAAACCTCACAAGAGTCCCAACTGCTCCCTTCTGGAGCCAGTGAGACTATGGCATCCCCAATTGGAGTATGTTGTGAGGCTGAAGGTAAGTGGGGAAGGGAAGGAGATGAAGAAGAGGAAGGTGGGAAAGTACCTGGCTATTCAGATCTAGTCACTAAACACGGCTAAAGCCATTATTAAGCAACGTTTCAATTCTGAATGGTGGTCTTACACCAGGGCGATACTGAGAGTATCTTCTACTCTGGAACGTGCCGCAAATATAACATATATTATTTTTATTAATTAATTGTGAAATAACACAAATTAATCCAATACAATTTTTTTGCGCACGCCGGGTTCGAACCCGCGACCTTCCGAATGGGAGTCAAGTGTCTTACCACTCGACCACGGACGGTCGTTCATATCGTCGAATAATGTCGAATATATATACAAATTTAGCAGCCGCATACGGGAGGATCTGACCAAATCGGTTGGAATCCTGGAGTCCTTTAAAATTAACTAAAACCTAATTTACGTAAAACAAATTACAAATCTTGATATTCGTATGCAGCTGGTGATTTGTTTTTCAAAGTTTTGACAGCAATGCTACAGCGTAGTGTCACTGAGAAAAAATCCCGCTTGTATTGCTTACGCATACTTGATAATCCCCAGCATAAAGAGAAATTAGACCATAAATACAGAACTAGATTCACGCGCAACGACGGGTTAATAGTTCCGAAATTTAATAGTAAGTACGGACAGAGAACGTTTGAATACAACAAACCGAAGATATTTAATTTATTACCCGACACTATAAAGCAATGTAATTCTATGAATAAGGTTAAATATATGATGAAAAATTGGCTATCGGAAAAAAAATTATATTGTTTATGAAAAATGTATGAGAAAATGTTATCTGTAGATATAAGATGTAAATTATGTATATGTAACTAAATTATAAGCACCTGCTGACAAGCCAATTCAATTGGCTTAGCAGGACTTGTTTGTTGATGTATTATATCTACGCTTTCAATAAATAATAATAAAAAAATTAAGGGTATGTGCACAATATAACACAAAATTTCAAAATATTGACATATTTAACAATACACTTAAGAAATATCGATTAGAAGTAACACGTACGATCGAAAATTAATACAAGAGTGTGGAATGTATTCGGAGCATCTCCTATCCTCATCCTATATTCCTCTTTTTCTCCTTCTCACCCAAAACTAATTATATGTAATAAAACTCCATCTCCATTCAACTTTAACATAGGAGACTTTTTTGGCTTGACTTCATTTAACAATGTATATATTTATCTTTATATTTTATGTATAAGCTGTCTGTCTCTTACCAATAAATAAATAAATAAATAAGGGAAAATATTTACAAAACCGGGACACGCTTAATATGGATGAAAAAATAAATAAAAAAAGTTGTAGTAGTTAGATATTTACTAGTACTAATCAATTCTGTTATTGGAATTTCGAAAAAAAATGTCATTTTTCAACGAAACTTGCAACAGTTCCTAACATAATATCGGTGAAAAATGACATTTCGTGTTTTTAAATTTAAAAAATAACCATTAAAATGTACTTTTTTTGAAATTACGGTAACTGAATTGATTAGTACTAGTAAATATCTAACTACTACAACCTTTTTAATTTATTTTTTTCGTCCGTATTAAGCGTGTCCCGGTGTTGCAAATATTTTCCCTTATTTTTCACACAAGCTAAGGCCGGATTACGTCACGGACATTGCCGCACGGTATTATGCTCTTGCCGCCGTTTTCGCGGGCTTTAATAAAATTCAAACTTGTAGAATTAATTTAATTATAAAAACGAAATTAAAAAAAAAAAAAATGGTATTTAAGTTTGAAGGTCATCTACATGAATATATTTTTTATAAGTCAAAATATTTTTCACTCAACTTCCCTATTCTTTCACACTCTGGCTAATCTCAATTGGCCCGTTGCCTCTGCGACAGTCGGTAGTGCGGACGGTGTAGGGGGCCCACGAGCGCCAATTCATCAACCATGTCTCGAACAATGAACAATGAATATACTTATCATAAATTTACCTTAAAACATATATGACAAACAAAAAACCTGCAGTAATTTGATCATAATGCAAAAGTATGGCAATCGCTCAATAAAATACTAAAATTCCTCGAATTCTTGATATCACGATCTAATTAACTACATAGCGGTTGGACGATCGATGATCTTTTTTATCCCTGAAAGCGAAAGTTACTCCCACGTAAAGGAATTAGGATATAACTCTACATAACTCATTATGTTCCAAACAAACTGTTCTTCCAAGAATCAGCGTTTTGCTCTTTTAGAATTGCCTGCGCGCTTTTTTCCTTGTTCTCGAAAGGTTCAATTGCAGGGGTTGTTATACTTAAATGTAATGTTTTATGGAAACAAACTCTTGAATTTTTAAATACAGTATATTAAAATTAAGTCCGTGGTCAAGGAGTAAGGGTCTCCACTAGCAATCTCGAGGTCGCGAGTTTAAATCCCGGCGTGTGCAGATAAATTTCATTTGATTGATTTGTGTTTTCACAATTTATTCATTTACAATAATATAACATATGTCTACTGCTTTATCGGGGTTCACGTAGAACTAATTACAACAATAGACATAGACTCAAATGTTTCAATAGGTGGGAAGGGGAAGGGGAAGGGGCGGTAGTAGGGAATAATTTACAAAGGGAGCAAGTTTAATAATAGTGTTATTCAAACATATTTTTTTTTTATTTATAATATTTGAATTCATATTTAAGATCTATCTAATTTTCAATTTGGGTGGCGGGTATGGGTACCGCCCCCCCGGGAACCGTTTATTGGATAACCAACACCTCTGCCATAGGTTATCCCAAGTGATACGTTTGGTGACTTAGCAGGGGTGCCTGGCAGTGGCGGCTCGTGACTTTTGGTGAGCTAGAGTGCTAATATTAACAAAAATGGCATTATTGATGTCGTTGTAGCCGAAAAATATATATATATTTTTTTCAATTTTTTTTTTTTTTTTTTGTATGAAGATTTTCAGGAAATCTAGCTCACCAAAAGTCACGAGCCGCCACTGGTGCCTGGATTTATGAAGTGAAGTTTGTCTAGGTCTTGGCGGCGGATAATCTGGATACACTCAACCCCAGATTCCTGCCCAACCTTCGTACCTTTTTCCTTCCAAGAACTTCCTCCCCTTCCTTTCCTTAAAAATACCCTCCACACAGCAGAAATAATTTTCCTCAGAACCTCCTGTGTAGAGATATGTAAAAAAAAAAAAATCTAAGATTTCTAGTTTGTTTGAATGTTTGAAATTACAATGTACGAGTAACTCAATTCCATTATTAAAATTAAAAGTGTAATTCGTCTCCAATAAATTAGTGTTATATTGTGAATATCAAAAAAGTCTTCCAAGTGTGCTTTATTTGAAAGCTTTCACAGGCATTTGGGAAGCCTTTGCCACTTGATAATTTAAGCCCCGAAAGCCTTAGGGCCTCAGGGCTTAAAGCTCTCCTTATACATCCTTTAGATGCGTGGAAGGATTACCGAGAGGTCAACGCCCCCAGCTTTGGGAGCCCGTTTTGTTGTTATTTTCCTTTTAGCTGTCTTACTTTGATTCATTGTTGGGTTAAGGAAGAAAGGCTAAGGAAGAATAAAACGTAATTACTCTTTTTTTTAAAATAAAGTTTTTTTTTAATATTGTGAAATTTAAATAATGAACGTCCTTTGTTGTTCAGACAATGCAATACGAAGTGGTGCAAAATAAGGTATTTTGAACGATTAGAAAATCATGTATTTGATTTTTTTTTATTTCTTGGGCATTAACTATGTAACAATTTCTAGACATTTTGTTTTGAAGAGTTTTATTAATAAAAAAATCAAGAAATTAAATAACGATAGTACATTGAAAATTAAAACTCTTCAAAACAACATATATTTGATCGCTATAGATACTGTAAATAGAACACATCCTGGAATTCACTACGGATCAGTATTTTTTTGATATCTTTGTTGATAAGCTTCGATAAAATATGAGGCCTATAAAAATGTTCCAACTTGCAAAATCTCTAATTCGGATATGATTGTATGGTCTAATGTGTCAAACAAAGTTTTTTTAGATAAGAACTGAAAACATTTTAAAGTTTGTACCTGAGACAAAAAAAATACCTACACATTTCGGCTTTTTTTTAACCTTTTCGCCATCTGGGTGATTTTGCCTGGTTCCGATTTTTTATTATTTGAATTTAATACAAAATTAAATTTGGTGTGAAAAACTGTCGGAAATTTTTAAAATTACACGGAAAAAATGTTATTTCCAAAATACGATAATTTTATTCGTAAAAAGGATTAAAAACGGGACCGAAGTTCTTACGAACAAATTAACAGGGTTTCAATGTTTATTGGCTAGAACATGTAAGAATAATTTGTTGGTATACGTAATTTTGTACATATACCAACAAACTATTCATACATTTTCTCGCCAATAAACATTGCAACACTGTTAATTTGTTCGTAAGAACTTGAGTTCCGTTTTTAACCGTTTTACGAATAAAATGATCGTATTTTAGAATAACATTTTTCTCCGTGTACAGTACATACCTGTACATATATTAAGTGTAGTGTTTCAAAACATATGTCTCTCAATAGATGTCGTTAGGATATATAATTTCAATGTCTCTCAACAGATGTTATAAGGTGTCTCAACAGGTGTCATTGGTAGTATTAGATGAAAGAGATAACGGTCGTATACCCGAATGGTTACGAAGATAGAGCATATTCGGTCTACAAGCGGGCATCTTCAGTGAGCTGTTCCCTGCCGTAAATTAACAGAGAGTATCCTTTAGAACGGACGTTAAGTCCAGTTAGATATTCATCTTAAATGTGATACAATAATAAGCAAGACTCGTACTACCGACGAACCGAAGTATTATTGAAAACTCCCGACCATCAGAATTGTATTGCTAATAAGAGCAATTAACAGTAAGGCACACCAAGAATTTTTGTTTTAAAAATAAGGTCCTTCTAAAAAAAGACCAAGTGATTTTCACTGAAATATAAAAGAAAATTCGTCCAGTTTGTACAAAACTTTTCGACTGTTATGTCCCAGTTAGGTCAGTGAAATTAGCAATCGCCCGAAGTTGCTAGACCCAAAAAACTAAGCAACATGTGATACAAAAAAGTCACCTAATAGGGAATAAGGAAATGTATATAGGTATATATTTGTTAGATTATCCCGTTTAATCACAGGAGACCATATTTGTCCCAGCTCACATAGGTCTCATAGAAATCGTTGTTTCTCCCTTACTATCATAGTCAGAAATGTGATCTAAACGGTATTGGAAAGAGAAAACAACAAACTATATATTCAAATCTAAAAGAAAACCACAAAAAAATTAAAATTTACCCCTTTCTGAAACCAAAGTTTCCGATAGCAATTTGAAAAAAAATTGTGGAAAAAAGTGAGGTGACAGTAAGGTTTATAATTCATTTATCTAATGAAATAAGTATGTGTTTTATTTTTTTTTCATTATCAGTAATTTTAGTTGTGTAGTTAAAGTGAGCCATTTTGAACACTTTTTAAAGTTTTCGCAAAAAAAAATTATTTAAAAAAATACATATTAATTTTAATATAGAAATTTGAAAGCCTATTTCATCACCTTTCGAAAACAGTTATTAGTTTTCGAATACGTTAACAAATGTTCCATTTATTTGGATTTTCTTGCAAAGCGGGAATATTTTTAGCCTCTGACAAAATACGCCAATTTCTTTAGGGGTTAATAAATATATTAAACGTGTAAATAATCAAAAATGAGTACTAAGCCTTTGTTCACTCTTTGCTAATCTACGGAATTTCAGGTTGGGGAGGTTCTTAATAATACAATCTAAACTCAGTTAAAGTTTCACAAAGAACCATAATAAAAGTAATACAGGTATTTTTTGACAGCGTTCATATAAAGTTATTAATATTTATACATAATAGCTAATAACATAATTTATGAACTTTTTGTTGTGTTGTGTGTAAGGTAGGTTAATGACTGTGAAACTGTGGTTGGGTAATGTTGTTTGTTTCGTGAACACCTCACTAGGAGAACCTGTGCTGAGGTGTTTACGTGGTTATGTTTAAGTGTGAAAGTTATGTTTATATGTAACCTAAGTAAGAATCGTGGCTCCCCTATCAGGCACACGAGCTCCTCTTTTCTGATAAGGTATACAGGACCAATCATGACCTTGAATACGATATTTTGTAAAATGTAACACATGTTTTATATTAAAAAAAGAGAACAACAAAAAATATATAAAACTGAATACAAATTTTTATCTGTTATCATTTTTAATGATTTTTCTTGGGTACTTGGGAACAAGAAATTTAGAGATTAAACAGTCAATACCTACTGATCCACAGACTTTAACACCTCAACCACACCGCGTGTTTGTGTGGTTGTGTGGTTCGCAGTGGCAATGTGGTAGTAGGGTTCCTTGTGGTTGCCGGCAACCTGGAACCTGAGCCTTGACGGAATTCCTGGCGGCTAGTTTAAAACTGAAAAGCCAGACACATAAATCTCTCAAACAAATGGCTTTGCGAGCGGCTCCCATCGCCGTGAATAACTTCATTTTCCCGACTTAGAAGATATTCTAAAAAGGGTACTAATGGGTAGAATCTGGATGTAATATACACAGTTTAAAAAAATTATTATGTTTTTTTTATTTTTTTTATTCCAATAAATTATTCGTAGTATTATAAAGTATTCCTATAAAAAAAAAAAAAACATAATTATTTTTTTTATAGGATTACTTTATAAGAGTCCCAACTGCGCCCGTCTGGAGCCAGTGAGACTATGGCATCCCCAATTGGAGTATTTTGTGAGGCTGAAGGTAAGTAAGGAAGGGAAGGAGATGGGGAAGAGGAAGGCGGGGAAGTACCTGGATATTCAGATCTAGTCACTAAACACGACTAAAGCCTTTAATAAGCAACATTTCAATTCTGAATGGTGGTCTTACACCAGAGCGATACTGAGAGTATCTTCCACTCTGGAACGTGCCGCAGATATAGTATATATTATTTTTTTAAATTAATTTGGAAATAACACGAATTAATCAAATAAAACGTATTTGCGCACGCCAGGTTCGAAACTGCGACCTTCCGATTGGGAGTCAAGAGTCTTATCACTCGACCACGGACGGCCGTCGAATACCACACAAGATTTTTTAACTGCTCCCGTCTGGAGCCAGTTAGACTTTGGCATCTCCAATTAGTGTCTGGAACGTACCTTATATACTGTATATTTTTATATTTGATATATTTTGTGAATAATTTGTGAAATAACCCAAAAATTTTTAATAAAATTTCCCGCGACCTTCGGAATGCTAGTCGAGAGCCTTACCCCTCGTAAATTTTCTCCATTGACTCCACTTTCAAACCATTATACTCACTTTTGGATTAATCTATAGCCACCAGTTAAGCGCATCATATTTAGTGATCCAGCCATCAATGTTAAGTTGAGAGCGCCAAGAGAGTGCAGGATCAGCAGATCAGGAGACGTATAAGGAAGGTTGCTGTGACCAGTAAGTTGTTAGTGTTGTAGGTGTCCAGTTGTTGTGCCATGGAGGAAATAGACGGATACCTAACCTACCTGCCCTTCAGCAGTGATTAACCTTTTTAGCCGGAGGGCTAATTTATTTAACAGAAGTGTTGGTTATCCAATAAATTATTCCCGGGGCGGCGCTACTCTTACCTGCCTTCTAAATTGCACACGTAGATTTAGACACGCTTAGCTTTTGCAGAGTGTGGTGTTTGTATAATCATGTTTTTTTTTCTAAAATGGTATTTTTATAATAAAATATAGAGCGCTAAAACAAAGGGCTGCAGTCAAAATTTTTGCCGTGTTCAAGGCCTAACCAATAAATTGTTGTTGATGTTTATCGTTCGGAAAGTTAACAAAATTAACTCAAGAAAACTTTTGGAATTTTACAAAACGGACACATTTAAAACATAAAAAGCGCTGCGTTTCGAAGATAAAAATAGTTAATCTTCTAGTCACAAATTCTGCATTTTTAACCCTTAATTTAACCGCTAGGTCCCTGGGACTGCATTTAAAACATTCAGCGATCATAAAACCATTGGTTTTTGGAATTACAAATTGTGCGTTCCAGTACCTTCACGCAGTGAAGCGCCAAACTCGGTGGAGAGCGGATGTCGATGCGCGCGGCTCCGTTTGGTATGTAGTGACGGTAGTGGAATCCGTGGGACCCCACCGGGGTATTAATGTTATAGTTTTAGCCTATAAATAGGTCTTGCACGTATTTTTTGTTGTTCAAAAGATGTTATTTTTTTTGATTTTTATTATAAGTATTATTTTTATTATATATATTAGAAATGATTATGTTTTTGTTATATTTATTTGAAAATAACTTTGAACATTTGTTTTGTTTTTGAAATGTTGAGACTAGAAGTTAGGTCTCATAATTATGTTACAAAAAGTGCCATATTCTAGAAGTCCCTTATAAAAGGCTGTGATTTTATAATTTTAAGTAAAAACCTATGCCATTGTAAAACCGAATATATAATAAATAAATATAACTAGCATTTCATTTAAAAAAAAGAGTTTATTTTATGTTAAATTTACGATTTTATTTCCGGGAGTCCTGGGGACTCCACCGGGTAAATTGTGTATGTATGAAGTCACCGGGCAGTCACAAATCAAGGGTTCAGAAAAGCTTATTATTTTCAGAGGTTGATTCAAAACTTTGAATAAAAACAAAGGTTTCCACCAAATCCTTTTGCAAAATAGAACATATAAAGTTGAAAATTATTTTGCCATGTGGGTTCCCCAGACTGCCTAGCCTCGAGCTTGTCACCACTATAGTAGTGGATGGATAGTAAATCGATCTTAGAACCGTAGTGTTTGTTAAGGGAAATAATTAAAGGTTAAATTGACGACCGTAATATCAAAGTTTCAAATTTATAGTTTTGATTGTGAAGAAAAATGAAAAAAATTGGTTTCACTGAAAATCTTATCTAGCTTAAGCATACTTTAACTTGGGGTCGAATAAATTTGTCAAAATTGAAACAATAACTGGTTTTTCGTGATATGGTCAAATCCATTTAAGCATCTTACCACACAAATGCCAAAGATCAGGGATCTCAAATATATATCTTTTCACGTGAATACCGCGCCGCGTTTGGCGCAGAATGTTTTAGCGCAGAATGCTATAGTCTCTGTTGGGATAAGTTTTGACGCTGAAGGGAAAGGGAAGGAGACTGGGTACTTTTAACTGGTCACCAAAACACGGCTAAAGCAATTTTCAGCAACGTTCCGATTCTGAATGGTGGTGATGATGTTTCACCAGGGCGATTCTGATTGTATCTTCAAATATCGAACGTGTAGCAAATGTATTTATATACTTTTTTTAAATATTTATTAACTGTGAAATTACTTGTTAATTAATAAAGTGTAATTTAATTACGCTCGCTGGGTTTCCAGTCCGTGATCTCTGAATTGGAAGTTAAAGATCTTAACCGGAAACCGCGAAGTTCGACGAATATTTATATAAATAATTGTCCTTTATTGATAAATTTATCTTCACCAATAATAACAAAAATGTATTAAGTAAAAACAAAAAAAAAATCTTTATAAACTTCCTTCTTTATAAAAATAATTTAACTCCACAGAGGGAATTTTTAATTATTCAAGGAAAAAAGTTACTGGAAACGTTGCAACAAAAAGATATCCCATTTTTCAAGTAGGTTGGTACCTACCTATAAAAAGTAAACAGATTTTTTAAAAAGTTAAAATTGTTTTTAATTCTGATCAGTTTACAAGTAAATTAAGCAAGAATAACACAAATATACTACTGTGTGCAAGATCTCTTATTTTCATTATGTTTTTCGTCTATCTTTCATTTTGTTAATCATGATTTTGTTAATCCTTTCCTTTATATCATAGTCCTTTATATACCGTGATGAATTTATTCGTAATTACCAGTCAAACTAATTATGTCCAGTGTCATCATTAAAGCTAAGAATCATCACCATTATTGGGATACCTACGTGTAAAGCTCCGTTAACGAATATATTATAATGGTAACTTTACCATTTATGTGATCAATAGTCCCTCTATACATAATTAATTATTTTTGCTAATCAAAACGTAAATGCACAGAATTAATTTAGGAATTTAACCCTTAGATAGCCATTAACGATATTTTACGCTTGGTTGGGCATTTATACAGCTACACTTACATACATACATTTATACAAACCTATACACATACATGAACTGCTGTACTTGTAGCTAGTATTGTCACATTTCCTTCCCACCCTTCCCTATAAACCTATCACTTTTTCCTGTTAACCACATCAGTCAATAATCGACCATCAACCTATAAACATCCGCATTCCATTTCCGCATCTTACGCTACTCACCGCTCTAAGAAGAAATATTAACAGAGTGCGAAGTTAAAACCGGCCAAAAGAAGAAAGTACAAGTCCCGCAGTGAGTAATTCTCTTATTTTCCTTATGTGCTTACCTTCTACTTGTGCAGTGGTTCAAACACATAAAACATACACATTTCAAGGTCCTTCGTTTAAAAAACTACACAAAACACGCATCAACGCTTCATTAAATCATTGACAAGATATGTTATCTACAACGTTGTTTAAGAAATATATTGTTTCATAGTGCTTTCACACAAACGAATTATTGAATTCCGTAAGTCTAAACTTAAACTTTAGGGCGTTTTTAGGAAGTTTTTAAACATAATTTCAAAAAAAAATATTGCAGATTTTGCGAAACTTTTGTAGAAATTAAAAGATATCTTAATCATTGAAAAATAAGTTGATATTAATAAATCTAGACGAAACAAGAAACAAAAAAAGAAAAAGGAAATAAAAAAAAGGTAATCGAACCCGTAATCTCTGTTTCACTGGGACCACACCTAATTTTTTACGTCGTTTTTGTCGAACTCATATTTCAATCTAAAATTACCAACAGTATCCTGAATTAATTTTAACTTTTTGTGTCTTGATCTGTTTCATGTTTTGTTTTTAGTTTTATTATTATTTTTTTCCTTCAATGATTAAATATTGCAATTTAAATGAAAAGTTACTTAGTTTGAAACTACTTTATCATACAATTTTATAAAATAGCCAATAAGTTTCTGTAATAACTAACCTTATTCGGGATTTTAATAATATGAACTCACGTAAGGACCCCCATAAACCCGGGGCACCCCTGCTAATTCACCAAATGCAGGGAACCACTTGGGGTGACCTACGGCAGAAGTGTTGATTATCCAATACATGTTTCCCGGGGCTGCGGTCTCATACCCGCGTCCAAAATTTTAAGTAATTGTGTTCGACGAGTATCTTAGATTTATTATTGTAACATTTGTTTCAGTGTTCAAGGCCATTATCAAACAGTTTGAACAGCCGAAACAGCTGTCACTATAATAAAAAGGTAAGATATGTAAAAATGAGATGAAAAAATAAGACAAGGATCCTGGGTTCGATTCTTAGTTGGAACCTTTTACTTTTTTAGTATCGGTCTTGTTCGTTTCATGTTTCATTTAAATTTTTAGAATTATCTTCTTATTCAAAAGTCCAATTTGAATTGAATTCAAGATGCTGTGTGGAGGGTCGTTTAAGGGAAAGGAAGGAGAGGAAGTCATGGGAAGGAAAAAGATTTGAGGGATGGGTAGAAATCTGGGGATCAACACGTCCAGGAGTGATGTACGTGTGAAACCATCCCTCCCACTGCGGTGCAAGGCGATGGGTCGAGAGGGTCCGGCTGGAGAGATTAAAAATTCTCCCTCAATCAGTCTCTCCCGATCCAGCCTGCCACGCAGCTGGTGAGCAGACGCATCCGCCGCCAAGTCCCAGACAAACCTAACCCCATGAACCCGGGCACCCCTGCTAAGTCACCAAAGTAGCGAACCACTTGGGGTGACCTGTGGCAGAGGTGTCGGTTGTCCAATAAATGGTTCCATACGAACCTCCTGAATTTATTACTTAGTAGTTTATGCTTATATTTTTTATAAAGTAATTTAGATATTTATTTTAATTCTACTGAAGCAAAACTATAGAAAAAGCTTCAATTTAAACAAAAAATATTTTTATTATAAGCAATAATTATTAGCCTGAAACACTCATCCATATTGAAAGAATCTTCCGAGAAAAGATACATATCGCCGACGGGACTCGAACACGCACCCTTTTGATTGCCGGTCAAGTGCTCTACCATTAAGCTACGGCGGGATACCTCCTACCCGCCAAATGATTCAATATATACCTAGTGTTTCATTTAATAATTACTGCTTATTACACTTTTTCACCTGCAAACAACCAACTTTATTTTCATATGGGAAAGGCATGTAAGTGCTAACTCTACCACCAGATGGCGTCGAGATATATTATGCCTACTTTTTTTGGTGAAATAATTTAACTCGTCAAATATTAATTATTATTTTTTAATTGATAAACTAATGTTTAAGACAAGATTTTTTTATGCATAGCACAAAGGGTAACAATTATTATAAGCAATAATTATTAGCCTGAAACACTCATCCATATTGATACAATTCTTTCAATATGGATGAGTGTTTCAGTCTAATAATTATTGCTTATAATAATTGTTACCCTTTGTGCTATGCATACAAAATCTTGTCTTAAACATTAGTTTATCAATTAAAAAATAATAAAAAATATTTTATAATTTTTATAATGTACATTACTTTGTACTAAAGATTAATCTAAAATAGTAATTTCTCATTAAGCATCACCTTATAAGTTTCAATAATAAGTTTGACTTTAGCAAATAAGATTCTTGTGCGGCCATTATACAAAAAATTACAGTTGAGTAATTTCAAACTCATCTCAATTTACTCGATGCATTAATAAAATGTCTACTTCAACATCGCCATCGATAGTACCAGCGTTTACCGCGGAGTGGGTCCGAGCCGATAAGTTGTTCCTATTTAATATTAGCGCTGGCTATTACCCCACCAGTGCTTACCCCTACCCTTAACCTTTGGTAATGACAGGCTAATTTGAATTCCCATGATCTGCCCGTGCACTATCCATGTCCAGCGTTGAACATAAACCATTGTAATAGATGTAAATAGGTGTGCCCACCGTCAATAGTCCTAAAACAAGACATCCCCCATGATGAAATTTAGGTGGCATTTGCTGTGTGTATCCATATTCAGAGTTTTTTTATTTTTTTTTATTAAACTTTTTTCAACAGTGATTCATATCAAATCTCAAGCATGGTTGATATTATCACTAATTTAAGACAAACACAGCATTGGTAACATAACTTATCTTTACGAATATTTACAACTTTGAGAGAGCAAAAAATGACGTGTGTCACACTTGATAGATAAATATCGTGTTTTTGAAAATTCTTTGCAAAATTTTTGTAACTTATGAAAATGAATCAAAATTTAACAGATCACAAAGAGTCTTGTAGATTCAAAAGTCTTTATCCAGATTTAGAGCTCTTGCAAGTTGACAAAGTATTTACATATTTCTTGCTCAAATCGAGATTTCGTAGTTGCAATTAGTCACATTCAATGCAGAACTCCTCCAGCAAGAATGCATCCAAATCTAGCTGTAGGACTATTTTTATGTGATAGATAAAGAAGTTGACCTCACTCTAGAGGTCGGTACATATTTCAGTTGCTTTTAAGCTCGGCTTTACGTCCGTCAAGTCGCTCTCTGGTAGAAGCCCTGGTGTGTTAGCACGGTCGCTCGATATGAAGTTACCGACCGATTGTCGGTAACTTCTCATCGTTCCCTAGGACAACTGCAGATCTCAAACGTACAAACGACAGTTGATATCGAATATATTAAGGACACTTAGTCATTGTGAACTGTCACCTATTCGTTTGCGATCTGCAGTTGTCGTAGGGAACGATGATAAGTTACCGATAGTTATCTTATCGATCGTTATAGAGGAAGCGTGCCAGGGCCTCTGGCATGGCAAGCAGTGATAAAATAATATATTCGTTTTGTCGTGGCGATAATTACCTCGAGGTATAGCGGTGAAACAATATAACTATACTGTGATCGTGTTGTGTGCTCCTTCGCAGAGATAAAGTGGTGATTGGTTATCCCTTTTCCTTGCATCCATGTTTTTCCTACACGTTTTACGACCCAATTCCAGCAAACACCATTATGTCTCGTTTCATTACTAGTGCATCTGAAGCTATAATTCGTAAGCAGTTTTAGATGCAACATCGGCCACATTTTAATGTGGCAAGACCGTTCTTGAGTATTCTTTGTCGATATGTTAAGGGCAAAATAACATGAGCACAGATTCCTTACCAGATAGGAGGATGAAAGGTGAGTGATTGGATCCGCTCGTAAATTTTAAAGATGTCTATTGACAGTTAAGATATTTTTATAGCATCATCGATTACCAAGGAACATTTATTATTATATTAATATGTATAGGGTGCCCCAAGACTGCATAATATGTGCATAATATATTGTTATTACGTATTAAGTCGTAAGAAACATTGTTGATGCAAAAACCATTGTCCTGTCAAAGATAACTATTGAAGTAAATTAGGGTTTACAGAGTGGTAGATATTCTCAATATCGCACTGGTGAAAAACCACCATTCAGGAACAAAGCCATTTACCATTCCTCTGATAGAACCTCGGTTCTGGCGTGTGGTATCTTGAACAAGTCGGATTTGACGGCTGGCGTAGTCCAGGGGCAAAGCTTTGGACTCCATTTCCGAAGGTCGCGGGTTCGAACCCGGCGTGCGCAAATAAATTTTATTTGATTAATTTGTGTTATTGCGCAATTAATTAATAAAAATAATATGTACTTTATTTGCGGCACGTTCCAGAGTGGAAGATACTCTCAGTATCGCCCAGGTGTAAGACCACCATTCAGAATTGAAACGTTGCTTGAAATGGCTTTAGCCGTGTTTAGTGACTAGACCTGAAGAGCCAGGTACTTCCCCCGCCTTCCCCTTCCCCGCTTATCTTCAGCCTCACAACTTACCCTAATTGGGGATGCCATAGTCTCACTGGCTCCAGACGGGAGCAGTTGGGACTTTTGTGAGGTGTTCACTATAAAATAATTAAAAAAAACTATGTTGTGAGCCTGAAAAAAGTGGGGTGGGGAAGGTCGGAAAAGAGATAGGTAAAAGAAAGTTGAGAAGTAGGTACATAGATTCTTGGAAATTAAGATTAACGATTATAATTTGCAATTCGAGCGATGCTTAGGGAATATACCACTCTGGAACGTGCCTAAAAAATTAATATTTATAGGTAGTAAAATATATATATATATATTTTTTTTTTTTTTTTTAAAGTCAGACACACGTGTGAAGGGCGTACTGTACAGGGCCCGCAGATACTTTAATATTACACAAATGAAGAACCTGCGCAAATCGCAAGTGCACCTCACTTTTAAATTTGACAGCACCTCTGGTCTGGAGTCCCAAAAACCTGTAAAAAAACTGATCCGTTTGAAAGCTTTTTTTTTTTTTTTTTTTTTTTTTTTTTAATTTTTTTTTTTATTTTTTTTATTTTTTTATTTTTTTTTTTTATAGAGAATACCTCACAAGAGTCCCAACTGCTCCCGTCTGGAGCCAGTGAGACTATGGCATCCCCAATTGGGGTATGTTGTGAGGCTGAAGGAAAGTGGGGAAGGGAAGGAGATGGGAAACAGGAGGGTAGGAAAGTACCTGGCTATTCAGATCTAGTCACTAAACACGGCTAAAGCCATTATTAAGCAACGTCTCAATTCTGAATGGTGGTCTTACACCAAGGCGATACTGACAGTATCTTCCACTCTGGAACGTGCCGCAAATGTAGTATATATTATTTTTATTAATTAATTGTGAAATAACACAAATTAATCAAATAAAATTTATTTGCGCACGCCGGGTTCGAACCCGCAACCTTCCGATTGGGAGTCAAGTGTTGTTACCACTCGACCACGGACGGTCGTCAAATCCTATCTTAACGAACCAATTAAAATCTTTAGAGCACATGTGTCAGGTAAGTATACTGTCCTTGTTCTAACTGTATTTCAATGGAAAATGCTCCGAGAAACTATCGTCTTTAATCCCTTCGGCACCGGTGCGTACCCAAAAACACAGTTGACATTCGTTCTCGAGTTCAACAGCTCGCTGTTGGAATGGCCGTCTGCCGGTTTTCCGTCCTCTTGTTATTCCTTTCTTCAACAACACGGGTCCCTTCAAGAGCCGTGTTCACTCCTCCCTCTCCTCAAAAAGACCCCCACCACACCTCCAAAGATGACATAGGCTCTGAAGGAAATTATTTTCCTCAGCGTGGATCCACTAACTGATCGTCGAATTTATAAATTTCATGAATTCAAGTCAGCAGCAAAAGGTTAAAAAACACTGTTCATGTTTAATTTTATTATAACAATAACAAACTTACTACGTGCATACTTTCGTAGAATCTACTTACCTCTTTTGTACTCTTGTTAATGTACACTCTCGATTCCTTTTTACAACTTTCTATGATAATGAAACTTCATACAAGTCTTGTATCGTTATATTTACATATTTTATACTTATTCAATTACGATACACTAATTTTTTTATTATTATACTAATTTGTGTGCTATGAGTGATGGGCCTCCGACTACTAATTATGCCGCTTGGTGACTTAGCAGGCGTGGCCAGGTTGGTATATCAGGGTCTTGGCGGCAGTTGCGTCTTCTCACCTACTGCGCGACAAGCCGGATCGGGAGAGAATGGTGGAGGGAGACCTTTAGACCTCTCTAGCAGGACTCTCTCAGAACATCGCCTTGGGATGGATTCATACAACCGTCACTCCTGGACACGCTGGTCGTCAGATTCCTACCCACCCCTCATATAATTTTACCTTCCCAGAACTTCCTTTACCAAAAATATGCTCTCCACAGCATCCCCGAAGATGACATAGGCAATGAAGGATTTTTTATCTCAGGGCTTCCTATGTGGATCTAATGTAAAAAATCTCCATTTTACAACTTATATTTTATAATGTATGCATGTAAAAGCCTTCAAAACGTGAATAAATAACTAAATAAAAGTGAAGTATTCGCTCGACTTAAACTTCGGGTCTTTCAAGATGGGCGCTCGAATTTTGTTAGGTTAGGTTAGGTTAGGTTTTTCTCATTTGTTTATTAGTATATGTAATGATTTTTTACTGAACCGGTTGACTCGAATCTGATCACCAAACGTCGAATAGTCGACTCAGCAGGACGGTTGTAGCTAGGATAAAAATCACGTATTGCGCGGAAGGTTTCTCGAACGATCAGTGACTTTGATAATAAAATTTGAAGAGTTTCACACGTTGATCAATGCTGTAACCTTCCATGGTGATTTGCCGTACACTAATAAACAAATGACAACAAATTTTACAGATTTCACATTTACAACATGGCTGTTATAACCTAACAAAGTTAGTCCATCTTGCTAAGACCCTATATATTATCCCTTCCGTGTATCGTCGTGAACGGCGTATTACTGGTAAATAATTATGACGAGAAGCATGTACCACTGTACCAGTATATTCTGTCAGTAACAACTTACCAATAAAGCTAGGGACTACAGTTAAACGTATTAGGTTATTAAATTGCTTTTAAACGTTTCGGCTTGCAGAGGCACTGCATCCTCGGGGTGTTAATGTACAGGAACACTTTCGAGACCGGACATTCAACTTCAGGTAATACAATTTTTTTAACGTTTATATTAATACAGGTCTGTACGAGCTTTTAAATCACATACCTCAATATTGTTATTATTGAGGTTTGTTTGTAACTACATTTCGTGTATTTGAACACATTAACTACTTCTGAGAAAGTATTGCCAACCGCGTGCAATCTAGGTACGAATACTAGCGAATGTCTAAAGGACTCATTCCTGGTATTGTTGTTGCAATTATAACCAATTTTAGATCGAGTAGTTCTTATTAGTGGTATATGGAAAGTAATGGAGCTTAATACGGGCTTCTATAATACCATTATATTTTTGATAAATCTTTATTTCAAATTGTGGGGAGGTTACTGCAATCGGTGTAATCCTACACATCCCATCAAGTATATACTAAGAATATACATTCAAGTTAACCGTTGATTTTGTGGTAAGATTGGCAAAATACAGCAACTTAAATTTAAGCTTTTTTAAAGTTGCTTTTGGAATAAAAAGAAATTAAAAAAAATAAAAATTTCTATCGGCCTTTTTCAGTATTCGGTTGTTTGATTTAGGCACTAGAGCTCTGAATACCTACGTACATTTAAAATGATGACAAAGTAACCAATCCAATAAAGAAGTCATAATATTATTGAAACTTCTTTTACCCCAAGAAATTGATAAATAGTTTTCATTCCTGGGTGATTTGCAAATTTGACGTAGGCATTTCTAGCATTTAGAGGAAACCGGGTGGCGTTTTGTCCATACAAACGTATTCCCCAATTTCATCGCTGGATTTTGACACTACTGTAATGTAATATAGATATCGATAACTAGTTTGTACGTTTTGCTTTTTTGATAAGTTACATCTTATAGGAGTTAGGACCCTCAAAAATTCGTTAAAATTACTAGAATTGATCTCCTTCGACAGACGTTTAGTGTACACCATATATATATATATACCGAGTTCCACGCTAAAATCGGATAAAACCATTAAAAAAAAACCATATTCATATTCGTTATTAAAAGAATTTAAGGTCAGAAAATTAAGTGAATTATACTTCTACCATGCAAAATTACAAATTTATAAAGATAATATTCAAAATAAAACTGCACCCTTTAAAAATAACAAAAATCTTAGACAAACATCAATACTTCCTTCTCCAAAATGTAAAAAAACAATAGAACATTTAAATCATAAATATCTCGGAGTAAAATTCTTTAATTCATTACCAGAAAAATTAGAAACATCAATACCAATATAAAATAATTTAAAACTCACCTTAAAAATCATACGCAAAACCTGAACTAAATCATATTAAATAAAAAAACTACATAATAACACCCCCCCATACACACAAGCCCTGCTTTTTTATGGGGGTACATCAAACATATATATCATATAATAAATTAGTGTATAAAATGTATTTGAAATGTATGTATCTTTTTTGAATTATTAATAAAATAATCAGTTTTTATGTTTCCGTATTTTTAATAGCTATCTTTGGAAAGGTTATTCATGATAAACTAAGAAAACAACCCTATTAAAATACCCAAATAAATTATAATTATCGAATAAAAATATTATACCTAATAAAAATTGTTCAGTGTAATAGTAACTTTACCTTAACGAGTAATGCACGTGTTCAAATAAAAAAAATGCCCTTCACATTTCAAATTTCAAGTAGAACAGCTGACCAAGAGCTATTAATTATAAAGGTGTGTTTATAGGAACGCTTTGAAAACCACACAAAAATAAGAAATTTTCCTAGTTAGATTTCCTTCGGTTTCCTTGATGAAATCACTTAATTTAAAAAAAATTATTTCTATTTTTATCCGGTCCTGAAAAGTTACCCATATGATTGACTGTGGGAACGGCCAGTGGCGTTCCGTACTGTACCATTATACCCACAACTATCCCATATATTCACCAACTACTAACTTCTAACCACCATGTTTTAACTACCACTTCTCTCTACCACGTCTGACTATCATCACCTCGGGGGTATACTGTGCAGTGTCGTGAGATCGGCTAAACAACACAGAACTACTGTAGCGACTCTAAAATGTAAAAGATTTTTATACACAGAGGCCGGCAAATCGTTCGACAGCCGAGTTTTTTCTCTCTCCTTTAACTCAAAAAAATACTATCATGTTGTGCAAAGTTCATGTCAATTCAATGTAGATACAGCTTCCAGGGTGGCTAGCACAGTCGATCGATATAGGTTTTATCGAAATGTCGTTAACTTGACATCGTTTCCAAGCATGACTGCAGACAGCTAACGAACAAACAACAGTTCACAATGATTAAGTATTCTTAATTTATTCGACGTGAACTGTTGTTTGTTCGTTGGTGATCTGCAGTCGTTCCTAAATCCTAAATCGATCGACCGTGCTGGGTACCCTGGCCCGCTAAGTCGGTTAGGATCGTTCCATATGAAAATATTTTCTGGAGAGAATATAAAAGACATTAATACATATATATATATATATATATATATATATATATACGACTGTTTGTTGTCTTTAGGATTTTAATGACAAATAAAACAATGTGTTGCTCTGGAGTATAAAGAAACGACAATTAAAGTTTATTTGTCAGGTTGTTTATTTGATTACACATAACATCATGTATAACCAAAGCAATAACATTTAACCGGTCAGTGGTTGAGTGGGCATTGCGTTTGGGTCCCACCCAGGCGTTCCGTGTTCGATTCTTCGGCTGGATAAGTCCTCCGTCACAACACAAGCCACATCTTCCGCTTAGTGTGGTGGTAGTAGGAGATTTTCAAATGTTGTTGGGTTATTCGTAACCCGGGAATGTTTGTCTTTCTTTAAAAAAAAAAAATTCAAATATAAAGGAATCCTACTCATTTCTAGGTAGGTACTTAAAAAGAATAGTTAGTTAGAATTATATACGTGGATTGTCATAGGAAATACCTGAGTAATTTATTACCTTGAAACATTTTATTTTATCTTATCTTTATAATGTAGTCAGGTTTTGTCAAATAGATACGCGAATCAATATTAACCTTGCTTTATTAACCTATTTAGTTTTCCCATTATAATCAATGTAATTACCAAACATTATCACTAAATCAATACGCGCAATCACTATTCAAATAACAGTAATTGGAGTGCAAGTAAAAGTAATTGCTAATAATATACTGGTTTCATTATTTAACCGTCAGATAAAATTATCGTTTTTTTTAATTAAAAGTAAGTGCAATGGTTTTTAAAAATGTATAAACGTGTATAGAAATAAATGTTTCTTTATTTGTCCCTTATTATTTCCAATACCATTCATCCTGTCATCCTATCCCACGCCCGCTAAGGTTTCATAACGGTGAGAGTTTGTATAAAAATTACAGTTGGTGACACGCGAGTTGTTTGAAAAAATGTGTGTATTTCATATAGTATAGAGGCAAGGAGTAAATGAGGGAGGGGGAGAGGAATGAGGAATGAGGAAGTGAATGAGGAAGGGGGGGAGGGTTTAATAAAACACGACTCGTTTACAATAGAGCAAAAATCGCTCTTCAACACTTGAAGTACCATTTAATGAAACACTAATAATATTTTCATACATTTAACTTGTAAAATAAAAGAGACTTTATTTTTAATTTTAAAATGGAGATTGAACAAAAACTAAAATGGAGATTGGACAATTAAGCACACAGGCGACGAATTGCCAAAAAAAAATGTTTTTCATAATGCCGCACATCACAAATGCTGGGTTAAAAAAATTACCAAGTAACAATATTCTAATTACCTCAAAATATATTGTAGTTCCTGATTCAACCGCGGCAAACTCTCTGTGGTCTCTCTGGTTATAAACTTTATCGGTTATTCAATAATAAAAGGTTAAATGACCCCTTGGGACCCGTTGGTCAGTCATTACAGTAGTATTATCGCTGCACAGTGCGAATGGTTTTCTGTAAGAAGAGATCAGGGGTCATATTTGACGTATGACAATAATTTTACTGTTAGGATAACCGTGGTTAGGTACATAATATATTATTGCTGATATTCTTGCCGAAAGATTCTATTCAGTGGTTTCAATTATTATGTACTTTATGTAGGATGCTTGTGTCTAGGTCCAGAGTTTCAAATTCTGCACAGTTAAAAAAATATATTATTTAGCCCTAGAAACCCTAGCAAAAATCACGTTCTGTGACGTTGAAGCTGAAAAAACTCTCTTAGAGTGAGCTCTGACATCATAAAACAATGACATAATGTCTTTAAACAACTAACTATCGAGTAGGTGCCATGCGTTACAATGCCACTCAAAGACATAAAGTATTTGTGTTTTGATTCTGTTTATTGAAGTGCTTTAGGTTACACAATGTTTTGTTTTTCCATTTGGTGCTTTCACGAATAAATCTGAAGGTTTTCAGAGTCATGAGCAGGCCACAAACAGCTGTCCGTCTAAAAAGCATGGATTTTCCTAATTTTGCCCCTGCTATCCCCTACCGCTACCATGTCTTTCTTTAAATCTTTCCCTCTGCCTTTCCCTCGTCCCCAACCCTCCGTCACCCCTCCCCTGCGTGTCCATTCCTTTGCGATTCCATTCTCGCCCTCGTTCGCCTCCAGAGTCTCCTTCCAGTCCAGCATTCCTCTTCCACTTTCCCCCTTTTTGATATATAAAATACACACACTTTTCAAACAACTCTCGAGCGACCTATTGTTATTTTTTTATTCTAATTTCTTAACGCTATAGCTCACTATTGTACATCTAAAATATAAACCTCTGCGGGCGTGCGCATACCAAATCACCAAAGTCTTATCAAAATCGGAGATAGCGAAATAGGAGCGGTTACGGGGCAAACAAAGATACATTAATTTTTATATACGAGAAAGATATGTAGGTCAATGCAGCTATTCCTACCCATAACGCCATTTTCATTTTGTGCTACGGAGTGATCGTTTACAATTTTACACTACCAAAAAAAGAACGTTGAAACGCAGGGAAACTAAAACATATTAACTATTACCCCATAGAGCAATTGGAAAAGCTTATTGTCATTATCGGCCTGACAGCCTGGCATAACTAGAATAGTTGGCAAAGCTCGCGATCGTGGAAAACCGGCGTCATTAATTACATCCAATGGCGGAAAACAACTTTTCCGCGAGTTGTGCTTCGGATTTTATGTAATGTTTGGATTCGCAGGAAGTTTGTTTTCCCTGTTGGGTATGGTACAAAGCTTTGTTGTCAGTGGTGTCTTTCTAATTACCAACAATTATAACAAACGGTGAATCAAATACATTCTTTGCTCGGGTCATGTCAAGAGTCAGGAAAACAGAAGAGTAAGTATGAGATGATATGCGAATGTGAATGAAGCAAGGAGAGAGATTTGAGTGGCGGTATATTAACACTTAAAAATTTATTTATTTACGCCCTTGGAACTTTTACAATAGCAGAAGATTTTACATAATACAAAAATAATAGAAAAAGAAACAAAAATATACAAATTATGTTATATCGTTGTTTCTCTTCCATTACATTCTTAGACGGGAAATAGAATTTTTAGAAATAAATTTTGGTAATGAATATACGAAAATATCAACTGAACTAAATTTATTTCCAAGTCTATGTATTATTTGGATTGGGGGATTGATAAAATAGTTAGTTTTCGAAAAATAAACAAAGAACAGCTCTGGAATCTTCGTGTTACGATTTGGTACTCGGAATGTTATTAGTTTTGTTGTCAGTTGTCAGGTGAGTCAATTGTGCCATTAACTAATTTGAATAAAAGTACCAGATCGCTCTTGGTTCTTCCATTAGATAAGTCAGTTAAATTAAGTCCTTTCATTAATTTATCATAATTGATTTTTTCAATGGGTATGAAGAGTTTAAAATTAATGAACCTTAAAAATGTATGTTGAACTCTCTCAATTTTTATTTGATGTGCTATATAGTATGGGGACCAAATAGTGGAATTATATTCTAAATCACTTCTAACTAAGGCAGTGAAGAGAATGTTAAATGAATAAAGTTACGTAAAATCTTTGAATGTTCTTAAAATAAATCCCAAACATTTCAAAGCCTTATTAGTAACTTCATTAATGTGTGGAACAAACGTTAATTTTTCATCAAATACTATACCCAGATCCTTGATATGAGACATATTTTTAAGAGAAATATTGTTGATACTAAAATGAGACGTAATAGGATTTTTGTTTATAAAATAATAATGTACCACAACATAATTGAACGCCGAGAATCTGGATCGTGTAAATAACAAAAATCTGCCACTGTGCTGCGAGATCATTAGTTAGTTATTGCTATTGCTACATTTTCCAAGTGGTGATCGAATGTCACATTTTAACAGTATACTACTTGGATTTTACATTAGGTTATAATAACACGAATATTTTGCTCATACGAACTATAATAATGAGTTACGAGAAGTAAATATTACATTAATATTGATTGATGGGATGATTTTAGAGCCTTCTTGTATTTGAATGTTAATAATGAAGCAGTAAAATATTACATCAACATTAATTTATGAGATGAATTTACAGCCTTCTTGTGACTTAATTCTGTGCGGTTAAAAACATCAATCACCTCTGCGAACATCGGAACTGCTTGCCATCTTACATGTACTGCTTTAAGCGAGTACCAAAATGACATTATTATAGTGAGGTACTCCAGAATCTCGTTTGCAAATCTAAATTGATTGACAATAGAAAAAGATTTCACCAACATGTCAGCTTTAGATTAATATATATATTCACGCCCCATTTTAAAATGGATAGCAAACTCAAATAAATGGAAAAAGATACATTATTTGAGCGAGGCCTGCATCCAAATTCGGAAACTAGAAAGTTACATAATAAAAAATAATAATAGTATATTCTGGGATGTATGCATATGCATGTGTAATGCAATGCAACACATTCCATATTTCGAATTAACAAAAAAGAAATAAAAAAATGTAAAATACAAAAAAAAATATAAATCATGAAAAATGAAACCGAATATCGAGGAATTTATATGCCGTGTATGGAAGATATTTGACCGTCAGGAAGGACTTCATCCAGACATCCATGGAGTGATGATTGTATTCTTCGATTGGCGTAGTCTGCGCCACGAGCGTCCCATGCACTGGCGTAGAAATGCTCAGAAAGTGTGCACTGGTCTCTCCAGGAACAATTCCGTAGCGCTGCAGTATCTCGGTAGGCGGAACAGTAAAGAAGAATAAATTATGAACCTGAAAAGAATAATATAAGAAAGATTCTTTATTAAATTATTCACCGCTACCTTCAAAGGCAGGATGTAGTATTGCGCAAACAAATATAATAAAATTTAAAACCACCTATTCCGAGAATTTGTGTTTTATATTTTGTATGCAACGTTAAATAATGCGTTGCAATGGGGCGTGACAATGGTATATTCCATCCAACTTAGTAATTTGTGAAGACCGAATATGGCTGGCATTTTTTCTGCGCTAGGGTCGACCAAAATATTTACTCAGAAATATAATTAATCGTACTAGCACTTTGTTTTCAAATCTTTATTTGATATATTTAGAAGACAGGATGGGTAGGTTTCGCAGCTCAGAAAACCATATATTGGATAACTAATACCTTTGCCCCACGTGGTTCGCTGCGTTTGGTGACTTAGCAGGGGTGTCCGGGTTAATGAGGTGAGGTTTGTCTAGGCATAGGCGGCGGATGCATCTGCCCTTCTACTGTGTGGCAGACCGTATCGCGAGAGACTGGTTAATGGATACCTTTTGATCTCTCCAGCAGGACTCTCCCAAATCTCAACCCATCGCCTCACACCGCAGTGGGAGGACTGGATTTATCTCTCCTGGACACACTGACCCCCAGATTCCTACCAACCTCTCATTTCTTGTTTCCTTTCCAGAACTTCCTCTCTTTAGTATTATGACTTATGTATGTTGTTTATGGCCTAGTTGCTATTCACAGATTAATAGTCTAAACCATGGGTCGGCAACCTTTTGTTGTAAAAGGGCCAAATATTTTACGTGGGCATTAGTGCGGGCCGCACTCGGGTCACATGTCATTACAGTATTCCTACGAGGCATGTTCAGAAAGTAAGTGTACTAGATTTTTTTTTAATTGAAAAAGTCTATCTGAATAAAAATTACAGGATATTGTTGATTCACTTGTTGACTATTTTTCCACACAATTGCCATTCCGTTAAATACATGTGGTGAGCTGTGGCACAAGCTTCTTTATGGCCTCCTTGAAGAACTCTCCTGCCAGCTCCTTCCTTCACTTCAGAACCTCTTTCTGCTCCTGCTCGTTGGTTGAAAATTTAATCTCATCCATGTGTGCCTTCAGGGAGATGAAAAGATGATAATCTGAAGGCGCTAAGTCAGGGAATGCGGGAGGTGGTTCAAAACATCCCAACAAAATAAGTCCAAGAGCGCCTTGGTGGCTAAGGCTGTGTGAGGACGGGTATTGTCGTGCAACGACCACAATCATTCTCTCTTCAGCTTGTTTTGAATGCTCTTTCTTCTCCCTTCCTTTTGTTTTAGATGCTCTTTTAGAGTTTTTTTTGGGTCTCACAATAACGTTGTGCATTGATGATCTCCCCCTCAGGCAGAAATTCGATCAAAATGATACCTTTTCGGTCCCAAAATTCTGAGGTGATGATTTTTTTGCCTGAAATTTTGATTTTTTTGGCCTTGGGGATTTTGGTGTAACGACAGTCTTTTTTTCTTTCAATCATGTAATAAGCCATCCACGTGTCATCTTCAGTCACAATAGAGCTCAGAAAATCTTCACCTTCCTATTGACCCGATTTTTCTTGTGCTGCACGTGGATGGCACTTGGCTGGATTTCTTGCCGACTTCTTTCATGCTATTGGACACTACAACGTGAGTTTACCTACTTCCGTTTTCCTGCAATGCTTTTTCTGGTCAGGAGATCCCACTGTACCACTCAGCATTGCAAACCCTCAAAAAACAAAAAAAAAACATAGCCCGTTATGGTCACAGTACACTTACTTTCTGAACATGCCTAGTACAATATTTGTGCACAAATATTTTAGTTTAAAATAGAAGCTTATTGTATATATTTACGACATTTATTGTTGTTAATAAAATAAATGAGATTTCGGTGATTACATTTGACTCGATGTTTTTTTTAAATATTAGCTTGCATTTTTGAAGTAGAGACGTGTAGTATTGCTTCAAAATGTTTTTTTTATATATTAAGTATACCAACAAATTATTCTTACATGTTCCCGCCAATAAACAAAGAAAACTTGTTAATTTGAACTTCAGTCCCGTTTATTAACCGTTTAACCGTTTTTACGAATAAAATTATCGTACTTGAGAATAATATTTTTCTCCGTGTAGGTACTTTATTCAATGAATAACTGATTAAATAACTAATTTTTTGGTCCATTTTTTGACAAATGGCGTAGGTAACTATTACGTCTAGGGCGCTTGGCTCTATATCAGGGGCACAGAAAAATGGAACAATTAAAATATTATCAAAAATGTATTGAATTAAATTAAACATTTCTTGATACAGTTATTTTCTTTTAATAAGTAGGTACCTGCACATATATTGTTCAAATATTATTTTTTCTGTAATTTGTTAATGCAATATAATATTAAGATTCCTATAAATTTTTTTTCAAAATAATAGTAACAAAAAATATAGTGTTGTTTTTGTGAAAAAAATACCTGAAGAACGCTGTACTTCCATTGTATCAGGAGGACAGAAATACAAGTTAGACGGAATTATTTTTTTCCTAAATAATACTTTTTATGGTGCCGTTTAAATTAAAATTGACGCCATTTGTAAGAAAAAAATAATTGATCAAAAATTTTATTTTTTAAAAAACTTCAAAGTTTTCAAAATTTTCAAAGTTAATAAAAAAATTATTTTAATTTAAAAAAAAATTATTTTCATTAAATTTAAAAAAAAAGTTGCGACACATTCCTTGCTACATTTACATTCATACATCTACATTCATACTTTTACCAATTAGTTGCCTGCAACGGGCAAAACAGCTAGTATAAATTAAAACTCGAACAGGCTATTTTTAATGTGTAATCACATGATCAACGATTTGTAAGAAAAAATAATTTCAAAAATTTCGGTTTGCGGAATTTTAATAACAAATAATTAATAACAGATGCGAGACATCTCTTATTAAACTATAAAACTATTAAGTTAACCTTAGAAAAATCCAAAAAATGGCATAAAAACTCTCTTAAATTTGGTCACATTTTGGCCAGCAGGTGTTTACAAATAGGATAAAATGTGGCCAAAAATGCCCCAGAACTTGACATAATAATAAGTATTAGGAAGTATATATTCGGAATGATCTCTTTCTAACCGTTTAAATGTCCACTGCATCTGACATTTTATTTTATTTATTCAGCAAGTACATTGTTTATTACAGCTCTTGAGAATTTTTCGACCACCATGAAGCACGTAATCATAGTAGCGCGCGTATTTAGTTTATGGAAAAACGCTGCGACAAACGCGATGTTCACATCAAAAAGATACTTATAACACAGTAGCGCTCGCCATACAGTCCCATACAGACCCGCCACACGTAAAAATATGATGTGCTGTGATCGCAGTTTGAATCTTCGCTTATTGGCGTTATTTTTCGTGACCGCTACGATCGCGATATCAGAAAAGTTATGCGACCCCCCTTCGCCGTGAACAGGAGAGGGGGTCATTTTTAATACACGGAGCTGTCAAGTTGACATATCCAGTACAAAGAAATGATATTCTCTCGACCGCTTCCGATTTCAACTGACCCCTTCTTTTGCGGTAAGAAGGAATATTTCATAACGTAGTGTGTCGGTAGAATAGATACTTATAACGCAGTATCTTTTTGATGTGAGCTGCGAGTCTGTCGCTACCTTTATGTTTTAAAATATTACTAAGAATTAATTGTTTGCGTTTGTACACAGGAAATATGAACATACATAAATAGTATGGTCCTTAATAACTAACAACTTTGAAGAAAGGCTAACAAATAGAACATTGAATGGTGATTCAATCCAATATTATTTTTGTTAGCCTTTCTTGAAAGATTAGAGTTTTTTAATTGACAAAACTATTTATTCATATTCATATTGCTTGTGCACATTTGCAAACCATTTTTTTTTTCTTAATATTTCTAAGCATAACTTGAACAAAGTGTTTATCCTTAAAATAATTATACGCGCGCCATCTATGAAAGAGTAATAAATTCTTTTCACAATCACTTTAACCACTGGAGCGACAGAGCAATTAAAATGTTTTTTCTCGGATTGCTAAAGGAAATTTTTCCGTCCACATTAAAAAAATCATACCTCCGAATTTGAATATGGAGACATAAAAACTAATTATAGTTCTATGTAGCCAATGAATTCCCCTATCTTTTGTCTATTATCACATATTCGTAGGATTTAAAAAATATATATAATTAAATCTTTAACCTTATAACATTTTAAAGAATCCTATTATATAATCGTTTTAATACAAAAAAAAAATCGAAAATTTGCCACATTTTGGCAACAAAGCAATCCGAGGTTTTTGAAATAGTGCCATAATGTGGCAAAAAGCGCTCGAGTGGTTAACTGGTTAATATTATATTCACTATTTTATGTTCAATGCTTTTTATACGTATAACTGTATATTTAAAAAATAAACTTTAAAAAAAATTGATCTATGCACCAACTTCAACAATGTAAGACTATAATAAATTGTGTAACTCAGAGAAAGCTGCCTTTTGTCCACCAGATTCTTGGATTCGGTTCACAGAACAAAATACACAAGATAGGTAGGTACCCCTAACCCGTGTTCCGGACAATAACACCCACGTGTTAACACGTGCAAGTATTAAATGCAGCGGTGAAAGAACTAACGAATATGTCACATTACGTTTGTTTGTTGGCGGTTCCTCGTAATACAAGAAGCCATCTTCGCGATATATGTATGGAAAATGTTTAATATTGAGTGTCGGCTTTTTCAGACTGTTCGAGGTAAAATATCAATTCATTTTGAATAATCCAAAAACTCATAATATTATTTCTAGGTTTTAATTTAAAAAAATAGTGGGTAACTACTCATTATGTGTTTATTATTTGTCCCTTATTATATCTTACCTATACCATTCAAACTTTGGTGAGTTGTTGTGCGCACCCCCGAGAAGGTTTGTATAAGTACCTAATCGTGAGCTATGAGGTAATAAAAAATGTAATAAAAAAATACAACAGGTGACGCGCGAATAGTTTAAAAAATGCGTATATTTCATGTAGTTTAGCGACAGGAAGGGAAGGAAGGAGGGTTAGAGGAATCCAAGAGGAGGGGATAGTAGTGGTAGGGGATAGCAGAGGTAAATTTTGAAAATCTGTGCTTCTCACACGGAGAGATGTACGTGTCCCGATCACGTCTCGGTAACCGTCTGACTTATTCGTGTACGCGCCGGACGGAAAACCAAAAAATATTGCGTTTCCAAAAGTACCTCAATAAACTGATTTAAAACACAAATCTTTCTTTGATTGGCATTTTAACGCAAACCGGGTAATAATTTTAAATACTACATTCTTCTTGAAAATTTCTTATAAAGGTGTGAAAAATGTGGAACCTTGTATTTATTTTTTGCAGTTAATTTTGTGTTGAACATGGAAACTACGTTGTGAGAGAAAAATGATAGCGTTTACCCAGAAATCCAAGGCAGAAAAATCTATGCGTATTTCATGACGTCAGAGCTTATTATTTGAGAGATAACAATTCTGCTTCATAGTGAATATTCTTATTTTTAACTTTGGGTGGGCCAGGTTTAAAAAAAAAAAATCAAACGTCACTTCAGAATTTTTTTGTGTCGCATTTTATAAGTTTACAGTAAAAATTCTTTCAGATTTTGGTAGTTTATACAACTGTTCTTACTCATAATATTATTTTGTAATAGAAACTCGTAAAAAAATAATGATGTAAAAAAAAAAAAATATATATATATATATTTTTTTATATATTATATTTTTTATATATATTTATTCACCGGTGGGCCAACGGCCAATTAAAGGGTCGGTTCCTCATTGCTGACTCTTGGAATTTCCATGGTTGACAAGATCCTAAACTCCTCGCGGTTCCGCGCCCCGCGGATTGCTGCGGATACTGATGTACCGGATACACTCTAGCGTATTGGTGAGCACATTTGTCAGTGACTATGAGTTTCTCCGAGTTCTCAGATTGGCGAGCAGCGGGTCCAAAGTAAGTTAAAATGAGTTGTAGGTAGATGATCAAAAGTCCCATCTCTTCCAAAATGGATACAATTTTTGTACGTCGAGAGTAGGTAATAGTGTATCCCCTCAAATTGTATAATCCTAATGCATTGTATTGCATACATGATACGGTATCCACGTGTTAATTTGTTCCCAAGCCTACGTAACCACATATTATGGTTATAAATAATGATTTTCTATTCTCTCATCCGGTAGGATTTGCGTTCAAACTTTAAAAAATCTCGCCCACGCTTTAATGCAAAGGTTAAATACGTATAGATATTACTGCATTGCCGCTAAGGTCGATGAAAGTACGATATTTCGTGGATACAGCGATAATAACCATTGCGGACGAAAACAAATAGATACATTCGAAATAAAAAGTATTAATAATAAAAAATTACAATCATCCTTATAGAGACCCGGGCTGCGTTTTGTCCATACAAACGTACTCACCAACATATTATTTTTTTTTATTTTGAGTCTACTGCAAATATTTTGTAATATAATACAGATATCGATCACTAGTTTGCTTTTTTTTATAAGTTAAAATTGAATTGAAAAAATCGTTAAAATTGGCTGGAATGAACGCCTTCGACAGACCTTCAGTACACAAATTAGACATGTATTTTTCAAAAAAGCAAAACTTACCGATATGGAGTATTTTCTTTTAATTGAGATATAGCGACCTGCCTATATCTTTTGTTTCTTTTGTTAAAAAGAAAGACAAACTTTCCCGGGTTACGAATAACATGACAACATTTGAAAATCTTCTACTACCACCACACTAAGCGGAAGATGTTGCTTGTGTTGTGATGGAGGACTTAGCCAGCTGAGGAATCGAACACGGGACGCCAGGGTGGGACCCAAATGCGATGCCTACTCAGCCACTGACCGATCTACCTCGCATTATTGAGCACTGCCCGGCGCCGCTGCATACCTACCACGCTACGCCGAATTATTATTTTGATCACCATCTCGAAAGGTCTCGCTGCTGCGACACACAATATGAGTTTCCAGCGGGTGTGCATTTAAGCCTACCGTTCAAGTACCTTCCAGGTCGGGCTGAATAAAGGGCTCCAGCAAGCCAAGTAATCCTACTATAGTAGGATTATTCAGAGAACTACAGATAAAAACGTTGACGTGCGCGGCCTGTTACGCGGCCGAATTAATGCTAGTCTAGTTTGTAAATACTCTACATTGTAAATATTCAGCTGTAAATACATCATCACAGTCATCATCTAGAGTGTTATTATTCCGACCAGCTTGCGCGGAGATATCACGACTCACCGATGTCTCCCCTTTTCAAATGGAGGCCCAACACATCTCCTCCTTTTCAACTGGGCACCAATTGGCCTCCAAAGAGACATTAAAAAAACAAAAATCGGTCCAGTTTTGGAGGAGCAAAATGGGGAATACAAAACCTCGATTTTGATGATTTTATTTAGGTTTTATCAGCGCGAGGTGCAGTTGTCCTTTTCGCGCAGTACTCTGGGTAGTAAGAGCAACAGTGACAGCAACGGTTTGGTAAAATACCTATTGTTCAAATTTCATGCCAACCGGGTTTGCTATTTTTCTGTGTCTTGTTAAGTTTCATATATCGTTTAGACTTGTTAGTATTATTTTCTTCTTCAATGATAAAAAATAAAAACTGCACGTTTTTTTGGTTTTCTTATCCACACCGTTAAAGTTCCCTTTTGCTTTTAAAGCGCCCATATTAACATTGCAGTAAAATGTGTGTTTACTTCCCGTAATTATCTGGAGAATATAACCTTTTTAGTTTCGTAATATGTCTAACTTTGCATACAAGTGTTATAATAGTGATGTTTTGTTTAGGCGGGATATTTGTTAAAGAAATTCACAGTTACTAGTGTTGAAGAATGCATAAACCCTCGGGAATATCTTAAATATTTCTATCATACCGATAAACAAACCATTGTTTCTAGAAATAAAAACTAATTGTTCCTTTATGAACGACGGTATTCCGAAAGGTTCAACAGATTGTCTTCACTTTTAACGATTTTAACAATTTCAGTAGTTTTCATCCTCTTAAACGAGAATATTAAACGCTTGTTTAAATTTTTAAAAGAATGAAGAACATTCGCGGGTTACGAATAACCTGACAATAGGTACTTGAAAATCTCCTACTACTACTACAGTAAGCGAAAAATGTTGCTTGTGTTGTGAAGGAGGCCGTGGAATGCCATATTTAGAAAATGGTCGTAAAATGTTTAAATATTTGTGTCCCCTTATTTCGAAAAAAAGGATAAAACACGCTTTTGGCGATGTTTTTTTCTTGAATAAATCTAAATAAGCGACTAGTGTTTAATGGGAATTTAAACCTTATTGCTATCTACAAAAAGAGTGTTACTGTTGGCTGCCTGATCCCGAATTTTACACGATGTGTTGCGAAGCTTTCAAAACGAAGAAGAAGATGGTTGGAAAGGGAGATATGTAAATATGAATGTTAGAGAGAACGCGTTTATATAAAAAAAAAAGATAATGAAAAAACGATTTAAAGATACGCTGTGATTTTTTCCACACCTAAAACATTTTAAATAAGAGAATAAAATGTGTATTTAAACATTTTCGTAGCACAATTTGCGATTTTTTTCTATCGTGGGATTTTGTATATAAATACCATTTAGGCTCTAGAAATGTATAGATATCATCATTAAAATACATTTTTTAAGTAACTTAAAAACTTAAGGTGTTCAAGAGAAATCCGTAAAAATTCGGAATGCGGGCGCTTATATCCCTAAATAAGTTTTAATCGATACCTTTCATATCATCACTTAATTAATACTCATCCTTGTCAATTAAAAAAATAATTCAGGCCGTATTAAATTTATCAGGCCGTATTTACACATACGTAAAATGCTTATATTTACAGGTAGAACGGAATTAAATTTACTGCAGAACAGTATATATTATATATGCTGAAAGCACTAGCTGAAAGTTTCCTGAAATAGCTGGAACTAAAGCCAATTATAATTATACGCCGCTAACTTTAACTACTGAACATTATCACGTGACGATCTTTTAATGCCCCGTTTCCACGGAAGCGAAATAATTCACAAATTCCACGTATTTGCATATGGAAAATGGAAACTTTACTTGGCTTTCTATAATTTTTTGTAATTATTTTTACCTATAGCGGCACTTGTATTTTGTACACGCTCATGCTCCAGTAATTTAACCACTGAAATGATCCACCTTGGTGAATGGCTATTTTAAAACATTATTATTGAGTGTTTTCCATGAGAAAATACATATTTTTAATATATCATTGAAGAAGAAGATAACAATAATAATCTAATGTGTCTCACGAATTTATGCTCAATTTTTCCCATTGAAACTGAACGTATTTTAAAATATGGGGACCAGATCTAGGAGTTATATTCGACTTGACTTCTAAATAAAGATGTTTACAAAGTTTTCAAGGTTAAAATATTAGTATAGCCTTTGGTATTTCAAATAATGAAGCCCGGCGTTTTCATTTCTTTATTATTGATTGCATTTATATTGTATATAAGGTTTTATTTGAGTAATATTGTGCATTTTTATGAACCAAAACTACAGGGAATTTTTTGACAGGAGAGGTAGGAGAGAACCAAGGTCTTGGAGAGTTAAACCGTGAACTTGAAGTCATAGCATGTCGAGAAACATTTGTATAACGTCATGTTCTTAAGCGGAAATTTACAAATATGATGTTGTGCACGCGATAGGCATGTATCTTACTGCGTAAGTGGCTTAAATATCATTGGCGCTAGGCGCAGACGAGATGCGCAGACTGCTATAAATTTCTTCCGACTTTCAGTTTGAAAACTCAGCTATCATGAAGAGGATTAATTTTAATGTTCCCGATGGTTATCTCTGTCACCAATAGCATATATAATGTTTTATATCCCAACATGCAAGGCTATCTCACGTACAATGCTCATATTCAGGGTTGAGAGGCTAATCTTGTTTTCAAACTGAATCACTTCGGATATTTGACATATTTAGTATAAAAGAAACTGCGTTTAAACGGCAAACATTGTTGCTGCGTTAAGAAAAAACATTCAAATATGTATGTGTTTTAATTATTAATCGTGGTGTACAGTATCTTGGTCGCTAAGCGAAAGGGAAAACTACACCTGATGCCGATAACACCTAAATGAAATGGTCCAAATGGAAGATTTGAAATCCTCATTATTCTCCTACATCCAACAGTAGTGACAGAAAATATTCTGTGTCAGTAGGTTTTAATTTTTTTGTTAATACATTATCTAGTTGGTATACGGAACGTCTGTTCATGGCGTTCAAACTAGGTAACTTTAACGATTTTTGGAGGGTCCTAAATCCTGTAAGAAGTAACTTATCATAAATGCAAAGCGTACCGACATGCTTATGGTCGATTACTATATTATATTCATGAAATATTTGCACTAGTGTTAAAATCCAGAGAGGAAATTGGGAAATACAATTTTATACACAAAACGTCACAGAATAAAAAGGAAAGACAAGCCATGTTTTAATATTATTTTTATCTTCTATGGCTTCCATATTAATTTTAGTCATGATTTTTCTTTTACTATAAGGACAGTATCATCGGCATAGGAGATACTTTGTCGGTGTAACGGTTGAATAAATGTGTCATTTACATAAAAAAATAATAATATTGGTCCCAGAACAGTGCCTTGTGGGAAACCAAAATTTGATGTTTCTTGATAGCTACTTTTGACATTGATTTTAATTAACTTTCTATCCATTGAAGATTTATAAAAATAAATTGTAAGAGTTATAAAAAGACAAAAAGTAATGTGCAAAAGTAAAGATAAAAAAAGCAAACCGGAAAAATATCAAAGGAAAAAAATTAAAAGATAAAAGGACCAAAACAGTAAAGGAGAAAAAAATATCGAAGGGTAATATACATCGTACTAAATCCTGTAAGAAGTAACTTATCATAAAAGCAAAGCGTACCGACATGCTTATGGTCGATATCTATAGTATATCCATAAAACATTTGCACTAGTGTCAAAATCCAGAGAGGAAATTGGGAAATACATTTTTTATACACAAAACGTCACAGAATAAAAAGGATAGACAAGCCATGTTTTAATATTATTTTTATCTTCTGTGGCTTCTATATTAATTTTAGTCATGATTTTTCTTTTACTATAAGGACAGTATCATCGGCATAGGATATACTTTGTCCGTGTAACGGTTGAATAAATGTCTCATTTACATAAAAAAAATAATATTGGTCCCAGAACAGTGCCTTGTGGGAAACCAAAATTTGATGTTTCTTGATAGCTACTTTTGACCTTTGTCCGTGTAACGGTTGAATAAATGTGTCATTTACATAAAAAAAAGAATAATATTGGTCCCAGAACAGTGCCTTGTGGGAAACCAAAATTTGATGTTTCTTGATAGCTAATTTTGACATTGATTTAAATTAACTTTCTATCTATTAGATGGAAGATTTATAAAAATAAATAGTAAGAGTTATAAAAATACAAAAAGTAATGTGCAAAAGTCAAGAGAAAAAAAGCAAACCGGAAAAACATCAAAGGAAAAAAATTAAAAGATAAAAGGACCGAAACAACAAAGGAGAAAAAAATATCGAAGGGTAATAATATACATCGTACTAAATCCTGTAAGAAGTAACTTATCATAAAAGCAAAACGTACCGACATGCTTATGGTCGATATCTAAATTATATTCATAAAATATTTGCACTAGTGTCAAAATCTGGAGAGGAAATTGGGAAATACATTTTTTATACACAAAACGTCACGGCCGCCCGGTTTCCTCTTTGTCAAATTTGCCTCAAAAAAAGAAAAAATCAATTCTCCAAAAGTTTATATTTTGTAATTTAAAATTCACAAATAAATAAAGTAGCAAGCATTCGTACAAGATATTCATTATACCTTTTGACCTAAAAAAGAGTTATTCAGTTTGGTTAATTATTTTTAAAATGCCAGGCAGCGTTCGCCTTAAACTGTTTACTAAACTTTAAACTAAATTTGACTAATCACCGTTGAATCAATCTTTCTAAACAGGCGCCGACTTTCCACCGGTAATTGATACGTCATTATTGTATTTTGTATATTTTAAAGTTACTTGTCTAAAGCCTTGTCAAGGTCTGAAGACGTGATCAGTTGACACGCTACATTCCTATAAAGAAATACTAAAGTTGGGAATACGGGAAGTTTTGAAAAGCGAAATTAATATCCGTGTTTGTTGGTTTGTGATATTGGTAAATGCCCTGATTTTGATTGTGGGATAAGCAAATGTCTATATAAGTTTAACAGGATAATTTCAATATTCTTGTGAAGATTGTTTAAATATTTTAGTGATATGTTGGTGAAGATAAGGTGCTATTGTAATCTAATAGTCCAGTCATTTAATAGTTTTAACTGGAAAGTTTTCCGGGAGTTTTTATAATACCAATTATTGGTAACATTATAGATTTCGATGTGCTCTTTCTAAATTTCAACTTTGCCACCTCGTATCTTTGCTGCTCGCGTCGCAATATAGGATTAATGGCACCCAATAGAAGATTTTTGACATTTGTCATTTATTTTGTGCATTTTGGAACTACTTTATCTGTTCTATCAGATACATGAAAGTGGAGGTCGCCTACAAGAATTACAACTATTTACTGAAGTTTTTTTATTTCAGCAGGACTGGGAGAATAGTGCCATCCCAGTCTGCAATATCACATATACAACTAAAACAGAGTAAATTAAAATTTCTGAAATAAAATGAGTAATAAAATTATATTAAATATTAGGTAAGTACCTAATTAAAACATAAAATGAAAATACAATATATCACATAAATAAATAAAATTAAATTAAACAAATGAATAAAATATATTATAGGATTGTACATCAGGGAGGTCGCCTCATCATCTGCATCCATCGATCATTTAGTGAATTTAGTGAGTAGCAACCTATATTTAGTTTCAAAGGTATTTCGAAACAGTTATAATGACGTGATCTACCTAACCTTAATTTTGCAAGCGCCAGTTTAAAAACTTTGTAAAACAACAATTTTGCTGTTTGGGTTAATTTCTCGTTCGCGAAGGTTCTATTTTGAGCGGACTTATTTCGGGTTTTGGCAGCAGGGATGGTTTCCGGCTAAACTGAAATAATTGCGGTTGTTTCGGTGAAAATGGTGGTGAATTAGCACTCCAAGTTATCCAAATGAGACTGCCAAATTGCACGCTCCAACATTGATTTAGGATTAGTTCAAGGTCAGAAGACGACGCTTCTGGCTTGTTTATGTGAACACCACATAAGGGTCCTAGCTGCTCGCCGCTAGTGAGGCTACGGTATCCCCAATTGGGGTACTTTGAAGGAAGGCAAGGAAGAAGATGAGGAATCGAAATCGAAAGTTTGGAATGTACCTACCTATCTAATCAGATCTGTTGACCAAACACATCTAATGCCCATTTTAAGCAACGTTTCGAAACTGAATGGAGGTATATATAAACCAATCTGGAACGTGCTGCAAAAATACTAATTAACAAATTGCATTTCGGAGTTTGAATCTATTTTTAGAGAAATCCAAAAAAAGGTTTTTAGTGTAATTATTTATTTTAGTATAAGTATTTTACCTGGAAAGTTTTCTGGGAGTTTTGAAAATTGGTAATTTTATCTCTTTCCGAATTTCAACTTCGCCACCTATCTTTGCCGCTCGCGCCGCAATATAGGAAAAATGGCACCTCATAGCAGTTTTTTGACAATATCTCATTTTCAATAAAAAAATTTATAAACAAAATTAAACTAGAAATAAATTCCTACAATTTATGTATTAATCTCTTTCCTAATTGCGTTTCTTTTTTTCGAATCAAATGACTACTATTTGGAATGATTTCTTTTCTCTATTATAAATATTTTATTCTCTAGAGATTATGCCCTGTTTTAGCTACCCGAATCTGACTCCTTTCATTCAGAATTAAAGAATACGTGAGTTTGGAAGAGTGAGATAAAGATGGAAGAATGAAAGTGCAAATGCGTGTGCACCAGTTTTAATATGCAACCTTTGCTAATTTTGGATTACGAGTGACAGGTCGGGCTGTGTCGTTTGTTAAGTAAACAACACGGTGTGAAGTATTCAGTTCAAATATATGTTATAAACTAGAGATGAAACGGATAGATATTTTGCCGGATACCGGATATCCGGCCAACCTTGAAGCCGGATATCCGGCCGAACTTGCCGTCGCCGTTTGGCGACTCCGAACCGCACGTATGATCGGGGATGAGTTTGGGCCCTGTCGTTTATAAGTGAAGCTAGTGTTTCATTGTCTTACTGAATTTATTGCAGACACGATCATATGAGGTTACGAAAAAACGTGTTGTTGTAGTTTTGAGTGTGAGGTGATTTTATTTGAGTTTCTTTCTATAAATTGAAAGAGATTCGGTTACCGAAGAAAAATGTATTCGATACAGAAAAGATCGCCTATATGGAAATATTCTGATATAAAAGTGACGATCAAAATTTTGCTATTTGTTCGTTATAGTAATGTTAAAATTTTGCGTGGTGGGGAAGGAAAAAAGGCAGATATGTACCAAATAAAAATAGCTTATCTCTTTTCTTCTGTTTTTTACTTAATGGAATTTATCACTGAACGATCGATTTATCTATTGAATGTTATGGTTAGGTAAATAGGTGTAAATAACGTGCCGGTTTCCTGATAAATCCAACAGAAAGACGAACAAACTGTCGCGATCGTGATCCTTATATTTGGTGGTCAGGTAAGGCTGTACAATACCCAAACATAACAAACCTTGCTACAATTTATCTTTCAGCGCCCTGCAGCAGTGTATATACAGCGAAAGACTTTTTTCGGAAGTTGGCCTTATATACGAAGATAAGCGAAACCGTTTGTTGCCTCCTAATACAGAGCAATTGATATTTATTCATCATAATTTGCCCTTCAGTGCATTTCGAGTATTAATTTTCTTTGTTCTGTAACAAAAAATTATGATTCTCTTTGTTATGTGAATTAAATAAATATTATAAATCGTATGTTTTTTCAATTCCGGTGTCCGGCCGGATTTTAAATTTAGGCCAGATAGGCCGGATACCGGATAGTTACCGAATATCCGTTTCCTATCTTTAATAAACATGGTTATAAATTCAGCCAGGACTTTTATTTACTTCCCCTGATACATCAAGGATTTCACAACTACAATATCATCTAATGTCCGAAAAGTAATTCAATTATTCATATTATATTATTTAGATTATGGATCATATCATTAACCAACAAAATTATGACATTATGCAAATGATCCAACCTTCTTATGCGGCTTTCATCGCAAAAGCTCGCATTAGAGAATAACGCTCACCCTTGGCATTATATCGTGAGCTTCCAGCTAAAAGCTCAATAGACGAATAGATGGAAGTTATTTCTGACCTTTTCAGCTTCTAAAGGTTACAGAAAACTTTCAGCTAAATGCATACATTAAATAAAAGTTAATTTTCTTTGAATACTTTGGAAGAATTTTCTAAAATTGTGTTTAGGAAAAGTTATAAATTAATGATCGTATTACGTACATTATCGTTAGGGTGAATCTAAAAGTATTTTTGGTTGCAGCCTTGGAAAACTTTTTGCATGATTTTTTTGTTGTTTACTGATTTGCTGGTAGAAATGGATAAATACGTTTATATATTAATCAAATATTTATTATTCTCTAATATTTGATGTTTAAATATTTTATTTTATTTATGTGAGTGCCGCCAAAGATTTCCAACCGCTCAGAAACGTCTGGAGCCAGTAAGATTATGGTATTCCTAATTTGGGTATGTGGTGCGGCTCTAGGTACTGAAGAGGGAAAGAGATAGAGAAGAGGAAGTTGGAGAAGTACTGGCTGTTCAGATCTGGCCACCAAACACACCCAAAGCTATTTCAAGCAACGCTTCGATACTGAATACAGATCTTCGATACTGATCACCCACCTTTCTCCCCCTTGTGTGTTCCCCTCATCCTCCTCTTATCTTCCTTATGCTAAACTACATGAAACACACACATTTATCAAACAAATCGTTCGCTACCTTTTATAATTTTTTATACAAATTTCATAATGCCAGAGCTCACCATCATGTATCGAAATGTTCGCGGGCGTACGCACAACATCTCACCTAAGTATCATTGCAATTAATTTAATGGTAGAACTAATAAGAGAAAAGCAAAAAACGTTCATTTTTATAGTAGGTAGGTACATATGCTTAGATGAATAAATTGTGTAGTAACACAAATTAATCAATAATCAATAATAACAATGATTTGAACCCACGACCTAAGGATTCGTAGCCAAAGGTCGTAGCCTCACAACTATGTAAACTTAAACCTTATAACAAACTACATTCAGGGATGCCCCAGTCCGACAGGCTCTGAACAGTTTGGAGCATTTGCAACATTTCGTCTATCTGAGAATTTGTTTGCTACGTTCTGGTTCCGGTTAAAGATGGTGGCGGTTTTAACCTGTCGTACACCGCAGTAGTCGATAGGCAAGATCGAACTTCCATATCATTTTCCATATTATCGGCAGTTACTTTTTTATTGGAAACAAATGTTCAAATCAAAGACAATGTATTTTAATTAAAAAGCAAAAATTACAGACATACAACATTTTCTTCTAATACAGGTAGTAAGAAAATCTCAAAAATCGGTCCAGTTTAGGAGGACAAAAATAGGAACACAAATTAACGATTTTGATGATTTTATTTAGATGTTTAGAAGCTTAACGTGCAGTTGTCCCTTTCGCTCAGTATTCGGGGAGTAAGAGCGACAGTGACAGCAACAGTTTGGTAAAATATAAATTTTTCAAATTTCTCGACGACCGGGTTTCTTCTAAAGTACAAAATGATAAATCTTCAGAGGAAATTTTGGTTTTGATTTATTAAATAAGATAAAAAAAATACACGTAGGTACCTACTCGTTTTTGGATGCGAGGTCTACTAACTGTTCACAGAAGTGAAAATATTTTTATGTTTCTAATATATTGTAATATCGTTAATGCAACATAATTAGAACGTAAACAAAGTACACCTAGATAATCTACCTACATAATACCGTTTTTACATGAATGTTAAAACACGATACTCGCATCACACTTATCCAATTTTTCGTTCATAAAAAATCCAAGGGGTGGCGCAAAACTTTTAAGGTCATCCACGTTACAGTTAATTATTTCATTAGTCAAATGGAGGGTTGCGTGTTTGTTTCGATATCACTGTGACTTAGGGATTGCTAATTCGGAGCTGTTTTTGAAAATCCGGATTTGCGGATTTTCTGATAGTTAAGTATTTAATATCCGGATTAAATCGAATTTTTTTTAAATTAAAAAAATCTCATTCCAATGATTACATATAATAATCAACACAAATTAAAAGGATTATTTTTTTAAAAACTAATATAATAATAATTGAATCAACATAAGTTTTAATTAACATTCAAAATTGGAAATGTTTTAATTCATATCAGACAAGCGGTGGAGTAGTGAGCCAAAATAAAATAAATTAATTTAATTGACTAATAATAACTAAAAATTTGATTAAGTGTTTTTCCTCTGTTAACATTTGTGACACTCTTTAAAAGATGTAAATCTGAAATATGTTTTTTTAAGTTTAAACGGTGTTCATTCAAATGCTACATTTCTGATCGTCTCAAATTTAAAAAAAAAAATTTTGTAAGCAAAGATCTTGAGACAAAACTATGAATTTAATGTTTCTTTGTTTGTTCCTTATTATTTCCTACACCATTCTTCCGATCATGATGATACTTTGGTGAGTTGTTTTGCGCACACCCACGAAGGTTTCTATAAAGGGTGTCCGGGAGTAAAGTGCATTAACTTAGGGAGGTGATTCTACATGATAGTGTAATTAAAAAGATAAATAACTTTTTTCGAAATTCCAACTTTTAGGGGTACTTTTTTGGTAAAAAGAAAAAATCATAAACAATCATAAACAACGTCGCCACAACGCGACGGTCTGACTCACAGCACATTTATCGGGTAAGTTTGTACCTTAAACTAAGGATTTTTAATATGTATGTCTTTTTGTATGCAAAAAAAAGTTTGGAATTTCGAAAAAAGTTGTTAATCTTTTTTACTTCTACCATCGTGTAGAATCACCACCCGAAGTTAATGCACTTTACCCCCGGACACCCTGTATAATTCTGTATTAAAAATTAACAATAGGTGCCGCGCGAGTTTAAAAAAATGTGTGTCTTTCATATAGTTAAGCGGCAGGCAGTGAAGCAGAGTGAGAAGGGAATCCAGGAGGGGTGATGCAGTGGGTGGGGGAGGGGGGAGAGTTCGTGGGATAGGTTCATTTCAGAGGACAGCGTTGGAAATAGAATTGTTTTCAATTTTCAAATCCAAATAAATCGGATTTCATATTAGAAAATCCGGATTCAAATTCGACTGTCAATAATCAGAATATCCGGATTATCATATTGCAATCACTACTGTAGCTTGAAGCATTTACCCGTGAAGCCTGAAGGTTGTATTATGTGCTGTATACTTTGGGGTAGGTTTGAAAGTTCTATCCAAAAGCTTGTTTTCTTCCCTAACCTACAGTTATTTATAGCTTTGTCGCAGGCAAGTGTAGTCAGCAGTTTCGCGAAATTAATTTAAAACAAGTTATGAGAGCTTTCGAGCTTTCGTGGTATTTTCCCGATTTTACTCGAGTTTTATAGTAGGTATTTTAAATTTTCAAATGCACCAGACTTTTAGGTCCGGGTTTAGTTTTCCCCATAGGAAAAACTAAATCCTTTTACACACTTTTCCATAAAAATTATCATTTAGTAAATGCACGCTATGCAAGTGTATTATATAAGTATAATTAATGCAAAACAATAGAAGAACCACGTGTTAACCTACCAGACTATTAAATGGGAAAATAATTCACCGACTCCAGATATTTTCATATCAGAGGGTTCGGCTCGGTGAAAATCCTAATTTGACCTATAAATCCTACTGATCCCTCAATATAAATATTTAAAAAAATCTTTCGTAATCCTACATGTATTTAAAATGACTGATTTTTGCATTTTTATATACAAATTCTTTGATGAGATTTTTAATGAGAGAGCTAGGTATAATGTAATATAATATAATATTATTATTATAAAGCAATGTAAGGTGGAGGTTAGATACTTAAATATTCCTTTTGAGGTGCTTAAACTGGCGTCTGGACGAAATTATATAGGTGTTACTCACACGTAGGTACAAGGTACCAATATTACACTTCCAAATTACACACGGACAGAACTACAAGTGTATCTGCTTAATTTGTACGTTCTGGAATTACACAAGTAAAAAAAAGTTTTTTTTAATACGTTTAAATCTTTGTGTAGGTATAATTACATAATATGTACGCCTGTAATTTTGCCTAATTCCGTCCCTTTGTATTTATGGCGGTGTAATATTGGTATGTAATGTCGTCATGTCCCTTACCGTACTAACTCTTGTAGCTGGCTTCGCCCGCAATTTTTTTTAGCCATATTGCGCAAAATTTAAGAATTTGGTTATGTTTTTGTAAAAAAAAAATAATCACGGAATAAGCAATTCTCATATTATTTTCATGACGTAGGTGTTCTATTTTTAGAGGTTCAATAAAATGTTTATTTTATATGTTTTACATACCTGGCCCCCTAGCACACTCGATCGATAAGGATTGATAGGATAACTTCCGGTAACCTCTCATCGTTTCCTAGCATGATTGGAGATCGACAATGTCAAGTAACAGTTCACAATGACTAAGCGTCCTTAATATATATTCGACGTCAACTGTTGTTTGTACGTTAGCGATCTGCAGTTGTCCTAGGGAACGATGAGCTACCAAAAGTTATCCTACCAATCCTTATCGATTGGCTGTGCAAGGGAACTGGTGATCGTTTCTCGGGCTACGTAGGCACGTTTTAAATTCAATTTCGTTTCATTTAAGAAATTTCTGGTGAGGTGTTTATCACATGAAATGAAAAAAAATACTCTTAAAATTTTTTACATCTACCTTTACATCATAGTAACTTATGCACTTACTAACAGCGCAAAAGCAACTATATTAATGAGCAATTAAAATATTTTTTCTCGGATTGCTAATGGAAAATTTTCCGCCCACATTAAAAAAATCATAACTCCGAATTTGAATATGGAGACATACAAACTGATTATAGTTCTATGTAGCCAATGAATTCCCCTATCTTTTGTTTATTATCACATATTTGTAGGATTTATAAAATAAATATAATTACATCTTTAACCTTAAAACATTTTAAATAATCAAGATAATATTTATTTTGTTATATTTTGAATGTTCAATATATTATATAGTCGTTTTAATAATAAAAAAATTCTTTTGGAAATTTGCCACATTTTGGCAACAAAGCAATCTAAGGTTTTGGAAATAGTGCCATAATGTGACAAAGAGCACTCGAGTGGTTTCTGCATAAATATATTATACATGACCTTATGAACAAAGTACAAGTTAGTAGGTTGCGGGTTAAATGGATTAGGATTGGGGATGCTATGACCTCCACAATATTAACATCCATTCTCTATCTCAATTCGCCCCAACTAATAATGTTGGCATGACAACCTTACCAGACACGACAAGGTATTTTAAAGCCTTGGATATTTGCAGGGTGGTTTGACAGGTAGGTGTAAATTTTTGAGGTTAACAATAGTAATTGTTGCGGCTTTTTTTGTGAAACTTTACCGAAAGATAAACTAAAAAAATGGAAATAAACTTGAACCAGTCGTAATTTTTTTCTACGGTAAATCATCGACTATGATCCATCGATCACGGGTTTAAATCCAGATGTACGCACATACATTTTTATTTGGAAGTTTGCAAGATTTTTTCAACGATACAAATAGTTATATAAATACATAAAAAATCCAAAACATGAAATAAAAAAATTTATTGAAGGAGAAGATAGTACTATTAAATCTAAACGAAAATATTGAAAAGAACAAGACACAGAAAAATAATAAGGAATACAAGTAATTAAAATAATCATGGTAAGTATTAAGTACCTTCGTTTAAAAAATTCATTTATGTTGGTTAGTGGCGGTTCTTCACAGGGGCACAGTGGGGACAGTCCCACCAGTTATACTCGAAACCTGCTAAAAGAAATAACAGTCTTAACCGAAATTAATGAAACCTTTAAACATAATAGTAATTAACATTTTGCAGAAATAAAATACAACATATTAAATCGAACCAGCGACCACTCACGCTGACCAGTGCACAGCCGATCAGCGCACGAACCATAAGAGTGCATTTCTCAGTGCGCAGAGCCTACTGCGCACTTGGGGGACAATCCGTATTGTCCCTTTAGGGATTTTCGTTAATTCCTCGCGTTTCGTTCGCGATTGTATACAATCGGAGACCCACGCATGGGCACTAGTATGTGAATTTCCAATACCGTGGGGACAATCCGATGAATCCCCACGTAACAAAAGTTGCATAGTTTCGGGCGGGAATCGCTCGCGTTCAAATTAATTTTGATGATAATCTAGCAAATAAAGCGTTATTTTACACGCAGTTTAAAAATTTTGAAAAACTAAGTGTATTTTTAATATACTAAGGTTATACCGTTGGTCGTTGACAGATTTGTTCAATTTTCAAACGATAGATTCTATTAAACAACACAAATTTCAAATCATATAATCATACAACAAAATAAATCGATACATAATCTAGTCAACACAGTTTTTTAAAAATTAAATTTTAGTTAAATTTAAATCATTAAAAATATATATCCGAGAACCTGTTTTGTGACAAAAATACCGCTAATAGTCTTACAAACTAAAATATTTAAAAAATTTTCCACGCATATTTTGTTTAGTCATTATTGAAAAATCATAAATACTTTTGATCAAAAAATACTTACAATAAGTACACTATATATATAATAATTTATCATCGTGCGTTTTGAGCATTTTTATTGCTTACTTGAATGTAGGTATATATTAAAGCAAGTTTTTAATGAAATAAATCGATATTAAATTTTTAATTTAAAACATTTGATACGGGGAATAATCGATCTTTCTCATTGGAAGCTCCCTGTACAGGTGCAAGCATTTTTAAACTTTTATTCTCAGCTGCTGGTCAATCGCTCTTAAGTATGTCAACAATTCATTTAAAAGACAAAGCGTTTAGATGCCTCAACATATTTTTAATTTTGTAATATGTGTTAAATCTATTAAAATATGCCTGTACGACGCTTTTAAATTTTTTTCCTTTCATTTTCGTAAAGATTTAATTTCGTGTGCCTCACCTCAGTAAGCAATGAAAATGATTATTTCGCATCGTCATAGCGATCGCGTTTAGGTTTCCGAGCGAATGGGCACGACCTTTCGGCTTAGTGCCATTTAATTAGGACCCCAAATTAATCGCATTGGTGCACTTTATGGAAATGTTGAACCCAGCCGTTCTCCTTGACTTGTTGCGGTGAAATTAAACAGGCTGAACTACAAGACGAAACCAAAATGATTAGATTTAATTTTTTTTCTCTCTAAAATGTATCCACGGTTCCATAACAACAGAACTATGAAGAAAAATAACCGAAAAAATAACAAACTAACCTTACGTAACCTAATCTATTATTTGATAAAAAAATATACATCACTATGCGCCAGTGGGACTACGAGACTATGTACCAGTGGGTCTATGGAACTTTATGCCGATGTGACTATAGGACCATATTCCCGGAGGGATATGGGTTAACGGTAATATCTGCCAATGTGACAATGGGACTATGTGCCTTTGGGTTTATGGGATTATGTGACTATGGGATCAAATGCCAGTGGGACTATGGGATAACGGTACTATGTGCCAATGTGACTATAGGACCATATGCCAGTGGGTCTGTGGGATAACGGTATTATGTGCCAATGAGATAATGGGACTATGTGCCAGTAGGACTATGGTACAATCTGCCAACGTGACTTAGGAACCATATGTAAGTGGGACTATGGGATAACGGTACTATGTGCCAATGTGACTATGGGACTATGTGCCAGTGGGACTATGGGACAATGTGCCAATGTGACTTAGGAACCATGTGCAAGTGGGATTATGGGATAACGGTACTATGTGCCAAAGTGACTATGGGATTATGTGCCAGTGGGAGTACGGGACTATGTGGCAAAGTGACTATGGAACCATATGGAGCCAGAAACATTATGGGATAGTTGCCAGCGGTCCTATGAAATAACCGTTTGGGAACATTATGAGGCTGAAGGAAGTGGTGGTGGTGGGAAAAATATGAAAAAGAGACAGGTAAGGAAGTACCAGGCTAAGAAATATGGTTACATAACGGCTAATGCATTTTCAAGCAACCATGTTTTGATCCTGAAGAATTTAAGTCCGCGGTATCAGTATCACCCTTGTAAAATACCGCCATTCAGAATCGAAATTTCGATTGAAATGGCTTTAGCTGTATTATATGACTAGATTAAAATAGACAAGTACTTCCCTATCTTCCTCTTTTCGTTCTTCTTTTCCTGCCTACTTTCTTCAGACTCACAAAACTCCCTGGCTTGGGATGCCACAATCTTACCGGCTCCGAAAAGTTGAATCTCTAATTTGGTAAAAATAAACAAATAATTTTTTTTCGAAAAATTCACAAAAATATGACAGAACTTCAACAATATTTAAACGAAGCTTTTGTAACTCAACCATGGACGATGCTCTGGTGAAGATGAGGAATTTCTATGACTAATCTGCAAGCCATTCCATAGAACCATAGATAATCTTGCACGCGAGATTTGAATTAGTGATGGACATAATCGAAACATCCGTTTTATCGATTATATAATCAACGCGTTTTGACTACCTTTCAAATAATCGCAAGCGTAAAAAAAAATCGAAATATTTCATTTATTTTTCTTTTACTAGTGCCACATCCCTACATTTAAGATGGCTACATTTAGGGAAGTCTTGCTCGAAACAACTCAGCGGAACTGCTCTTGTACAAGTTATGAATATTTTGGATTAAAAAAAAAATCAAACAAACTGATTGACTTATCGCATAAAGTTGTGTAAAAATTTTAAATTTTTTATTTATAAAACCCTAAATCTTCTACACATTTTTAACAAAACCTATTCATGGTTTATGAAAATACCCCGTTCATGGCCCTTCTTGACAATATCATGAAGGATACTGTGTTTTTACTTATGTCGGCAGAATATCTCTTAATCCAAAACATGCGAACACCTCAGCACAGGTTCTGCCAGTGAGGTGTTCACAAAATATAATTATATTAACCTTTTTACACCCTGTTACTGTATATGAACTTTTTTTTGTACTACTATGTAAACATTGTAAACCATTGAATTATTTGTAAAATGTATGTACAAGTAAAGAAACAAATTAAATTAAATTAAAAATAGTCTAATGTTATAAATGCATTATACGGATATAACAAGCACCTACCGGTTTTGAGAGTAAAATGAGTGTTAAAACCAAGAACTCCTTGGTTAAAACTATGGTTTCGAACAATCGTTCGATTACCGAAATAATTTTTGAATAATTTAATTATCGATTACGCTCATCACTAGTTAGGATGAATTTTCTCACCTTAAACAACAGTGTTGTCACTTGCTCTTATCTCTCTGGCATGCCGCTGTATGAGTCTGCATGACGCGTGTCCTTAGGTGTAGGCAGAGAGAGCAGTGAACCCGTAACTAGCTGCATATGGTGTGACAGTCGATCACGGCATTCATGGACTAGATTCGCCCTACGCTAGCTACGGAATGCCGCGATATTCAATAGCATCTGACTGTTGTGGGATTACGTGAATGCCAAGTTCGGAATTGAGTCAAGCAAGAAATAAGGAGATGGTTTATGTGATGCAAGAGTCCTGGAACAAGCAGATCCGTTGCAACCACACGACCTGGACCAGTTTAAATGGCTGAGTTAAAATTGCGTCTGTTTGCTACTCAGGTACCGTGGGTTAAATTAATTCAAACAAGCGTCATCTTTCACTCCTAAAAATGGTAGTAGGAGTTTATCAAAATATTTTCAGATTATTCGTAACCCTGAAATATGTATTTATTTTAAAATACATAATATTTCAGGAGGAGGGTGCGGGAGCCATTTATTGGATAACCAACACCTCTGCACGGAGAAAAATGTTATTCGAAAAAACGATCATTTTAATAGTGAAAACGGGTTTGAAGTTCTTACGAACAAATTAACAGGGTTTCAATGTTTATTGGCGGGAACATATAAGAACAATTTGTTGGTATACGTAATTTCGTACGTTTACCAACAAATTATTCTTACATTTTCCCGCCAATAAACATTAAAACACTGTTAATTTGTTCGTAAGAACTTCAGTCCCGTTTTTAACCGTTTTTACTATTAAAATGACCGGTCAGTGGTTTAGTGGGCATCGCGTTTTGGGTCCCACCCAGGCGTTCCGTGTTCGATTCCTCGGCTGGCTAAGTCCCCCATTACAACACAAGCAACATCTTCCGCTTAGTGTGGTGGTAGTAGTTGATTTTCAAATGTTGTTGGGTTATTCGTAACCCGAGAATGTTTGTCTTTCTTTAAAAAAAAAAAAATGATCGTTTGTTCGAATAACATTTTTCTACGTGTGCCATACATCACCCCATGTGATTCGCTAAGTTTGGTGACTTGGCAGGGGTCCCGGGTTCATCGGGTGAGGTGTGTTTATGTCTTGGCACTGGATGCTCGGTGAGCCGGATCAGGAGAGGCCGTTTTAAGAAGACCATTTGACCTCTCCAGCTGGACTTTTTAACCCATCGTCTTGCAACGTTGTGGATGAGAAGATTCATTGAATTGCTCCTAGATACACTTACCTCCAGTTTCTTACCCACTCCTTTCCAGAACTTCCTTACAACATCTCTAAAGATGCAGACATAGGCCCGGAGGATTTTTCCTTAGTGCCTCCTATGTGGGGTAAATGTAAATAAATAAAAAAAACTGTCCAATTGTTTCAACCTTTATATGAAACACCTACTTATCATTCGTGTCCAAAGACATTTATAGATTTAAACCACCTAATCCTTAAAAAATTTGTGAGCGTTTCAGTGTGCCAAAGTAATTTCAATGTATGTTTTTTCAGTATTACAGTACAATTTGGGAGGCGGGTTTGGGTACCGCCGCACCGGGAACCATTTATTAGATAACCAACACCTCTGCCATAGGTCACCCCAAGTGATTCCTTGCACCGCATTGGGAGGGATGGAATTATTAGTCCGTCACTCCTGGACACGCTAAAACCCAGATTTCTACCCACCCCTCATACCAGAACATCGTCTTCTTATTTTCATGAAAAACCCTTTACACAACAACCCCAAAGATGTCATAGGCCACATGTGGAATTATTTTCTTCAGGGCTTCCTGAGTGGAAGTTATTGTAAAAAAAAAAGTGAAATTGACCAAAATTGCGAAATTATTTAATTGTAATGATAATCACTTTCACAATCACAATTCAATGCAAATAAAATGATCTAAGCAAACGTTATTTATGTTTTCGATAAAATGTTTCGCAATATTTTGATTACGCTCAAATGTTAAAAAAGACTTAAGAGGGTACCAGAGAATACCGGAAATTAGTCATTTTAAATCAAATTCTAGACGTATTGACTCTTTCTTACAAAAAAAAAAAAGATTTTGAAAGATTGTTATTTTATCTGGTACACGCAGTTTTAAAATTTTGAAAAACTAAGTGTATTTTTAATATACTAAGGTTATACCGTTGGTAGTTGGCAGATTTATTAAATTTTCAAACGATAGATTCTATTAAACAACTCAAATTTCAAATCATATAATCATACAACAAAATAAATCAATACATAATCTAGTCAACACAGTTTTAAGAATTCTTATTTTAGTTCAATTAAAATCATTAAAAAATAAATAAGAGAATTTTGTGACAAAAATACCTCAGTTTTTCTATTTATTTAAGGTTTTACAAACTAAAATATTAAATTTTTTTTTTACACACTTATTTTGTTTAGATATTATTAAAAAATCATAAATACTTATGATCAAAAAATACTTACAAGAAGTACACAATATTTAATAATTTATCATCGTGCGTTTTGAGCATTTTTTTTACTTACATTTAGGTATATTGAAAGCAAGTTTTGAATTAAATAAATCGATATTAAATTATTTATTTTTAAAATTTCGATACGGGGAATAATCGATCTTTCTCATTGGAACCCCCCTAAACAGTTGCAAGCATTCTTATACTTTTATTCTCAGCTGCTGGTCAATTGCTCTTAAGTCATCTTCCACGAAATTATGAAAAAATAAAAGAACATAAATTGTTCACTCTGTGTTCTGATAATAATTCAATTTGAATGATTCACATTTAATTAATATCTACCCTTTTCTTTGTACCAACGAACGGGCGATCAATAACCACAATTCAAGGAAGGGTTTTCGATTTATTATAATGATGGATCCTTTTTGGGATGCCATATTAAAGGCGTGGTATATAGGTAGATACGCGTTAACCGCGTGGTATACACGCTTGAAAACAGAGGAATTGAAAAGGTTAACTACCTCACACAAACATATTCTTAAATGCATTCGATTTTAAAGTGAAAAAAAAGCCTTCCATAATTTTACCATTTTTTATTAAGGGAAAAAACTGTGCGGTATTTTTCATACAAAACATAATTTTTTATTTGAGACTAAAATACTCAACAAAAATTTAAAATATTTTTTTAGTCACTACACGGAGAAAAATGTTATTCGAAAAAACGATCATTTTAATAGTAAAAACGGGACTGAAGTTCTTACGAACAAATTAACAGGGTTTCAATGTTTATTGGCGGGAACATGTAAGAATATTTTGTTGGTATACGTAATTTCGTACGTATACCAACAAATTATTTTTTACATTTTCCCGCCAATAAACATTAAAACACTGTTAATTTGTTCGTAAGAACTTCAGTCCCGTTTTTAACCGTTTTTACTATGAAAATGATCGTTTTTTCGAATAACATTTTTCTCCGTTTAGGTATAGCAAATATCCAGTACGCATATGTACCATTTTATTTATTTGTGTTTTAAATTATTATAGTATATAGGCCGGAAAAGTTTTTTTTTTTTGATTTTACAAATTTAGAATTTTTTTTTTATTAACTAAAATTATTTAAAAAAATAGCTTTACTTGTTAAATTTTTGAAATGTAAAGTAAAAAATAAAACTTCTTTAAAAAAAACATTTTTTTGGTTGATATTTTAAATTATATATATGACAAATTTATGTTCCAACTTGAATCAGTAATCTGTAAATTAAATTTAGTAAAGTAAATAGAGAGTAGATAATAATTTTTAAAAATAATTAGATATAGTCAACTCACAAAAAAGGCCAAAGTTGCTTCTAATATCGTGTAAAATCTAACTTGTTACACGGAGAAAAATGTTATTATTAAAATATATTATTAAAATGTATACTAACAAATTATTCTTACATTTTCCCGCCAATAAACATTGAAACACTGTTAATTTGTTCGTAAGAACTTCAGTCCCGTTTTTACTATTAAAATGATCGTTTTTTCGAATAACATTTTTTTTGTGTAACGTCCCGTATTTTATACATTAAAACGCAAATATATAAAGTGGCACGTATTCGTACTAGATACTTGCTTTCACTTTTGAAAAAAAAAATCTGTTCAGTTTAAGTATTTTGGCCAAAAATCCAAATTTACGTTTTGATGTTCAAATATTGTTACAACAACCCTTCACAGTTGATGCCTGCTTCATGAGAACGGGTAGCTTCTTCGACTCGTTTTTGTGTAAGTCGACTCGTATGTGAAACGAGCTACCGGCATTTGTTTTTACTCCTTCATACATCCGGGCCTCTTCAAGACCAGAATGACTAAATCCCATTCTACATCACCTACTTTAACCCACCTCACAACGCTGCCCAGTTGGGTGGCGATATTATATAGTTCCCCAGTCTTTACACCTACCTGTACAGATAGGGGTGATCTGTGGGGTGTCAGATAACAATTTTATTAAAACCACATGAAGAAAATTAATTAACATTACATGTCTACCTATTACATCTTATTACACAATGCATCCGGCCTGATAGTGGACACTTTAACGCTGTCCGAAAGGTGGATAAAGAAGGAGGCATGATACCCCAAAACTTATATCATATGGTAGTACTTTTGGCCTTGAAAAACTCAAACCATATTTATTTATTTATTTATTTACACATATGCCATTAACATAATTGACATAACATGTAAATAGTACAACAACATGAAGAATAACTAACAGTATAAATGTAAGTTAAATATAAGGAAAAAATGTAAAAAGTAAGTAGTAAAGTTATAAGTAGCAGGAAAAGGGTAAAATATAAACGTAAAGTGAAAAATATGGTTCAAAGTATAAGTTTAAAGTATAAAGTACAAGCTTTAAATTATTAAGCAAAGATAAAAAAGTTAAAAGTGAGAATAAAATAATAATATCTAATAAAAAAAGTTAAATGTAGAAATATAAGATATATTTAAAAGGAACAAAGATTTAAATATAAAATATAAAAAGTAAGAAGTCCTCACAGGAGCAAAGAAAAATAAAAATAAAAATAAAATAAAATAGTTAATAAGTAGATATTATAGATTACAAATATTAACCGATATGATGAATTTTACAAGTACATGTGATTTCTAATGAATTAATGTTTTGCAAGTTCTGGCAAGCATTTTATGTTTACATGATTATTAGGTTTACATGGTATTAGAAGACAAATTTTGTTTAATGCATCTTTTGTATGAGGCCAGATTACCGGCGTGATCGATATTAGCATATATCTGGTTATAACATTACATTATAATCTATGTACTGCTAATATGGTACGGCAAGAGCCTGACATGGTAGTCAAGGTATCTCTAATAAATTATTTAAAAAAGTTTTTGAAAGTGTTGCCGTGGAGAAACACCACGAATAAAAATGAAACCGTTGTTTGATATGGCTTTTCCGGATACGGTGACAAAATCTAAATAGTCAGGTAGGAATTTTACAACCTTAATCTTTCCCATCTTCATCCATTCGGGGTTCATTCAGCACTAAAACAAGGTATCCTCAAATTGGGGATACCATATTTTAGTGTCATCTGTGTCCCAGTTCGGAGTCTTTTTTGGTATTAACACAAAATAAATAAAGCGGTTCCTCACCATTACGTACGTTCCTCACCAGACTTTCACGATCATTGCTGAATTTTGTTGATAGATGTGGTGCTTGCTTATTTTCAAAATTATTTACACCTTTATTATTTATTAGACTTAAAATGGCATATGACATAATAAGGAAGTTGAGTCCTTTTTTTTACTTTTTTTAATCAATTTTCACATGCAAACTTAAATACTAGTAATTTTTTCGTTCGTTTTCATAATCAAATTAATTCTACAAGTTTGAATTTTATTAAGCCCGTGAAAACGCCGGCAAGATTATAATACCGTGCGGCAGAGTTCGTGACGTCACCCGGTCCTTGATTGTGGGAAATATAAGGGAAAATGTTTACAAAACCGGGACACGCTTAATGGACGAAAAAAATTAATTTAAAAAGTTGTAGTAGTTAGATATTAACTTGTACTAATCAATTCATTTACCGGAATTTCGAAAAAAGTGCGTTTTAATGGTTATTTTTAAAATTTTATTTAAATTTATTTTTTTCGTCCATATTAAGCGTGTCCCGGTTTTGTAAACATTTTTCCTTATATTTCACACAATCAAGGACCGGGTTACGTCACGAACTCTGCTGCACGGTATTATGCTCATGCCGGCATTTTCGCGGGTTTTAATAAAATTCAAACTTGTAGAATTAATTTGATTATGAAAACTAACCTTAAAAAAAAAAATACTGGTATTTAACTTTGCATGTCATCTACATAAACATATTTTTTATAAGTCAAAATATTTTTCACTCAACTTCCCTATTGCTGTATTATCCAATTTAAAACTAAAAAAACGTAACATGTGTTGAATTTTCGAAGTCAGCCTCTGAATAATGTTGTGTTACACTCTTGTAATGTAACAGAAAAAATACAAACCTCTTCCCAATGCGTTAAAAGACGAAAAAATCCACCTAACCCGAAGTGCATTGAACCTAAAGTGCATGCTTAAAATTCGAACTGCGGTCATTCGTACGAGTATTATGCATTTTGGCAATGTAATCGTATTACGTACGAAAGTGTGTGTGTATTGCACATTCAAATATGCAGTCATTCAATGAGGAAATGCCGACTGCATTTCGCGGAAGTGCATTATCAATCATTTGTGAATAACTTTAACATTTTGTATGAAATGTTTTTTGTGTTTTTTTTTGTTGATTTTCAAATCTATTCATATCTCACACCCCGTAGAAAAGTATCGTAAGTCAAATTTTCTATTTTATGTTTCATCTCTAAATAGAAAATTGGTTGCGATTATCCAGGCTCAACGAAAGCCATATTTAAGTTAGATCGCTCCGTCTCCGTAAGATGTCGCTGATATTTATTTATTCACGTTTACAATAATCATAATACAAAAATAATAAGTTTAGTAAACGGGAAAGAGAATTTTTGAAATTTCGGAAATAAATTTAGGTAATGAATAAACGAAAATATCAACTGAATTATATTTATTTCCAAGCCTATGGAGCCTTTGGATTGGGGAGTTAATTAAATAGTTAGTTTTTGAAGGATGAACAAAGAACAGCTCTGATATCTGATATCTGATATCTCCTTTCAAAGGGACCGCTTGTTAATCATTCATTCATTTGTTTTCGCTCTCCTGTAACATTAACTTTTTGACTTACGACGCTTTTCTACGGGATGTTCGATAAAATATCAACTACTGCAGATCCGTGAAAAAACATGAGATTGTCTGAATTATCCACAAATCATTACCAATTTTCAAAATTGCATTCAAAATAATCTTCTTCTAAAAGCTTTAATAGGTAGGTACCCACCTACTTTATCGCTTGTTTGAATTCTTCACACAAAAAAACGGTTCCAGTTTTGAAAATGACATAAAAATTTGGCGTATTTTGTCAGAGGCGAAAAATATTCCCACTTTGCAATAAAATCCAAATAAATGGAATATTAATTTGTTAACGTATCTAAAAACTAAAAATCATTCAAAAAGTTTCATAATTTTTTTTTTCAAATTTCGTTTGGAAACTTTGGTTTTATAAAGGTGAAAATTTACATATTTATGTGGTTAACTTTTAGGTTTGAATATATAGCGTGTTGTATTCTCTTTCCAATACCGTTTAGATCATATTTCTCACTATGATAGTAGCGATTTCTGTGAGACTTACGTGAGCTGGGACAAATATGGTCTCCTGTGATTAAACGGGCTAACCTGTTGAAAGCCGGAGTAGAAAACAAAAACACACATTTTTCAAAGCATCACAAATAAGGTCAAAAAGGCATCATAAATACTTAAGGATAACATTAAAATGATGGTGTCTCCGGAGACCCATCGTCATTCGACTGGTTAAATTCAAAGCAAATTCGAGTTCATTGAACAAGATTTCACGCAGGGATAACGCACATACATCGAAATGAGTATTTAGTTTTTGATCAATAAATCGTTGATGCGAATTTATAAAAAAAATAATAATAAAAAAGTGAGGTGTGTTGATTGATGTGGTTGTATTTAATTCAGACTGAATAGCCAGGAACTTTCCAACCTTCCACATTCCCATCTCCTTCTCATTCCTATACCCTTTGGCCTCACAACAAACCCCAACTGGCGATACCATAGCTCTTGATAGTTGAACGCAGTTGGTATTTTTGTGTTGAATTCATGAAAAAAAGAGGCTGGTAAGAATAAATAGTGGTCTTCAGATTTCATTTCAAATCAAGTTCTTGTAAAGCTACGTAATCAGACAAAAATATTTATTTCAATAACAATATTAGTAAGCCTGTTTTGTACACAACATATTTCAATATACCAAAATAACTATTGATGGTAATCGAATTTAAAATTTAATGATGGGATTTATAACTCTAAATTAGTTGTCTTTATTTATCTGTGTCTCACTAGGATATACCTGTGTCGAGACAGACATAGAGGTACATAAATGTATACAAACATAGTTATATGAATATTGAGGTTAAATACATTTTAATTTCTATAAAATTAAAAAAAAAACGGTAATTGGAAGTGGGTTAATCTTATAAAGTATAAAGAGTGTGAACTAACAAATGTAGGATGCAATTGCAATTCTTGTCTACGTGCAATTTGTTTTACATATGTTTAGTAGAACTAATAGTTCTGTAAAGACTTCGCGTCCAAAAAAGGATGTTTCTAATTAATTTCATTAAAACACAAAAAGTAGTAATAAAAATAATCCTGAAAGTATCCATAAGAACTCCGTCAAAAGACATTTTTAAATACTTTAAATTTTTTGAAATTTAATTTAAATTAAATTTTGTAATGTTTATTATTAAGTTCTGCAAGTGTTATAGTTTTTATTATTGTGACAGATGTTTCGGCTTACAAGGCCATTTTCAAACTAAGCTAAACTGAAACAGCTGTCACATTAATAAAAACTATAACAAAAACAATAATAAAAACTATTACACTTGCAGAACTTAATAATAAACATTATTAAATTTAATTTAAATTTAATTTCAAAAAATTTAAATGGAGTTCTACGAATTAACCGCTTGGACACATAATCTTGTTTTCACGATAATTTAACGTAGGTAGACATAGTAATGACGTATAGACCGAACCTGAGTTAAACACAAAAACAATAAATAAAAACTTTAATTTTTAAATATGGTAAAACTCTACATATATATAAATGAAAAAATAAGTACCTTACTGACTAACAAACCTACACTACAAGGACGAAATCCTCAAATCTACTGAACATCCCAAGATTAAATACATCTCCAATCTCCATGCTGCAAAATTATATAATGCCATTCTCAAATAAATAATTAAAAATACCGTATAGATAAAAAAAAATTATAATTGAATCGAAAAAAGGCTAATAATTCAAATTATAAAGTAACACCAACCTATCTGCAGTCAACAAACATAAAGATTTTATTTATTTCTTCTTTATTTTGTGGAAATCGAAGAAGAGAAACTCATGATGTAATAATACCCGTATAACAAACTAAAGTCTGCCTCCTCACTAGGAACAGGAGTCGCTAGTTAGGAGGACTGTGAATAAACTATTTTTTTTAATTAGTCAGCTAATAAAAAAATGTAGAAAACTATTAACTTTTTAATTAATTTTTTTTTATAGGAAAAAACTTTCTTTTTAAGTTTGAAGGTTATTCCCATCAATGTAATTCTTCTTCAACGATATATTAACTTTTTATTTATGCTTACATTTATAATAATTTATTTTTATTGTTCAAACAACCCGATAATTTTGCAAATTTTTTATAAGTTCTTTAAATATAAAATGTAATATTTATATATTTTAAAACAATTTTTATTTTTCATTCTATATAATGGTTTTTTATGATTTTTTAAAGTAATTAATCACCACTCTCTATAATAATTTTGTCTATCGTTCATTTTGTCGATACTTGTTTGTTTCTTATTTTATTTTTATTCATGTTAATATCCTGACGAAGAAACTATGGGTTTTGAAACATTTAGATATAATAACATGTGATTATGTAGTGGTTTAACACAAAGTAATTTTTATCATTTTAATATAATTGATGAAATTACTTTGTTACAAAATTATTTGTATCATTTTAATATTTTAATGATGTAACAAAGTAATTTTGCGAAGATTGAAGAAATATTATTTAATCAATCAAAAACTAAATTTCCCCTGAAATCATAAGATTTGTCTGCGGATGCTTAAATATTTACCTTCTTATTTATTTTAACGAAATATTTTTAGGAATCATACAATTTGTCCAAAAATCACCATCTCTTCGAACTCTGACGGGATAAAAAGGTAGTTTCCAAAAAGGATACTCTTTTGAACCGAAACCAGAACGCAACAAACAAATTTGACCGGTGGTAGTAGGAGATTTTCAAATGTTGTTGGGTTATTCGTAACCCGGGAATGTTTGTCTTTCTTTAAAAAAAAAAAAAATTAAGGACATACGAAATACCAAACACTCGACTAGTCGTAGTTAAAAGAGGACTTCGCTAAGATCAGTCAATTATGTTTACGTTATCAATTAGTTATGTTAATTTATTTATTAAATCACCCACCAAACTAGGGGCATCCCGTATTATTACCTATTTTATTCACAGCAGATTTTGAGATATCAAAGTAACTATTGACGGTAATCGAATGAATTCAACGATATTAACTCTACGTTAAAGATCTGATAAGAAATTTCCCAATTTAAATACCACCATTTTAAGATTGTACATCGTGAGATAACTACATTTTATAGGTGTGGTTTCCGGGTGATATAAAATTGACATTAGATTCAGATGATATATTCATTTTGTGGGGTCTAAAAAAATGTGGACTCTTAGTGTACTACTTTTAACCAAGATTCTAGTTGCCTGAAAAATGCCCCCATGATTTGAAACTTGCCTATGAGACTTGTTATCGCTTAGTTTATTTGGGAAGCAGTAAGCAGAGTAAATATTGCACTAATAATATGATGACAGCCAACCACTGATAGGAGTGGTGTTATTTGTATTAGGGTTCATCATAAAAAACCAACAAATGATAAATTAGATATAAAAAGGAAATAAAAAGGAGAAAATAGTCGCTTACGGAACTGATAATCCGAGCGAAGATTGATAAAGATTCAGATGAAAGATGAAAAAAATAGATGCAAATTACAGCAAAACTGTGAACAAGCGTGCACTCACTCTTTTTTTACGAACAAATAATGATAATGAATGAAACGAATCAAACGAACCTATTCATTTTCTACTACCCAACTGCAGTTTCTCCATTTGAAGAAGATTAACCCTAAAAGGGTATTTTCACCTCGTGGGTACTTAGTAGTATTTATTATGAGTACATTTTACTCAAGTACTTGCAGTACTTTAGAAAAATTGATTCGAACAAACGCGGTGCTACATTAATTACATATGAATTACACGGTTAGAAATGAACAAAAAAATAATAATTATTTGAAATTCTTAAAACTAAAAGATAAATGCTTTTTTATGGAATATAGAACTAAAACAAAAGTTTATTATTTATTAATAAAACTAATTTCAGTAGTCGTTCATTTTTTGTCCCTCCCGCAGATAGATTTATTGCATTTCTTACAGTAGTTTAAGGTGTACGCATGTTTTTTAGAAGAATTCACATTAAATTATAAGTTCATGGGTTTTAGTAAGTAAATAAGAAATACTCACTGAGTTTTGCACATCGCCCTGGTGTGCTAGCACGGTCGCTCGATATGAAATTACCGACCGATTGTCGGTAACTTCTCATCGTTCCCTAGGACAACTGCAGATCTCAAACGTACAAACGACAGTTGATAGCGAATATATTAAGGACACTTAGTCATTGTGAATTGTCACCTATTCGTTTGCGATCTGCAGTTGTCGTAGGGAACGATGAGAAGTTACCGATAGTTATCCTACCGATCGTTATAGAGCAAGCGTGCTAGGGCCTCTGGTACTGTTCAGCGGTACTGGTTGGGGCACAGCTAAGTGAAGGAAGCATAGCAGGAGTGAGTAAATTTTACTCACTAGAACCCTTTTAGGGTTAAGTCATTCATTTTTGTGCCTCCCACAGATAGATTTATTGCATTTCTTACAGTAGTTTGAGGTGTACGTATGTTTTTTAGAAGAATTCACATAAATTATAAGTTCATGGGTTTCAGTAAGTAAATAAGAAATACTCACTGAGTTTTGCACATCGCCCTGGTACTGTTCAGCGCTACTGGTTGGGGCACAGCTAAGTGAAGGAAGCATAGTAGGAGTGAGTACATTTTACTCACTAGAACCCTTTTAGGGTTAAGTCATTCATTTTTGTGCCTCCCACAGTAGTTTATGGTGTACTTATGTTCTTTAGAAGAATTCACATTAATTATAAGTTCATGGATTTCAGTAAGTAAATAAGAAATACTCATTGAGTTTTGCACGTCGCCCTGGTACTGTTCAGCGGTACTGGTTGGGGCACAACTAAGTGATGGAAGCATAGCAGGAGTGAGTAAATTTTACTCACTAGAACCCTTTTAGGGTTAAGTCATTCATTTTTGTGCCTCCCATAGATAGATTTATTGCATTTCTTACAATAGTTTGTGGTGTACGTATGTCCTTTAGAATAATTCACATTAAATATAAGTTCATGGGTTTCAGTAAGTAAATAAGAAATACTGAGTTTTGCACGTCGCCCTGGTACTGATCAGCGGTACTGGTTGGGGCACAGCTAAGTGAAGGAAGCATAGCAGGAGTCAGTAAATTTTACTCACTAGAACCCTTTTACGGTTAAGTCATTCATTTTTGTGCCTCCCACAGATAGATTTATTGCATTTCTTACAGTAGTTTGTGGTGTACGTATGTCTTTTAGAAGAATTCACATTAAATATAAGTTCACGGGTTTCAGTAAGTAAATAAGAAATATTCACTGAGTTTCGCACGTCGCCCTGGTACTGTTCAGCGGTACTGGTTGGGGCACAACTAAGTGAAGGAAGCATAGCATAGTGAGTAAATTTTACTCACTAGAACCCTTTTAGAGTTAAGTCAATTCATAAATATGCGACCAATTAAACCAACTTCAAACTAAGTATAAATAGATATTCGTAATCAATCTATTACGATGCTTCCTATAATTGGTTGAGGTCATGCAAAAAATTACAATATGAACATGACGTCAGAATTCCAAAGAGTCTAGTTATGTTGAGAAAGACGTGGGAATTCATAAATGATATATTATGTACAATGTTTACACGATGTTTACCATGAAAAACATATTGTCTAATTAATTATAATATTTGATTGCGCTAAATTGGCAGGTTAAACGTTTCACCTTGCTTTTTTAACGCGGATCCAGTGAATAACGATGATGTACGGTGTTATTTTTATCTTATTATGTGTACAAAAATTGGCTGATTTTATGATGCTTTAACGGAAAAGAGGACCAACTGCATAGAGACAGTGGAACTGTTGCATCCCATGTAGATATCCAATTGTTGCTGTGCTGAAGGAATAAGGGAAAAGGGAAGGTTGAAAGGTTGAAAAATTATTATTTATTTTCGTTGTTTGTTTTTGGGGTGTTATGCCGTGTTGTGCTACCTCCTTCTTTAGCCGACGTTTCGGACAGCATTGCAGTGTCCGAAACGTCGGCTAAAGAAGGAGGTAGCACAACACGGCATAATACCCCAAAAACAAACAACGAAAATGCTTTTGGCCGTGAAAATCTAAAAACATATCATTATTCATATCTAGTCACTAAATATTGGTGCTTACTTAACGCCCAATGTAATTCATCTTTAACAAGAGAAAATAAGTATGAACATGAAATGGAAAATAGGTACTAAAAATAAAATTACAATTAAAAATAATATTGAAAAAATAATGAATATCTTTTAAAACTCTTTTTTTGATACCTAAAATGTACAAAATATATAACAAATATTCAAGTATACATTTTTGAAGAAAATCATTTGAATAACTTGCAAGTACAGGTTGTTAAAGGACGCACTTGACTTAGTTTAAACAGTGATTCCTGGCAATATTTAGAGTAAAAAATGTAAATTAAAATTTGACATTTTGATTTTTTTTAAAACAATAATCAAATTATTATTAATTTTTTAATTTGTGACTTTTCTGTTTTTCTAATTGTATGTATCTGTATTTAATTGTATGTATCTGTATTTAATTGTATGTAATTGAAGATTGTTTGTAATTGTATGTCTCTATTTGTACAATAACTGAGTTTTTATAATTGGATGTTCTCACGTAAGTGCGAACATCTGTAAAAACCCAGTATAAATAAATAAATAAAGAATTTAAATAACAATCTGTAGGTATCAGACCATAAGGGGAGGGGCGATTGGTTGGTTGGTTACTCGGCTGAGTAACTAGTGTCGACATGTGTTTGATTTTGAACTAAAAAAGACATCTAAAAAGTCACCGGAGACCAAAATTTCATTTACATTTTTACTACAAATAATTTCATGAATCACTGGTTAAAGTAAGTCAAGTAGGTCTCTTAACACCCTGTTTATATATGTATATTAAAATGGCAATTTAAATATTTTTTCTCGTCTAATTGCCTAAAAAAGACGATTATCTGCAGGAATGTACGAAAATAAATAAATAAAAAAATACTTTTACCCCGATTTCCCAAGGCATAATTAAAACGGCAACTTAACAATGAAATCGGCTACCTGATTTAAGTATTGATTTAATCGGTAAGAGAACTTATGTGAATCCTACAGATTTGTTAAATTCAGTCCGTAAAACACGACCGGTATCAGATTGAACTTTTAATTCATTGTATGGGAAGTTTGCTTAATGTTGTTAAGGTCAAGAACCTTACAGACTGTTTAAACGTACAAAGCAGTGGTGGTACATTCGCATTCGTAGACGCCGAAAATACATACATTATTTTCATAAATATCAAAATGATATCAGGTTGTTCAAAACGAACTAGAATGGAACCTCACCATAGACATATGATTAGTCATAGACCAGAGAATCAGGAAGAGGGGTAAAAACCAACTGTAGCGGGCGCAGAGGGATGAGTTGACTGTAACGATATGTGATTCGTTAATACTTCAATATGACAGTATATAGGCATCTCGCATTATAATATCACCATTTAGTGCTTAAAAGTAAAATCTGCTTTTGAATGAATATACCTTTTTACATGGGAGCGCGAATTGTTCGCCCGGTTTGAACAAACTTGTGTAATCCATATAAAACGAAGAAAGGTTCACTTGTTTTGAGAGTCGAATATTTTGTTACCGTGTTTAGTTAAGACACTTTTACAAATGTTTCATAATTTACTTATCCCAGTAAACAGCAACGTGCACACGATGGGACCGGGAATTTTGGTTGCCAACGCTTCATATATCTCGGTGTGATAAAACTGATCATATTATATGATGTGAATAAGCTTAAAATAAAGACAAATAATGCCTACCTCTGGAAGGCAATACGACAATTGGGTTTATACTTTTTTCATTTCTATTTTTAGACGTTTTAATAGGACAAGTTACCATTTTTGCCGTGTTATTTCGTAAAATGTACCGATGAGAGCTCGACGCTAGTCCGCACAAGAATGATGACGTCATATTTTCTAGATTCACGCGAACCTATACGCCAGCACGGCCGGTTCCATGGAACCCAGAATTAAGGAGGGGGAAATAATACGCTTTTATCACTTAGGGCAGGTCTATACATAATTTGTCTATGAACCTCATTTATCGTTGACACAAAAATGTCATGAAAAATTAGCTTGAAGTAATCGCTACTCAATGACGTTACCGTCTAAAGTTATAGAAAAACACGACAATTGATCCCCTGACTGATGGAATACGTATTAACCAATTTCAATCCTAGAATCGACTTAAAAAAATACTCCATTTAAATCGAAGTTGATATGGATAAAAACAAATGTATTTACAGTGTCAAATGTTTATACTTATACGCCGATATACAGGCTGTCCGGGGGTAAAGTGCATTAACTCAGGGAGGTGATTCAACATGATAATATAAGTAAAAAAGATAAATAACGTTTTCAGAAATTCGATCTTTTTTTCCATACAAAAAGACGTATCTATTAAAAATCCTTAGTGTAAGGTATAAACTTGTCCGATAAATTTGCAGTGAGTCAGCCGGGCGCGATTGTCACAATTGTGATTGTTACGTAAAATAATAGTGTTGGCCGTACATGCCGGAATAATTTTTATCTTTTTACCAAAAAAGTGCCCTAAAAGTAGGAATTTCTAAAAAAGTTTTTTTTTTTTACTTATATTATCATGTAGAATCACCTCCCGAAGTCAATGCACTTTACCCCCGGACACCCTGTAATATACAGTATAATATAGACAAATAGTTTTTTCCTTGAAGCATTTGAACGAAAATATCTTTTATGCTTTTGTTATTGGCAGTACAACCTGCACATCCCGTTGGGGACACTTAACTATATTTTGTTCAAGTAGGTATAGCATATTTTCCGACCAAAATATTTGCGGGCTCCCTCTAACATACGTATTTAAATATAATTTCTCTTTCAACCCATCTTCTTCTTCTTTTTGTACGCTTATAATGGAGCAATATGTACACAGATAATTAATTACATTCAGAAGCTATTTATAAATAAATAAATAAAATAATTATTTGGTATTAAATATTAAATCTATTAAAAAGATAATATTATCGACTCGCAAACGAAAAATGTGAAACAGAAAAGATTCAGTCACGTCTAAAAATTGAACCCTGGACCTCTTCCTTGCCGGGTAAGTGCTCCAACCATTGAGTTAGGTCGACCATATCAATTTACGTAATTTTTTACTGTTTCATACTTCGCCCAATTTCTACCAACAATATCTTAAATTTTTTAACGCATTTTTTATTGACTAACACCTTTACGTATGATTAAAGATTCTTCAGAACTAAATGCAATGTAGACATATATAATAACAAGCTTCTGCCCGCGACTTCGTCTGCGTAGGATTAGTACTTCGAGTAATCTATTTTCTTTTCCTAGGTCCCATTTACGTTTATACCAAATTCTTAACCTATTTATTTAAAATATGTATAATTCTGTGATTCGATTCAAATTATTAGGCGAGTACTTCAAATAAATTCACTAATAATTTAAATATTTTCCAAAATAGAATTTGGGTTTAACAATCATTGTTTTGCAAAATGTCATCAAAAATCAAATTTTGTTTCGTTAATATTGTCTTCAATGATAAAACATTACAGTTTAAGGTTTTACTCTTTAAGTTATGACAAAAAATAAAAATATTTAAATGTATAAGTACTTCTCCAGTGTTAATAGTAACAATGCGTATTGGAATTATTTTTAACCGGACGCCGCTGGCACAAATTCACCTGTTTACTGTTCAAGATTACCAGAAATATAAACCAGTGTTCCCACCAAATTTAAGGCTTCTATTTTCATCAATCTTCTTCGAATTTCATATTAAATTATTATTTATTGTACCCTGATTTGATGGATTGCTTCATTTTATTACGTGCGTATAACAAACTTGAAGAACGATTAATTATTAAAAACAAAAACAAAAAAAAAACGGTTCTTGAAATGATTTTTCGAGGGAAAGAGGGGAACAACCTAATGTAGTGTTCTTTAATTCCAGTGTTTAAGAATGCTTGAAATGTGTACAGAAACTTCCAAATAAGATCGAGGTTCGTTGAGATTACTTTTTATTTGAGTTGGTTTTCTTACAATTATTGTAATTATTGCAATGAATATGTAACTGGACTAGACGTTCTTTTGATAGGAGGCTCTAAGTTATTCTGCGGCTGGACTTGCTACACTGATGAAGTCCTGCTGTCTAACATATGCCTTCGGCTACTGCCGTACCCTTTCTTACATTAGACACCAACGACGATAGATGATACTCTTCTACGGTACTATTTAACTGACATCTGTTGAGACCCCACAAAACTAACTATAATTAAGTTTAACTAACTATAATAACAACATCTGCTGAAGGATGTTGAAACTACATGGCTAATCATATCCACCACACCGAACAGGTACCGCACAAACGTTCCAATTACACCCACCCTTCTGGAGCCAGTGGGACCATGGCATCCCCAATTGGAGTGTTTCGCAAGGCTAAGGGAAGTCTAGAGGGGAAAGAGATAGGTAAGAGGAAGGTTAGGAAGTACCAAACTTTTCCGACCTGGTTACTAAACACGGCTATTGCCATTTAAATCAACGTTTCGGTTCTGAAAGGTGGTCTGGTGAAAGGAAAAAATTGCCTTGTTTTCTGTAAAATGTGGAAAAAACCTTGTTTTTGAATATGACCCCGGCATGAGCCTAGTATGGTAGTCGGAGGAAAATAATTTCCCTCTGGGCCTATCCTCGAGGATGATATGTGAAGGGTCTTTTTAAGTAAAGGAAGTTCTGGGAAGGAAAATGTATGAAGGGTTGGTAGGAATCGGGGGTCAGTGTATAGATGAGTAACGTTTCCTCCCACACGGAGAAAAATGTTATTCTAAAATACGCACATTTTATTCGTAAAAACGGTTAAAAACGGGACTGAAGTTCTTATAAACAAATTAACAGTGTTTCAATGTTTATTGGCGGGTAAATGTAAGAATAATTTGTTGGTATACGTACGAAATCACGTAAACAAATAAATTATTATGTTCCCGCTAAAATTATGTTCCCTGTTAATTTGTTGGTAAGAACTTCAGTCCCGTTTTTAACCGTTTTTACGAATAAAATGATCGTATTTTAGAATAACATTTTTCTCCGTGCACTGCCCTGCAATGGATAGAGAGTCCTGCGGGAGATGTCGTCCGTCAACTGGCCTCTCCCGATTCCCCCTTGAATCCGGGCATCCCTGCTTAATCGCCAAACGTAGCGAACTACTTGGGGGTGGCTTACGGCAGAGGTGTGGGTTATACAAAGAAAGGTTCCCGTAGCGACAAGAGCCAAATCCGCCTCCCAAATTGTTCATGTAACGATATCATTTTTTGAAAAGGCAATCAATTTCTGTGACAGTCGATGGCTAGGATTAAAAGGTCTAATGTACATTGGCCTATAATGTTCAATCGAATCGTCTTAAAACTCACTTCTGGTAATTTTTGTCCATCAGATGAAAACTGTGTAGCAATAGAAGAGTCAGAAAATGGTGGGTAATTAATTAAAGATTATAGTTTTATGTGTCGTGGTTATGACGTAATATAAAGAAAACGTGTAATTAGTGTTACATTATCTTTAGAATTACCGTTTACTGTTATCACGCAATAAAGTAATTAGTTATTTTGTGTATACCCACACAGAACTGTGAAAAAAAAACTTATACTTTTTTATACCTTCATATCGCACAAGAGTCCCAATTGCCCGGAGACAGTGGCACTAGAGAAACCTCAGCATAGTAATGTTTCTTTTTTATGTGAATACTGGATAAGAGTCCCTATTGCTCCAAGCCGTCTGAGCCAGTGAGACTACTAGGTACTACCACGTAAGGTTTACAACTAGATGCCACATATCAACAGAAAAGGATATCACAATACGTACTTACGGCAGCGTGTCTTTTTAAGGTTAATTTGGTCCCACAAAACTTTTTTAACACTAAAACACTTACGTTTTATCACGTCATGCACTTGTACGACTCGTTTTCATTTTGGAGTAATATAAATATACATAATGTACTTTTTTTCAAAAGAAAATGCACAAAATACATCTTTTCCGACGCTGATATCTTCCATTTATCCTCAAGTCAATTTACCAAATCCACACGGAGAAAAATGTTATTCTAAAATACGATCATTTTATTCGTAAAAATGGTTAAAAACGGGACTGAAGTTCTTACGAACAAATTGACAGTCTTTCAATGTTTATTGACAGGAAAATGTAAGAATAGACATTGAAACCCCGTTAATTTGTTGGTAAGAACTTCAGTCCCGTTTTTAACCGTTTTTACGAATGAAATAATCGTATTATAGAATAACATTTTTCTCCGTGCATACCTATATGTATTAGAAAAAGTAATTATGAACTCCATTCAATATACGAAGTACAAGTTTCTCACTATCATTACCACTTTTAAAAACCTATGCACCACTTACCCAAATAATTTCTACCATCTTATCATGTTTATTCATAAATACAAAAATAGAATAGTTATTACCACAAGCGAAATTAACCCTTTTCATGTCATTGCTCGTAACCACAAAAAATTATATGTATACCACATACCTTCAACATCAACGCTTACAACCCTTACTTGTCTAACTCCGCTTATACATGTAATCTATTCCACTATTATAATCATGATAATAATCTGCTATGATTCTTATACTCGTTTAATCTGTATAGTTCTGCCACCTCGGAACAGGCTCAGCCTAGTGAGGTGGCATATACCTAAAAAAATGTACTTAAAATGTATTTTTTTGGTTAATAAATAAAAAAAAATATATATATATAATATATCTTTAAGTTATTTTTTCATTTTCATTTTTATGATTGTTTTCTATCTCGTTTATCTTTTTTCATTTAGTAAACTTTACGATGTATTATTTTATAACTTAAATTTTTCCATGTCTACCTAAGAATGTATTTATTTAATATGCGTTTTTTAATGTTTTGTTTTTCTCCAATTCCAACATTAAATTATATTTTTCGTCAATTATTTATATTTTCTTTTTTTTGGAAAATTTATTAACTGTGAAAACTGAGATATAGCTGGTTTATATGCAACCCAGAAAATATTTAATATCGTATAGAATTCGTGTACAAAACTGTTCCATCCAAAAAAAATTAATTCTCCTTTTTTTTATAATCTAAACAATATTTTACCACACTTTCGCCTTAGGGATCTGATTTCTATTACACTATACCCACAACATCATTTTACATTCAATAAATTATTATATATATATATATATATATATATATATATATATTTTTTTTTTTTTTTTTTAAAGAAAATTGCATGTTATAAAATAATATATGTAAGACAAATGATATTTGCGTGTTTAATATGATTCAGTTTTACAGGCCGTCATTTAGAGTAGCTATGTTAAAAGATAAGCATTTTAAATTAAATTAAATTATAGGCCTTATTATCTTGTAAGTAATAAGTAATTATGAAAAAAGCATGTTAAGGATTTATGGACACGCAGTTTTAATGAGTCTGTTTAAAAATAAAATGTTGACTTTTTTAAATATATGCGTAGCGTGTTTACGAATAGCGTTTAGTAAAAAATGTTCTTCCCATTTTGGATATTCATGACGTAAGAATAACATATTTTAAAAACATATTTGCAAAATTATTTATATTATTGTTTGGATTGATATAAACTACACTAGGTGGACTCTATACTAGAAAATAATCGATTATGTTCATTATAAAAAAAACTTAATTTATTGGTGTTATGTCTCTTAATTTCCAACAATAAGAACGGGTTTGTACTGTAACATACAGGGTGTTAAGCATCGTACTTGACTTACTTTAACCACTGATTCCTGACATTATTTTAAGTAAAAAATGTAAATAAAATTTTTGTCTCCGGTGACATTTTTTTTTTTTTTACAAAAACATAAAAATCTCTAGGTATTGGGAAGTTAGGGGCGGGGTGAGGGTTTGGTTGGTTACTTGGCTTAGAGACCAGCGACGACGTGTGGAAGAATCAAATAAAGTCACCGGAGACCAAAATTTCATTTACATTTTTAACTCCAAATAATGTCAGGAATCACTGGTTAAAGTAACTCAAGTACGATGCTTAACACCCTGTATATAATTTCCTTAACATCACGAAGAATCATATAAAAATAGTTTTGTTAATGCAGTGTTTTAGGATTCACTCAGAGGTTAGAAAGGAGACTTTTTTAATAATACACGTTGTTTTTTAGCGAACAAGTATACAATTTTTATTGATACTAAAATAAAACAACCCGAGGAATTTAATTTTCCCCAAATGAAACTGATATGTGTTTTCTTTCTAGGTAGTTTGATGCAGAAGAGACTAATAATTAATTTTACAAAGAACGGTGGTTTTACGGGGTGGTTTGCCATCATAAAAGGTGTTAAGCAAGGTTGCGTAATGTCACCGTGGTTATTCAACCTATACATGGATAATTGTATGCAAGAATTGAAAGAGGCGGGATTGGGCGCGAAATTGAATGAACTGATAGTATGTTGCCTGTTGTATGCTGATGATGCGGTGCTGATTGCTAACAGTATAGAAGATCTGCAGTCTCTCGTGTCTAGGATGAACGAAGTATGTATGAAGAATGAATTAATGATGAATGTAAGTAAGTCTAAAGTCATGGTGTTTGAAAGAGAGAGTCAGAAAACGGCGTGCAATGATGAATACTTGGAGCAGGTGGATGAGTTTGTATATTTGGGAAGTATGTTTACGAGAGATGGGAAGGCTGATAGGGATATCGAAAGAAGGGTGAATGCAGGTAACTCCATTAATGGAGGATTGAACGCCGTTGGAGCCAACAAAAAGTTGTCCACAGAAGCGAAGTTAGCAGTCCACAATGGAGTACTGGTACCTACCCTGATGTATGGCAGTGAAGCGTGGAAATGGCAGAGAAAGGATGAAAGTAGACTGAATGCTGTAGAAATGAGATCCTTGAGGCGTATGTGTGGTAAAACCATGTATGATCGTGTGAGGAATGTGGAGATCCGAAAAGAATGCAAGGCTGATGTGAGCGTAGTAAGTAAGATTAAGAAAGGACGCTTAGGTGGTTTGGGCATGTTGAGCGAATGAATGAAGAAAGGAGTGTAAAGAGAATTTATGACGCGAATGTGAACGGTAGAAGAAGCCGAGGACGCCCAAGGAAGACGTGGCACGACCAAGTAAATCAGATACTTAAGTCGGGCCATGTCAAGAGTCAGAATAATAGAAGAGTATGTATGAGAAGATGTATGAATGTGAATGAGGCAAGGAGTGTGTGCCAAGACCGAGTTGTTTGGCGGTCTGTCCTCTCTGCCTACCCCTGCGGGGAAACGGCGTCATGGTTAGTTAGTTAGTTAGTTAGTTACAAAGAATATATTAACTTCAGTTCTGTTGAGAGGAGTAAAACTTACTGGCCTGCCATCTATCTTAATAATCACAAACTATTTATTCTAAATCTTATGCTAAATTCTAACCTAGATCCAAACCCAATTTCACTTTTGCTTGAATCTTCACTTAATATCTGACAATTGTGTATATGCATAATACTAAAAATGATGTTTTAAAGCTAGAAATCCAGATTGTTGTATAAGTATTTTAAGTACTTACGTTCTTGAATAGTTTTATTATAAGCAATAATTATTAGCCTGAAACACTCATTCACATTGAAAAAACCTTCCGAGAAAAGATACATGCCGCCGACGGGACTCGAACCCGCGTCCTTCTGATTTATTTGACGGATAAGAGATAAGCCGACGGAGCTCAGTGGATAGAGCAGTTGACCGGAAATCAGAAGGACACGGGTTCGAGTCCCGTCGGCGGCGTTTACCTCTTTTCAGGAGATTTTTTTCAATATGGATGAGTGTTTCAGGCTAATAAAATAATTATTGCTTATAATAATTGTTATCCTTTGTGTTATGCATTTGTCAAACATTAGTTTATCAATTAAAAAATAATAATTAGGTTTTCTAATAATTTGTTTTTTTGTTTAACAAAAAATAAAAAATAAACATTGTATTAAAAACGCTTTAAACAGCAATTTATTCGAGACTGTAGTGTATCTAAAAAATAAATTATTTCTATTTTTTTTTCTCTTATTTGTACCCGAATGCAAAAAAAATGCAAAAAAAAATTTAGGTCCAATCTGTTATAATTTAAATCACAGTATTATTTTCACAGTCATGGTTATATTATCAAATAACATATCATTCGGCCACTTCTTTAAGGAAGTTCCCGAGCAGGTAGGCAGGTACTGGGTTGGTACACTGACTGATGTCAGTATGTGTACGAGTTGGGCCGATCACGATTATAGGTGGATATCCTTGATGGAGTTGATATGGTGATGCGGTGTCGATGATGACCACACGATGACGCGACGATTTCAGTCTAAAAAACTGCAAGAAAAACGAGTCTGAAACCGCAATGTATGTTTATGTTAAGGGGTATATTGATGAATGAATTCTTAAATTCTTTAATTTTTTAATTTATTAAGTTAATATTTTCAAATATTTTACATTTATAGAATACTAGCTGATTTCAGGGATGCGTTGCAATGCAACTTAAATATTTTTTTTCTCCCTTCATGTCATTTCCCATTCGACCCTTTACTTCCCCTCCCGCGTCTCCTTCCCTTTCACCTACTCCGCCTCCCCCTTCCCTTGTCCCCACCCACGATTCCCCCCCTTCATTAAATTCCCTCCGCCTCTCCCAGATTCCCCTCCCCCTACCGCCCTTTTCGTAGCCCTTCGTTCGCCCTTTAATATAGAAACCCACTATAAAAATAGTAAGTGGGGAAGGGAAGGAGACGAGGGAGAGGAAGGTGGGGAAGTACCTGGCTATTCAGATCTAATCACTAAACACGGCTAAAGCCATTTTAAGCAACGTTTAAATTCTGAATGGTGGTCTTACACCAGGGCGATACTAAGAGTATATTTTACTCTCATCATATGATCTAAGATGGTCATGTAGTCCACATTTAAAAGATAACATTCTTGGCATTTTTTTTTAACTGATGCTAAAAAATTTTCACACTTGCAGTAATGTGGGTTCCAAATAGTGCTTCCATATTCATGTTTACTTCTAATTAAGACATTGTAAAGGGTTAGAATTGTGTAAAGGGTTCAAAAATTCACAATCAATACACATCATGTTAACAGTTAGTTAAAAGTCAGAATGCAACAGTCCACAGTCAGTTCACGGTCAGTCAAAAGTCAGTTCACATTCAGTGCGATCAGTTACAGTTGGTTCACAAAAGTTATTATCGAAGGAAGAAGCACAATGATATGACTTTTTATTTTATTTTAATGACAACTTTTACTCCATTTCACTTCTATTACCTACACTGTATATATTTTTCTTTTTAATGTTTTTTAATTCTTAAATCGTAATAAAGCACTTGATCATCATTCTCCCCAGCTTATCATTTGTTAACCCGTAAGATTACAGTGTGGTCCATCGCAGAAAAATGTCTGATGATCTTGGCCCCAGACGAGGTCAGCCGCATCAGTTCACCGTCAGCTCGGTCAGTCCACCGTCAGTCCGGTAAGTTCGGCAAGTTCAAAATCAGTCAGTCCACAGTCAATTCATATAGTTCTCAATCACTTTGGCGGTCACTGTCAGGCTGCAGTCAGTCTAGAAAGTCCATAAAAAGCCCACAGTCACCTCATAATCAATTAGCTTAAAGTCATTTCGTCCACCGTTAGTTAGTTCGTTAGTCAGTCCGGTACGTTCAAAATCAGTCACTCCACAGTCAATTCACGTAGTTCACAGTCTACAATTACACACCATTAAATACAGATACATACAATTAGAAAAACAGAAACATCACAAATAAAATACAAAATTTTATACAAGCTTACTCAAGTAACACATATTACAATGAGAGGCAAGAGACATAAGAATCACGAGAGGCATGCATAGAAAGACAATTGACACAATATAATTAGTTTAACATATTTTTTAATAGCGCCAGAACGTTTTTTTCTTAATCCGTACAAATTATCGACGAAAATAATATCTACTTCGGCAGACTCTATCTTGTTATATAGTAGACACATCTGAGTCAGAGGGCTAAAGTAGGCATTATTATTTTTAAATGTATTCAGGTGAAAAATGTTGGCGTTTTAAACAATGGGAATTGGGGACATTTATTTAAATATTGCTAAGACATAGTGTAGTATCAAGAAGACCGTGAATGATTTTATGTAAACATATTAGATCAGTCAATTCTTCTCGTTTTAAGTGTATCAATCTTGAAGTAATCACGACGTACGTCATATGATCTAAGATGGTCATGTAGTCCACATTTGAAGGATAACATTCTTAGCAATTTTTTTTAAACTGATTCTACAATGTTTTCATACTTGTAGAGTGGGTTCCAAATAGTGCTTCCATATTCAAGTTTACTTCTAATTATGGCATTGTGTGGGTTAGAATTGTGTAAAGGGTTCAAAAATTCACAATCAATACACATTATGTTAACAGTTAGTCGCTGATAGTTAGAAGTCAGAATGCAACAGTCTACAGTCAGTTCACGGTCAGTTCACGGTCAATCCTAAGTCAGCCATTATTTTTTGGATTATAATGCCGTATTGCGCTTCCTCCTTCTTTAGCCAACCCTGACCTAAACGTTGGCTAAAGAAGGAAGAAGCACAGCACGGCAATACAACTCAAAAATTAATCAAGATACCTAATATTTTTGCCTGTGAAAATTACAAACGATAAAAAGTGTTTTTGGTCAGTCCACAGTCACTCCAGTAAGTACCTACAGTTCACAGTCAATTCCCAGCCGGTTCACGGTGAGCGAGTGAGTCTACGTCTACAGTGAGTTCATAGCACAAGACTTCGTGTACACAAGACACGCCACGTAACAGACATTACTTGAATAATAAATAATAACATAACGCACTAAACGTAACACATACCCAGCAATTGGCACGCATTAATGGAACTGCAACGTTTAAATTATACACGTTATATTATGCTGCAGGCATTATTCTCTGTTCGCGGGAAGAACTCATCTATTAAATTTAAAAACTATTTTACAAATATAAATACAAAAAAAAAATGATTTGGATAAATTGAATGGAGGTTTTCCAACTGTTAATATATAAACATTTATTTTTTATTTTTTATAGACAATACCTCACAAGAGTCTCAACTGCTCCCGTCTGGAGCCAGTGAGACTATGGCATCCAATGTTGGGGTATGTTGTGAGGCTTAAGGTAAGTGGGGAAGGGAAGGATATGGGGAAGAGGAAGGTGGGGAAGTACCTGGCTAATCAGATCTAGCCACTAAACACAGTTAAAGCCATTTCAAGCAACGTTTCAATTCTGAATGGTGGTCTTACACCAGGACGATACTGAGAGTATCTTCCACTCTGGAATGTGCCGCAAATACAGTATATATTTTTTGTAAATGAATTAATTGTGAAATAACACTAATTAATCAAATAAAATTTATTTGCCCACGCCAGGTTCGAACCCGCGACCTTCGGGATGGGAGTCCAAAGCCTTGCCACTGGACTACGCAAGCCGACCTACTCATATGTCTTACTCCCCTTACCGGTAAATATGGAATATTTCTTATTTAAATAGGTTAGATTAAACTTCATTATTACAAAAAGTGAGTAATTATGTCGGGGGAAACAAAAAATATGCATTTTGTGTTTTTGTTTTCTTAAGTTTATTTCACTTATGTGAAGTGTTCGACGCCATGTTTGGCCGAATGAAGCGGCCTTTTACACTTCATTTCAACAATTACTACAAGAAACAACTATTTACGGGCCCAAAATAGGTCATTAGGTCCTTAGTTTGGGTAAACTAAGGAATGAAGATTGAAACAAAATTTCGCAAAAGTCAAATCCACACAAAAGAAAGCGCAGTACTTACTACAACTTTACCATTATGTTTCGGAATCAAACAGTGTAATATTTTTATATGATAATATTATCAATGAATATATATATTCACTATAATATAATATATATATATATATATTATACCGTTTAAGTTTTTTTGACTTAAAACGTAATTACACTGGTTTACAAAATTACTGTTTTTATAAAACTTTACATAATATTATCGGTAAGGTACCTATAAGAATATAAGATTATAGGCACAAAAAATGTACATGATCAGAATACAGTCTAGAATAATAAAGAATAATAAAGAGTATTAAAGATATGTATGAGACGATGTATGAATGTGAATGAAGCAAGAAGTGTTTGGCAAGACAGATTTGTGGAATTATGATTTTACATGAGTTACTAAATTATCACTCAGAAACTTATATATTATTAGATTAATATTAATCTATTTTTGGCGGGTGATTGGCCCTCTGGTTGGCCGTATGATCACCAATGATCCCGGTTTTTGGAAGCCTTTTTGTTATTTATGTATAAAAAAATTGTATTAAGAACAAGGTCAGAATCGCTTGGGCCATTCTCGTTCTCGACGTAACAAATACTGCAAAGCGTCTAGCCTCTCGGAATAATCTCGCAAGAAAGATAGCCGACAAAATGGCCGCCGCGTCAAAATATCGTTGGAGTTGGTTTAGAGAAACTCTATATTATTTCATTGTGGAAATAATAGATTTCAGGTATTATCAGAAAGATCGTTTTATCTACATTATTTTCTTTTCATTTTTTGTAATATATCACAAAAGAAATGTTATAATTATTGGATTCGTATGAAATGTCCAATTTCTTACATCGTAATGAAAAAATATATTTTCCTACGATGGCCTTCAAAAGGTTAAAATAAATAAAAATAGCGATGACAACATCTAGATCGAAGTGCGTTATTTACGAGGTGAAACCACCTGGTAGAAAAAAAAGATTTATTTCGGTTCAGACAGGAATTGAACCAGTTTTACGTCAAGCTAATAAAGACTACCTATATTAGTGATGTCGTAAATTATAACATCTGTGATAATAAGATCACTAAGTCCAATGAGGTAAAGAGGAAACCGAGCTGCGTTTTGACCATATAAACTTTTTCCTCAATTTTCTCACTGAATTTTGATACCAGTGCAAATATATTTAAAAGTAATACAGATATCAAACAAAAATAATTTACAAATCACAAAAATTAATAATAAAAACCATTTTAAAAAACCCCTATACATATTCGTCAAAACTCTTATTTAAACAATTTAAGGTCAGAAAATTAAGCGCATTTATACTTCTACTATGCAACATTACAAATTTATAAAGATAATATTCAAAATAAAGCTGCACCATTTAAAAATAACAGAAATCTTAGACAAACTTCAATACTTCCTACTCCAAAATGTGAAAAAACAATTGGACAGTGTAGCACACCGTTTTTACGCTTGCCACTACACCACCTCTTTCCCCCGTACAGCGCCATCCTGCTCACCCAAACCTAGGCTAACCAGGCTGCGCAAACACCTTCTGCGCATTTCCTACCCTCGAGTCGCCCCATAAACCATGCCCCGCCACAAGGAATGGCCTATATAAAGAGCTGCGTGCCCTAATTCAGCCAGTTCGTCTGCAGCTCGCCCTTGGCTAGTACACTCTCTCAGTTGCGCCTCGTCCTTTGGCACGACCCTCTAAGGAGTATTCTTCTTCCATAAGCAAAGCACCAACCAGACCCCAACTGCTGCCTTAGTTGCGCTTCGTCCTATGGTACGACCATCTAAGCAGAACACAGTCGCCGCCGCCCGTTACCATAATGGCACGAGTCAGTTTTGTTGTTCCCAAAGACTAATCAGCAAGGTTCCCTCCGATCCCTTGCTTAGTAAATTATTATTGTGATTTGATACATTTTTACTATATGTGATCTGTGAACTTACCTTCAATAAATAACATTTTACCAACAAATGTGTTACAACAGTTAAATCATAAATATCTCAGAGTAATTTTTTTTAATTCATTACCAGAAAAAATTAGAAAGATGAATACTAACATAAAAGAATTTTAAACTCACCTTAAAAATTATACTGAAAACTTGAACTGAATCATGTCAAATAAAACCAATGTAATAACACCCCCCATACAAACAAGCCCTGCTTATTTATGGAAGTTCATCAAATACATATATTATTTATTTATTTATTTATATATAATTAATGTAATTAATTATATGTAATTAATCACTGTAAAAAATATATATTTTTGATTTGTGTATCCTTTTGTATCCAATAAAAAAATAAAAAAAAATAAAAAATAAAATAAAAAATAAATTGACTACTTACATTTTAATGCATTTTGGTTACTTCTTATAGGAGTTAGAACACTCCGAAAATAGTTAAATTGCCTGTTTTGAACGCCACCATCAGTTCAGTATACAAACTAGACAATGTATTAAAAAAGAAAAACCTGCAGACATTAAATATTTTCTTTTAATACAGTTGGTAATAAAAAATCTTAGAAATCGGTCCGGTCTTGGAAAATAAAAATGGGATATACAAAACTTCGATTTTGACGATTTTATTTAGGTATTATCAGTCTGAGGTGCAGCTATCTCTTATTTAAACAATTTAAGGTCAGAAAATTAAGCGCATTTATACTTCTACTATGCAACATTACAAATTTATAAAGATAATATTCAAAATAAAGCTGCACCATTTAAAAATAACAGAAATCTTAGACAAACTTCAATACTTCCTACTCCAAAATGTGAAAAAACAATTGGACAGTGTAGCACACCGTTTTTACGCTTGCCACTACACCACCTCTTTCCCCCGTACAGCGCCATCCTGCTCACCCAAACCTAGGCTAACCAGGCTGCGCAAACACCTTCTGCGCATTTCCTACCCTCGAGTCGCCCCATAAACCATGCCCCGCCACAAGGAATGGCCTATATAAAGAGCTGCGTGCCCTAATTCAGCCAGTTCGTCTGCAGCTCGCCCTTGGCTAGTACACTCTCTCAGTTGCACCTCGTCCTTTGGCACGACCCTCTAAGGAGTATTCTACTTCCATAAGCAAAGCACCAACCAGACCCCAACTGCTGCCTTATTTGCGCTTCGTCCTATGGTACGACCCTCTAAGCAGAACACAGTTGCCGCCGCCCGGTACCATAACGGTTCGAGTCAGTTTTGTTGTTCCCAAAGACTAATCACTAATCAGCAAGGTTCCCTCCTTGTGACTATTTTTACTATATGTGATCTGTGAACTTACCTTCAATAAATAACATTTTACCAACAAATGTGTTACAACAGTTAAATCATAAATATCTCGGAGTAAAATTTTTTAATTCATTACCAGAAAAAATTAGAAAGATGAATACTAACATAAAAGAATTTAAAACTCACCTTAAAAATTATACTGAAAACTTGAACTGAATCATGTCAAATTAAACCAATGTAATAACACCGCATTTATGGAGGTATATTAAATACATATATTATGTAATTAATCACTGTAAAAAATATATATTTGTAATTTATGTATCCTTTTGTACCCAATAAAAATTAAAAAAAAAAAAAAAATTGACTACTTGCATTTTAATGCATTTTGGTTACTTCTTATAGGAGTTAGAACACTCCAAAAATAGTTAAATTGCCTGTTTTGAACGCCGCCATCAGTTTAGTATACAAACTAGACAATGTAATAAAAAACAAAACCTGCAGACATTAAATATTTTCTTTTAATACAGTTGGTAATAAAAAAATCTTAGAAATCGGTCCGGTTTTGGAAAAGAAAAATGGGATATACAAAACTTCGATTTTGACGATTTTATTTAGGTATTATTAGTCTGAGGTGCAGCTATCTCTTTCGCTCAGTATTCGGGAGGGTAACAGCGACAGTGACAGCAACAGACAGGCGACCGTGTTTCCTCTGAAATACAAAAATGAAATAAATAATAGGGCGACATTCATGGGCGAGATGTTAATGGTAGATTCAGACTGGGTCGACGTACGTGCCCATTGCTACGCCTAACAATATCTGGACTGCTTAGCAACCATAGATTTTCAATGAAAATTTATGTTTTAGAATCACATTGGCCACACGCATCGCGACGTGCGATGTCTGTGGCCATTTTCATAGAAAATGTATGGGTTGCTAAACATTGTTTGTGTAGCGATGCGTACGTACGTCGTCCAGTCTGAATCTACCTTAAGTTTTTTATTTATTTTACTTTAGTGTGAATATCACCACACAAGAGTCCCAACTGCTCCCGTCTGGAGGTCTGGAGACAGTGCGTCCGAACAGATTAATTATTCATCACATAAATTACAATCTTTTCATTCCAACACTATTACGAAAAAAATTATAAGGCTGTATAAAAAGTATTACAACATTTGGTCAAAGAAATTTCAAATACATTGCGTCTAAAATATACAATAACCTACCTGACAAAACAAGACAATCGAATAATATTAAAAAATACAAAATCCTGATCAAACAATGGATCATCGAAAAAGGTCGTGCAATAATTAGTCACCTCACCCAAATATAATCGTATATCTCATTATTGTTACCACTACCTACCAACCTGAAAATTTTGTCAAATATTTTTGCTTTATTGAAAAATGTACTTCATATTATAATTAGAAAATATTTGTAAACTAGTCTGTCTCGACACAGGAGTTCCTAGTGAGACAGGCAAGGCCCAAAAAAAAATGTAAACCTTATGATATAGATTCAATAAATAAATAAATAAATAAAATAAATTTAAATACACCAACTGTTTACTGTTTAATATCTTTCACCCAACACACCCACCATCATCTCCTCATCTTTCACTCTCAATCTACATCTTTCGCTCACAACGTGCCCCAACTGTTGCCATAATAACATTCCTCAAGCACACAAATCATTGTTAGGCATGATATTATCATTCTTCTTAATGGCTTCTAATTAAAATTTTACTATAGAATCTAAAGTACTTTCCTCAGATATAATAAATACCAGACAGAAGAATGTTGGCAAATATGTATAATTTTTATTAAAATGTATTATTTTTAATCCAAAATTTTATATTAAATCTCTAATTGACAGCCCTGATAACAAAGTTAATTCCCAATAGCTACATACCCAGCCATTTTAAACTTGAATGACAAACAAATTTGAAGGTAACAATAATCCCAATACAAAATTACTGTTAACAATTCAACTCCTAGAATCTAACGAATGCACATAAAACTATGTATGTATGAATAGATATGCTTGATGTTATTTTTTGAGATATATTTCGATATTATTTAAGAGTACGTATTTTGTTCATAATATGCTTCTCTCCTGTATATCACTGTAAACTTATGTATCACGTAAATGTAAAAGCCTTTTATGGCGTTTAAAAAAAAAAAAAATTTTACTGGCTCTAAACCGTTGCCGTTGTGAGCAGTTTGGACGCGTTTGCGGTATTCAAATAGTTAAATAAGATATACCGACAATGTTTAACTTAGGATGGTCTAGGTCTAGAAGACATTAAAACTTTATTGCAAATAAAACAGCTATCAAAAGGCTCTGAATATAAAACTATCCACCGTCTATTACGTTGTTGTCCGAAGGCAAAAACATTAACAAAAAATCTTTACGACGAACTGTAAATTTTAATGTCTCAAATACACTAATTGACATTTTTGCCTAAGCTTTTAGATGATGTAATAAATAAAGGATTGTATATGAGAAGCAACTTTGTATTTTTAAAGATACAACATCTTCATTCCAAGCTATTAAATGCATCATCGAACTAGACCGTTAAAGTCCAACATTATCTTTTTTATGGATATCACCAAAAGATAGCTCAGATCTTGAGCTGCTTATATGAAGCAAATTATTTATTTATTTATTTTCTCATGTTCTCCGTAAAACGCTTATACACCAATACATCATGGAGAAGATTATAAATTACAAAGTACACAAGGGCAGTTTTACTATTTTGTAACATGTGTTAAAAGATAGTTGCTGAACTGTCTGTAAGTGACATTGAAAATGTCGATGGTCAATGCAGAATCGTTAAGCAGTTAAGTCGCTCTCTTTATTGGCGCGTTCGTGTGCTAGCACGGTCGCTCGATATGAAGTTACCGACAACTGCAGATCTCAAACGTACAAACGACAGTTGATTTCGAATATATTGGAAGTTAATGATGTTGTGACTTTTATCAAACAGCTAGATATCAGGTCTAATTCGGGGCCAGATATGATTCCTTCAATATTACTTAAAAACTGTATTCATGTTCTAGCTCTTCCTATTACTATAATTTTCAATTTATCTTTATCTACAGGTTGTTTTCCTGAAATTTGGAAAAGTAGCTTTATAACACCCATTTTTAAAAAAGGAGATAAATGTCAAATTGAAAATTATAGACCCATATGTATTATGTCTTCACTGCCTAAACTTTTTGAAAAGGTTATATTAAGTAAAATCATGCATCAAATTAAACCAATTATAACAACATTTCAACATGGTTTTATGGCAGACAGATCTACGTCAACTAACTTATTGCTCTACGAACATTTTATTTCAAATGCACTATCCAAGGGTCTGCAAGTTGATACAATTTATACTGACTTTAGCAAAGCCTTTGATACTGTTTCTCATCGCATTTTAATGGATAAATTAGAACACTTGGGTATAAGCGGCAACTTTCTCGAATGGCTTAGAAGTTACTTGTCATATAGAAAACTATCTGTAAAAATTACCTCCACAACTTCTTACACTTTTTTTGCCTTAAGTGGGGTCCCCCAAGGTTCCCACCTAGGACCAATTCTTTTCCTATTATTTATTAATGATATTTCTCAAATTTTCGATAATATTCACTTTCTTCTATTCGCCGACGATCTAAAGATGTTTAAATTGATCGAAAATTCTTCTGATTGTTTAACTCTACAAAGGAACTTAAATAAACTTTGTGAATGGTGCATTGTAAACAAATTACATCTTAATATTAACAAATGCCAAACAATCAGTTTCCATAGATCTAAAACCCCTTTATTATTCGACTACTCAATTAATAATGCCACTTTAAAAAGAGTCTTTGAATTTAATGACCTTGGAGTTATCTTTGACTCCAAATTACGCTTCTTGAATCACATTGTTAGCATCACCAGTAAGGGATTACAAATGCTTGGATTTATTCTCAGAATTGCCAAAGACTTTAATAACATTAAAACCATAAAATTACTTTACACGTCTCTGGTTAGAAGTCAGGTTGAATACAATTCAAGCATTTGGTGTCCTCATTTCAACTCTCATTGTTTACAGATTGAAAAAATTCAAAATAAATTTTTACGTTTTATAAATTTCAAAATTGGTAATCCTATTATTGAAATCAATTATGTCAATTTACGCAATAAACTTAACTTATCGAAATTATCTGAAAGGCGAAAAATATCTGATCTCCTTTTATTATATAAAATTGTTCATTCAAGGTTGGACTGCCCTGTCGCTATAAATTTGCTATCTATACATATGCCTCCAAAATATACCAGACGGAATATTTTATTCTACAACAATAACTTCGCTATAAATTCTGTGATGGAAAGAATACAAAGGTTGGGCAATGAACTAATAGATGTCGCTGACATATTTAATTTAAACTTCGACACATTTAAAGCAAAATTAGTTCACCACTTTTTAAATGTTGATAATGAATGAGAAATCATTTTATTTTATTTCGATTTTCTTTTGTTATTTTTAATTGTTCATATTCTAGATGCAAACAACGAGTAATTAAGTATAAATTAATGTGTTTAGACTGTTTTTTCTTCTTTTTTTTGTTGCTCGTAGGTATATGAATTGTACCTACGAGTTCTCTAAAGTTATGCATGTGGATTTAGCATTAGATATATTCTTATTTATTATATTGTGTTTATGCTTTATTTATATATTTTGTATTCTTTTTTTTTTAGGTTATATTGTTGTTATAAAATAAATTTGTATTCTATGTGTAAAAGCCCAATAGGGCGTCAATAAATAAATAAATAAATAAATAAATAAATAAATAAATAAATAAATAAATAAATAAATAAATAAATAAATAAATAAATAAATATTAAGGACACTTAGTCATTGTGAACTGTCACCTATTTGTTTGAGATCTGCAGTTGTCGTAGGGAACGATGAGAAGTTACCGATAGTTATCCTATCGATCGTTATAGAGCAAGCGTGCTAGGGCCTCTGATGAGCAGAAGTGTCCCGATGTAGATTTGTGGGTTTGTTTCTTAGAATTGAAATAAGCCGTAGACGCGATCCAAAGACTTAAATAATTCTTCTAATCCGCGATTAATTTATTCCGTTCGATCTTTGAGTAACAAAAGTGCTCAAAATATGACTAAAGACTTCGTTAACTAATTATTTCACGATTATGGTGAAATAGTAAATGCGGACTGCAAATGCATATTTAGGTTAGTATTTAAATTCAACATGCCAATTATTAATATTTTATGTAATTGTTTGGCGTGTGACGTATCGGGATGTCATAGAAATGTCATAGAATTCATAGAAAGTAACCTTATGTTGTCAGTGTACATCGATTTCTTATTTATTCCCTGTCAATAGTTCTACTAACGTAGTTCTCCTTGACTCAATCTACGAATTGTACTTAACCCATTCTGTTGTTTCTCTACCTTGCATGGTAGGATATCTTGCTTTTATCTAACTCGTATTTGATTTTGTTTTTGATTTTGACATTGATTTTGTTTATGATTTTGTTTTGGATTTTGTTTTAGATTCAGTGTTATAATTTTATTTTTTGCTTTTGTTTGAATTATTTCTAATGCTTATTTAGATGTACTTTGCTTTTTAATTATATTTTTTGCTTTTGTGTGAAAAAGAGCCAATTAATTTGTGTGAATTGAATGTAATGTTGATTTAGATGTACTTTGATAACAAAAAAAAAACATGTAAAAGCCCAGCAGGGCGTGAAATACAAATAAATAAATAAAATAAATAAATATTGGTTCCGCTGTCAATGGTAATTTCAGGTAAAATAGTATTTTATAAGCAAGTAAGTTAGTGAAACCGTGCTCGGTACATCGGTATAAAATCGTAAAGCCTATCGATCCAATATTGTAAAGTTATCGATTTTAGTGTGCTAGAGCCTCTGTTACTAATTTAGAAAAACCTTAATATTTTAAGGCGATTTCAATTGGGAGGCGGGATCGGTATGTTTGGTGACTCAGCAGGGGTGCCCGGGTTCATGGAGTGAGGTTTGTCTAGGTATTGGCAACGGATGCTCTGGCCAGATTCCTACCCAACGCGCATACCTTTTTCCTTCGCAGAACTTCCTCTCCTTCCTTCCCTTTAAAATACCCTCCACACAGTATTCCTAAAGATGACATAGGCCCTCCGGCTTTTTTTCCCTGCGGCTTAACTGCATAAAATACACTCATTTTTCAAACAACTCGCGTATGCCCTATTTCAATTTTTTTTTGCAAATTAAAAACTCCAGAACTCACGGGCATGTCCAATAGCGAGTGTCGCTATCCATAGAGAGAAAAAAAAGCCTTATTTTTAAACGCCCGGGGTCTCAAAAGTTGCGTATAATCTGTAACTATTCGAAAACATAAAAAAAAAAATTAAATTGGTGTTCACTATTAGCTCGCTTAAAAGAGCCGGAAGTTTTGAAAAAAAATAGATTAGGAAAAAAATAAAACGAAGGGTCCATTTTTTATATTTTGTAGCTAACTTAATTTTTATTCCATAACTGTAGTCCAAAGAAAGTGTTAAATGTTAAATGTTAAGTGTTTAGATGTGTTAAAAATATAAAAAGGGAAAATAACACTTTTTCTGGATAAAATAAAGATACTAAACAATAACAATTTTTTAAAAACAAAATACAACGAATAAAAAATAATGGATGCTCAAAATTTAATGATAACCTGTTATGATAACAGTAATTATTGTGAAAAAAAATTAATTCTTACCGTAATTTAAAAATATATGCTTTAGGCGGTTTTTCTGATTTTCAATGCATTTTAGCGAGCTAATTGCCATTTAAAAAAATATATATATCCAGATTTCATTTTCTTTGTGAGACGGAACTTTTGAGACCGTAGGCGTTTCTGATTTCAAAAGTTGAAATAATTGACACATTGACACACACCAATGTCAAACTGACAAACGTACGAAGTTAAAATAGTTGTTAAATTTTCTGAAATTATCCAATTTTCTGCGCAATTTTCTTATTTTTTCTTTCCGTAAGAACCTTCTACAAAGTATTAGAAGACTTTTTAAAAAAAGATGAATGAAATAGGTAAAGTCGTTCTGAAGTTATGGCGTGACCAAGGGAAACAGGGATTAATTTTTATATATATATATAACTCCAGGGGCCGTCTGTTTTAACGCTAGCTACATTAAAAGTTAAACTGGCTAGCTTTAGCGCCTCCGCCATATGAGGCAACTGAAAACTCTCAACTGCCAACTGTATTTGTATGACAATGTGATGGCTCGCACACTACACAATCACTCAAAAACCTGTTGTCAATGGTAACGCAAGCGGTGACTCGCGACTGTCATTGCTGATTGCCCTGGCCGGCCGTTGCTAGTTGCCAGCTGTCAGCTGATTGTTCTTCGTAAATGGTTAAACAAGCTTTTTGACCAATCAAGACATAGAAATCAGCTGGTTTTAGTTTGTTTTCAGTTACCTCGTCAGCGGAGCGCCTTACACTTGTAAGTTTTTCACTTATAAGAAGTCGTAAACTTTCGAAAAAACTTATAAATGTATGTTATTCCAAGTACTTTAAGGCGGATTGTTAGCGCAATATCCGTCAAATGGCCTGAAGCAATGGGTGGTTAATTAGAAATTTAATAAGCTAGATTTACATTTCAAGTCAGTAGGCATTTATGTTCGCAAATTAAGGATTAATCCCTTTGCAATGGTGTCGTTAAAGTTTAACGAGAGTAATAAAAAATCAATCTGCAAAAATTTATGATAATTTTTCGGACTTTGTCTTACAAATTATCAATAATATAAGGTACTAAAAATTTGTTGTACCTCATACCCTCTATCTATCTTGTGTACACGTGCAATGAAAGACATGTTTAATTTGTAAATTTTTAATAATCTCATTTCATGTTCTCCATACACAACTCCAAACTCAAACTCCAAAGTGTATTGAGAAGATAGATTTGTTAAACAAAAAAATTTGTATAAAAAAAGTTTATCATGTAAGCCCGATTTCCTGTTACATCCTGAATAACCAAGCATGCAATGTTAACATTCTGTCAATGTGACCTTTGAGCTTGCTTTACAAAGCAAAATTTTACAAAGTTTGTCTCAATTTTACACAAATAGAGCCATTTAGAGCCTTCAGCATTCAAGCGATTGCGATATTTAATTTTAATTAACGCATAGGAAGAAAATGTATTTTCTCGCAAATATGTGCTTGTAAACGCTTTTAATATTATTAGAGTTACGGCTGCTATTGTGGGATATTCCTTCAAAACTTCAAGCCAGAAACCTATCAGAGACATTTTTTTCAAAGTATGTTTTGAAATGATTCTTCTTTTATCAAATACTTTTATTTTCAATTTTCTTTCACGTACACGTTGATTTCAGGCTTTCCACCCTCTCTTAGAACCTTAGAGTTTACCTCTATAAAGTCGAACATGCGTGAATTTTCCCTCCCCGTGATCCAAGATGTTACTCATGTTCACGCGAACTAATTGGAAAATGTTATATCTTTGACCCCTAAAGCTTCCTTCCACCTTTAGTCGTGATTTACATCCCATTTCCTTCAAGGCTTTGTTCTATGTATCTAAGAGATGAAGAAAATTCTCCCACTCAAATCACAGAACTCTCTGAAAACCCTTTCTTTCCCCAATTTAAATACTCATTAGAGTATTTTGATGCATTATTTTTATCAAATATATATGCATCTAATTTGTCTACGTTATTTACGACTTTGAACGCAAATCTACGTGACTATTTATTACGTAAAGAGACTTCGGATCAACCGTTGTGTATATTTTTTTTAATGATATTAAAGTCTAATTACATTTTGTTTGTGGTATCCCTGATTCTTTTGAATGGCGTTGCCGCTGATAATTGAATCTCAAACAGAATGTGTAGTTACTTTTAGTTATATAAATTTATTTAATGTGCTTTTAAATTCCCTCCTATACTGTGATTCAACCTCATCCTAATCTGTTTTTATTTTTAATTTAAACATGTTGGTTGCTATCTTTTTGTTAGTTAGTTAGTGAACAAAATGAGCAATAATGAAGTCATTTGATCTGCTCTCGTTCGCCTGTCCTAGGTTGTGGGATTACATACATATATAATTTTGTTTTATTTGGTTAGTACATTTTATAGATCGAATAGAAAACGAAGGCGGATATACTTGTTTGCAATGGCTTGGCACCTGCCTCCTGCGTAACATTCGACTGATCGAATTCGAACTAAACCTTTCCGATATCACTGAGCGCGCATTGCTTGGCTGGTGCTAAATCTCTTCAATGATTTTTCCGAGTTCCAAATCAACCCTTCCATGCTCTCCAACGAATTAGAAAAGCCCTCCTCCGAGTCCGAACGTACCCAAGCCCCTACTCCTCCAAAAATTACGACTACTTAAAGCGAACCGGTTTCGTTTTCCAAACAATCATATACTCACGGGGTTTGTGACAGCCGGGTTTCCTACAGCCACATCCAAGAGAAAATGTAAAAGCGTCTAGTGGCGACGGGATTACATTCTCCAATGAATAGTACATTTAAAGATATATATTTACACATAATTTTTTATAACCTGCAATGTCCATCTTTTCAAATGGTATTACGAAGCCGAGAATTCTCAGTATCAGAGGCTATCACCACTCGGATCCAAGTATCGCGATATATAAATAATAATATAAAAATAAATAACACTTTACACATAAAACATATACTCCGCTCGTCTGTTTGGTTTTGGTTGATAATTTTTTTTGATAGAGTTTATCAACTCTATATTTTGCAATTACTCATAATTGCACACACCCTCTTCTCTCTCTAATATTTGTATAGAACATATTTGTGACATTCTATAACATGGTCCTCAAACCATTTTAAACTCAGTGTAGTCATAACACTTTATTTTGTTGTTTTACTCTATTCCCTTGGATTTGTCTATTTACTAACATAGTAAATATTTAATTTCCCACTTTAATTTCTTTTGTAAATTTTGTAACCCCAATTTTCTTTGAATCTGTTAATTCAGTTATTTGATAATTCAAATACCCAATTTAATTTCTTTTGTTTATTTTTATTTAAGTGAATTTTCCTTTCGTATCCATGGCTAACCATCCCCATTATTTGAAATAATTTTGGCTCCGATTGCTTGTTTGATATAAAACTTCCCTCCTCCGAGTGCAACCTCAGTAGTATTTTTCTACTATCCCGTGATTTTCCCAATGTTAAATGTAGATGTTGCTTGTAAAATAATTTTTCCTTTTTCATCTCCACTGTTTGAAATAATTTTGTCTCCGATTGCTTGTTTGATATAAAACTTCCCTCCTCCGAGTGCAACCTCAGTAGTATTTTCCTACTATCCCGTGATTTTCCCAATGTTAAATGTAGATGTTGCTTGTAAAATAATTTTCCCTTTTTCATCTTCATTATTTGAAATAACTATCGTTTCCGATTGCTTGCTTGATATTAATACCCTATGAAATGACATCCCCATCTAGATTGATAAGTACCTACCATAAATTTTAATGGTAACCTAGGTAATCTTTAAATACTTTATCCCACTGACCTACTCAACGTCAAATAATTTAAAGATGAGTCTATTACTGTACATTTGATTCATAATGTCCTCGGCCTTGTAGATCATGGTATATATAATCCACCAAAGAACAAAATTGTGAAATTAAAAACCCATTACTCTACTTGTGTGAAATTTAATAAACACTATAACTCTTATCTAATTGAATGATAATATTATAATAATATTTCATATTGTTTTTTTTTTTTTTTAATTTGTTAACGTTCCATAACCTTGGCTTTGAAGTTTAAATTAAATATCGTAGTCCATGAATGTCAATATTTATTTAAAGGAAGGTCGTTGTTACACGCCGAAGGTCGCTTGAATTGACCTAGGGTATGGTAATAATAACATAAACAAACTCAGAAATGTTTACGCATTCCGATATACCGACCTACTAACACATATTCCACAATGAATGGGTACTTTCCTCGGAATGCATTCAATGTCAAACGTGTAGTTTTGATCTACCTCAACCATCAGGATTAAATATCTAATATTTACTGTTTCTTTTTGTTTCTGAAAATGAACATATGATACATACAAATTTTTTTTTCAAATATAATAATTGAATTATAATAAATAATAAATATATATATTTCTATTCAAATATCATTTAACATACATACATACACATATAAAATAGCTTTCATTTTTAATGTTCTTTTCATTTAATTATAATAATAATAATAATCACATTAAAATTCAATTGGAATTCGAATCCAACTCAATCAATTTAGGGATGATTTGATTTAATTTTTTTTCTTTTGAATTGTTTATAATCATATACGTATATATTTATATATATATTTTCAATATATAATTCTTTTTTTTTTATACAAAACATAAAGTATATAAATATCATATAATTTTATTCGTCTTGAAATAAATATTACCCGAGTTTTTCTGCTCCCTCCCATCTCTAATCTGGAAATGATTAATTATGAAAATAATTGACTTACCGACTTGAGACTTTTCCGTCGGGTGTACACGACAATCTTAATTAATTTTTTCTCTACCTAAAATGTATACATATCAAATATATCAAATGAGACCCCTTTTTCTTATTTTAATTAAATTTTAAATTTGCAAAATATTTATTATTAACTCTCCAAAATTGATTTTAATTATTTAAACAAACACACAATTTTAATTTTAATTTATTTTAAAGATGATGATTATAACTATTATTTTTATTTTCTAAAACGTAATATAATTCCTACTAATTTTTATCTATTTTTATTTTGCAATGAAGATTTGCTAAGTGTTTTAAATAAATTATAACCGTTAAAGATTTTATCAGTTTTAATGAACACTTAATTTCGAATAAAGACGACAAATGATCACTTTAATTTAAAATTTTTATGGTTTTTTTTCTTTATTTAAACTTTATAATAACTTTTATTTGATTTATACACTTTGATATTAAATTTTATCACTATTTTTATTATTTGGTTTTAATCTCTTTTTATTTCCTTCGTTTAAATTTTCACTAAACTGGATATAACAATTTCTCACTATTATATAACTATTATTGATTTTATTTTATTTTGTAACGTGAAATACTCTAAGTCCATTTCTTTTTTAAATTAACACTTGGCACTTTGGACCTAAATTTTTCTAAGTCCTCGAATATCAGAATTATTTTTAAATTCCAAACACTTATATTACCAATTTAACGACGGCGTGACGTAAGGTAAATTATTGAGATCTCCCGACCGACAAACGACGACTGCCTGAATTTTCCTAAGTACCCGTATATATACCACACTGAGATCTAGAAGAGCCTAAACGAATTTTCTTTGATATAAAATAATGTACACTATCAACTCGTATATTCATATATTTTTTTTCCATTCTTGCATCCAAGATCTTAGTACATCCCATCATGGCTCGTGAAACTATGTGTCTCGCTCTCTCGTTCTATCAGTACCGAACCTACAATTCTCCATCAAATTGCCCAGATTCCTTTGTTCATCTGCACTTAGAAATTTATGTAAAATTACATAATTTTCTTGTTTTCTTTTTAATAATTCGAGATAGGTCCATACTTTGCTTAAACCATTTATGCCCCCAAAAACATCTACGCTTGTAAAACACGATTAATCTCATACCGAAATGTTTTCTATAAAATTTTCATGTTTATTACACATCGATTTTTCCGAATTTTAGTGCCATTTCTATGAATAATTCCATTTGAAACCGTATTCACTCTATTTACGTTGTAAATTTGAACTTATTTTATAATGTCGTAATTTTCTATGAAGTCCTGTCTCCAACCCATTGTTTTTATTTAAAATTTTCTCCTAATTTCACCAATTCAACCCTCGAATTCCTATCAAACCGAAGACCCTCCCCTCGTTTGATCAGTTTTCTCTCCTCCTTGCTCATGTAAAGCGATTAACTTTTTGTGTTGATGTTAATTTTTGTACGTACTCGGTGAGAACTCTGAACTAATCGTTTCCCCATTAAATTTAATATTTTTTGTATAATATAAACACTGCCATTTGAACCATGTAAATTTTACGACAATATTCCAGCTAAATTGGTCTGTTATAATGCTGAAGTCATGTAACGAATATTCTTTGAGATGAACAATACCCTCTTTGTATTTAATGTCAGCGGTCAATAACAATTCGCTATTCTACCCGTTATTCTGGACCATTTCACAGACTAAAATTACTGTTTTTTCGTGTTTCATTCCACGCTTTTTTTGACAGATATACATTTACTATGTAATTTTCAGTTCAACAATTTTCTTCCCAAACTCCCCCACTGATTTTTCTTTGATGTACGTCACTTTGTAATAATTTTCTGCTATTTGATGATATTTGTTAATCTTATGAACCTTTTTTGAAGTGCACGTAGTTAGATGAAAAGTCTACCCGTCTTCCCAAGCACTTTTGACTCCTTTTTAGGTAATTTTTTATAATAAAATGTGAAAATTTTCCTCCACCAAATCGTTGGTTCCTGATCGCTCAAATCTTTCGTGAGAAACAGACTATTAAGCAATCAATGACTCCCTCGGACACGTGTGCTTTTTCCAACCATAAATCAAACGTATAATTGATAGGCGTAAAGTTCAAATCCTTTGTCTGACTTCCAACACACCCACATCAACATTTTCATTGGCTTATCTGAATTTTTATCGCTTTATGACACAAAACAAGATCTGTCATTGGTAGACGTGTTGTCTCACTCTTATTCACGTTTTCCTTCTCTTTCTATCCGTAAAACAGTTTCCGCTCTAACCCGCAGCTTATTCAAGAGATGTCACCCTCGTGATGGTTTTCTCAACTAAGTGAAAATCTCCAAACTCATTTTTTTATTTATTGTCATATCAAATCATTAATTAATTTCTTTGTGGAAAAACCTATCTCATCACAGTTTTGAACTCAAAAGTAGATACCTTCGAACAGATTTTCCACTTCTTTTATTTCCAGGTTTGTTGACATTGTTACATCTTCTCTGAAAGGGTTTCGCACCTAGTGAATTTCTTTATTGATTTTTGGAAAATATTCCCTAAATATTTATAGATAGTAAACCGCAGAAATGAGGAATGGAACAATGAGGATCCAGCAGAAATCAAAATGATAATCACAGCAGCCAACAAAACATACTTCTCTTTGCTGCCAGTTTTTAAGTCACGTAGTGTCCACATGAAAACGAAGGTAACCATATATAAGACCATTGTCAGAACTGTATTGGCATATGGATGTGAGGCGCTGACATTGAGGGGAAAGATGGCTGAAATGCTGGATACTTTTGAAAGAAAAGTGTTAAGAAGAATATGTGAACTCGTGAAAGAAGGGAACAGTGGCGCATCTGGCACAACAAAGAGCATTTTGATATATATCAGGTCCCCATATGAGACTCCTCAGGTTGAGATGGGTTGGACATATACAGAGAATGCCGGACACACGCGTCCCAAAAAGAATTATTACTAGACAGCCAGGGGGACAGAGAAAAGTGGGAAGATCCAGACTGAAGTGGGAAGACGAAGTAAGAGGGGATGCATCACAGCTTCTCCGGGTAATAAACTGGAAGTCAGCCGCTGAGGACAGGAGGAGTTGGAGGCGAATGTTGCGGGAGGCCAAAGCTCGATATGGGCTGTAGCGCCATCGAAGAAGAAGAAGAAACCGCAGAAATTTGAAAACGTTGAGCTGAGTTTCAAAACCTATATTCGTGCCACGATATTGCGTACCCCCAATTTTTGCTTCGGTTGCTACCACAGGTTGAAAACTGCTGTTCCACATAATTAATTTAAAAAAAGGGAAATACGCATTAAAGACTATCAACCACTGTTGTGGAACTTCGACCGAACCTCACGGCTTATCAAAGCGGAAGAATTAGTGATAGTTATGCGTTGGGTTTGCAAGTAAAAACGATCGTGGGTTGCAGGGCGCCAATGTGCGCAGATGCGATGTGCAGTATTATGAGTGAATGGTGTTGGCGACACTTACACGCGGTAAGTAAGAGTTCACGCCCTATATTCCTTGTTTCAATTATATATTATTTCACCACGAAGGCCGTGCTTACTCGCTCAAAAAGAAGATGGAGGAGAGATACGACAATACAAATGTTGAAGGAAGCGCCCTAATATTAAAAAACGATAAAATTGAAGCGAAAATTGTGAAAATGTTGAATAAAACACGACTCGTTTAAAAAAGAGCAATAGTCTAGGAGTGGTTGTGTCAAGTAGCATTTAATGAAACGTTGTGAATATTTACATACACATAACTTGTAAAATAACAGAAATTGACGTGTAAATAATAATTTTCGGAGCGTTCTTTGCGACTTTCTATCGAGGGAATTTCAAATAATTACTTTTTCGGTGTGGGGAATGTATAGATACTATCTTAAACAATAAATAAACAATTAATATATAAACCAAGCGGAGATAAAACTTCAAGCCCTGCTCCCTCGAATGTGTCTATCCCCACCATCCTCGCAACAACCATCGCTTCTTCAGGGCGCCAAATTCAATAAGCAAGTTGCTCTGCCCCCCCCCCCCCCCCCTCCCCTCCCCCCCTCCCCCCCCCCCTCTGTATTTGAGACAGTGAAGGGAAACTCCATCTACAAATGGGATTTTCCGAACATCTTACAACGTTTTTTACGTCATGTATTCTCCCAACAATCACTCCTACGTCATTATTAAACCCATAACAACAAAAATTCCGATTACATTAACTGATTCACTTCTGCACTACATAACTTTACTCTCGATCTTTCCTCGATTTCATCAAACCACACTAAAATCCAAACAAACCTATCACGCAGTTCTATTTCCTAGTAAGTTAATGATATTTATATCACGTTATAACGAAGAATAAAATCATCACGGGTAAAATCATTGAATCACGGTCCTTTTAGGCGCCTATTCATGTATGCAAATTTCATTAGGAAATATTTGCCCGTACCTAGAAAGCGAGCAAGATCATTTCAAAAACCCATTACAAGAATGTGAATGTATGATCGTGGGCCATTTAAAGCAATAATTATTAATGTTATTCATGCTATAGAAGTAGTAGAACGGTTTTTATAATTGTATGGTATATTGTAGTCATATTATACATGTAAGTCGATGTCATGAAATAACACAGATTTCAACAAGATTTTTTTATTTAAAAAAAAAAATATTTAGTTAAAAAATCAATTGATGATAATTGACTGAGAATATAGAAGTCCTATTTAAAGTTGAGCCTTTGTCATTTATGTAAATTTGTTTATTAGGTTCCGGTACCGGTTTCAAGATGGTTTCCGTTGGTTCATGAAAAAATATTTTTTAAAACGTGAAATCGTCGTGTTTATTAATTAATTAAGGAAGGAAGAGCTCGCTAGAGGGCGGACGAGGTAGGGGGAAATCGGAAAATGTGGAAGGGGTATGCGTGAGGGGGTCGAAAGAAGGAGAAGGGATGGGAAAGGTGAAAGTGCAATACAGTTGGGAAGTAGACACGGAAGGGTAAGAGGAACGGGTACGAATGGGAAAGGACACGCAGGGGGAAACAGATGATTTATTTAAGTCACATTACAACGCATGTTGGGTTAGCTAGTTTTAAATAAATATAAATATATATATATATTTTTTTTACATTAGGTCCACACAGGAGGCCCTGAGGAAAATAATTTCCCTCAGGGCCTATGTCACCTTTGGGGATGCTGTGTGGAGGGTATTTTTAAGGAAAGGAAGAAGAGGAAGTTCTGGGAAGGAAAAGGGTATGAGGGTTGGGTAGGAATCTGGGGTTCAATGTGTCTAGATCATCCGCCGCCAAGACCTAGACAATGAACCCCATGAACCCGGGCACCCCTGCTAAGTCACCAAACGTAGCGAACCACTTGGGGTGACCTATGGCAGAGGTGTTGGTTATCCAATAAATGGTTCCCGGGGCGACGGTACCCATTCCCGCCTCCCAAATTGAAAAAAAATTTCTTCCTAAAAAAAAATTCATTGCAATGAAAGGAATTGCACCCACGACCATGTATTGGAATCCATCGCATGTGTTCAGTTAGCTACTGGATTACTAAAAATATTTTTTTAAATATATTTTTTTTACATTTTGAGGGAAAAAAACCCTTCGAGGCTTATGCCATCTTTGGAGATGCTGTGGATCTTTTTAGGAAAAGGGAGGAGAGGAAGTTCTGGGAAGGAAAAGGTATGAGCGGTGGATGGGAATCTGGGGGCAGTGTGTCTAGGAGTGATGGAAACATGAAGCCATCCCTCCAACTGCGTTGCAAGACTATGGGTCGAGAGAGTCCGGCTGGAGAGGTCATTAGCCTCCATCGATCAGTCTCTCCTGATCCGGCCCGCCAAGCAGCAGTTGGGCAAACTCAACCCGGACAAACCACACCCTATGTACCCGGGCACTCCTACCAAGTCACCAATCGAAGCGAACCACTTGGGGTGACTGGCAGATTGCTCGCAAATTGCTCTTACTACACCCATGATAAACGGATTTTTTTTACTTGTTCGATGAGAGCAATGAATTGTCGGCTGGCGTAGTCGAGGAGTAAGGCTCTCGACTCCCAATCCAAAGGTCGCGTTTATTCGCGCCAAATTTTATTTGATTAATTTGTGTTATTTCACAATAAATTTATTAAACACAATTAAAGTATGTTTCCGGCACGTTCCAGTATCGCCCTGGTGTAAGACTAATTATATTGTAAGACACTATTCAGAATTGAAACATTGCTCGAAATGGCTCTAGCCATGTTTGGTCACCAGATCTGAATAGTAAGGTACTCTCCCCAATAGCCAGGTACAATCCCCTCCCCACTACCTTCAGCCTCACAACATACACCAATTGGGAATGCCATAGTCTCACTGGCTCCAGACGGGAGCAGTTGGGACTCTTGTTGGGTTTTCATATTAAAAAAATGAACTCACGACTCTGGGTTGAAACCGGCTTACGAACTAACGCCTCAGAACAGGAAACCCTAGTGAGGAGGACTGTGAAAAAAGACAAAAAATGTATACTTATTTTATACTTTATACCTACATAATGTACAAACTTTGCTATTGAAACTAATACAAAAAAAGTGATTAAATGACTAGCTAACAATGATGCGTTTTCACTTCAAAAGTAGGAAGAGAGGATGGAACACAACAATATATCTCTGTCCTCGAAGAAATACACCAAAAATTTTTTTTTAGGTTTCGACTGGTCACATCATGTCTTCCTGGGGTGCTAGCATAGTACATCGATAAGGATCGGTAGGATAATTGTCGGTAACTTCTCATCGTTCCCTAGAACAACTGCAGATCGCAAACGAATAGGTGACAGTTCACAATGACTAAGTGTCCCTAATATATTCGATATCAACTGTTGTTTGTACGTTAGCGATCTGCAGTTGTCCTAGGGAACGATGAGAAGTTACCGACAATTATCCTACCGATCCTTATCAATGGACTATGCTAGCACCCCTGGTGTGCTAGCACGGTCGCTCGATATGAAGTTACCGACCGATTGTCGGTAACTTCTCATCGTTCCCTAGGACAACTGCAGATCTCAAACGTACAAACGACAGTTGATATCGAATATATTAAGGACACTTAGTCATTGTGAACTGTCACCTATTCGTTTGCGATCTGCAGTTGTCCTAGGGAACGATGAGAAGTTACCGACAATCGGTCGGTAACTTCATATCGATCGACCATGCTAGCACCCCTGGCCCCCTAGCACACTCGTTCGATAAGGATTGTAGCGATAACTTTCGAAAACTTCTCATCGTTCCCTAGGACAAATGCAGATCGCGAATGTACAAACAACAATTTATATCGAATATATTAAGGGCACTTAGTCTTTGTGAACTGTCACTTATCCGTTGGCGATCTGCAGTCATGCTAGGGAACGATGAGAGATTACCGAAAGTTATCCAATCAATCGTTACCGATAGGATAATTGTCGGTAACTTCTCATCGATCCCTAGGACAACTGCACATCGGTGACGTACAAACAACTTTTGATGTCGAATATGTTGAGGAAACTTACTAATTGTGAACTGTCACTTATTCGTTGGCGATCTGCAGTCACGCTAGGAACGATGAGAGGTTACCGAAAGTTATCCTATCAATCTTTATCAATCTAGTATGCTAGAGGCTCTGGTACTTGTGTTGTATAAGTTTATTTTATAAGTTTATTTTTGTTGTTGTCAACGGTCGCAGACTTCTTTTATTCATCTCTTATAATGAAACTCCTTTCTCCTTAAATCCCCTCTACATAAACAATCCATCTTAGCAAACTTTTCTTAATCGCACATAAAAATCTTTTAGAAATTTCGTAATTTCGAATAGAAATTAACTAAAATAGTAAGAAAAAAAAAAAGAATTTCCCTGAAGGAATCTAAAATTTCTAGATTTTTCTTCACAAAAGACAAATATGATATGATATGAGAAATATCATAATTTCTCTGCATGCACATAGCGTTACTGCGAGCAAACGTTGCATAACAATATTATCCCCAAATGCAGAAAACATCCTGCCTGAAATAAAATGCACTAAAACCTTCGCACAAGTACCTACCCACAGAAATACGAATAAAAGAAAAAGAAGAAGAAAAAAGACTTGCATTTTACGATCCAAACGACTGGCAACTTTATGTATGCAGCCGGCCTCTCCCTCGCACTTTCGGGATTCCCTATTGCCTCTTCCCTCCGTGACTCTTTCACTCTTTTTCCCTCTAACACTCTGGTTCTAAGTTTGAATTCTGTTTCTCTCTTTTTCGCCATCGTCCGGCGGGAAAAAGGGCGGGTGTATTAGCCATTTTGAGGAATGACTTCTTTTTCTAAATTTGCTGTTATAATATTTATTTATGTTCCCCCTTTTAGAAATAATTTTAGTATTAAGTTTTAATATTTTGTACTAAAATAAATACTACTGGTCAGTCAGTGACTGTATTGGCATCGCGTTTGGGTCCGACCTTCAATTCCTGGGCTGACTATGACCTTCACAACAAAACCAAATTTTTCCGCTTATTATGGTAGTAGGACATTTTCAAATATTGTCAGGTTATTCGTAACCCGGGAATTTTGGTCTTTCTTTAAAAAATTGTTTGATTATTTATTTATTTATTAAAAGAATTTTATACATAGTGTAGACATTGTGTTATTTCGTCCGCCATGATAGGGATGTCCCTGTGTTATGGTGGGTAAGTTTGCAGATTATATAATTTAAGGTAATGAAGTATGTTTACTGATAATATAATAATTAATGATAATGAGGCTTACAGTTAATGCAGCAATGAATTTATGATAATGAAATTTACATAAAATATAGTAATTGATGATAATGAATAATGATGTTTACGGGTAATAAATATAACAAGGAATTTATGACAATGAAGTTTACATAAAAAAAAAAGATATATGAAGTTTACAGATAATATAACATTGAATTTATGTTAAAGAAGTTTACAGATAATGTAATAATTGATGATAGTGTAGTAGTTTACGGATAATATAACAATGAATTTGTGGAAATGTGGGTTACAGATAAATAATAATTTATTTATAAGTTACATAATATGGTTGATAAATTGAATTATAATTTACTAAATTATACAAATTAAATTAAATTACAAATAATATACATCGAGGTTTCTAAATATTTTAATAATAATAATTTATAAAAATAGATTAATAATTATGATATTGATAGATATTAGAGTTACACAAATCAATTTAAGTTAAAAAAAAGATAATATATCATAGTTCCTAAGTGTGACAATCCATAGAGATAATTGTTTTTTAAAGGTATGGGGTTGGGTTTCAGTTTTTAAGTTGTCGGGGAGAAGGTTAAATATTTTTGGAGCTATGTACATAGAGTGTCTTCGAGCTGACGTGGTACATTGTAGTTTAGGTTTGTTATTGTTCTGGTGGTGTGATTGTGATGCAAGACAGCTTTTTCGTATATTAACAAGGAGTGTTGTGGCTGTTTTCCTATTACTTAGGTACTCGAACCTTTTTTTCTTTATGCAAGTACCTAATAGTAATGTAATGAAAGCAAACATCTTTAAGTACCCCTCTTAAAAACCTTTGGTTTCTTCGTCAGGATAAGCGTACAGTGAAAATTAACAAATATAAGGATACAAAAACTAGCGTAGAGAAATAAGTATCTACCTATAGTTCTATAGGAACGTATTTGTCCCGATTACAACCCGCTCTTTTTAATTCACATGATCGCGGTTTTTACGGCGATTCCAATATAAAAATGGTTATTAAGACTTTACCAAAATAAATGCATCATTAACCGTATTACACACTTAACAGAGAATCACCAAAAATGTAGTTATTAGGTTTTCTTAAACGCCACCGATATTGTATATACATTAAAAATATAATATTATGTATTGGTATAGAAAAGTTGCTCACCAAGAATCAGATTAATATTGGAAAATGTTGGGCGTAACGGAATCCAATGAGAATCCAAGGAAAACAATTTGCTTTTACTTCTTACATACCTATTAATGGTATTAAATTTGAAAATATTGATTGACCAGCGGCTGAGAATAAAATTTTAAAAATGCTTGCAACTGTACAGGGAGGTTCCAATAAGAAAGATCGATTATTCCCAGAATCAAATATTTTAAATTAAAAATTTAATATTGATATATTTCATTCAAAACTTGCTTTAATATATATTAATATTCAAGTAAGCAATAAAAATGCTCAAAACGCATGATGATAAATTATTAAATATCGTGTACTTCCTGTACGTTTTTTTTTGATCAGAAGTATTTATAATTTTTCAATAATGTCTAAATAAAATAAGTGTGTAAAAAAAAGTTGAAACATTTTAGTGTGTAAGACCTTAAATAAATATAAAAACTGAGCTATTTTTGTCACAAAACATGTTCTCGGATTTATATTTTAATGATTTTAATTTAACTAAAATTATAAATTTAAAACTGTATTGCCTAGATTATGTATTGATTTATTTTGTTGTATGATTATATGATTTGAAATTCGTGTTGTTTAATAAAATCTATCGTTTGAAAATTGAACAAATCTGCCAACGACTAACGGTATAACCTAAGTGTATTAAAAATACACTTAGTTAATCAAAATTTTAAAACTGCGTGTACCAGATAAAATAACAATCTTTCTAAATTATTTTATGTTTTTTTGTAGAAAAGAGTCTAGAATTAACAATAAGTCTAGAATTTGATTTAAAAAGGACTAATTTCTGGTATTCTCTGGTTATAAATACCCTATTAAATATCATTTCTGAACCGGTGCAGCCTTTACTCCTCACCCGCAGAGCCTTAAAAATGGCCGCCGCATCATCTTGAAAACAGCTCACCAAACTGCTTTTGCAGCTCTGAAAAAACAACGTTACGAATACTGGCGCACAGGGACCGATTCTCATTCTGAAGGTCGACGTTATAGCGAGCGGTCGCGTGAGCCGCCCGCTGTATAAACTAAACTCCCCACACACCATCCGCGACACTAAATATATACACAGGTAGACACTACATCAAACAAACCACGGCCTTATGCTTGAGAAGTGTTAGTTTTTTTTCAAACATAATCGTTTTTGCTAGTTTTCTATGGCTTTTCTCATGGCATATGCCTGACTGACGGTGTTCTATTAAAAAAATTGTTGAATAATATATATATTATATTGTTATTATCGTTCGTGCGCGCTCCAACCGTATCCGAGACTCGTCGGAGATTGAACCTAGTGAAATACGGTGTGCACTGTACACGTCCCGAGTTTGTTCCCGGTTGTGTTGAAGTGAAAGATATTAAAATTGTGATGTAAATTGTAAAACTAAGGTGATTTTTTTATAATGTTTTATCAAATCTTAAAATTTTGCTGTCTGCGGTATGTAACTACATTAAATAATATTGTTTCATTTTTATATAAGTTTTAAGATTTAATTTCTTTTGACTTTTTTGGTAATTGATCACATTATTATTTAATGTAGATTTATGAAATACATAGCCTAAACAGCGTTAGATTAACGATAGTAGACATAAATGGATAACGTATTTGTCAAACAATCCAAAATAAATCAAGTTCAAACTTTGTCATACAACTAAAAATATGAGTTTTAAATGTTTTTTTTACGGTTTCAGTTTAATATCCAGTTGAATATCGTTTTAAATAGTTTTATATATAAATACGAGTATAAGGTTGTTTTAATTGTTCACTATAATTAGTTCAGTTAATACTAAACTAACATGAGTATACACCACTCATTTAATCACAATTATCAACATATTTCGAAACCAATCAGAATAAAATGAAAATACATGTTGATAATTTGAATTAATTTTGGTTAACACAAAGTAATTGTTTTTTTTTTAAAGTTATTATTTAAGCAAATTCCGAAACAAAAGAAAAATTAAACTAATTAATAAGTTTTCTTTTTGAAAAAAAAAAATAGATTTTAATAAAACTTACTGACAGGGTAACTAATTAATTGATTTTAAAGATATTTTTGATTAACTTGAGATAGTTTAGTATTTTCACTGCCCATTAATATACGTACGTGTCATTCTGCATTCTGTTTAATCAACAAACAAACGAAAAACTTTTTTTACCCCTTCTTATGACCAAAGGGCCAACGATTCAATGTGTTCCTTACTTAAGAAGAGTGTGTATGTGATTAGTCGTGCTAGAACCTGGGTGGACATAGGTTGTTCTCTAATGAACTAATGTACAGAATAAGCTCATGTAGGACAAATAAAAGCTCAAACTCAAAACTGATTTCAGTAGAGTATGCTTTTATTCTAATTGAAAAAAAATTCTAAACCTAAAAGCTTAGAATACGTATTCATAATTTTAATGAACTGACAACATTTTGGTAGGTTGTGAAATGATTTAGATTTGAAATTTTGCAAATAAATTGTTCTCGTTTCAGTGTAGAATTGTTTTAATAAAATTGTATTTCTATTTGAAAAAGTGATGTTAACGAAACGTGACTGAGTGACTAAATTAATAAAAAGAAATTGACTTTAATAGAAATAATTGATTTCTGTTGCGGTCAGATTGAAGACCTTTGCATAGTGTAAAGTTGTTTCCTGAAAAAGTGACAAGAAAAACCTTTTTTCTTCGTAGATACAGTTTTGAAATCAAGACTACATTTGGAATTTAAGTCTTCTGGACTACGATAAAAACTGTAAGTTTCTTTAAATTACTATAAATTATGTAATTATTTTTTGGATTTTGGTTTATTTGAATGTTAATGTTAATTATTGAAAAAAGCGTGTCGTATTATTATCAATATTGTGTTTTTTGTGGTTTTACTTATTTTAGTCGATATTTTATGTAAGAATTTTATATTGCGCCGCCGGTTAGTATCTCAGTTGATAAATTGGCCGCATTACCACCTAAGCGTTAATTCATCTGCTAGCTAAGTCATCCATCAATGCACAAGCCACATTTTGGTTATTAACAGCCCGGGAATGTTTGTCTTTCTTCAGAAAATATTATTATAGATTTCTGTTTTAATGTTATATTCGAATGATAAAGTTAAATTGTGGATTCGAAAAAGAGTGTCAGATTATTATCATAAATTTTTTGTTTTGTGGTTTTCGTCGAATTAAACAATGTTTTGCGTATATGTTTTCAAGCTATTTTAGTGTTTTTAACCTTTCTTTTCTAGACCAAAAGATATAGCACAATTTTTATTAATGATTCATTGTTTAAGTTTTTTATCTATTAGCACTTTGTTAGGGCATTGACACTATTGAGCATAATTTTTTTTGGCACTATAAAAAAGTGTAATTTACCACAATAAAACCATCATAAAAATAAAACAAAAATAGAAAATAAAATAAAATAATATAAATTAACGCCCATAGTAAGTTTTGGGACCAAATGTAACTAACTGTTATCCTAGTCAGGACAAAAAAAATGTTAATTTCGTCGTTGCATATAGAATATGAAGCATGTGAAACTGAATACATTCTGAGAAAATCGGTAAAAACTGTTTAAAATAATAACGAAACGGATAATAACAATTCTATTTATGGACAAAGTAGGAAAAATATATTTCGGTCATTATAAGAATATATTTATGGCAAACATGAATTATTTTATGCCAGAAAATTGAATTTTAACGCGTTTTTTTTCACATGTTTCATATTCTATGCACAGTTTTGCTCACGTGGTTCATATTCTGTATACAGTTTTCGTCATAATTTGAAATACCATAATAATGTCAAAATATTTAATTTAAATTTATTCAAATTTGATAGCTGGGCATCACAAAATGGTGTTAATATTAAGTAATTACCAAGGCAATTGAATTGTGTAGTGGTATGCAGAGGATATGCCTTTTTTATTTTTTATTATCTACTATTTTGATTGTCCTCACATGGTTTATTTTCTATCGCCTTAAATATTTGATATTTTTACATGGCTCAATTGTAGAAAATGGAGAAAAAAAAGAAAAATAACTGTATATTTAACATATTGTCGTCACAATCGTCACATTGTTCATATTAAATATGCAACGACGATATGCAGCAGGCGTTGGGTTGGGTTGACGGGCTGAGAGACCAGTGATAATTTGTGGAAAAAAATTTTTGTTTGGTTTTTAAAAAAAAAAATTTACATTAACAATTTTTTTTTTCATTTAGTCAATAAGTTTTCATATATCCTTTAATATGTTTTTTACACATCATATTCTAGAGTGGACTGTACCTACTATCAGATTTCTCCTAGAGAGAGACAACACCTAAGATTTGAAAAATTGATTGAAATGGCTTAATGTATGTTTGATGACCAGATTTAAATGATTAAGAACTCTCCCCCTCCCACCTTTCTGGTGATATCATAGCTTCACTGAAATCAAGTAAGATTCTTGTGCGGGATTACATAATAAAAAAACTGTTTTTCACGGAAGTAAAAGTATGAATTGTGTGATCAAACATTGGAATTGTTGACAAATCACTGAAAAAAAACTTCGTCAGATAATTAAAATTTTGTATAAGCACGCACTTCACTAAAATCTTTGATAGCACACCTGCCCTGATGACGAAGACTGTAATGCTGTCCTAAACGTCAGCCTAAGAATAGGATACCGGATAATTCTTCTCACCGTGATATTCTCAAATCAAATCTAAGAAAAATATATGTACTTCTTATCACAGGCACATAAGCGATAGGTCCAAGCATCTACGACAAGTTTTTTCCATTGTATGTTTTATCACAACTCTGATAAATGTACTGAAAGAAGACATTTATCAATAAATTATACTTTTGAATAAGTAAGTTAAGCGTTACCGGTCCTCATAAAATAATATTAAAACATGCCCATAAAACAGCAAGTCGATTAAAAGCTGCCTCGATTAATTATAAATATATTTATTACAGGTATTTTTTTAGAGAGTTTACGATTTATGACCGTCCTATTATTAGTGACCTGAAAAGTATCTTTCGTTGCGAATTCAGTAGAACTATTCAGCTGTACCAGATTCTTCCGGAAGTTGCAAATATGACAGACATTTTAATAGTTATTTTCTAAAAATATTTCAAATTAAACCAGGCGTAGCAGTTTTTTGATAACTATTTTATACTTTAAATTAGGTATTCGATTACTAAACAAAATTATATATTTTAGCCTGCGTATTGTTAACTATTACAAAGTGGAATTTGACTACCCGCGTTTTTTGATTAGGGGTAAAAATAAAGGATGGACAACATATTCTTTAATTATGATACCACCTTTCAGAATAGGAACTTTAAAAATATTAATTAAATTGTGTATTATAAATAGATTTGAATACCTTGGTACTCCTCATCTTCCTATCTCTCTCTCTCTATATTTATTTCTGCCTCACGATACTTACTTTAGCGTTACCACTGTCCAATTGGTTTAGGTTTTTCAGTGTTTATAAATTGTATACAAATTGATCACATATTTGTCCTGATAAAAAACCACAACTAAGAATTGAAAACTTTGCTGAAGATCAAACATATCTACTTTTTTTTTACATTAGCACCACACAAGAAGCCCTGAGGGAAAAATTCCCTCAGAGACTATGTCATCTTTGAAGATGCTGTGTGGAGGGTTTTTAAGAGAAAGGAAGGAGAGAGTGTCCTGGGAAGGAAAAAGGTTTTAGGGGTGGGTACGAATCTGGGGATAAATATGTCCAGGAGTGATGGACGTGTGAAGCCTTCCCTTTCAAGGCGATGGGTCAAGAGGGTCCAGCTGGAGAGATCAAAAGGTCTACCTCAACCAAGTCTCTCCCGATCCGGCCTGCCACGCAAATGGTCAGCAGTCCCGGACAAACCTAACCCCATGAACCCGGGCACTTCTGCTAAGTCACCAGACGTAGCGAACCACTTGGGGTGACCTGTGGCAGAGGTGTTGGTCGTCCAATAAATGGTTCCATACCATATCCATACCCGCCTCCCAAATTGAAATTTAAAAAAAATATTTTGGTTTCCTGTGATGTGTGATATTAGTAAGTTATTACTGCAAAAAAATGGTTCAATGAACTCAAATTTGTTTTCAATTTAAATGTAATTTTCAAAATTGAAACTTATTGTTTGAAATTCTGAAAAGCGATAAAGTTTCTAACCTAACTTGACATAATATTTGTTAAATAAACGGCAATGATTTGGTGTGTAAATCACATATTTTATTCGATTTCTTCCTTTTATTATAATAGAAATAGTAAAACGCTTCCGTCACAAGCCGTTGTTCCATGAGGAACCGAATTTGAAGAGAGAAAATTTTGGACTTAAACAAATGGTGGAGATAGTAAAACAGGAATCTATTAATAATAAAAATTAAATGGAATCACAGAGATATCTGTTGACATCTTCAATTAAGAGGGCATTACCAGAGAATACAGGAAATTAGTCCGTTTTAAATCAAATTCTAGACGTATTGACTCTTTTTTACAAAATAAACGTAAATTTATTTTGAAAGATTGTTATTTTATCTGGTAAACGCATTTTTTCAATTTTGAAAAACTAAGTTAATTTTTAATATACTAAGGTTATACCGTTGGACGTTGGCAGATTTTTTCAATTTTCAAACGATATATTGTATTATACAACACAAATTTCAAATCATATAATCGTACAACAAAATAAATCAATACATAATCTAGTAAACACAATTTTCATTAGTTAAATTTAAATCATTAAAAAAAAATCCGAGTACGGGTTTTTTTACACACTTATTTTGTTTAGACATTATTGAATAATCATTAATACTTATGATCAAAAAATACTTACAAGAAGTAAGTACACATTATTTAATAATTTATCATCGTGCGTTTTGGGCATTTTTATGGCTTACTTGAATGAAGGTATATATTAAAGCAAGTTTTTAATGAAATAAATCGAGATTAATTTTTAATTTTAAAAAATTGATAAGGGGAATAATCGATCTTTCTCATCGGAACCTCCCTGTACAGTTGCAAGCATTGTTAAACTTTTATTCTCAGCCGCTGATCAATGGCTCTTAAAAGGTATTTTTAATAGAAAATTATTTCAATTGTCCATTTCAAAATTGGAACCGATTTGTCGAGATTAGATCTGATAAAAAATTAACAAAAGATTTTTAAATTTGATAAAAAAAAAAATTTAAATTTTTTTCTAATCTTATCTAAACCAAGACTACTAGGTGAAGTAAGTAGATTGTCAAAAATTAAGTGAGTGTATACGAATTTTTGGGTGAACTACAGAATGGAATGAAACTACTTTGGTGAAAATTGACACATTTGAAAATTTCAATTGAAGTTGCGCCACTGGAACAATCATAAAATATTAATACGTAATCATTTTGGTATCGACCTTTACTTTGGCACAACAATACACAATGATAAAATTGATGCCATACAGCATCACCTACATAACTTTGTTTCGTATGTAAGTTGGTCGGTTTGGTATGGTTTCGATACGTGCCAGTGCAGTAATTAGCTAATGATGGCAGCACGCTTCGCGGGAACTCAATTCTCTTTCATTGGCACGAAAAGCGCATTGAATACTGTTATAATTGCCACTAAAAGCAGTTCAACTCCGAATCAGATCTGCCTTATACGCTTTCTCTTCGGGTTTACGAGTGTTTTTACTAGCAAGTGTATTAGATACCTTCACAAATTAGCAGATTATAACATTGTTTCATTTCTATTATAAATCGTGGGTTCAAAACCCGGCGTATTTTAACAAATTTTAAGTCATTTAGTATGTTATTTAATTCATCAACATCACATTTTCAATTTGGAAGGTAAATATGGGAATATGGTGCTCGGTTTCATGGGGTGAAGTTTATCTAGGTCTTGGTGGTGGATGCTGTTGTCTACCTACTGTGTAGCGGGCCAAATCATAAGAAACTGATTGAGAGAGACCTTTTTACCTCTCTAGCCGGACTCTCTCTCCCTAGTGGGAGGGATGGATTCATATTTTCGTCACTCCTGAACACATTCATCCCCAGATTCCTAGCAACTGCTCAAACCTTTTTCCTTCAGCATCCCCAAAGATGACACAGGCCCCAAGGGTTCTTTAGGTCTTCTTGTGTGGAGGTAAATTTAAAAAAATATTATCCCCTTTGTCATATTAGGATCAGGGACACACTAAATCACATTTAAAGAAAAATTCATTAATTTTAACGTTAAAGACAATTCCTTATCCTTAAGTAGAACTGGAACAGCCCTTCAGGCGTCCCCATCCTGCGGTACATCAGCAGTCTATGTCCGTAGCAAGCCCAGCTTCTTCTCGTATAGGATCTGAAATTGTTATTAATATTCCGGTACTTTTCAAAGTGATCGACTAGAGTGAAAGACCACCATTTCGAATCAAAACTACTCTAGCCGTGTTTAGCTAACTGTTAAATTAAAATTAACAATATAATAATATTATCTACTAGTAAACTGTCCGAAGAAGCGAAGCTAGAAGTCCACAATGGAGTTCTGGTACCTAACCTGATGTATTGCAGCCAAGCATGGAACTGTCAGAGGAAGGATGAAATAAGATGGAATGCTGTAGTACTGAGATTCCAGAGGCACATGTGTGATAAATCCATGTATGATCGTCTGCGAAATTTGGAGATCCGCAAAGAAAGCAAGGCTGATGTAAACATAATGACTAAGATTAAAAAGAGACCCTCAGATGGTTTGGGCATATAGAGCGATTGAACGAAGAATGGAGTGCAGGGAGAATATTTTACACAAATGTGAATGGTAGAAGTCGGGGAAGCCCGATGAAGACATGGCACGATCAATTGAATCAGATTCTTGAGTCGGGCTATGTCAAGAGTCAGAATAAAAGAAGAGTATATATGAGATACTGTATGTATGATTATGAATGAGGCAAAGTGTGTGTACCATAACCGTGTTATCTGGTGGTCCGTCCTCTCTGCTTACTACTGTAGAAAAAACAGCGTGATGGTAAGTTAGTTATCTACTAGTAATTCTGTGAATAGTTCAGCAAGTAATGTTTTTAATTTTCTCTTTTTTAATAATAATTGAATCCAAATTTTCCGCTGAAGACATAAAATTTTAAAGACGACAAATTTCTTAAACTTTCATTAGAAAAACTTAGTCAAATTTAGCCATCTAGTCAAAGTAGTAAAGCGGAAGCAGCACAAATAAAAAAACCAGAACCGATAAATTTACAGATAGATGACATATCAAACGGTCGAGTTAAAACAAAATGTCTCTAAGCTCAGTCAATTACAGCATTTCAGCAATAATATAGCGTTACATCCACAAAAAACTTACAACAATTTTAATAATAATAGCCGAGGCGACATTTCTATGAGTTTGTTATTTTTTCTCTGAGAACAAGCCGAATTGAGAGCGAAACACCATTCCCAAAACTCTCTCTCAGTACCTACATCAGATGAATAAAACACAATAATTCTTTTCAAACTAGTGATTAACTATGTGTATACCGCGTTCTATTCCATTCCTGTTCTTGTGTTATTACCTACATTGCGTCTCGTATTTGAATTAACACGTTTTTTAGCGATGTAACCCAGATACTGAATGATCATCTTGGTAATGTTTAAATATAAACAGAACGTAAAAGAAGAAGAAAAAAGTAGATGGTGTTGTCTTCATTTTTGCTTGCTTTGCGTTGTTTTAAACTGTGGTATAATTTGTTTCCTCTTTTTAACAATACAACTCTCATGATTTCGAAAATACTTCGATTTGTCTTGATTACGAGTCTTGTTTATTATCGTATCTTATGAAAATCTAACTGGACCTAACGTCCGTTCTAAAGTATTTTTTGTGACTCACTGAAGGTTCCCATCTGTAGATCGGATATGATCGGCTATCTTCGTATCCATTCGGATATTAGACCCAAAAATACAGCAGATGTTTGAGTCCAATATCCGAATATTAGAATCTGATTACAATAAATTTAAAAACAATTAAACTATGATATCATAAATAATCTAGCAAACTAGAATCACTAAATATTTTATTAATTTCTTATAGATACTCTCACATATTTATTTTCTCCTATTTCAAATGTATAAAACACTTTCGTTAAGGTTATGCATTATATATTATATATATTTTTAAAGTATTTATTTTTCAGTTCATGTACGTTAATAAATTTGAATGTCTAGTGTTAAATTTAGGTAGAATTCCCGAAATTATTTAAATCATGAAAAAACTCCCTTCCTAAACACGAGTTATTCTCAATTAAGGATGTATTAACGTACACCAAGAAACATGTTATATATTTACCAACAGTTGTAATTTGTAAGTTGTAATTTGGGAGGCGGGAATGGCTACTGCCGCCCCGGGAACCATTTTTTGGATAACCAACACCTCTGCCATAGGTCAGCCCCAGTGATGATTTGGTGACTTAGCAGGGGTGCCCAGGTTCACGGGGTAAGGTTTGTCTAGGTCTTGGCGGCGGATGATCTAAATACACTGAACCTTAGATTCCTACCCAAACCTCATACCTTCTTCCTTCCCAGAACTTCCTCTCCTTCTTTTCCTTAAAAATACCCTCCACACAGCATCCTTATAGATGGCATAGGCCCTGAGGGAAATTATTTTCCTCAGGGCCTTCTGTGTGGACCTAATGTAAAGAAATAAAAAACAGTTACAAATACATTTATTTTTTTACCTAAACAATTTCAAGTATGATATTTTACGTAAATATTTTATTTAAATAAAAAAAAATGTCTCTATCCTATACTATTACCAATAAAATCTACTGATAAACCTTAAAACTACATAAACTAACCACATATGTTGAAAGACATTGAAACATAAAACATATTTATTTACATTACATAAACTAATGTAAAATTTCAAAGTCTGGTTGTAATATATTATGCTGAATAGATAATATATATTAGAAATGCCTTTTAAACTTATAATCGTATATTTTATGCTTCTTATTATCGTGCATCGTCAATTGAATTTCATAATGATGATGAAAAGTGGTTTTGTATTTGAAATTTAAGGCGCAATTGGCCAGTTTTTTGGATCGCAAAATACAGCCACAAAGCATTTAATTTTTTCTTGAAGAATATGTGGAAGAGGAAGGTTGGCAAGTACCTGGCTTTTTAGATCGGATCAAAAAAATTCAATAATCAATAAATAAATATTTATATGTGTTGCGTTTGTTATGAGAGTTTGTCGATTGCAGGTTTCGCGCTTGACTGCCCATTGCAATAAATGCCTCGTTGGTGAAAATAAAAATACATTATGAAAAAAAAAATCATCCACTGGCTCCGGATATTTGGGACAAAAGAACCTCCCTCAACCAGTCTCTCCCGATCTGGCCTGTCACGCAATTGGTGGGCAGACGCATCCGCCACCAAGACCCTGACAAATCTTACCCCGCGTAAGGTCGGAGCAAATGAAAACATTATTTATTACCATGACGTTTGTACGGTTAAAATGGCCTTACGCCAAATAAGTCCTCCGTGGTCGAGGGGCAAGGCTCTCCGAAAATCGCGGGTTTAAATCCCGGCGTCCGCAAATAAATTTTGTGTTATTTCACAATTAACTAAATAAAAATAATATATATGTATATAATATGGCACATTCCAGAGTGGAGTATACTCTCAGTATTGCCCTGGTGTAAGAACACCATTCAGAATTGAAATGTTGCCTGAAACGGCTTTTGCTGTCTTTGGTGATATTTGGAGATAATAGCCAGATACTTCCCAACCTTACTCTTCCCATCTTCTTCCCCTTTCCACTGCCTTCACAATTAGGGATATAGCCGTATTGGCTCCAGACGGGAGCAGTTAAAACTCGGGGCTGAAGGCCGGTTTTGTATCAACGATACACCGTTGTATAAGAATCTAATCAGTAAGACGGATAATATATAAGTTGGTACTGTTTGCTCTGAATAAAGCAGGTGGGGACTTATTACTTTGATAAGCGTGTGCCCAGGTAGTTACCTACTATTCAGTACCTATTCTAGGTGTTACAGTAAGCTGACCCAATCATAGCGGTCAAACTGCATTCACTTATCAAATGGATTTATCACTTCAAATATAAGTGGAGTAATATTTTCTAAGTAGGACATATTTTTTGAACCAAGTAATGGTAAAATAAATAAAGTGTTCTTAAATTGCTTACAATATATATACCAATGCTACATTTGTGAAGTTTGTATCTTGGCCCGGTGTCCACATACCTACCAAAGTTGTTATCATAAAATATTGTACCCACATCTGCCACTGTGTTAGTGAAATAAAACTTGTTTTATATCTTTCTTAAGAGGGTATTACCAGAGAATACCAGAAATGAGTCCTTTTTAAATCAATTTCTAGACGTATTGACTCTTTTTTAGAAAAAAACATAAATTGATTTTAAAATTTTGTTATTTTATCTGGTACACGCAGTTTTAAAATTTTGAAAAACTAAGTTTATTTTTAATGTACCGTTGGTTATACCGTTGGTCGTTGGCAGATTTTTTTCAAATTTTCAAACGATAGATTCTATTAAACAATACAAATTTCAAATCATATAATCATACAACAAAATAAATAAATACATAATCTAGTCAACACAGTTTTCGGAATTTTAATTTTAGTTAAATTAAAATCTTTATAAAATAAATCCGCAGACCTGTTTTGTGACATAAATACCTCGGTTTTTCAATTTATTTAAGGTTTTACAAACTAAAATGTTTCAATTTTTTTTTTATACACTTATTTGGTTTAGACATTATTGAAAAATCATAAAGAGTTATAATCAAAAAATACTTACAAGAAGTACACTATATTTACTAATTTATCATTGGGCGTTTTGAGCATTTTTTTTGCTTACTTGAATGTAGGTATATATTAAAGCAAGTTTTGAATGAAATAAAACGACTTAAAAAATTTTATTTAAAAAAATTGATATGGGGAATGATTGACCTTTCTCATTGGAACCTCAGTTCAAGCATTTTTTAACTTTTATTCTCAGCCGCTGGTCAATCGCTCTTAAGAAATCATTATAACATTTAGTATATACCTACTTAACTCTAAACCTAAAACATAACTAGAGTTTATAAAACTAATAAAAAAAAAACTAATATTAAATTAATATAAGTATAATTCAACAGTATATAAATCAATTGGTACCTTCTTCAATAACAGTTACGCATATTAATACTTATTATGTGCTCAATCAAACTTTTGACTACAAATCTTAAGACCTAACCACAAAACTTAATACTTAACCACAATATTTAATACCTACGAATCAAATCAATTACAAAAATTAAAATATACAAAAAATACTTAAGATGACTCGGGATCGGGCCGCCAACAATAAAACTCCTTATGAAGGTGGTCATAAGGTTTAAATTCCAGCCGAACTCAAGCTATCTGTTTTGAATTATTTGCGGAAAAAGAACATCGCCAAAAAGCGTATTTTATTTTATTTTACGAAGCATTTAAATTTCTAAAGAACTTAATTTACAACATTATACAATAAAACCAAAACCGAAAAAGGGTTCGCTCGTAGGAAGTTAGTAGTTTTTATAGGCCTGATGCTTTTTCTTTTCTGGGCTTAAAAAGACTATCCAAAAAATACTCGATTTATTTCAAAGCCAATATGTGTTCTACTCGCAGTATTTAGTTAAATTTCTTAGATCTAAAAGATGCATTTAAAATAGACCTTATTTTCAAAACAAAATCACACAATTTTACATTGCTCAGTAGGGCATCACTTTAGCTGCAAAACTTAATCCTCAACTACTATACTGAATACACAAAAATTAATATTTCACTTCTGAAAATATTAGTAAAAAAGCATTATGTACCTAGTAGGTACTAAAATGCAAACATTAATAACAATAATTTATTTTTATTTTTTTTTTATTATTTATTAATAAAAAAATACATGTTATGTACATTATTTTAGGTATATGCCACCTCAATAGGCTGAGCCTGTTCCGATAATTGGATAATTTGTAGAGCGCCGTTTTTGTGAGAAATCACCTCAAGGGCGCTGTACAATTTATTATGAATTCTTAGGCTATATCTAAGTTTATTATCTACTAATAGATACAGAAACATACTTCCCTGGCTTCAGATAAGCACACTTTAATAGGAAAGTTTGTTCTTGGAGAAAATACCAATTTGCACGCTGAGGACATTATATTGAAAACACTGGATGATGCATGATTTTAAATTGCTACCCCATCACTGTTGGTATTCATTTATAAGAAGATTAATGCCCAATTTGAGGAAATTGTTTACTTTTAAAGACTTGAAAAATTTTAGGATTCTTTGGGACTGAAAATTTTTATTGGAGTGACCTTTACAAAAGCTTACGAATAAGAATTTGCCCATATTTTTACATAATTAGTTATTTACAATGTCGCGGACAGTGAAGGTGAAAGGTTTTTGACTTTTTGGATAAGACAGTCTGAACAGTTGAATTTTAAGTTTAGCTCTCAATTCCGCCGAATCTGTGATCATTCTTAACTCATGTGGCAGTCTATTCCAAGCTTTAGGTCCTGACATTCCGAAATCACGCTTGTCGAACTTAGTATCTTTGTTTCCTTCAAGCTTCCAATAGCTGACGATGCTGCTGACTTGAGGGTTGATTGTCCAGAATTGGAATTTTCAGGAATACATAGTTCCAATAGGTAAGCCGGAGCCATTCCGTTAAGGGACTTAAATACCATCCAGCAGAGCTTAAACTGGATTCTTTCAGGACATTTGAGCCAGTGAAGATTTTTGAAATGCTCTGAAATAAGGAAATAAACAGTATGTAAACAAGTTGAAGGAATTTAACACTTTCTATAAGAAAATTTGCACAATGATTAAATGAATAGATACGTCTCTTCATTCTTCATATCAATTAATAATTATGTTTGGTTTTAAATCAAACAAATTTGATTGAGGCTTTCTTAAGTCTCATACTGCAATAGGGTCGACAATACCGTGCATCTGAATTAGCTCACCGGTCGATTGGGCTCTTTTGTATTATTGTATTATTTTTGTTGTATTATAATGTTCACTGCTAGACTTGACTCATTCCACTCACGGTTAGTTGGATAGCAATCTAAGACAGTTACTTGAATAATAATGTAGTGATTGAAATTTTAAAGGCGTTTTCTCTGCTTATGTCTCGACGGGTGCAATGTCCCATGGCGGCCATAAAAATAATTCTATCACATTCAAACAGGCTTTTATGACTTACGGGTATTACGTATAAATCGGCCACAACCACCTACCATGCATTGGTGTCAAACAATTTGTTGATCACAAGACGTTGGTGAATAGTTATCTAGTCTCAGTTTATCCGAGCGCCGTAGTGAAAGATCACTACTTAAAATTGAAACTTTACTTTAAAATGCTTAAAATAACTCAGGTGCGGGACATACGTCATTCCTATGTCTACCTACTTTAAATTGTCGTGAAAAAAAGCTTATGTGCACAAGCAGTTAATCGTGTTGTTTGTCTAAATATGTTGTTTTTTACATTAAAGGCTTCTGCCTACTACACCGTTCCATACCATGACTGTGCTATGAACGTATCAGCCACGAAATAAACACGCTACGCCCTACTATGAACACTAGAACGTGCTAACACCGTACGATACCAGTATGTAACGGGTTTAGTGACCGTATGATACCCGTATACACCGGGGTACGTACCATCCCCGTTCAATAGGCGTACGGTTCAAAAAAAAAGAAAAATCGAGGGAGAATACTGGACATTATTTAAGCAACTAGTTGATGATGAAGAAAAATTTTATACGTACTTTCGTATGACGTCATTTCAATATAATGAATTATTAAGAAATATAGAAAATATTATCACTATAAGAATTATATCACTATTAGAACGGGGATCATACGCGTATGATCCCCGTTCTAACACCGTCGCGTGCCATGCATAGAGCGGACCGGCACCTGCAAAATATTGTCATCGAGAATTCGCCGTCAGTCCGGTCATGTTATGCGACGGTGTTGGTCGGTGACGCGACGGGCTAGTGGGATCGATACAAAGAATATTTTTTTGCATGCGCCGCTACGGTTACGGTCATGGTATGGAACGGTGTAGTGGGCAGAGACCTTAATTCTAAAAGGAGAACTTGAGAAAGAAAGAAAGTCTTTTTGAGAATAGGAAGGAGTGAACACTGATCTTGAAGAGACCTGTGTTGTGGAAGGGGGAAATACATAGGCCGGAAAATTGTTCAAAAGCCGAGTTGATGAACTCAAGAACGAGTCATAGAAACGAGCCGTTAGTATGTATTTATCCTAGTATTTTATAACCCTACCTTTTGCCATTTATTTTTCCTCTCTATTTACTTTATTTATTTAATCCCTATACGGAGAAAAATGTTATTCTAAAATACGATCATTTTATTCGTAAAAACGGGACTGAAGTTCTTACGAAAAAATTAACAGTGTTTCAATGTTTATTGGCGGGAAAACGTAAGATTAATTTGTTAATATACGTACGAAATTACGTATATCAACAAATTATTCTTAAATGTTTCCGCCAATAAACATTGAAACCCTGTTAATTTGTTCGTAAGAACTTCAGTCCCGTTTTTAACCGTTTTTACGAATAAAATGACCGTATTTTAGAATAACATTTTTCTCCGTGTAGCGGACTTTTATATGAAGTTAATATAACACAGTATGGTTAGCTATTGGTTGTATTAACAATGATCTCACAACATACTCAAAATTAATTAAAAAAAATAGTTAGTACTCTTGTGTTTGAATCATTTTCATAAATATAACGGCTTATCAGACCCAAAAATACTGTAAATAATTGTACAGTACGCACCAAACTTAAATGCCGACCTGAACTTGATACGATCGATTCTCGCGCAGGTATAGTCACTTTACTGGATTTACAATGACAGTAGGCGAAAGAGAACAATGCGTAAAATATACGTGCCACAAAGAAAGTTATGAGATGGGTGGCATGCCACTTTTCGGACCTTAAACTCGCCTCTTGCGATGATTTCTGTATCAACGTGAGATGGCATTAAAGTTGGTGCGTACACTACACTAACCTCGCAAGTTATTAAAAAAATACGAAGTTATTAAATAATTGGGTAAAAATGTGTTTATTCCCAAAGGAAAAGGCATAGATCGTTTTATTTTTAAACCGTGATCAAAAGCAGGCTATTTATGTTGCGAATTAAAAAAAAACTATCTAGATATGATTTTTTTTTGCTGTGCCACTCGAAAAACTGATCTAATGTGTCAATTTTCATGTAATTTATAAATGGGCCTATTTGATTTTGAAATAAGAATGCGCATAGTTCCTACTGGGATGCCATTTATTACCTACCCACCTCTTCTTAACAATATAACCTTGCTGGAAATGCATTTAGAAATTAAACCATGACAAGAAAAATAGCAAATTCATGTGAATTTGTTTTTGAAAAACAATAGATACAATTATTGGGACTATCTTGGAAGCAAGATGTAGTGTTTTTCGTATTCCTGATCTCGTTTTAGAACTAAGCGGAAGGTATTTGACCATCTTGAAAGTAAATAGAAAATTACCTAAATGTATCGCGGTGGAACTATTTTGTGATTGGGCAAAGCGCTCCTTCGCAGAGGTACAGTTGTTAGTAATTGGCTATCCTTCTTCCTTGCATCCCTAGTTTTTCCTACAGCAAATACCATATCATCTCGTTTCATAGTCGATTTCCAAGTGCTTCTAAAGCTGTATTTCGTAAGCTGTTTCGGCTGCAACAGAGCTAATATCACGAAAACTAATATTTTTTTATTAGTCAAATTTTGATTCTCTGGTCCGTCATGAATTTGCCTATCAGCCTTCCAATGGATAATGTTGAATTTTGTGACATCCTGTATTATTTATCGTTTATGCAATAAACGGTTAGTTTCCAAATAATAAAGTATTGAAAACTGTTGGTAACGTTGCGCGCCTGCAATTGTAAATTTGCTTCACGTCATCGGTACACTGTCCACGTTGGAGGAAATGGATTTCAGTCATCATAAATTGTTCAACTTAATGTCCAATGTTGAATAAATGGCCAACTAAACGTTCAATTCTGAATAAATGGACAACTGAATCTCGCGGAGGGAAGGTAAATGTCAGAGGAAGAATGATTGTTTTAGAAATGTCAAAAGAAAAATGATTGCTCTCTCGTGAAATCGAACAGAATGATGTTTTGACATTATTTAACAGAAGATTGGCAATAGATTGTTTGATATAAAATAATATTCAATAGAATAGTTAAAGAAGTAAAGGAAATCACAAACCACAGAAAATCTTATCTTTGTCTATTTTATTATTAGCTGGAAATTTTTGGTGAAAACTTTAAAAATGGCTCGCTTTACATTTTCTAAAACTAAAATTACTGATAATGGAAATAAATAAAAACACATAACATATTTCATTAGACAAATAAATTATAAACGTTCATTTTGCCTCAATTTTGGCGTTTCATGTAAAAAAAATCTTTAAAAATTCAAAGTTTCATAATTTTTTTTTTCATATTGCGATCGGAAACTTTGGTTTCTTAAAGGTGTACATTTACATTTTTTTGTGGTAATTTTTAGATTTGAATATATAGCGTATTGTATTTTCTTTACAATACTGTTTAGATCATACTTCTCACTATGATAATAAGGGAGAAAGAACGATTTTGAGCTGGGACAAATATGGTCTCCTGTGAATAAACGGGTTATATTATTTTGAAGTGATTAAATTCTGAAAAAGCACAAACCATTCAAATTATTTATTAATTCATGTTAATTAATTTAATTCGGGATAATTCTTGACGAAGAAACCATCGGTTTCGAAACATGTAGATTTTAAAACATTGATTATAGTGGTTTACACAAAAGTAATTTGTTTCATTTAAATAAAATGTTGCACAAAGTTAATTTGCAAAGATTGAAGAAATAAAGCTAGTATTTAGATTCAGGATACAATTATTTAATGTGGGTTACATCCAAAAGAAAACGATAGAATAAAAAGTACTCTCAAGGTATAGAATGTTATAATATATTGTATAATAAGAGAACGTTTTATTTAAACAGAGTAGGTATGTAAAAAAATGACTTGTTTGCAAATACAATCGAGCAAAATTGTTAACATCATTGAAGTTGGTGTACATCTGAAGGTGTTTTAAAAAAGCCGATTGTATGTGATAAGGTTAAGTAATGTATTTATGTTGTATTATATTGTATATTATAGAAAAGGAATTCACAGGTCAACGTTCTGAAGAAGGGTGAAAAACGAAAACGCCATTTCGATTATCTGCAATTAAAAACAATTATTTATTGATTCAAAATTTTTTTATAATTTGGGAGGCGGCTATGGGTACCACCGCTCCGGGAATATTTTATTGGATAATCAACGTACTGCCATATGTAACCCCAAGTGGCGCGCTACGTCTGGTGATTTAGCATGTTCAAAATATTTTATGAGTTTGAAAAACAAGTAATAGATATATGTATATTTTACATTAGCTCCTTTTTATATTGCTCCGGAGGAAACGAGGAAAAAATCCCTCAGGGCCTACAACATCTTTGGGGATGCCGTGTGGATGGTCGTTTTAGGGAAAAGAATGAGAAGAAGTTCTGAAAAGGATAAGTGTATGACGGTGGGTAGGAATCGGGGGGTCCGTGTGTTCAGTAGTGACGCAGAAGTATAAATCCATTACTTCCGTCCATGTACTGGCCTCTCCCGACTCGGCCCTCATTTGGTGGGATGTTGCATACGCCGCCAAGACCCTGACATACCTATGGCAGAGGTGTTGGTTATCCAATGTATAGCTACAGGGCAGGCGATACCCGTCCCTGCCTCCCAGAAATTATTGTAGGTATATTTAATAAAAGCTCTCACATCCAAGAAGGCTGGCAGATCGAACTGTATGGTTCCAGCAGAGACGATCAGCGGTTTCAGACTAGTGACGAGCATCATCAGCACAGTGGACTGACCACGCTTGGTGCAGTTTTCCCAACCGCAATTGTAGATGGAGAAGGAAATCTTTTCACTCTAAAATTTAGGATGGTTTTTCTAAACATTATCTTAATAATATTATAAACGCGAAAGTTTGTATGGATGTATGTATGTTTGTCACTCTTTAAATCGAAATTTAATTAATGGATTTTAATGAAACTTTACAATAATATAGCTCGTACATCAGAATAACGTATAGGCTATAATTTATAAAGCTAGCTATATATAATAATTATAGTTTAATAGAAAACGATTTAATAAATACGATCATTTTATTCGTAAAAACGGTTAAAAATGGGACTGAAGTTCTTACGAACAAATTAAATGTAAGAATAATTTGTTGCTATACGTACGAAATTACGTATACCAACAAATTATTCTTACATGTTCCCGCCAATAAACATTAAAACCCTGTTAATTTGTTCGTAAGAACTTCAATCCCGTTTTACTAATCGTTTTTACGAATAAAATTATCGTATTTTAGAATAACAATTTTCTCCGTGCAGGAATTTTTAGGTAGAAGAAGAATCTAGACTGCTTCCAAACTTTTGGAGTAAGTGAGAAAATTAGGATCTATCGGACTACGCTTTGGAGTTCTCGGTTCGTCGAGCAACTTGTCCAAAATATCTCATGATACACTGTAGGCAGACAATTAATAACAAAGACAACAAAAAAGGTTTCGGCGAAGTCTAGAAGATTATCTCGCAAAGACAAAATTTTTAATGTATCACTTACTAACTAGTATGAGGCGTGCTAAAAATTAAATTTGGAAAATAAACAAACCTTTTTTTTTATGAGTTGACCATACCAGCAATATAGGAAGATCTCTGCCACCACAGAAAATGACATTAATACCATAAACACATTTGCCTCCTACAGAGAAATTTTTATTTTTTTATTTATGTGTTTTATAATATTAATCAAATGAAGCCAGAAAAATAAGATAAAGGTAGGGACAGACACGAAGCTCACATAAAAAGATACTTTATAACACAATAGCGCTTGCCATACAATCCCATACAAACCCGCCAGACGTAAAAAGATCGTGTGTTATAAGTGCGGTTCGAGTCTTCGCTATTTATTATTATTCTCCGTAACCGCTAGCGGCGCAATATCACAAAAGTTATACAAATATTATTATGATTATAAGAGATGTCATTTATTTTTTTTTTCTCATCCTTTTTCTGCCAGTTCCCGTTATATTTTTAAATAATTTTAAAACCCGCATCGTTGAAAATAAAATTATAAATTGTCAACTACAAAATGAAAACAGTTAGGAACCTATTCGACTCCTAGACTAAAGTTCAAACGCATTTTTTCTACATTCTAAATGTACAATTATGTAAATATTTTGAACTGCTTATATGCTTTCTGATGGGAATTGAACCGTCGACCTTTGGTTGAAAACACTCTCTGTTTACCGCTATATTAAGGAGGACGTCTAAAAGTCAAAGATACACAATCAAGGTCTAACAGCGCAATCAAATTTATTTTATCTTCTTAAAATGATGCATTAAGCACTACCTATGCACAATGTACAACATGTACCTGCTTAAATCTGGCAAACAATTCTTTTTCGTGATTTGTGCAAAAGAGAAGTGAAGATATGTATGCTTGGTTGATAATAACGATGTTATTTGGATGATTTGTATAGCGCCATTCTTATGAAAAATCACATCAAGGGCGCTGAACAAATCTTACTAATATTATAAACGCGAAAGTTTGAATGGATGTATTTGTGTTTGTTAATCTTACACCCAAAAACTACTCAATGTATTTTAATGAAACTTTACAATAATATAGCTCATGCATCAGAATAACATATAGGCTATAATTTATAAAGATAGCTTTTTTCAATAGTATATTATAAATAATAATCATTGTTTAATAGAAAATGTCAAAATTTGAAAATGACATTTTGCAAAAACAATTATTGTTAAATCAAAATTCTATTTTAGAAAATATTTGAAGTGAATTTATTTGAAGTTCTCGCCTAATACTTTGAATCGAATCAAGAATTATACATATTTTAAATAAATAGGTTAAGAATTTTGGTATAAACGTAGATGGGACCTAGGAAAAGAAAATAGGCTACTCGAAGGACTAATCCTGCGCAGACGAAGTCGCGGGGCGAAGCTAGTCTAAAATATATTTCTACAATATTACTTCTAATAATTATAGACAAACCAGTATAACAACTTTAAATGATGCATCCGCCGGTTCGTCGATCACTAATACAAAACTATGCAATGCATTTGACTAATGATCGTAATGCTACGTAAAATGTACATAAATCATTTTATTTATATTCTGACAAGGCAGAAAATATACAGCACCATACTTAACCTAGCAGGTCATTTGAGGTTAACCATGTTTATTTATTATTTAGAGAAATTAAATTAAAATTATTTCCGTAAATAATTTTATTTTTAAAGTAAACAGACTGAAAATAATATGATTCCATTTATGATCGAAATTTAATAAACCTATCTCCCGTCATACAGCTTTGACTTGGCAGGCATTGTTCTTGAAATGTGAATACCGCACCAGAGTCCCAACTGCTCGCAACCACTAGGAGAATGCCATCCTAAATTAGAATATGTTGTGACGGTGAAGGGAGCGAGAAAGAGAAAGAGATGGGTAAAAGTAAGGTTGGTACACGGAGAAAAATATTATTCTAATATACGATCATTTTATTCGTAAAAACGGGACTGAAGTTCTTACGAACAAATTAACAGGTTTCAATGTTTATTATCGGGAAAATGTAAGAATTAATTATTGGAACAATTTTCGTACGTATACATTGTTGTTACAACGTATTTTTTCGTTGTTTCGTCATGTTGCATTATCAGGTCAACTAAATAAAACATTTCAAAATGAATGTTTTATAAATATGGCCTGATAAATTATCGTAAGGGTCAACATTTATTTTTTTCCATGTAAGTAGATGACTATTCAAATTCATGCCATTTCAAGTAAATTTTAGATTCTGAATGATAGTTATCACTAGACTAATAGTAACGGGAACGTTGTTTGAAATTACTTTATGACTATATTCATATGGACTAACTCCAGACGGTTGAGGGCTGTTGGGAGTCTTATGTAAAAAAAAAAACACAAAAACAATGACACTAAATCAAAAATAAAATAAAAAAACACAAATGAATATCTTAACACTTTTTTATGAGTTTATATTTTTTAATAATCTGGTCTCTTTTCATGCAATACGATGCTTGACTTATTTAAATAAACCAGTATTAAAACTCATCTAAAACCTGTTTACAGAGTGACATCTTTATCGTTCTTTTAACCCGCATTCGATATTAAATAACACTATTATTATCTTTCGGTCAGTTCCGTTTCAAGACTTCTCTAGTCTTAATCTGACCGATGTAGATAATGTATTTTTTTATATTACCCGATATATTCAACCTAGACTTCTCAATTAATGTATTTTGCTGCAACGGAACGATTGGTTTTTAGTTTAATTGACTGTATTATTATAAATTGATGAAATTTAGTTAATTAATTAATTTTAACGTAAATATCAAAATGTATTTATTTGGAATCCTTTCATTTTTTTGTTTAAAGTAACGTATATAATGTAAAAACTGGAATCCCCCATTGAGAATATCGTTATAAATATAACAAATATATGATAGATAAATAACATTTTATTTTATTATTGTTAAACGACGACCGTCCGTGGTCGAGTGGTAAGACACTTGACTCCCAATCGGAAGGTCGCGGGTTCGAACCCGGCGTGCGCAAATAAATTTTATTTGATTATTTTGTATTATTTCACAATTAATTAATAAAAATAATATATACTATATTTGAGGCACGTTCCAGAGTGGAAGATACTGTCAGTATCGCCCTGCTATAAGACCACCATTCAGAATTGAAACGTTGCTTTATAATGGCTTTAGCCGTGTTTAGTGACTAGATCTGAATAGCCAGGTACTTTCCTACCTTCCTCTTCCCTATCTCCTTCCTTCCCCACTTTCCTTCAGCCTCACAACATACCCCAATTGGGGATGCCATAGTCTCACTGGCTCCAGACGGGAGCAGTTGGGACTCTTGTGAGGTATTCTCTATAAAAAAATAAAAATAAAAGGGTATGTTGTGGGGCTGAATGGAGTGGAGGGGAAGAAGATGGGAGGAGGAAGGCGGCAAAGAAAACTAAATACAAAATAAGTTGTTTTTTTCATAAACAGTAAAAAATGAACTCGAAAGAAAGACTCGAACCGCGCTTATAACACATCATCTTTTTACGTCTGGCGGGTCTGTATGGGATTGTATAGCGAGCGCTATTGTGTTATATATCAATCTTTTGATGTGAGCTTCGCGTCTGTATAGTGCATAAAGCATCTACCTACACCACATCATAAGCAGTATTTTTTTTAATCATTTTAACATACAAAACTGCCCTATAAAATTTGCACTTTCCATTTTTTTGTATAATAAAATGCCATAAATTGCCGAATGATAATAAACGAATGTTAACTTCACGATTTATAAAAAAAAATGCCAATAAACATCATTTATACAATTATATGGTTACGTAAGCAATTAAAAATGACTGAGCAATAATTTTGAGTGTATTTGTTTAGTACCTACAGTTTAATTCTAGAGTAGAGATAGACATAAATCTTGTAATGAGAAATTTTGAATTTATTTTATACATATATCTATGCAATCAAGAAAAAATGTAAAATCTATGGAATAAATCAAGCTAAATAATAGATAATTGCAAGTGAAGTTTAATTGGAAGATTGTTACAATAATTTTGTAGGAAAGATTAATTATTGTTTTTATTATATTTGATTTATTTTTTATCATTGACTATAACTCATATAATAAATAGTTAAGTTAATAACAAATTACCTATTATGCCTTCATAAAGAGAAATGAGTGAATCTGGGATAAACAAACTCAGCAAAAACAGGGAAAAACAGACCAAGAAATCTCAGCAAAAATCCTTGCATACGATTTGCTCTGCCAGCCGCAATGATGAAACTGTCCTTATTATTTTTCTCAGCTTTTTCATTAGAGTTTCGATTGTGAAACAGCCTTATACAAAACGACATTACGAAATATACCTTAGGTATTTTAAACGAAATTACTTAAATCTTCATTCAGCACCTCACCAAAAAGCAATCTCATTATGTATTGAAATAAAAAGTATCTTTATACAATTGATCAGTTTTTTTTGCGTTGCGTCTTCATTTTGTTAGATGAAATTTGTATGTAAAGTGTGATTATTTGAGCCGCGAGCGTATTGACCGTTGTTGTGTCGCGGACTATTGAACTTGTGGCGAATTAATTTCGTTTTTTTTTTATTTATTATTTCTGGTACATGGTAATCGGGGTCACTTGAGCCCAAGGCGTTAACATTTTATTATATAATTCAATTATTATATTATACTCAAAGATTCTTTGATTGTTTGATTACCCGATTTTACGATGAAAAGGTGATTTTAAATGTACATGGTTAATAAGTTTTAAAAAAAATTGCTTGCATTTCTCAAAACATCGCTCAAAATAATTATTTTTGAATTTAATAACAATTTTTTAACGTTAACCCCGTATAGGATGCCCTTAGGAAAATGATTTCCTATGCCTATATCATAGGATTAGGGCTGCTTAGTGGTAGGGACTTTTTAAGAAAAGGAAGGAGAGGAAGTCTGGGATGGAGAAAGGTATGAGGGGTGGGTTTGAATTTAGGGAACAGCATGTCCAGGAGTGTCGGATGTATAGCTCATCCCTCCTGCGGTAGTGCAAGACGAATGGTCGAGAGAGACCAGCTGGAGAGGTTAAACGGTTTCCCCTAACCATCCTCTCCCTATCCGGCCTACCACGCAGCTGGTGGGTCGACTGAATACACCTCGTCCTATGAACCCGGTCATCATACGAAAAAATAATAAAAAATATATATAAATGTAATATGAAAAATGATGGTGTAGCAAATGTAAAATTTTGCAATGTCCAGTGTTTTATTATAGTGTCCTCCGCGCGCAAAGTCGTATCTCATCCAAGCATAAACTTTCTAATTAAAGTGTGTTTATCGAATGTGACCTGCCAGGTAAGTATGTTCTCTGTATCTATTTGTAAATAATAGTTCTAGGTAGAGCCTAAGAAGTCATAATAAAATGTACAGCGCCCTTGAGGTGATTTCTCACAAAAATGGCGCTCTACAAATTATTCAATTATTATTATCCCTGCTAAGTCACCAAACGAAGCGCACCACCTGGGGTGGCTTATGCCAGATGTATTGGTTATCCATTAAATGCCTCCCGGGGCAGCGGTACCTATTCCTGTCTCTCACAATTAACTTATTATTTTTATAATATATTTCCGTAAAACAATATTGTTATAATTACAACATTGAAAAGTTACCCCTGCCTCTTCCAAAGTAACCACGTGTTTTGCGGTTAGTCTTGTAAATTCGTTTTTATCAATGTTAATAGAATCCCTGTGTAGTGTTATATAATACTACAGGCACCTACTTACCACTATCTCATAGGTAGATTTTATAGATCAACAACCTATCTATCAAATGCATGGCCACAATATAGGTAAGACGAGACCTAACAATTATTTCTTAACATATTGAATCAAAGGAAATCGCGTGCAATGTCGTTAACCTACATATTATAATTAATTCGTTTTTTTTTAATACCGATAATGTTTACATATTATATTAAAAAGGTGCGAAAATAACTTTTATGGCAAGAAAATGTCATTTCACCACAAAATTATAACAATTAAAATTTAAAACAAAACTGGATTGGAATTATTTTTATTGTCATTTGTGTTTAACTACCAAAAGTTGATACCTACCCAGTATTCACACATATGCATTGTTTGCATACAGCGTATTAAACTGTTATTACTCAATTTCAGAACAGTGGCGGATATAGAAATACTCAAGAGGAGGGCGCAAAAAAAACTGTCTGCCTGGCAATGACTCTGCTTCCCTCATATATGTAGCTCGGTTGTTAACGTATAAAATACGATGACGCGGACGCGCGCGCGTGCTACATAAGAATGTACTACTACTCGATAACTCGACTGACGAAAGAAACGAACGAATAGCGTGCGGGCTGGCGGCCCCGCAAGGCGGGTGGGGGGGAAGGGGCGCGACCCCCGGGCCCCCTATATGTATCCGTCACTGCTTCAGTACAGAAAAGTCGAATGACGAAAAGTTTCTCAAACATACTAAATTCGATTTTCCGTGATGTTGTGCGTGATGTGAAATATTCTTGCCTTAAGTTTTTGAAATTCAATAATGCTTTGAAAATTTCAAATTTGGAACTAGTGACGTGTCAATTCAGACACCTAACTATAATAAAAAATCTTTTAATTAATAATTATTTTTTTATTTTTAAATGTACATTTTTAACGTCTCATTAATTTAATAACTAAAAATTTATCTTTATGATATAAAGAAAAAATTTGATATTGAAAGGCAATCAATGTTTCTGAGGCATATTTAAAAAAAATTATCAGCTTCACAGATCCAACAATAATTATAAAATCACGTGGTGTTTCAAGGGTAGAAGCTAGTTTTTAAAATAACTAAATACCTAAAAAATAGTCAGTTGGCGTAAACGAGACAAAAGGCTGATTCTCAGTGACGTTTCCCGGGGAAATCTCTGTTTGTGTGGGTACCGCTACTACCTACAGGTACTTAAATATTACATATTTTAAATAAAAAAAACATTAATAGACGACAGAAGTAAGACGACTGAATCTAACTATAGGTAATCTAGTGATTTGTAGTCTAGCTAATACTTCACTAGACTATTCATTCATCGTGGAGTCAATATAATAACTTCAATAGGTTACCAACCACGTAGATTTTATATCAACGATCAACTCACCTTAGTACTACCTCTAGTACCTACATCTAGTTTAGGTAAATACAAACCATTAATAGACGGGTTCGTAAGTAGGTTTTTTATTTGCCCGGTAGTCGAGTGATTAAGTCAAGTATTGAACTAGGGTCCGGTTGCGGTAAAACCGCTTTTGGTTGAACACTTAACGTGTTATAGTCTTAACCCTCTGAAAACCAGTGTTAGCTCATTTAACAACTGTTTAAAATTTTTATTTTTTATTATCAGGTAGTATTTTTATAGCGTAATATTTTACATAAAATTTAGTGCAATATTATTATGTCCTATTGTAATCTGGTGCTTGTTTGCACTTAAGAAAGAAATGCTAGTATTATAAATTGTAATGTTGGGCTGCTGTTGTACGTAACATTGATACAGTTAATCGTCTCCTAGCGTTATTTCTGTCATCATCATATATCACAATATATCAAAATTGTTTATTTCTGAATATTGTTGTTGAGATCTTCATGTCTGTGTTTTTTTTTAATTTTATACATTAAGTTCTACTTCGGAGGCATTGGGGAAAAAATCCCTCGGGGGCCTTTGTCCTATTTATAGTTGTGGGGTATGTTGTGTGGAGGGTCTTTAGGAAAAGGTAGGAGAGAAAAGAAAAATGTTTGAGGGATGGGTAGGAATCTTGGGGTCAGTGTGACAGATTTATGAATCCGTCCCTCCTACTGCCGTGTAAGGTCGAGAGAATCCGACTGGAAGGGTCTAGGTTAGGTCTCTCTCAACCAATCTCTACCGATCACGTATTAGGTGGGCAAACGCATTTGCCACCAAGACCTAGTTAACCCGGGCACCTCTTCTAAGCTAACAAACTTAGGGAACCACTCGGAGTAACCTATGGCAAGGGTGTTGGTTTACCAATAAATTAAAATGAATGAAACATTTGATGAACTAAAATTATTGATAATTAAATACTTTGAAAAAAATAAAAAGAATGATACATATTTGGATGAATTAAAATGAATTATACAAATTTAGATAAATTAAAAACATATTTTGAAGAATTAATATTAATCATAAATATTTTAGGATTAAAATGAATGATACATATTTTAATGAATTAAAATTAATTTTGAAACATATAAAATATATATTACATATTATAATATTAAATATGGAATATTTTGATAATTTAAATATATGATACGTACTTTGATGATTCAAAATTATTGATACATATTTTGATGAAATATACATATTTTTATGAATTAAAATGAATGGTACATATTTTGATGAATGAAAATGAATGGTATATATTTTGATGAATGAAAATGAATGGTATATATTTTGATGAATTAAATTAATGATACATAATTTGACGAATTTAAACGAATGATTCATATTTTGATTAATTAAATTAATGATACATAATTTGACAAATTAAAACAAACGATTTATATTTTTATGAATTAAAGGAATCATACAGATATGACATACACATATGACCGGTCAGTGGTTGAGTGGGCATAGCGTTTGGGTTCCACCCAGGCGTTCCGTGTTCGATTCCTCGGCTGGCTAAGTCCTCCATCACAACACAAGCAACATCTTCCGCTCAGTGTGGTGGTAGTAGGAGATTTTCAAATATTGTTGGGTTATTCGTAACCCGGGAATGTTTGTCTTTCTTTAAAAAAAAAAAAAAGATAAAAATATTTTGATGAATTAAATGAATCATACATATTTTGATGAATTAAATGAATGATACATATTTTGATGAATTAAAATGAATGATACCTATTTTGATGAATGATACACATTTTGATGAATTAAAACAAAATTATACAATTTTTTAAGAGTTAAAATGATGTGTACATATTCATCAGAATGATTCGCGTTTTTGATAATTTTTCTTATGGAAATCATGACTAACTAACTAACTAACTAACCATCACGCCGTTTCCCCGCAGGGGTAGGCAGAGAGGACGGACCGCCAAACAACTCGGTCTTGGCACACACTCCTTGCCTCATTCACATTCATACATCTTCTCATACATACTCTTCTATTATTCTGACTCTTGACATGGCCCGACTCAAGTATCTGATTTACTTGATCGTGCCACGTCTTTCTTGGGCGTCCTCGGCTTCTTCTATCGTTCACATTCGCGTCATAAATTCTCTTTACACTCCTTTCTTCATTCATTCGCTCTACATGTCCAAACCATTAAAATAAAACCATGAAATCATGACAAGAAGTTATAATAAATTATTTAAGAGGGTCAAAATTCACTCAGGATTAATAATCAATGTTTCTCTTCAAAAAGATAAGACGAGTAGATTGAATAGAGCTCAAAAGTGAAAAAATGCAAGCCTAAAAATACAAAAACTTATACGTAAAACCTAAGAGTATGGATATTAGAGAGACGGCATGTGAAGTGTGCCCGCGCGCTCCAAGTGTGCCTTTTCGAGAATTTTACCCAAACGGCTTACACTGGCTGCTGGTTTTTGGCCGTTTAATACGTTCCGACAACAGCCATTTTACATGGTGACAGCCAATGTCAGCCGTGTGGGTAGAATTCTCGAAAAGGCACACTTGGAACGCGCGGGCACACTTCACATGCCGTCTCTCTAATATCCATACTCTTAGCGTAAAACCGTGTAAATGTTCGTTGCCATTATAATGTAACGAAGATATTATTCAATTTTAGATTTAGATGAATACATTGAACCCGGAATGTAAGTTAAAGCCTTGAGAAGAAAAAGAGTTTAGATGTATTTGACAGATGAATGATGTTTCCATTTTATCACCTCGAGTACCCGCGATACTTTTATGTCAGCCTGGCCCCCTAGCACACTCGATCGATAAGGATTGTTTCGATAACTTTCGGTAACTTCTCATCGTTCACTTGGACAACTGCAGATCGCTAATGTACGCACAAAAATTGATGACGAATATATTAAAGACTCTTAGTCATTGTGAACTTATTCGTTGGCGGTCTGCAGTCATGCTAGGGAATAATGAGAAAGTTATCCTATCAATCGTTATCGATCGAATGTGCTAGGGGCCCTGAACTTGATCGGGATCTGGCCGGATCGGGAGAGACTGATTGATGGAGAACTTTTAACTCCAGCAGGACTCTCTCGCGTCATCGCCTTGCACAGAAGTAGGAGTGATAAATTCACACGCGAGTCACTCCTGGACACACTGACCCCAGAACCTCATTTCCTTCCTTTCCTAAAGAGACGCTCCACAAGCATCCCCAAAGTTGACATAGGTTCCGGGGTTTTTTTTTTATCAGTTAGGTAAGTTATCAAATTATGTCTGAATATATGACACAACAGTTTTAATTTTGAAAATGACAATTACAATATTTTTCTGTTAAAATATTATATTATCGAGAGATACTTCGCCGCTTATCTGAATTCTTGACACATCACACAATCAGCTCGAATTTTGAAAATGACACCTCAGAGTTCATTCAATCACAGTCAATACAATCACTCACAGACAGACTCACAGTATTTTATTAGTATGTTTGATAATTCTCATTTCGAACATGTAGAAAAGGTTGCCTATCCGTGATTCTCATAACTATAATTTTATTCCATTTCCGTTCAAAGTTCATTGCCAGGGGCACGGACACGGCCAAACCAGCGATAGGTAATAGGTAATATCCATCTAGAAATATGGAAAAGGTAATTCTCGATATCATCGCGAATATGGAATAAGTTATTCCCCCGTACAGTGAATATGTAATGGGCTATACCTTTCAACTGCAGTCATCTCGCGGAGGCCGTGGGAAAACAGTACAGTAGGAACTTAATCATCGATCGGGAGATGGTAGATCATGGCTTGATCATGCCAACTATTGTTCAGGGTATGAGTACAATTGAATGCAGAATCGAGACACGTGCAACCATTGATAATAGAAACAAAAGAGATGGGACAGTAACCACTATTAATATGAAAATACGCGCATGTTTAATAATATTGTGTTGTCTAAAGTCTAAATTGTGTAGTTATATGTGTTGCATCTAAAACTGCTGACGAATTACAGCTTCTTAATACTTTAAACTAAACCAGACGAAATGGTGCTTGCTGGAGTTGGGTTATAATATGTGTTGGAAAAACAAGGTATGCAAGGAAAAGGGATAGCCAATCACTTACCACTATGCGAAGGAGCAAACGACACAATCAGAATATATTAGTTAGATAGTTCCACCGCGATACCTCTAGGTAATTATCGCCACAACAAAACGAATGAGTTTCAAAACGATATTATGTACTTCCGAGATAGTCAAATTCCTTCTCTTTGATTAAAAACGAGATTGTGTACGCGAAAAACACCCATAAGTTGCTTCCAATGTAGATTCATATCTTCTTCTGTTTTCAAAACAAATGCACTCGAATTTTCACTGTTTTCTTGCCATTGTACCAAATTTCAAATACTTTACCACAAGTTGTTGGTAAGGGAGAGGTAGAAACTGGATAAATGAAATCCCGGTTGGAACTAAGCATATTCTCATTTTAAAACCAAACAGAAGGTATCCATTCATAAGCATAAAAAAAACAGTTTGCAACTAAACTCGCTACCTGTGTATGTCAATGTGATGGCCCGCACACTACACAATTTCTCTTAATCCCGTTGTCTATGGCAACCTAAGCAGTAACTCGCGACTCGCCCTGCTATTGCCGTGGCTGGCCGTTGCCAGTTTGCTCGGTTGTTATGGTTGCGCCAGTTTTGTTGTCAGTTTTTAATTTTTTTTCCTTGTGTAGTGGTTGGTGTACTGGATGGATAAATAAACCCTTCCTTGTGTAGTGATTGGTTTACTGGATGGATAAAGAAACCCTTCCTTGTGTAGTGGTTGGTATACTGGATGGATAAAGAAACCCTTCCTTGTGTAGTGGTTGGTGTACTGGATGGATAAAGAAACCCTTCCTTGTGTAGTGGTTGGTATACTGGATGGATAAAGAAACCCTTCTTTGTGTAGTGTTGGTGTACTAGATGGATAAAGAAACCCTTCCTTGTGTAGTGGTTGGTGTACTGGATGGATAAATAAACCCTTCCTTGTGTAGTGGTTGGTCTACTGGATGAATAAAGAAACCCTTCCTTGTGTAGTGGTTGGTTTACTGGATTGATAAAGAAACCCTTCCTTGTGTAGTGGTTGGTTTACTGGATTGATAAAGAAACCCTTCCTTGTGTAGTGGATGGTTTACTGGATTGATAAAGAAACCCTTCCTTGTGTAGTGGTTGGTGTACTGGACGGGTAAAGAATAATTTAATTTCATCTTTGAAGATAATATTAGCGACCCTTAAACAAAACTTTTATTTAAAAAAAAAAACAAAAGATTTGGTCGCATCTAGGAATTGAACGCAGGTCCATAGGCCCTTGCCTGGGCTCTGCTCTAACCACCGAGCTATTTCATCCCCATCCCATTCGGTCATATTTCAACTGTATCATACTTCGACTAAGAACTACAAAAATCTTTGTTTTTATTTTGGCTGCTATCTATATATTTGATATGCTATTTTTTTGGCTGCTATCTTTATGTATGTTTGCGAGATTCTCCCGAAACTAAATGCAATCTATTGGAAAAATATTTCTATTTTTTTAATTTTCGACATCTTTTGACTTTTCTACAATTCAAGGAAAAATATATAATTTTTTTTAATTACAAGTATTATGATCTGTGGTTTTACTCACTAAGTTTAACAAAAAATATATAATTACTTTTTTGTTAGGTACCAAAATAATAAAACACTAAAAACACTAAAATATGCAGTCGATTATCACGCACAGGGTATCTTTTGGCACTTGCGGGGTATGAGGGGAATGCGGGTGGATTTTCAAAACTAGTTCGAAATTTTTTTTTCAATACTATCGGTGTGCACAAAAATGCATTCAAACGTAACATTTTGCCTGTAACTACTTATTGGTATTAGTCATAGTCATATCCCTCTCTCCCCAGTATGGTAATAAATAACAAAATAGCCACTTACCTTCAAGCCCCCTATTTCCCCTATTAGCTTACCTTTGAGTGTACACTCCACATTCCCCTTCCTATGAAGTAAAATCATGACCTCCTATTAAACTGGCGACCCACCTTTTCCGCCGTGTTTAAATTGCTACATTATAAAATATACATACTATAAATTCGATAGAGTTCATGATAGGGTGAGTCAGTTCATGTAATATGTTGAAATCAATTTACTGTCATGCTGCTCGGAATTCAAATTTCAAGCTATTGTGCAATAATGATTTTAAATTGTTTAAACAAAAGCCTAGAATTTGAAATTCGAGCTATTTATTTTTGATAATATTTTTTAATGTCAGGTAGGTACCTACCTAATATGATATAATGTATCTGATCGTGCCATGTCTTCCTCAGGCATCCACGACTTTTTTTACCATTCACATTTGTGTAATATATTCTCTTTACAATCCTTTCTTCACTCCTTTGCTCTTCATGCTCAAACCATCTTAGCATCTCTTTCTTAATCTGTTATTCTAAAATACGATAATTTTATTCGTAAAAAACGGTTAAAAATGGGATTAAAGTTCTTAAGAACCTATTAACAGTGTTTCAATGTTTATTGGCAGGAAAATGTAAGAATAATTTATGGTATAGGTACGTACGAAATTACGTATACCAACGAATTATTCTTACATGTTCTCGCCAATAAACATTAAAATCCTGTTAATTTGTTCGTAAGAAATTCAGTCCCGTTTTTACGAATAAAATGATCGTATTTTAGAATAACATTTTTCTCTGTGCATTATTACGCTAACATTATCAGCCTTGTGTTTACCATACAAACGCCTCAAGGATCTCATTTCTACAGCAATCAGTCTCCTTTCATCCCTTCTCTGCCAGTTAAGAAAGGTACCAGCATTCCATTGTTGTCTGCTAGCTTCGCCTTTTTGGACAGTTTTTTGTTTGCGCAAATCACGTTCAGGCCTCCATTAATAGTGTATCTGCACTTTACTGTCTTTCAATAACTCCATTAGCCTTCGCATCTCTCGTAAACATTCTTCCCAAATACACAACTATCCTATCCCATCCTACTGCTCCAATTCATAATTTCCAACTACACTGCACACTGTTTTTGTACTCTCTATTTCAAACACCATGACTTTAGACTTACTTACATTCATCATTAACTCATTCTTCATTCATTCTAGACACGAGAGACCTAAACATTGCATTACAAAAATGATTATCATATCCTGTAAAATGATAAGTAATAAATTATTGGTTAGCCTCCTTCTACCATTTTCAATAGGATATAAAGATAAACAATGTTTTAATGGATGAAGCATAAACAACTATATATGATAGCAAAGGCCTACTTACGTCTAGAGTTACTCATCCGTAATGAGTGTAATGTTCTTATTGCTAGTAATGTGTACTTGTGTAAGAATATTATACCTACTTTATGATGTATCGTGATTAGGTTTACTGTTTTAGACCAGACCAGAGAAAAATATGTGGCCCCGTAGACGAGAATTTTTACTAATGTAAAATGGTAGACAAAGCAGTCGACATTACCCAAAGTTCCTCATCCAAGGGGAACTATGCTGGACGCGTAGCACGACTAACAGGAGGTCTAGACGATTTTATACCGTTTTCTCGAGTACGGCTGTCCTTCTGATATCCAGACCGATGTTGACAGGGAATAAATTGTGTCAGTTTACACTTATATTTAATATCCTTCCAGAACACATATTAAGACATCTTGGCAATTTTTTTTTTAATATTAAATTATCGGTGTTAAAATTGCCATCAATTGGTTCATCTTTGTCCTTTGTTGTTTTATCAATAGGTACCTAAATATTTTTTGTTCTATTTGTACTACTTTATAAATTTATTATCCTCAAAACAGGCTTGTCCTAGTGAGGTTAATATTGAAATGTGAACAATAATACCTACCATGTAAAGAAACAATAAATAAAATAAAATAAAATAAATAATAAACCGATATACAATGGCAACACGGGCAATTCTGTCTGTGGATTTACATTCGTAAATGTCAAACGACTAAAAATTAAAAATACTAATAAATTGACAATTTCTAATTGAAATACCGACTTTAATGTACATTTAATTTTTGAGACTAAACGGGAGGTAATTAGTTAATTTTTAGGTCTATGGTCATATTTCAACCACTTTTGTTTCTCCGAGACTGATTTCGTGGATTAATGTTACGTGGATTATTTAAGTCTATATATATATTTGAGAGAAATCTATGGCCAAAACTGGATGTGTAAAAGCGTACGAAGAAGGAGAAATAATTCATACACTTCACAATGTCTACCAAAACGAGGTATTCTTAGTAGAATTGAATAAATAAGCAAATTTCACGAAAAATTTTTGGGTCCACACTGGAAAATGCATTAAACAGGTTAAAAAATGTTAATCATGACCTCTTGTAGTGTATGAGACCTATGTTAGATTCTGTAGGTCCCAAAGACTGTGATGGACTGGATACATTGAAAATAATATGACGCCAAAAATTATAACTGTGTATGTATGAAGGTCCAAAAAAACAGACAAGACTACTTTGTTGGTTTAGTGACAAAACAAGAACAGCTAAAGTGACATGAATCACGAAATCAAATGTCCTGTTGCCATAAAATCACACAAACAGGTAATTCAGGTTTCAGGCAGGTACTCACAACAATAGCTGTAAACCTTGCTTTGTGCATATTGCAAATCAGAGGTTCCCAAAGTGTGTAGAACCCCTAAAGAAAGCCTCTTCTATCCTTTTCTCATGCCATTCCATAAAATGGGATGGTCATGAACCCACTAGCTTGCGTCAGTTCAGTCAAATAAAACAATTGTCAAAAAAACAAAAATCTCTAAATAATAACGCTAGTTCATTGAATAACCAAATCAATTTATCTTTAAATCCTATTCTAAATACATTTTCTGTAAACCGCTCTGTTATTGCCAAAATTCCCGCAATTACCCCTTCCCCTTTGTTAATTTCCCATTCAAGCACCTAAAATTTTTTGTATACCTTCAATATTTTGTATCATTGGTTAGTTTTAATCCTTCTAACGAAGGAAGGGTTTTTCCGAAACAGGTAGAGTTTAATTAAAATGAAAGTGGTCTAAAACAAATTTACATATTTTTATTGTAAAAACAATTGTCATAAAAGTACCTAAAAAAGTATATATAGATACTATAAAAACCTATTTAATTGTCCAAAAACTAAAAAGACGCAAGTTTTAATCATAATTTTCGGGATGACTAGACACGCTTAATACGAATATTTTTTTGGAAAAACCTTTTGATTCATCTTAATTACTATTAAAGACTATTTGAATTCATCCATCCACACATTCATCCATTCCATCGCCACAAATGCAAATGATTGTCTTTTATAGCAATAAAGTTGGATCAAAAAAAATCTGAGAAATCGTGTTGATTTACCTACTAGAAATAAAAAATGATTAATGAGAGTAATACCGAGAAACATAATTGTAATTCTTCTCGATATTAGCCATCCTTCGATGAGAGTGAAAACACCAGAAGAAGGCCAGAATAAACATACAAAAGTTTGAGAATCACTTGTAGAAATGCATTATTTAGAATTGATAGACATTAAACAAGAATGAAATAGATATAAATCATCTAAAACTGTGATCCAAGTGATACACACGGAATGCAGGACATTGAATGAACTAGGAAGAAAGACAAGGATGTGGAAAGAATGTACAAGTTCCGGTCTCAAATGAAGCAAGAGTCGAGGTCTACGTTTTGATAGATTAATTATATTGTATTGTCATAAATATTGTCATGAATGTCGTGTAATATTAGTATGTTTTTATATACGCCGTTGGAATTGGTGTTACGGTAAAATAAGAACTCAAGACTCTTCAAGAAAGTGGCAGAGATCGGTGATTCACGAGACACGGTAATTTGAGTGAGAACTTTTGATTATTGAGTTGTATGCATGAAGATAAAGAAAAAATTGCCATCTGAAAATGCCAAATTCAAACAATGTTATTAACAAAAAGACAATTAAGTAATATTGGCATCATAGAAAGATAGGTACGAATAATTAATATTGGCATGTTTTTTGGTACATTTTGTAGAGAACGGTATTTGACTTTGAACCATCGATTTTTAAGAGTACATAGGTGTCTCTTGTCAAAAATTATATTGATTAAAGGGCATTTGGAAACAATTTTAAGTTTTTTTCCTTGGTCACACAAAAATTAAAAATATATCGGAATGCGTGTATTTACAAGCATGTAAGTATGTAATGTTACAAAAATATTATTCTATCATTGCGATTCATTAATCGCTTAAGGTAATAATAATAATAATAATTGGATAATTTGTAGAGCGCCGTTTTTGTGAGAAATCACCTCAAGGGCGCAAGGTAATATCCAGCAATCCATTATTCCGTTTTTGTTAACAGCGCTGCGCGCGGATGTTTTACAACCATGAAGCTAAACGGTATTAGTTTTAAAATTAATGCAAAATTTAAATACACTTAGTTTTTCAAAATTTTAAAACTGCGTGTACCAGATAAACTAACCATCTTTCAAAATCAATTTATGTTTTTTGTAAAAAAGAGTCAATAGGTCTAGAATTTGATGAAAAAATGACTAATTTCCGGTATTCTCTGGTAAAGCACTCTTAACAGAGAAAGTTAAAACGATATATTTTACAACTAGGTTATATGACACATGTTTCCATATAACAGATCTTTAATTCTCCATCATCATTGAACACATATATATAAATTCTAAAAACTTAATGCTACTTAAATAGAATTTATAAGTATATTTCTTCTTAGTGCATGAGTGTATTGAGACTTGACCTACTTTTTAAATTCGTTAAATAAGTGTGTGTTTGGTTATTCAAGTAACCTAAAAAGGTATACCATACCAATTTTGTGTGTCATTTGTGATAGCACAACATCTTTTTTTTTTCGTTTGATCATATCGTCATGAATATACGCAGAATTCTGGAAACAATTCCTTAATTTTAGTTTTTATAGCTGAAGTACCCGACATTACCCTGGCTCTATGCAGAATTTTTTGGAATTAGATGCAGACGGTAATTTTCCTCTTATTTTGAACGTCAAGTGTCCAAAATTTCAGCTTTAAGGAGTAGAACAATAGTTTTGATTGTTTTTTTCGAAATTTCGTACAGACAGTGAGTAACATTTCTCTTGGTTTAAAAAACGAAGCCAATCCGGTTCATAGCCGCTTAATAAATTTGAGGAAAGTGAAAAAACACCTGGCCTATGCCTAAACGAAGCTAAAACCATTTGAATCACTAATTCAATATCAGCACTGCTAAGAGTATCGTCTACTCCAGAACAAGTTGCAAATATATATATATATGTATATATATTTTTTTTTCAATTAATCTAGTACGTGGATTTGAATCCAAATCTACAACAAGAATCTTCTAGGTCTGCAAAAATATTTGAAAGTTTTTTTAGTCTACACTTCTATATATAAATGTGTCACGCCTTCTTTTCTCTGCCTGCTCATTGAGTGTTATTGTAGAAAGGTATGCAAATAGACAAAACGGAGGTTACTTCCAATTCTCGAGCAATTACGAGTAGTAAGATATAACAGAGTTGAAGGTTGTTTTTATGACCTTATGAAATTTGTAATTGACTCATACGAGTAATGTTACGGACTATATCGGAATGTATAAAAATAAACAACAACTCTGTAGATATTATAATTGTTGCGAAATGAAAATAGACCCACCGATCTTTATTTGCAATTTATCTGTTTTAAAATAATTTTACCATTATACTTTCTTCGTCTGACTAATATGCGATTATTATAGGCGTTTTACAAGATGTTTTTTTCGTACGGTTCGATTTTTTCATATGGATTTGGGATGAAAAAAGAAAATGAAGTATTCATATATTTTTTTATTTTTATAAGAAAAAATCTCCTTTTAACTTTTGAAGGTTATTCCCATCAATGTAATATATTATTGTGTCTTGTTCATTTTCATATTTTCAAAAATTAGATTATTATTGTTATCTTCTTCTTCAATAATATATTCCATTGATGAGAATAACCTTCAAAAGTTAAAAAGAGAGTTTTTCTTTTTAAAAAAAAAGAATATTCATTTAGACTTTTATAAAAAGTCAATAGGTGTTCCATAAAAATAAAATCGGATATATTTATCCGAGACACTATCTAGGTAACAAATACATTCTTTGAATACTTGTTTCCAATAATAAAGGTAGCTGCCAATAATATGGAAAAAAAACTTTAGTCGAAGATAATATTGTTAATTGTGAAATTTGAAATATGAAGTTGACAATTACGATAGTCTCATAATAGATCGCAGTAGCCCAATTGGTAGAGGTGTATGTCCCGGTAAGACGTAAGGTTCTGGGTTCGAGTCCCAGATGCGACCATTATCTTTTATTATTTTTCTGTGTCTTGTTCATTTTCGTATTTAAAAAAAAAAGATTATTATTGTTATCTTCTTCTTCAATAAGAAAATAAATTGTTTTATTTTGGTGGGTACCGATTTTCGTACAGTGTAATTATTTGACGTTTGTTATATCTCATTGTTTGACTTAACTATATAATGTTGAAATGTAGAATTTTTTTTATTTTAAATATTGATAAAAAATACTATATGTATTTATTACTAATTTTGAACGTGTATTTACTGTTCGGCATTGTGAATTTTGCACGATTTGTTGACGGCAACGGCAAAGGCAAGACAGATGCTTTCATTTGATCAATGAGTACGTACGTACACATAAATATGTATTATTTTTTTTAGTTTATTAGGGAAACAAACAGATTATGTTTATATTTTTAAATCGCACACATGTTTTTAAAAGTAATTACATTATTACATGGTTGCATAAACCAGTGAATTTTCCGCACAAAATTCATATAATAAACAGAAAAACATAGATTGTGAAAGCATAAAGTGGTAGAAAAAGAAAAATTAAAAAATTGCAATAGATCATGCTTCTAATGAGCAGTACCATAATACAGCACCAGTACCATAAAGGATATAGGAGAGATAATATGAAATTCAACTATGTAGGTACCTAATACATTTTCACATCATTATATAATGTTCAAGATTAAACATGATAAAAAAAGAAAAGAAACAACATAATAGAAGTGCGAAAATAATACGCAGCAGGGGTTGAGGTACATACGAAGCACATGCTTTCACTGTATCCAAAAAATGTATTAATCAGCATGCAGAGTGGGAAGAATTAGCATTAAAAAAATACATAATCTCCTTTCAACAAAATATAAAAGCATAACTTAGTAGGCCGTGAAAAATACTTTCATTGTGTATAATAAATGGCGAAAGGAATGTATGAATCAATGCTATATAATTGAAAAGTAAAAGGCCAGTTATTATTAAATTCAAGCAATCAGATAGTTGCCTATAACTTAATATGTAGTTCGTAAACGTAACAGGTACCTAATAAAGATTTGCATTTTTCAATAACCGGTTTCGCGGCTGCATTTGCGTTGATGTCCAATTGTTGAATCTGCATTTTTATGGACATAAAAGGTAGATGCTCTTTGTATCGCCCTGTTGAAAGATCACCATTCAGAATCAATCGGTTGATTGAAATGGTTTTAGATGTGTTTTGATCACCAGATCTAAATACTCAGGTACTTTTTAACCTTCCTATTTCTCATATCTCTCCTCTTTCCGTTTATTTTAGTTTTAGCCTTTCAAAATACACTAATTGGGAATGTCATAGGCCTGCTGGCTTTGGGACAGTAGACATATAAATTAGGCAGATCTGCCCTGATTATGAACACTGTAACGTTGCCCGAAAAGTTGGCTGAAGAAGGAGGACGAGCAAAAACGCCATAATAACCCAAAAATTTATCACGGTTATACTTTAGGCGATAATAAACCCAAACTTTTTTTTTGTACAACTTTACACTAAAATAAACAAATATGACATGTTCACATTGTATAAATTGAATACATAAAATATTTTTCCTTATCTACGCAATATTTTAATAATTGTAGGTATCTGTGAAATGAAAATGAGTTGTACAAAATAACATTATTATATATTTTTTTACATTAGCTCCACACAGGAGGCCCTGAGTAAAGTAATTTCCCTCAGGGCCTATGTCATCTTTAGGGGTGCTGTGTGGAGGGTGTTTTTAAGGAAAGGAAGGAGAGGAAGTTCTGGGAAGGGAAAGGGTATAAGGGTTGGGTAGGAATCTGGGGTTCAGTGTGTCCAGATCATCCGCCGCCAAGACCTAGACAAACCTCAGCCCATAAACCCGGGCACCCCTGCTAATTCACCAAACGTAGCGAACCACTTGGGGTGACCTATGGCAGAGGTGTTGGTTATCCAATAAATGGTTCCCGGGACGGCGGTACCCATTCCCGCCTCCCAAATTATGAATTTATTTTGCTTAAGTTTAAGCGAATTTTTGTTGTTTATTTTACATTGCTCTCATTTTAACCAGGAACTTTTTAAAACTAATCAAATATTTCCTAATAAATTACCACCGATTACAGCTACATCAACAAGCATGAATCAAATTAATATTTACTTGAAATATTAATACAGATAATAGGCAAATTAATTCAAAAATATTTATGATATTCAGTATCTATATTATGTCTACTGTTTCATTACGTCACAAACAATATTTACAATGATATTTTAATTAATGAAGATAATATTAGCGAACGTCAATCGAAAATCCGAAACAGAAAAATCAGAAAAAGATACGGATACATCTGGGACTCGAGTCAAGAAGTTAAAAATAAAAATAAAAATATTTACAATCATTACTGTACTGTAAATAACTGGTACATGCATACAAGAAACGAGAAATTTTTACTTTATTTTAAGATCAAGGCCCACTTCTCTCGTGGTGTACATTACCATACTTACTGGCACGTATTTCACACTTACATACAACACGAAATACCTACTTATCTAACAGCTAACAAGTATTTTGTTAGTGTGTTAGTGTCGATACTTATATTTATATAATACCTACACACATTACATATGTATGTAACACTTTTCATTGTTCTATCGAAATATGGCTAATTTTAATGAATGCTCGTTCACTGGTCACGCTTTTTGATCTAAGCGATTTTATTATGTATTTTGTTCTACATTTTATTTTGATTGCTGTACGAAAGCGAATAATATACTTTCTAACTAACTAATCAATACGCTATTTCATTGAATGGTGACCCGACAGTTGATCACCCGACAGTTGATCACCCGAGAGTTGCTCACACAGACAGTTGATCACCCGACAGTTGATCACATTACAGTTGAACCTCCGTCAGTTGATCACCCGACAGTTGATCATCCGACAGTTGATCCCACAGACAGTTGATCACCCGACAGTTGATCATCCGACCGTTGAGCACCCGACAGTTGATCACCCGACAATTGATCACCCGACAGTTGATAACCCGACAGTTGATCACTCGACAGTTGATCACCCAACAGCTGATCACCCGACAGTTGATCATCCGACAGTTGATCAACCGACAGTTGATCAACCGACAGTTGATCACCTGACAGTTGGCCTCTCGAAATTAAAACCAATTTATAATTATAACATTTTTAGTGCATTTTTTGCCAATTTCAAACCCAAAATATTAAGTTGGTATGAATTTCAAACGAATTTACTTATAGTGTCAATTTTTTGTACCTATGTATACGCTGGTATATTAAGTGTACATAGACAAGTAGTTTTGTACTTGATGCATTTAAATGAAAATATGTTTTATACTTTTGTTATTCGGCAGTACATCCTCTCTACACACCTCTTCGGGACACGTAGTTATATTTTGAGGAATTACTTATTTTCCCTAAGCCGACTGAATGTTGTATATAAAGATGCCGGGGATATATAAAGGGCCAACTGCCGGAGGATCAATTGTCATGGAGCTGTATGTTTTTCTACATATTATTCAGAATGATGTAAGAATGCAAATCTTTCTAAATAACTAATCATTACGCAATTTCCCCAAAGGGGTAGGCAGACAGAATGAAATCCCCTATAACTCTGTCATGGCACTTCCACATTCAAAGCATCAAACTTTTAATGCTGACCTGACATTGACACAGAAATCATCGCAATAGGCGAGTTTAAGGTCCGAAAATATGCATGCCTCCCCACCAAAGCCTTTCTCTATCGCACGTATGTTTTACTCACCTTTCTCTTTCGCTTAGGGTCATTTTAAAGTCAGTAAAGTGACTGCATTTGAGTTAGGCGCCAACGTTACCTAACCTAACCCAAGTCAATTTTTCGATTCACTCGTAGGCATAAATAAATACCTGCGGGAAACTTGTGAATCTACATTTAGTAGAAAATCCAAAATAACTTCCATTCTGAGCATTTCGATATTGTTTTTTCATTATTTATTGGAGGATTTTAATATATATCTCCCAGGTACATAAACTAAAAATTATTCTGTTAAAAGGTTTTAAAAGCATCCTAAACGATATCAACACAAAGTAAACATAAGTCAGATTAAACAGGACTTGCCGAAAATCCTAAAACGTCTTTTAAATAAACGTATTTTGTAAATGCAATAGAAAATAAAGTGGTCCCCATCGCACAGTTACATCATTAAGTAACATCTCAATTATTCTCAGTATCAGGTAAACAAGTCAGTTGGAAGTAGACCAGTACACGTATAACTATCGCATAACGTACTGCGGGTACAGGGTTCTACAGGCAAAGTATCACATATCTGTTTCATAACGAGGTGTTTAGTCACTCCTCTGCGCATGCGTGCCCGTATATGTTTAAGGCTAGAATAAAAGCATAACGGTTCATTTCATACAACGGTCGACCAAATGCAAGGTTGCCACAATTTGCGCATTTTTAAATGTTTGTTAAATTTTGGATTTGAGACCAAATTTCCCAACCACATCGAATGGTCATTTTAAATCAAAAATTTTAGCAAATATCTTGTACTGCTCAGAAGTATTTTTTTGATTATTCTTGTTTTTGTTCTTACCAGGCTCCCTAGCATACTCCATCGATAAAGTTTGACAGGATAAGTTTCGGTAACTTCTCATAAACACTGAAACATTTCTTACTTCACGGTTATAATTTTGAATACATAGCTTAAAGGATGACTATACAGGGTGCTAAGGGACGTACTTTAACCAGTGATTCCTGACATTATTTCGAGTAAAAAATATAAAGAAAATTTTTGGTCTCCGGTGATTTTTTCTTCAAAACCAAACAAAAATAAAATTATATTTTCTTTTTCTGTCACTGGTCACTCAGCCGAGTAACCTACCGACGTTTTACCCTACACTTAACTGTTTAACACCTACTATTTTTTATGTTTTTATAGAAACCAAACAAAAATAAAATAATTTTTTCTTTTTCTGTCACTGGTCACTCAGCCGAGTAACCTACCGACGTATTACCCCACACTTAACTGTCCAACACCTACTATTTTTTTATGTTTTTATAGAAAAAAAACTTCAAAAATGTATCCGGAGACCAAAATTTTATTTCCATTTTTTACTCCAAATAATGTCAGGAATCACTGGTTAAAGTAAGTCAAGTACGTACCTTAACACCGTGTACAGAAGTGATATCTTTAAAGAAATATATATATTTTTAATGTACCTTAAAAACAAATTTTTGGTATAGTGGCAACCCTAAGCTTGGAATACTAACGGGCCAGACTAATTGTGGCCGGAATGACCACTGCGTTACTTATGGCAACACCGCAACCAAATATAGAACAATCGCGACCATAACTCATCATAAATGCTACACACGCCACCACTGGACTCGTGGGATAAAAATACGGAAGGAACACAGCAGCTGAGCCTAAAATTCATGTTAAACCACGTCGCCGGAACTCCATAATATAATCAGTGCACTTTGTATTACGTATTACGAAGATGGTTATATTACGTATTTTATAAGCAGCAGATGAGAAATTGTTAAAAATATTTTATTGATTGAGACAATTGTAGCCCAGCGGTAGAGCGTTGGATTGCCATTCCGAAGGTTGCGGGTTCGAACCCGGCGTGCGCAAATAAATTTTATTTAATTGATTTGTGTTATTTCACAATTAATTATTTAAAATAATATATAGTATATTTGCGGCACGTTCCAGAGTGGAAGATACTATTAGTATCGCCCTGGTGTAAGACCACCATTCAGAATTGAAACGTTGCTTGAAATGGCTTTAGCCGTGTTTAGTGACTAGATCTGAATAGCCAGGTACTTCCCCACCTTCCTCTTCCTCGTCTCCTTCCCTTTCCCACTTACCTTCAGCCTCATAACATACCCCAATTGGGGATGCCATAGTCTCACTGGCTCCAGACGGGAGCAGTTTGGACTCTTGTAAGGTATTCACTATAAAAAAAAAAATAAAAAAAAATTAATTGGGTGGTAGAGCTAGATAGAGAGAAAATAAAAAACAACAGATTTGATAGAGGAAGTAAAAAATAAACTCAATGGTGTGAATTATTATCCTTCAGTCCATAAAGGCTAATGGATGGACAGATTTAGAAATATTGCAAAAAAATATAATCGTAAAATCGTAACGCCAATTGGTCCTTGATGAGTTCGTTATTTTTTTTTTACATACGCTCCTCACAGGAGGCCATGAGGAAAAAATCCACTCTGGGGCTAATTCCATCTTTGGGTTAGGTGTCTTTTTAGGGAAAGGAAGGAGAGGAAGTTCTGGGAAGTAAAGGGGTATGAGGGGTGGGTAGGAATTTGGGATCTCAATGTGTTTAGGAGTGAGGGACGTCTAAAATCATCCCTCCCAATGCGGTGCAAGCCAATGAGTCGAGAGATTCCAGCGTGTTATAACAGTCTCCCCCTAACCAGACTCTCCCGATCCGGCCCGCACAATGTAAACGCGTGTCCCGCCAAGACTAAGACAAGCCTAATCCCATGAACTCATTATGTTATTTATTTATTATTTATTTATTTTTTCATGTTCTCTATAAAACAGTTATACACCAATATAAATCATAGAGAAGATTATAAATTACAAAGTACACAAGGGCAGTTTTACTACTTAGTGACATTTGCTAAAAGATAGTTGCTGAACTGTCTGTAAGTGACATTGAAAATGTCGATGGTCAATGCAGAATCGTTAAGCAGTTGAGTCGCTCTGTTTATTGGCGCGTTCTGATATGTAGAAGTCCTCACTTTCGGAGCATAAAAAAGTGCATGGGATTTACCACGAGTATACTTGTTAGGGACGTAAAAATTAACCTCTTTTAATATAGGCGGATTGAGTATGATACCAGAGATTAGCTTAAAAAAGTGTTTACCTAAAAATATTTTTCTGCGGGCTTCTAAGGTGTTGAAATCGAGCATCCCTGTTAAGAACAAGGATGGATAAAGGAATGGATAGTACGTATATTCCCTCATATACAGGTAACGCAAAAATCTTTTTTGTACTTTTTCTATTTCTAGGATATGGTTTTGTTCAGAAGGGGCCCAAATAATGGAACTATATTCCAGGATGCTACGAACAAGTGCTTCATATGTTCGACGTATTGCAATTCCATTAGTAAATGATCTCGCATTACGAAGAACAAATCCAAGCATTTTGTTGGCGCGGGAGACAATGTCAAATATGTGGGATTTGAAAGAGAGATTTGCTTCAAAAATCACGCCAAGGTCTCTAATCTCATTTTTCCGTGTTAATATATTTTTATTAATCTGGTAGGGGAATAGAAATGTATTTTTGGATCTTGTAAATGTAATGACATTGCACTTCTGGATGCTGAAGGGTAATTTGTTCAGTTCCGACCATTTGACAAGAGAATCAAGATCATTCTGTAGAATAATGGAATCTATGTAACTTTTAATAGCTCTGAAAAGTTTGATATCATCAGCGAAGAGGAGATATTTTGAGCGGTTAATGGTCTTGCCTATATCATTAATGAATAAAAGAAAGAGGAGGGGTCCTAAATTTGATCCCTGGGGGATCCCGGAGTTGGTTTTGTATTCGTGAGAAAATTGGTGTCCGTAACTGACATACTGACGACGATTGAGTAAGTAGCTAGCTACGAAAGCGAGAAAATTCTGAGAGAATCCGATGTCACTCAATTTTTTTAATAAAATATCATGGTCGACTTTGTCAAATGCTTTCTCGAAGTCTGTATAAATCACATCGACATGTACAAAATTTTCAAAAGATTTATTGATATATGTAGTAAGATTCATTAGGTTTGTTGAGGGTGATAGAGTAGGGCGAAATCCGTGCTGATTCTCGTTGAGTGAATGTTTTGTTTGATTATATATTTGTGAATAAATTATGGTTTCCAAGAGTTTTGCGGGTGCTGATAAGACAGCTACAGGTCTATAATTATCGATTGCTGACTTTTTGCCTTTTTTGTGTATAGGCGTGACTTTCGTTACTTTCCATTTTTCAGGAAAGATATTATTACGAATTGAAAGGTTAAAAATGTGCTTTAGAGGTTGAATAAAATAATTTGAATATTTTTTTAGTGTGATGGGTGGTATAAAATCTGGGCCGACAGAGTATTTAGGTTTTAGCTTATGAAAAGCGGCAACAATATCGACATCGCTAATTTCGTGAATTTGTATAGGTAAAGCATTGTGTGACGAAGAAGCTATATTATGAAACATCCCTGGTCGAATCCTGGCTTCGCCATTGGAAGGAAGCATAACGAACCAATCAAGGACCAATTATTGGCATTACGAATTAATTATGTTCTGTATATTCCCTTTCAGTAAAACTAGGCCCCGAAAACCACCCTAATTTAACTAATTATTATAAGTAGTAGTAGTTATATTATGAATTATAATTATAGAAGCACGCTACACAGTAATATTTCGAAATTCATAAACAAACAATTCACCACAATCTACCCATCTGCCCTGATGATGGAAACTGTAATGCTGTCCGAAATGTTTACTACAGAAAGACGAAGGAAAACACGGCATAATGACCTAAAAAATTATCATGATAAGTAACATTAACAGCCAATGAAAAGTTGTTACTTGAAAAGTAATTTCAATCATAATATGCCCACTTATCTACAATCTTAAATTATATAGACCAAACACCATTTAAGTGATATTTTTTTCTTTCAAAGACGCATTGAACAAACGTGACCTGTTTCCCATCACAAAAACTAAGTCACAAGTTAAAAGTGATCTGTCTGTCACTATACAAACTCCTTGTGTTATTAACTTTACAAAAGACGTTGTTTAGAGATTCAGCGCATGAGACATTTCCCTCAATTTCTCTGACCCGGAAGAGGTACTTTTATCCCACGTTTTTTTATTCTTTAAGTGGTCTGTTTACAACTGAGCAAACTTGACCTCCAAGGTTTTATGGTAGGCTATGATGGAATAGACAGAGGTTGTGTTGCATGCCTTTCTTTTTGCCATGGCGAGAACTTATAAACTATTAAATATACATAAATCTCACTCTTATAATAATACGAATATGTCATCGACCGTACTCACAATGGTAACCTTAGCCAGTTCTGTATAGCTTTTATTCAGTTAATTTTTAACTTATTTACACTCTTTGTTACAAAAACACAATATCGCTACTGGAAGTGAAACACTTTAATTATAAAAATACTACAATCACTAAAATGTCTAGAAGCTTTTTGAAGAATGAATTTTTATGGAACGGTTGAAAGAGCAAAGCCAGATACCCCTTAAAAGATCTATGTTGTATTTATGTTGTATCTTTTCGTTTATAGCCAGGCAAAAGGGAACATCCCGCGTATCTCATTAATTAATATTCAGAAAAAATTATAAACATATAAACTTTCAGATTTAAATCTAAATCTACCAGATATGATCATGATTGTATTTCCGCTTCCACTATAAGATGGGAAAATTTTTATAAATGTCTTAAAGTCAAACCTATAGATATATATACAAATGAATCCCTGTTTCCCTTGGTCAGGCCATAACTTCAGAACGACTTAACCTATTTCGTTCATCTTTTTTTTAAAGTTTTCTAAGACTTTGTAGAAGGTTTTTACGCAAAGAAAAATTAATAAAATTGCGCAGAAAATTGGATAATTTCAGAAAACCTAACGAACATTTTATCAGTTCACGTCGAATAAATTAAGAACACTTAGTCTTTGTGAACTGTTGTTTGTTCGTTGGCGATCTGCAGTCATGCTAGGGAACCATAAAAAATTATTAACATTACCGATAAAAACCTTTATCGATCGATCATGCCAGCCCCCCGTAAATAAAGTTGTAGATTTTTTACACTTGTCTTGAATACTTTAACGAAAAATTTAGATTATAACTTGATCAAAAACTCTACACTTATATAATATTTAGGCTTGAAACATGGAGACAAACAAAGAAATGTTTTTAAGACCTTGCTTTATTCTTTACACAAAGCCAATAGAAGTTGATTCAGTCACAAGTCGCGTACATTCTACACGTTAGACTGAGCAACCATATATCTATAGATATATATGCAAAGTGGGCAAGAAAATAAACAACGAGTCTCGCATTATGTAGGCGTTTTAGATCATATTTGTTTATGCGATTAGACGCGTCAGGAGCCAATGAATATAGACGATCAAGGTGTGGCAGAAGTTACAGGTAATGGACATGGCGTGAGGAAGTAAAAAAATGCAATTACAGTTGAAGGACCCCATGACGTATCGGAATGAAATTGTTTTATTTAATAAGTAAGAAAAGAACAATAAGTATTCAAAACGATGACAACAAAAAACCTAGAGTCGATACTCGTACATAATGTTTTGGCCAAGTGAAGTCAAGTGCAGTCAAAGAAATTCGAGAAAATGTTGTATAGAACTAGAAGAACGCGAAAGTTTGTATGGATGTATGTATGTTTGTTACTCTTTCACGCAAAAACTGCTGAATGGATTTTAATGAAACTTTACAATAATATAACTCATATATCAGAATAACATATAGGCCATAATTTATAAAGCTAGATATTTTTAATATATATTATGAATAATAATTATTGTTTAATAGAAAATGTCAAAATTTGAGAAAGACATTTTGCAATAAAATGATTGTTAAGTCAAAATTTATTAATTAAGAAAATATCTAAAACAGTGAATTTATTTAAAGTACTCGCCTAATACTTAGACGAGTACATTGAATCGAATCAAGAATTATAGATATTTTAAATAAATAGGTTAAGAATTTTGGTATAAGTATAGTTGGGACCTAGGAAAAGAAAATAGGCTACTCGAAGTATTCCTGCGCAGACGAAGTCGCGGGCAGAAAGCTTGTTGTTAAATAATTTGGAATCTTGCAGTAAAGTTATATTATAGATAACAAATCATCCGTGTTTTCCATACAAACGTATTCCTCAATTTCCTCTCTGCGTTTTTGATACTAGTGCAAATATTTAATATAACACAGATATCGACCACCAGTATGTCGGCATGTTTTGCGTTTTTTGATGAGTTACGTGTTATAGGAGTTAAGACCTTTTAAAATACTTTTAAAATACTCATATTTTTATAAGAATAACTCTCTTTTTAACTTTTGAAGGTTGTTCCCATCAATGTAATATATCATTGAAGAAGAAGATAACAATAATAATCTAATTTTTTTAAATATGAAAATGAACAAGAAGCCAATAATATGGAAAAAATAACATTAGTCGAAGATAATATTGTTAATTCTGAAATTTGAAATATGAAGTTGCCAATTACGACAGTCTCATAATAGATCACAGAAGCCCAATTGGTAGAGGTATATGTCCCGGTTAGACGTAAGGTTCTGGGTTCGAGTCCCAGTTGCAACCGTTATCTTTTATTATTTTTCTGTGTCTTGTTCATTTTCATGTTTAAAAAAATTAGATTATTATTGTTATCTTCTTCTTCAATGATACTTTAAAAATGATTGGTTTGAACGCCATCAACAGGCGTTTAGTATACAAACTAGACAATGTACTTTTAAAACTAATAAACGTATAGACGTAGAATATTTTCTTCAAACAAAGGTAAAATAAATCATAAAAATCGGTCCAATATTGGAGAAGTAACATGGAAAAAACCTCGATTCTGACGATTTTATTTAGGTATTATCAGCCTGAGGTGTAGTTTTCCCCTTCGCTCAGTGTTTGGGGAGGGGAGGGAGGGGGGGGGGGATCAACAGTGTTAGTGACAACAACGGTTTGGTAAAAAAACTATTATTCAAACTTCTATGCGACTGTGTTTCCTGTTAAGTTGGTCATTTGAAAAGGAATAGGGAAAGTGTCGGTGTTTCTTAATAGACGATGATTGATTTTGATTGTGGCCAAAGTGGAAGATTCTACGTGTTTCTGAGGTTTCTTTTAGGTGAATAATGTTGGCTTAACTTAATGTAATGTATTGCAAAATTCCACGAAATTGAAGTGATACATAATTTTTATGAGAGTGAGAGTAGTACACGGAGACATTTTTTATTCTTAAATACGATCATTTTATTCGTAAAAACGGTTAAAAATGGGACTGAAGTTATTACGAACAAATTAGCAGGGTTTTAATGTTTGTTGGCGGGAACATGTAAGAATAAATTATTATTATTAATTATTAGAACCAATTTAGTACGTATACCAACAAATTATTCTTACATTTTCCCGCCAATAAACATTGAAACACTGTTAATTGTTCGTAAGAACTTCAGTCCCGTTTTTAACCGCTTTTACGAAAAAAATTATCGTATTTTAGAATAACATTTTTCTCCGTGTAAGAGCGGATGAGGAAGGTTGGGAACTACCTGGCTATTTATAACTGCTCACCAAACCGGTCTAAAGCCATTTCAAGCAACATTTCGATTCTGAATAGCTGTCTTTAACCGGAGCGATACTAATATTATCTACTACTCTAGTTCATAAACTTTGTTTTGAATGCCAAGATCAAATGTAATTTAGAAGTCAGTTTATAGGATCTATGTACAGAACCCAGATAGCATTGAATAAACAAGAATTTTCTAGCAGGCCATATTAGGGTACTGTTGATTTGAGAATGCAACTATTGAATAAATTTAATATAAACACAACAACCACTATATTATTATAGTATTCGTTGTACTGGTATATATTTGGTTTTATCGAAGAATTAATTTATTTTCTATTTTTCGGAACTTTTCATTGGATTTATTGAATAATTTATTGAATAATTAAATATTGTTTCTTTTCTAAAACCCAAAAATATGCGATATTTTTTCTTAAAAATAAGACTAATATTATCACAAATAACGTTTTTTTCTGTGTTCTGCGATGCAGCGTTTCAGACCGATGTGTTGTATTTTCTTTAAAAGAAAGGCAAACATTCCCAGGTATGAATAACTTTAACATAATATTTCAATTCCTCATGCAATGATCAGTGATCAGGTCATGGCTAGCAGAGGTTCGAACCAGCGACGCCTGGGTGAGAACCAGACGCATTTGTCCACTCTTATACTAACCCGTTTATTCTCATGACAGAAATATTCATAAAGGAAGTAGTCTGTGCATTTGACTACTTTCTTTACTCCCGACTGCACGATCGATTTAAAAAAAGGTATTTTAAAATGTACATATAGTACTAGCTGAAGTCCCGGCGTTGCCCGGGCAATATGCAGAATTTTCGCAATCAGATGTAGACAGTAAAATTTTCCTCTTATTTTGAACCTAAAGTTTGCAAAATTTCTTTAAGAAACATCAAAATTCTTCTCTAAGGTTTGAAAAAAGGGGATCGGGTGGTTTATTTAAAACCCTGACCTTTCTCTTATTTTGAAGGTGTAGTGTGTAAAATTCCACCAACGTTGGAATAAAACTGTAGATTTTTATGAAAAAATAACGCCAGGCCGATCGCCTGCCCGCCCGCCATGTCACTTTTTATACAGCATGCAACAATTATTATAAGAAATCATTATCAGCCTGAAACACTCATCCACATCGAAAAATCTTCCGAGAAAAGATACATGCCGCCGACGGGACTCGAACCCGTGATCTTGTGATGTGCTGTCCGGTCAGGTGTACTGATCCACTGAGCTACGGCGGGTTACCTCTTACCCGCTAAATGATTTAATATATACCGGTATTTCATTCAACTACTACTACTTAGACACCGGACATCAGAAGGACACGGGTTCGAGTCCCGTCAGCGGCATGTATCTTTTATCGGAAGATTTTTGAATGGGGATGAGTGTTTCAGGCTGATAATTATTGCTTATAATAATTGTTATCATATTTTTTTTCCAAATAATGTCCACTGGTTAAAGTAAGTCAAGTACGTTCCTTAACATCCTGTATAATAGAAGAGAAACTAGTGAACAATCTAAGAATTTCTTTTGCATTGATAATAAACCATAAGTAATAAAAGCAATATATATATGTATTATGTTGATTAAAATAATGTAGGTACCTTCATTTTTAACATGCACTTTCTAAGATTATAAATTTAAACCTTTCAATCTGAAATCCTTGAGATGTAAATTACAAGGTCCCAAATGCATCATAAAAATAAACGTTTTTTAACCATTACTTAAATATTAATTAGCAAAACAACGTAAGTTATCTTAGGTCCGGTTGTTTGAACGTCCGTCACATTTGATTGAGGGTCGACGATTAGTGCCGTATTGGATTTTCTCATTCTGAATTAACAGATTCAGCTCGTTTCAGCATTTTTAATAATATTTTGATAAAAAGTTGTTTATAACATTCTTGCTGTTATTTCCGATTCTTCCGATTCCGATAACATTTTGACAAACCGTCAAGCATAATGGTCAAATTGTTATGCTTGAGGACTGGATTTGTACATTCTGTCAGTTTAAACGCGGAATGTTAGCCCTTTTCAGCGTTTAAAATTTTTTATAAAATCATCAAGCTTTTACCAACTGTAAAATTATTGTAGTTATTGATGGCTAAATTTGAACCGTCTTCATTAATCTCGGAATATCGTCTTTTTCCAGCGTTTGGTCAAATTTGACAATCCGCTGGGCTTAACGGTTATGTTTGATTTCTGAATTTAAACAGTCCCCGTTAATCGGCCCATTTCAGCGTTTGATCAATTTTTGACAAGATTCTGGTGACAAGCTGAAAAGAACCGAGAAACGAACTGAAAAATCAGGACGTTGTCTAGTTTCGTTTAAATGTCGAAAACTCTAAAATTTCTTAATGCCAGCTAAGGTACGAACTATAAATTATCGTTTTTAAAAAGCTTTATTCACCAATTCGATTGCCGGTTGATTAAGGGGTTCAATTCTAATGTGGTCCAAGTAAAAAAATGTATTATTTTTTTTTATGTTGGAAAAATCTAGTTTCAGACCACTAAAACCATCTTATAAACCAATATTTTCACCATTTTAGAAGATAGTTATTATATTATGTTATTGACGTATGAGTATTGCATAGAAAATATAATTATTTAGGTCATATATCGCACATCCCAAAGAAAAGTGAAGTAAGTAAAAAAAAATATTTTACGTTTTATCCTTGAAAAGTAAGTGAATGCCCCACGAAATCCGTTTTTAAGTTAGATCACTTAATCTCCGTAAGATGTCGCCAGTATTACTTATCGACCTTACCGCTTGTTCATCATTCATTAATTTCCTTTCGCTCTACTGTAATTTTTTTTTTGATTTACGTCACTTTTCTACAGGATGTGCAATAGATCAAAGGAGTAGGTTTTAGAACCTTGGTTCCCATATGTGACAGAGGTTGAAAAAACCCTGTCTTAGACAAGACTCATCTTCAATATAAAAAAAAGTTCAACGTTTGAAAACAAATGAACTTTACCATTCGTGATTCTCTTTTTTCGTGCTTGCAACACCGTCCGCAATATTTGAATTTGACATTGGAATGCCGCGATGAGACGTTCTTTTATTTATTATTCAAATTCGAATACTGTTCCATTCGAAGACCGTTAATTTCTGGGCAATCGTAAATGACGCATCACGAATCGAAGTGCAAATTTGCTTTATGTATTAAATTTCCAGAAGCCTTGAAATATAGTCGACAGTCATTTCGATTATTTACGAACCTTCGATCACGTTTTGTTTTTAACGAGATTCTATCTCAACCTACCTACGAAATTTGTGCATGAAATAATTGACATTTATGTAAACTATGATATATTATATAGATAAGACGTTGTTAACCTAACGAAATGATATATCATCAATTTTATGATAAGTAGGTAGGTATAAGTCGCTCAGTTAGTGTTTACCCAAACTACACACGATTAAAATTGTGTGTATTGGTGTAAAATAGGTGAAATGTTTCTCAAAAACAGTGATTTGTCAACAAAAACGGAAAACAGGTAAATGTATATTGATTATTTTTTAATTGATAAACTAATGTTTGAGACAAGATTTTTATGCAATGCACAAAGGGTAACAAATATTATAAGCAATAATGATTAGCCTGAAAAACTCATCCATATTGAAAAAATCTCCCGAGAAAAGATATATGTCGCCGACGGGACTCGAACACGCACCCCTCTGATTGCCGGTCAGGAGCTCTACCATTAAGAGGCTAGACTTTGAACGACACGCGGAACACCCGCGTCTGTCATTTTGTCTCGCTCATAATAAGCTCACGCACAATTACAATACATGCGAATGCAAATTTACCTACAGAAATCGCTCGAAAAGGGGTTTATGGAGAATACACTTTTCTACACCAAAACTTTCACGAAATTGAAATTTTAAAAAATATATATTTTTTAGAAAGAAGAAGCTACGTCGGTAGCTTTTTATAATTTTATAATTCTTTATGAGAGTTGAGTTAGCAGCACTTTTTCCTTAAATAATATTTTTTGATAAATCGTATGTTTGACAGTGAATGTTTACGTTAATACGAAACGCATCGAAAATTCGAAAACATACCGACATAGTTTAAACCCTCTAGAAGGCAGTATAAAAAAATATATATTCATTTTGTGCAATTTTCGATGTAGAAAAGTGTTTTTTCTCGGGCGTCCTTTTTGTATGGGCCGAAAAGCGAAGTCTATCGTCTTAAGCTACGGATGTTTACCTCCTACCGCCAAAGATTCAATATATACCTAGTGTTTCATTTTGGCGACATGTATCTTTTCTCGGGAGATTTTTCAATGTTGATTAGTGTTTCTGGCTAATAATTATTGCGTATAATAAATGTATATTGATATACCTACATAGATTGTTCGAATGTAATTATTTGGTTTTTCATTTATTATAATATTTGTTGAAGACCACCAAGATGAGACTCGTTCCGGGCATAGATTTTCCATTTCTGTACGACGTGGAAACACGGACACTTAGACGTCCTCGAATTGTGGTGCTGAAGAAAAAAGCTCAGGATACCATGGACAGCCAGATTTGTCCATCCTGGAAGAGCTAACCATCCACAAAAGGCTTTCAACTATCTGCCTTCAACGTATCTTAAGATACTTCTGACATGTTGTTTGCCAAACTGAGGACTCCAACTTGGAGAAACTCATTGGAAGGGCTAATTGGAAGGCAGAAGTAGCAGAGGAAGGTCGCCAGAATAGGAGTCACAATCCTCAGCAATAAAGAACCAACTTGAGAAGAAAATTTGTATGTTATTTTTGTCACAGTAAACGTTCCATTTTTAATCGATTATTTTTATCGGCACTTTTGGTAGACCTGAGGCCCTAGCACGCTCGCTTTATAACGATCGATAGGATAACTATCGGTAACTTCTCATCGTTCCCTAGCATGTCTACAGATCGCCAACGAATAAGTGACAGTTCACAATGACTAAGTGTCCTTAACATATTCGACATCAACTGTTGTTTGTACGTTAGCGATGTGCAGTTGTCCTAGGGAACGATGAGAAGTTACCGATAGTTATCCTACCGATCGTTATAGAGCGAGCGTGCTAGGGCCACTGGATATCCCCCTCTGACCCCTATCATACGTAAGAGGAAGAAATTACAATCTTATTTTCCTAAACTAGAATAGTCTTGCTTGTCAATATTATTTTTATTTTTTTTTTACATTAGGTCCACACAGGAGGCCCTGAGGAAAACAACCTCCCTCAGGACCTATGTCATCTTTGGGAATGCTGTGTGGAGGGTATTTTTAAGGAAAGGAGGGAGAGGAATTTCTGGGAAGGAAAAAGGTATGAGGGTTGGGTAGGAGTCTATGGTTCAGTGTTTCTAGATTATCCGCCGCCAAGACCCAGACAAACCTCACTCCATGAACCCGGACACCCCTGCTAAGTCACCAAACGTAGCGAACCAATTTAGGTGACCTATTGCAGAAGTGTTGGTTATCCAATAAATGGTTCCCGGGGTGGCGGTACCCATACCCGCCTACCAATTTTGTATCTTTGCTCTATTCTGGCTTATTTAAAGTTTTCGTTTTACATTTAAAATAAATATTTTACTTCAACTTTGACCCAACCTTTACCTCTTGTTGGCTTTTGGTATTGACCTAGACTAACCTAATCGGGCCACATGTCCACGTCATTTTAGCTGGGGAGCTGAGGAAAACAACCTCCCTCAGGACCTATGTCATCTTTGGGGATGCTGTGTGGAGGGTATTTTTAAGGAAAGGAAGGAGAGGAAGTTCTGGGAAGGAAAAGGGTATGAGGGTTGGGTAGGAGTCTGGGGTTCAGTGTTTCTAGATCTAGATTTCAAATCTCACTCCATGAACCCGGGCACCCCTGCTAAGTCACCAAACGTAGCGAACCACTTTAGGTGACCTCTGGAGAGGTGTTGGTTATTAAAATAAATGGTTCCCGGGGCGGCGGTACCCAAATTCAAAAAATCATTGAAGGAAAACCAATAAATCAGTCTTATAATCAATGTCCATAGTAATCCGAATGTAATAATTCCCTTCAGATAAAAAGCAAATAATATCCTTTCTTCGTTAAAAGCTATGCACTTTATGACCCCCGCTACATTGTATATACATATAAAATCAGTTCAAGGTCCGTAAAGTGGAAATGATGGGGATTTTATTAGCAACATAATTCTCTTGTATGGATCATAAAAATTAATCGTTATAGATCCGATCGTAATCTAATAAATATTATGTGGATTTTTGGCATTCCTTTGCCTTCTTTACACACTTCTTGTAGGAATCGTTAGAAATGTAGTGCCAACCTTCCAATCCATTTCAGATTAAGAGGGTATTACCAGAGCATACCGTAAATTAGTCCTTTTTAAATCAAATTCCAGACGTATTGACTCTTTTTTACAAAAAAACATAAATTGATTTTGAAAGATTGTTATTTTATCTGGTACACGCAGTTTTAAAATTTTTAAAAACTAAGTGAATTTTTAATATACTAAGGTTATACCGTTGGCCGTTGGCAGATTTTTTCAATTTTCAAACGATAGATTCTATTAAACAACACAAATTTCAAATCATATAATCATACAACAAAATAAATCAATACATTATCTAGTCGACACAGTTTTCAGACTTTTAATTTTAGTTAAATAAAAATCATTAAAAAATAAATCCGAGAACGTGTTTTGTGACAAAAATACCTCTGTTTTTCTATTTCTTTAAAGTCTTACAAACTAAAATATTTAAAAAAAAATTTTACACACTTATTTTTTTAAGACATTATTGAAAAATCATAAATACTTATCATGCGTTTTGAACATTTTTATTGCTTACTTGAATGTAGGTATATATTAAAGCAAGTTTTGAATAAAATAAATCGATATTAAATTTTTAATTTTAAATATTTGATTCGAGGAAGAATCGATCTTTCTGATTGGAACCTCCCTGTACAGTTGCAAGCACTTTTAAACTTTTATTCTCAGCTGCTAGTCAATCGCTCTTAACAATCTCTCTTCTGTGTCGTGAGATTGAGACTCAAGATGCCCCCTGATCCACAAAATTCATACAAATATGGCGTACTTCAACACGCCAGTACAGCGCGCCAATCCATTTGTGTCATTTTTTAGGTTTTAAAGTATCTGATCACTTCGTCAGTGGGTCGTGTAAAAAGGATCGTTCAACCCAGGATTTCTCACAACATACCCCATAGTTATTTAAAGATGCCATTGCCCCACTGATTCCTAGCTCATTCTCTCATCCCGTACCTAATTATACAATTTACGAAATATGTTTATCATTTAATCATGTCGTTGATGCGTTTTTTATAGGACGCTCTTCGTCAGTCCATCGTATCTGTTTCCACTTTAGCTTCATTGTATACCAGGATCGCAGATTGCAAACCGACCAATCATACAATGAATGCCTCCGCCTACGCTGCTGGTCACAACTCGTATAGACTGCCTCAGCTATGACTAAACAGAATACAACCTTTAGCAAGTTATGCAAACCTGGTATCTGGCTTCCTTCTATGCCTGATTGCGACTACCGTAAATACGTCATAATGCTACATAGATTATTGTTCCTACGTTGCTTCTGTATTTAAAATAAGTAAAAGTGAAGAGTGAATCTGTTACAAGTAGAAAGATACCCTAATATTATTACGTTTTTAGATAGGTACCGATATATTTTTAATGTGAATACCGAATATGACGGGTACAGATTTATACTTTTTTGGATAATTAACACCTCTGACATAGGTCACCCCTATTGGTTCGCTACGTTTATGACTTAACAGGGGTGCCCGGGTTTTTGGGGTGAGATTTGTCCAGGTCTTGGTGGCGGAAGCTTTTGTCCGCCTACTATTATTAGGCAGATAGAGACTGGATGAAGGAAACTTTTTGACTTATCCAGCCGGACTCTCTTGACCCATCGCCTTCCACAGCAGTTGGACACAATGGCACCCAGATTCCTACCCACCCTCACCCCTTTCTTGATCTCTATCCACATTACCTACTTCCACTTCCACGATTTCTGTGGACACGCTTCATTCTCTCACAATTTGTATCCTTACAATAATTCTACCACTTATATCACTTAGTTTTGTTTATTTTGTTGTTTTCCTTTTTTGTTTTTTCTTTCTTACTCACAATTATTGAGAAAATTAGCAAATTTCCTCAAGCTCTGTCCGCTGGGATTAATAACGTTAAAACATGAAGTTTCTTAGAACGACCACTACATTCCTCGCTGCAAATAGTAATTTACAACCTATTATGTTTAGAAAAATTAAATTCGAGCAGTCAACAATCATGAATAATAATTAAGTATGCCATTATCAAGTAGGAAGGTACCTATCCAACGATAATAATAATTTGCCTTTGTTGGCAACGCTGATGACGTGGCAACGACATCAAATTTGAATAATTAATTCGGAACAATTCGTAATTTTGTCAATAAATTAAGATGGCGGGCAAACTGACACCGATTTTAGCGGGAATCGGTAAATGTCGTTGAATGACGCATAACCTAAAAATCCGCTGCAGGAATTAAGTGAACAGTTTGTATTCTTGAAGCGTACAGGTTCTGATCGCTGACTCATCTAAGGATAATCGTACAGTTTGATTGTTTATGATATTCCTTTCTGCGATCCGTGTCCCAACCGCCATTAACGTTTCCTTTGGAATGCAATAAAAAAAACATGTCGCCATCTTGTCAAAAGCTAAGAAATAACACAACGGACTTTATTCAAATTCAATAGAAGTTTTACAAATAGATAGCTGTGTCAGCCATTTAAATGTAATACCAATGTCTATTTATTTTCTGAATTCACCACTTACGTCCATCTTCTATAATATACTTAATGCTCCGATATTAGCGTTCAAAACGATGGAGAAGATAACCAAAGATGGTTTGAGGGGGATTTTATTTAAACACGCTAACAACAATTGCAACCAAATGTAGGGGAAAGATTTAAAAATTTAAATGAAATATAATCCAAAACCTCAAAGGTATACTTATGTAGGTACATTAATAACATTCTCTACATATATGACGCAGAATTATGAGGAGTGGAAAGTCCATCAGGACATTTGAAATGGGGGTCACGATCCTTTGCAATAATTTGAGAACGACTAAAGAAGACATATTGGTTTGAAGAACTGAATCTATGTGTTTCGTAATTTGTAAATCTGAATTGTTTTGAATATAATGTAATTGGTACACAAAAGAAGCGGGTCTTGCAAATGTTACAGAGACAAGGAATAAAAGATTGGACATATTTTAAATTTTAAAAGAACAAAGGTGCTTTGTTATGTTTGTATTTTGTTTCATGCCCACACAAAATTTCATCCGAAATCCACCTGGAAGGCAGCTGTTATGAGTTGTGCAAGGGTTTTCGTAGATTGTCTTTTCAACAAGTCTTTTTTCTCCCACATCAATGCGTCAGCTGTTTTGGGATCTGACACCAAATACTGGTTGCTTTCATCAATCAAAGTGTAAGTAAGAATCTATCCCCATTCAAAGACTAAGCGAAGAATTAATTACATAATTCGATGGTTGAGCTTTTGCTCAGTTCTAATATTGATTATTATTATCTTGGTATGTTATTATCTTGGTATGTTAAAAAGACAAATATGTATTCCCGGGTTACGAATAACCTGGCAATTTCTAATAAAACTCCTACTATCACAGGAGAAATGTTTTGTCTATCATGGAGTAGAACCGGTAAATAATCTCATGAATTATTGATGTTGTGATGTGCATCATGTTTAATTAAGGAAACCGACATTCCATTCAAATGCAGTGTCAATTTCCTGTAAATAACAATTTACGTCAATGCGTGACATTTTTCAAATAGAAAACAAAATTCATTACTACTCTCTGAAATTTCACAATTCCATCTTTTAATAACAAATGATGACATGATGATGATGTTTATAAGGTCTCATGTAATTTAAATGCGCCACACTTCTGCGCAAGCATCGTTCGCTTTTCAAATAATGTTTCCCGCTGGAATATTCAAATCTTCCCGGGAATAATGTGAGGAAAGCTCGTCTCTGATTGGCCACACGTCTCCACGAGTCGAGATTCGACCAATGGCAAGTGAGGTGGCACATCATGAATAATTCATAAAATTGAATTATTTGAAATTATTCTATTTATATTCTAAGGCGGTTCAGTGTAACTAAACGTTGGCACACGTCTGAGAGAAATTTTGTTTGTTTTTATCAAGCAATGATTTTAGATTTAAGTACAATGAATATTTATATTAACCCGGTTTGGAAGGTTGGATGATGACCACAGTACTAGGTTTTGAAGATATCATGACATAATTTGACACCGGGCCAAAATTAAATTAAATCACACTTAAAACCGTTTACAACTGTTTTATTATACACTATTTAGCACAAAATCTTTTTGTTTGTCTTTTCGTCGAAAATTGACTTGTGCAGCTGAATAGTTTATACGCAGTTGTAGCCAAATTTCTAAACCGACCCATCCATTTTCAGCTTGCAACATCATTTACTTTATGAAATGGGGAGCTTTGAAATATCCATTGATCAGCCAAAATAGTGTAAAACTTTTTAACTATTCTAAAAAATATATACCTTAATTAACGTATGTATGTACATTTAGTTTTGAAATGTATTTTCATTCACTATTTTTCATAAAAAACCGTAATTAAAAATAAATAAGGTATTTTTATTAATATTACGAATATATCTATATATAATAATATTCGTTTCCCGTAACTCTTCTATTTTTACTTTGTTTTATTTTATGTTTGGTTGTGAAATGAGCATACGCTTGGTTCCTACCGGGATGTCATTTATCAGTTCGTACCTCTCTCTAACCATCACCTTACCGGAAAAGTATTAGAAATTTGGAACAATGTAAGAAACCTAGTAAAAATTCGAGTGCATTTGTTTTTGAAAAACGGAAAATAATTAGGAACTACCTTGGAAGTAAGTTGTTGATATTTTTCGTTTACACAATCTCAGTTTTAAATAAACGGAAGGAATTTGACCATCTCGGAAGTACATATAACATAAAATCGTTTTGTAATCATTCGTTTTGTTGTGGCGATAAGGCTGGAATCAGACGGTTCACTTGAGTGAAGGTTTACTCTGTGGTTACTCGATCGAATGTTCCCGTCTTCGTTTCACTTTTGTTTCATTTCATGTTCAGACATGTCATTCCGAGTAAAATAGGCCGAATGAAATACAGAAATGAACGATTAGTGAACTGTCTGATTCTGCCGCAATTACCTCGACGCGTGAGGTATCGCGGTGGAACCATAAACTATATTGTGGTTGTGCCGTATGCCTCTTCGCAGATTCAATGGTAAGTGATTGGTTATCCCTTTTCCTTGCATACCTTGTTTTTCCTATACGTTTCATTTTTAGTATTTATACTCCATTGCAAGTGCAACCAGAGCTGTAATGCGTAAGTAATTTTAGATTCAACATTATGTATTTGCAAACAAATGCCATCTTTGTAGTAAAATTACAGAGACAAACAATACAGAAGTAAGTATGCGTAAAATTATGTTATTCTGAGCGTCTCGTTAAATGTGGGTATATGAAAGGCATGTTTGTGTATGAAGGTGAATATTTGTTATTCATGTCCCTTCCATATTTAACAAGAAAGCCATAAAACCTTAATGCAGCCTTCAATAATGTCGCCGACAGTTCATGTTTTACAAATCTCTCCAATAATGCTAATAAACCTGTTGAATATTTATCATTTTAATATTATTGTTTGAAGTCTGAAATGGCGGGCGTTTTGTCACAAATATACAACTGCGAGTCGGGTATATTATTATAATACTTAATTTATTCACAAATGCAGACATTTCTAGAGGTAACTGACATCTATTATTATTTGTGTGGATCCTTTATGGCGTTAAACGCAGTGGCAATGTCAATATCACACAAGGTAAATATATTACTCTACTAGCTGATGCCCGGCATGCGTTTCAATGCCATTAAATAAAGAAATTGTTTCTTCCTGCGTGTTCTTTCCCATTCGTCCCCGTTCCCCGTCCGCCAAATCTTCCCCACTCTTAACCCCTTCCCCTCCCACGTTCCCTTTTCACCTCTATATTAACTTAAGATGATAGACTTCGCTTTTCGGCCCATACAAAAAGGACGCCCGGGAAAAAACACTTTTCTACATCAAAAATGGCACAAAATGAATATATTTTTTTATACTGCCTTCTAGAGGGTAAAAACTATGTCGGTATGTTTTCGAATTTTCGATGCGTTTCGTATTAACGTAAACATTCACTGTCAAACATGTACGATTTATCAAAAAATATTATTTAAGGAAAAAGTGCCGCTAACTCCACTCTCATAAAGAATTATAAAATTATAAAAACTACCGACATAGCTTCTTCTTTCTAAAAAATATATATTTTTTTAAATTTCAATTTCGTGAAAGTTTCGGTGTAGAAAAGTGTATTCTCCATAAACCCCTTTTCGAGCGATTTCTGTAGGTAAATTTGAGCGTTGTCTCATTCGCACATTTCGCATTCGCATGTATTGTAAGTGTACGTGAGCTTATTGTGAGCGGGACAGAATGACAGTCGCGGGTGTTCCGCGTGTGGTTTAAAGTCTAGCCTCTTAAGACTGGTATATATTAATTCATACTGGTCTTCCATTAAAGCATTTGCTTGTGGATCGAAGAAGAGTTTACATTTCATATATGTTCAATTAATACAATCACGTGTTTCACATACTCGTATGTACAGTTAATACAGTAACTAAAATATATAAACATATATTTATTCATTAAGAAGAAAAACAAGTATAATTATTATTAGTGAGACTTTCATGTGGAAATAGAGGAAGCAGTCTTCCTGTTGGTGGTTTCTTTAAAATATTTTTTGATAGAGTTCAACAGTTGCACTTTGTAATTAATGTTTCTGATTTCTATTGGTAGTTTATTAAATAAGTATTTTCCTTGGTGTGTATAATGGTGTTGGTCAAAAGAAGTGTTCTCTCCCTGCGTTCCCCTCCCCCTCTCGCCTTTTTTCCATGCCGCTTAACTCCATAAAATACACTCATTTTTTAAACAACTCGCATGGGCCCTATTGCATTTTTTGGCAAATTTCATAATCGGATGAATAGTATAGGAAATATCTCTAAATATATCAAACGCGCGAACTGTCAAACGTACGAAGTTAAAATAGTCGTTAAGTTTTCTGAAATTATCTAATTTTCTGCCCAATTTTCTTATTTTCTATCCGTAAGAACCTTCTACAAAGTATTAGAAAACTTTTTAAAAAAGATGAATGAAATAGGTAAAGTCGTTCTGAAGTTATGGCGTGACCAAGGGAAACAGGAATTCATTTTTATATATATAAGAATATTACATTATACTAGGTTGTAAGAATATTTATTCTCCCTATCTAATAAACGTGTTTTAAATTTTACACAACAGATAAACAACCATTTATCATACATTAATAGATACAACACTAGATGTTTTATTTTAATTTTATTTTATTAGGAACATTTACAGATTAATAACTTACATGTACTAAAGAAAATAATAGAGTATAATAATTAGGTCACAATCCAATAACAAATGTTCATCATGCCCAAATAATAAATAAAAAAGTCAATAATTATTAACTATTTTTTTTTTTAGCACTTAGTAAAATAAAAGTTTAATCATAGTACTCACAAAAAAGAAAATTGTAAAATATATTGTACGCATACATGTACGTATACATATTACATTATTTTTAAATTTCAAATACAAAAAATACATGAAAAGTATGTTAATAGATAGAAGGCATAGTTATAGGGTCGCGGTATATAAACATTTGGGAATGCTGTCCAGCACACGAAACCTGGGACTAAAACGCGATACCACCTCAACCACTGACCTATAGTGGCTATAACTATTTTCACATAATTAAGGCCATTTCCTCTGTAGACCGTTTATTTATAATATAATATTATGTATGTAGGCTCGCATATCCAACTTAACCATTTACACATGCAAAAGTATCTGGCCATTAACTGCATGTAATTACTATGCGTTTTATTAAAGATAACATTAATCTTAAGCAACGTGTTTTTCTACATTTAACATACGAGTACTTAATTCGAATGGTGTCATTGTCGGTCAATGTTGAATGTTAAGAGTGGTTAGTGCAATTAATAATTGCATAAGTCATAGAGATAATATACATCTATAGATCAATGGCATCTAGACATTGCTAAAAAGAATATTATTTATGTACTAAACGCGGAATTCTCTAATGCTTTTGTTGTAGTGAATACCATAAATCCTTTTTAGGTAATAATAATTATAAATACATTAGTTACGGCTTGACATAAATAACTTAACAGAAAAACGATTGCCTCCGTGGTCTAGTGGTAAGGCTTTCGACACGTCGAAACCACGGCGTGCTTAAGTAAATTTTATTTGGTTGGTTTGTATTATGTCACATAAAATAATATGTAGTATATTTGCGGCACGTTCCAAATGGAAGATACTCTCAAATTCGCTCTGGCTTTAAGCTTTCATACAAAACGTAGTTTTGGATTTGAGGCCACAATACCCAACCAAACTGAAAGATTATTTTTTTAATAAAAAGGTAGGTTCAATTTCGATCTCAGATAGGAGCTACTTTTTTTTGCTTTTAAATGATAATGAATAGATAATTAAATAAATCATTTTTTGTTCGTTTTGGAAGCAGCTTTGGATTTTTTGTGAGTTATTTATGATTATTAAAAAAAGTCTGCCTAATCTTTGGTTTTAAAATAATGAGAAATAATATAAAAAATGAAAAATGTTAAAAATGCGTTTCTTTAAGTAGTAATTTTAAAATATAAACGACAAGTTTTTGTTCCGATGTAAAGTAATTTGTAATGTAAATTTACGCCCATCAAAATTATTTCTAAAAAAAACAATATTTTTAATTTTATATTTCATCATATTTATTAAAAAAAAATAGCAAAAATAATTTTTTAAATGTTTTACATTTCAAATAATGGTCCAAGTTTCCTCTAAAATCATAAAATCATAAAATATTAAAACCATTAATAGCCTATGTTTTAAAAATTAAAGCAAAAATAAAAAAGTAGCTCCTATGCGAGATTGACAACTGACATACCTTTTGATTACAAAAATAATTTTTCAGTTTGGTTGGGTATTTTGGCCTAAAATTCAAAACAACGATTTGTATGAAACTTGCCGCGCACCCAATGACCTTAAGTAAATTTTATTTGGTTGTTTGTATTATTTCACAATTTTGTCACGTAAAAAAATATGTGGTATATTTGCAGCACGTTCTAGGAAGATAATCTCAATATCGCTCTGGTTTAAGACCACCAATCAGATTTGATGCGTTGCACAATTGGCTTTACGCGTTTGGTGTTTGGTGACGGGGTCGGTAACTTCTCATAGTTCCCTAGGACAACTGCAGATCGCAAACGAATGGGTGACAGTTCACAATGACTAAGTGTCCTTAATATATTCGATATTAACTTCGTTTGTAAGTTAGCGATCTGCAGTTGTCCTATGGAACGATAAGAACGATCGAGCGACCATGCTAGCACCCCAGATCTGATTCAGTTGACACTCATGTGCGGTATTCACATAAAACAACTAAATACGATTAAAAATCGCAATGGGATTTATGCATATATTTGTGTTTCATTTTTGTTTATATGAAAACGGTACAAGATCCTCAACAACTCTAAATTCTCTGGAGTCAGACGAACTAAGCCATCCAAAATTAGGGTATGTTTATGTTGTGATTGTGATTAAGGAGATGGAATAGATGAAGATTGGGAAGTATCTGCCTGTCTATTCAGATCAGATAAAATAAATTATGAACATTTCTTTTCATTTTTTTTTATGCTAAAAACTTGATTTATATCACAAAGCGATAAAATTGGAAAAAAATTATAAAAAGTGATGGACATTTTACCAAAGTTTTTGGCATTCGTTAACGTATGTATGATAACAAGGCCTGAACAGTAACGTAATACCCAACCTTCCTCTTTCTCTTTTTTGCGTACCCCCATTTTCTTCTGCCTAACACACTCCTCAAATGAAAATTCCATAGTTTTTCTGACTCCAGACTTTTATAACTCTTGCACAGCATAACGTTCTTTAAAAAATTGTAGCCTGAATGGATTTTAAAATTATGGTTTATTAAAATTTCATTTTTAACATCTGAGCATCTTTTTTACATATAGATTAAACAATTCAGAAATAATAACATCCCGACAGCCGTCATTTTCAAACCACAAAGGCAGTATTTGATCAAAAAGCGATTAAATTCTTGCTGCAGACAATAAAACACCATCTGTTAGCAACTTCGCAAAGTAGAAACCAAGTACTTGCGGTCAGTGACGTCCCTGAGAATCCAACGCCGAGCCTCTGACACCATAATCATCCGAAGGGCCTGCCCAGCTAACAGGGTGATACTGAACATACCACGAATAATATTATTTTCTGAAAATAAACTTCATTGTATTTTTACTTTGTTTATTTCTAATGTCAGTGTTTGACATCAAAAGTCTTTCTTAGTTAGGAGAAGATATCTAATTTTGTTCTACATGTCTGAATCCTGTGGAAATATCGCAATTCCATTTGAGGATTGTTGTTAGTTTGAAAATAGTGATAGATGGGAAGGAGAGAGGAATAAAGAGGATTGAGAAGTTTCTGGATATTCAGGCCTAATCATTAAATATAAATAACAAGAGTTGCAAGCAACATTTCGATTCTTCAGTCGATTAATTCGATGTCCAATCGCATACTATTTTAACTCTGCTCGGTTGCTCTTGTATTAGGTAATACGTTGTCACGAGTATTCGAATTCTCTTCCGTTGCTATCGCAGTTGGTAATACGTTATTTCGAGTGTTTGAATTCTGTTCTGTTGCTCTTGTATTCGGTAAAACGTTATCTCGAGTGTTCTAATTGTGCTGTGTTGCTCTCGTATTAAGTAAAACGTTATCTCGAGTTTTCTAATTCTGTCCTCCTTCTCTTGTATAAGGTAAAACGTTATCTCGATTGTTCTAATTCTGCAACGTTGTTCTCGTATTAAGTAAAACTTTATCTCGAGTACTCTAATTCTGTTCTCTCTCTCTTGTATAAGGTAAAACGTTATCTCAAGTGTCTAATTCTGCTGCGTTACTCTCGTATTAAGTAAAACGTTATCTCGAGTAGTCTAATTCTGTTCTCTTTCTCTTGTAATGAGGTAAAACGTTATGTCAAGTGTTGTAATTCGCTGCGTGGCTCTCGTATTAGGTAATAAGTTTTCTCAAATATTAGAAATACAATTGAGAAATGTTCGTTTGCTGCTCCTAATATTTGAGTTCTTATTTAAACATTGTATTACATATATATCACTGTATTATATACTTATTATGTAAAAGCCCATCAGGGCGTTGAAAATTAATAATAAATAAATAAATAATGTTTCTGTACTTCGATAAGCTAACCATTCCAAATTAAGTTGTTACGTGACGCTATACTCTCAATAAAAAACATTAAAAGACATAAGTAGATTAATTTGCGTTTGATGTTCGTTATTCTGACGAACGTTAGCTATCATGGGTTAATCTCATTTATTCGAATAAACATTTTTTCATAGCGTTAACTCTGTAGGTATTCTGGTCAAGAAAAAACCGAACGTTGCTGAGGTTTTTTGCAATTTGTCAATCTTACACGGAGCAAAATGTTATTCTAAAATACGATCATTTTATTCGTAAAAATGGTTAAAAACGGGACTGAAGTTCTTACGAACAAAATCAACAGGGTTTCAATGTTTATTGGCGGGAACATGTAAGAATAATTTGTTGGTAAACGTAATTTCGTACGTATACCAAGGAATTATTCTTACATTTTCCCGCCAATAAACACTGAAACACTGTTAATTTGTTCGTAAGAACTTCAGTCCCGTTTTTAACCGTTTTTTACGAATAAAATTATCGTATTTTAGAATAACATTTTTCTCCGCGTACATTGGTTATTTAGGTGACCGTATAACACATAATGAATTCAACCCAACAATGATGAAAACATATATTTCAAAAAATATTAAATAGGTTATGTTGGCTTAAGTTATTGGCGATTTTTAAATTTAAAAAATCAGGGCTTTCAATGACTTTTATTCTAACAGGTGTGAAGTTGAGTTTTCGTGGAACCGTTATTCATGGCGGGAAAAGGACATTCTTATTATAAAATGGCGGCAATAGTAAATACTAGACTTTGTTTTTTGATTTTCAATGATTAATTTCTGAATGATTGTCTCAATCTGGATGAAAAATGCGTATATTTTAGGGACTTGTTTCTTCCCCGTCACCCTGTGGCAATCCCATATCTGAGCGTGGGGTATATTTGCATAGTAAATTAATAACCGATGCTCAGTGAATACTTACCTTCCCGGGTAAGTTGACTGGCTGGCTGGATCGGGTAGGTACCGGGTCTGGGTAAGTACCCGCAGCGTATTCGAACTACGAGAAGAATAACGTAAATGCAAATGTTTTAATAACGTGTCTGCTCATAGCGTCTTATGAAGATTATAGAATTGAGAAGAAAGATTATTACATATTACGATAGCGTCTGTACAGTTAAAATTTAAGAACCCCACTTCGAGTACAACTCCGACGCCCGCCTTATCAAAACCATCTTCGTACGTTATTATTATTATTAGGAGTAAGCCACTATTGCGGAAGTATTCAATAAACAACGACTAATTTAAAATCTCCTTACAAAAATATCTTAAGTAGCATTTAAGAATTTTTCATACAAACAACTTGTTAAATAACTGAACCAGTAAAGCTGCGTATTTTTTATAATTACATGCAATTTTACGTAATTACTTATTCAACTCGGCCAATGTATTGAGAGTATCTTAAAACAAAACATTTGTTTTTAAAATTGACTGCCCTAAAACGGGATTTCTCCTAGTTGGGCAGTCAAAACACTTAAATAATGTATAATATAATATGTATAATGTTTTACTAAAAAAATGTATATATGTTTATGTATATTAAAGAACTTATAAGTTTACGGTTTACAAATAAACGTGTTTTAAATTTTATACAACTGATAAACAGTCATTTACCCTACATTAATATAATAGTTATTTATCAGTGGTGTGAAATTAAAATACGTTTATTAGTAAGGCCCTTGTGTAGAAGGGAAGTACGTTTTTTTTACATTAGCTCCAACCTGACAGCCCTGAGAAAGATAATTCCCTTCAGGGTATGTGTCATCTTTGGGGATGCTGTGTGAAAAGAAATGAGAGGAAGTACAGGGAAAGAAAAGGGTATGCTTGTCCAGGAGTGACGGAGGTATGAATCCATCCCTCCCACAACGGGTCAAGGCGAAGTACCGACAGCTGGAGATGTCAAAACGTCTCCCTCAAACCAGTCCCTAACGATTTGACCTACAGTTGGTGTGCAGACGCTAAAAACAGACAAAAACTACACAAATCTCACCTAAAGATGGGACCAAAAGTTAAAAAACGCAACGACCCACTTGGGATAATCTACATCAGAGGTGTTGGTTATCCATTTGAGAGTCTGTAGTACATCTTCTCTAGTTCTTTCACCTTTGGTTCATACCAGCCGGAGCCCTACAAGATCAGCTCATGTTCAAAGCGAGACAAGATATTTTATATGTAAATGCATTAATACCATGTGAACATTTGTAATTCATAACATAAAGGAGAAGGTGGTTGGTGTAATTATGTATTAAAGAGGGGTTTGCGAAGATATGGGAGAGGAAAGCGATCTGGTGGTAGAAATATTGCAATTATTTGAGCATATGATATAAAGCTCAAATACGCATACTTAGAATTTTTCTCGTCTTTTTATTTTTTTCCTGTGTGATGAAAATCAATTTACAGCCAATATGTGAAAATTTTGAAAGCAGGAACAATTTAATTGTTAACGTGGACTTTGAATATTTTCAGAATACGTATGAAAAACGCATTTCACCACGAAATACCGGTAGGTATCCGCGACTCTTGACTCGCAATCCGGAGGTCACGGGTTTAAACCCCGAGGTACACAAGTAAATTTTTTTGATTAATTTGTCATATTTTACAATTTATTCATTTAAAATGTTATGTAGTATATTTACGGCACGTTCCAGAGTGAAAGATACTCTCAGTACCACCCTGGTGTAAGACCACAATTCAGAATTGAAACGTAGCTTGAAATGGCTTTAACCGTGTTTGGTGACCAAATCTGAATAGCCAGGTATTCCCACACCTTCCTCTTCCCCATATCCTTTCTTTTCCTACTACCTTAAGCCTCACGACCTACCTGAATTGGAGATGTCATAGTTTCACTGGCTTCAGACTGGAGCAGTTGGGACAATTGCGAGATATTAACATTAAAAAAGGTATATAGGCACGTGTCTATATTTCAATGGAAGATGCTCCTAGGAGCTAATAGCGTCATTGATCCCTTCGGCACCGGTGCATAGTCGGGAAACACGCCAAACATGCATCCAATATTTGTACACGTTTGACGTTCATCACACACGGAGAAAAATGTTATTTGGAAAAACGATCATTTTAATAGTAAAAACGGTTAAAAACGGGACTGAAGTTCTTACGAACAAATTAACAGGGTTTCAATGTTTATTGGCGGGAAAATGTAAGAAAAATTTGTTGGTATACGTACGAAATTACGTATACCAACAATTTATTCTTACTTGTTCCCGCTAATAGTACGATCATGTTGATCATTTTCCAACTCCAACATATTTTTTACAAGAACATTATTAACTCATTGTCATTAGGCGAAAAACACGTAGTTAAACTAAAATTTTAACACCTTCAATTAATTAAGAAAGAGATCAAATACTTTTTAATAATTACATAGACATCTACGTGTTTTATTTTATATCCTGCAATGGATAAAAACCAACACCGTACATCATTTTTCACACATTCGTAAATATTGTAAAACTTTGAAATTGACTAACAAAGCACATCATGTTTCTCCAATATTATTAGATGGTGACGCAACCGATTGCAAAATTATCCATATTAATATTTAACATAAATCAATTGCAATTTTAATCATATTTAGTAAATATTAATAAGCAGGTAACCTGTAAAAACATAAATCACAACATCACCTTTCGCATAACTGTCAAAAGATCTGTCCGTCAATATTTGAACCTCATCTTTGGTGTTCAAATATTGACAGGATCGTTCAAATGTTATGCTTCCTTACATGTTCCAAAAATTCTTCAAATAAGAAGACCACCGTAAAGCAGTGGTTTACACGTTTGGCATTGGGTTGGGAAGTTACGGGTTTATAGTTTGATCTCCTTAAATCGAAAAATTTCTCTCTCTACTAGCGATCCGGAGGTCGCGGGTTCAAATCCCCATAAAAAAATTATTTCATTAATTTGTTTTATTGCACAATTTAATCATTTAAAAAAATATCTATTTCTATCTACGTCTGTTGTGCAGTATGTGGTCTAGCGTTATCATGAAGCACCAATGGCCTAGAGTTAGCTGCTAAACAGCCTCGGTTGTTTAGCAGCTAGCTTTTCCATCATGGTTTGCAGTTGCTGACAATAGACATCTGCCGTAATCGTCTGGCCAGATTTAATAAAGCTGTAGTGAACGACACCAGCACTTGTCCACCAAACGCTCACAAGCAACTTTTTTGGAGTCAAGTAAGACCTCCATTTAGAGTAGAAACGTTGATTGAAATGGCTTTAACCACGTTAAGTGACTAGATCTGAATATCCACTACCACTCTTCACATTTCTTTTCCACGTCTTATTCTCCTCCCTCCTATAGTCTCACTGGCTCCAGGCGGTTGGGAGCAGACGGGACTCTTGTGCAGTATTCACATTAAAAAAATATGTTTTACTCGAGGTAACTGTAGATATTTTACAGTCCCATTTGTTTACATAAATCGTAATTCTACATCGCAATTTTGTAACATTTCATCTCTTGTGTGTGTGTGTTTTTTTTTTTTTTACTTGTTTATTTATCAAAAATACATTCGTACAAAATAAGGGTAGTCCCACAAAGCTGTCATATGGCAGCTTGTCTGTAGGTTCTACAATTTATCACTCTTAATATTTTACATAAGGAAATATTTGTTAATACATATTATATAGTTTTAAGGAAACATTAGGATATATCACATAATAATATTAGATTATTTGCATTACATCTATAAGATATTTCAATGTACATGCCTAATAATAAGATATATAGGCAGCTACATTAAGATAATCATTCAACATATTTAATATCTAAATTGAATATTATACAGGGTGTTAAGCATCGTACTTAACTTACTTTAACCAGTGATTCCTGACATTATTTGAAATAAAAAATGTAAATAAAATTTTGGTCTTTGGTGACATTTTAAATTTTTTTTTTTCTACAAAAACTTAAAAATCAGTAGGTACTAGGAAGTTAGGGGCGGGGTGAGAGGTTGGTTGGTTACTTGGCTCAGAGACCAGGGACGAAATGTGGAAGAATGTTTTTTTTTCTTTGATTTTGAAGAAAAAGTTTTGAAAAAAAAAAAAAAAATTACATCTAAAAAGTTACCGGAGACCAAAATTTCATTTTACATTTTTTACTCCAAATAATGTCAGGAATCACTGGTTAAAGAAAGTCAATTACAATGCTTAACCACTGGAGCGACAGAGCAATTAATATAGATATTTTTTATCGGATTGCTAAAGGAATTTTTTCCGCCCACATTAAAAAAATCGTACCTCCGAATTTGAATATGGAAACATACAAACTGATTATAGTTCTATGTAGCCAATGAATTCCCCTATCTTTTGTCTATTATCACATATTTGTAGGCTTTATAAAAAAAATATAATTAAATCTTTAACCATAAAATATTTTAAAGAATCTAGAGAATATTTATTTTCTTATATTTTGAATATACAATATATTATACAGAGTGTTAAGGAACGTACTTGAGTTACTTTAACTAGTTATTCCTGACATTATTTGAAGTAAAATATGTAAAATGAAATTTTGGTCTCCGGTGACATTTTGGATGTTTTTTTTTTTTTTTTTTTTCTACAAAAACTTAAATAATAGTAGGTGTTGGGTAGTTGGGGGCGGGTTAAGTGGTGGGGCGGTAACACGGCTGAGTGACCAATAAGGTCATGTGAAAATTTTTTTTTTGTTTGATTTTGAAGAAAAAATATTTTGAAAAAAAAAAAATTTGACATAAAAAAAGTTACCGGAGACCAAAATTTCATTTACATTTTTTACTCCAAATAATGTCAGGAATCACTGCTTAAAGTAACTCAAGTACGTACCTAAACACCCTGTATATTTAGTTGTTTTAATAAAAAAATTGTTTTGAAATTTTGCAATATTTTGGCAACAAAGCAATCCGAGGTTTTGGAAATAGTGCCATAATGTGGCAAAAAACGCTCGAGTGGTTAACACCCTGTATAAGGGTGACTCTTGCCTGAACTGCGATGACGTGCATTGTTTATAATAATATTGTACGATCGAGGTTAACTAAAAACGAAACCGGTTGGCATCTTAAAATATGTATGTACCTATGAACTCTAACGACTATTGTTCCCAACTTTTCGATCGATCAATCTGAGTCTCCGATCAGCTAAGTGATTTGTTAAGTAACGCTCGATTCTTCTGTTGATCAGAGAGTTACGTTGGGAAGAGCGTATTTGTGTATTTGAGGAATGTTGAGCCAAAATTTTCATAAGTAGGATCAGGTTTTGAGTTAGGTTAGGTTAGATTAGGTTAGGTTAGGTTAGGTTTTGAGTTAGGTTTTTTGCATCCATTATCTTTTGCATATTTTTTGCATCAATCCAGAAAGATCATGATACGTCTGCTTGTACCCAGGAGCGCAGAATTGATGAGGGATAAATGGACTACCATCATTACCAGGTAGAGATGATCCGGCGTCGGAAGAGGTCCATTACAGGGCATATTAGGACTAATAGGTAGATGGAAGATGGACGCATGTGAATGGACCTAGATAATGGATTATCAATCTTGGAGTAATCCATCAGGATGCTGCGAGTTGCGATTGAAAAGTAATCGCAATATTTAAAACGGGATGACCGGTTTTGTAGCGGGTAGAACCGTTGTTGTATGCAAGAGTGGGATTTAATTGAAATGGTATTATTTACAAGCAATCATATTTTTTGTGGGTGGATAATAAATTGTGCCTACCTACTTCGTGGAAGGTAGCTTAATATATATAATATCTACTTGAGGATACAATATAAACTAGGTATAGGGAATAGGGATGCAAGGTATTTTAAAATATCTAAATATCGTTATCGATATATGTATATCGAATTAAGTCGATATTGATATATCGATATATTGGACTAGTACGCCGATATATCGGCATTTCTTTTTTTTTTAAAGCTTATAGAAATCCAATGTAGTTTTAGTCATATCTAACGTTTATCTATTATATACGTATACATTTTTTATACTTACGTATGAAAATAATCACAAAATTTGTTTTTTTTTTCATAAATGTATTTAAAAAAATAAATTATTCCAATATTTTGTAGGGTTTGTACCAGCTATCGAACTTAAAAATAGTAACTTTGACAGTCTGCTTCCTTGTAGTCGTTTTCTGCTTTGAGTTATAGTGGCTCCTGCCTTTGAAAAGGGACGGTCGGGAGAAACACTTGCTTTTCGATATTGATATATCAATATCTAATATCGATGAAAATCTATATTTGTAGGGGTCGATATATCGATATTTATCGGTTTTCCGATACATCGTTGCATCCCTAACTAGGTAAAATCCATTAAGTGATATAACATTACATTATGTAGGGCAGTTTTATTAGTTTTTTCGTGACTTTTATCTTGACAATAGTGCCACAATACTCAACATACGAATTTTTTACCTGTATTGTATCATAATTAGTCTATGATTTGTTATAACATTTCTTTAGTTGTCTATGGGCTCTTCGGGTCACATGGTGTCGTTTACGAGATGTGCCGAAGGTAGGTTTCGATTTCCAGCTGTCGGAAATCAAAATATGCAAAATAATAACATTATTATTTGGCTAAAAGAGATCTAGCGTGAATGTTGTCTCTTAACTTCCTAATAGCAAGACAACTTGAAATGTGTTGGCTTTCTTAAAAATAAGTTATGTTACTCCGGCGGACTGTGGGATATCACTGAAGCTTTCGGCCATCTTCGTAACCGTTCGTACCTAAGTTACGAACAGCGATAGATGGTACTCTTCTGATATCCAACTCAGCTGCCATCTATTGGGTTTATATCAGAACTTTGTATTACAAACTACGCTATAAACATCTATTGCAAGAAACTAAAACTACATGGATATTTAAGACACTTCAAATATGAAAATGATTTAATGTGCCAACTTTCTTATGGATTTTTTTTATTAAGTTAAAAGAAGTATTCATATTTCGCTTTGTTAACTTAATACATTGATACAAATAATATTAATAATGATGGTTTACTACCTAATACCAAGTAACACATTTTTTTAAGTGAGAATATTTTGGTTTTGCTCATTAATTTTGAGAGCAAACCGTTTTTTTTTTAATATATTTATTTTATTTTCGGTTGTCAGGCTATCAGGAAGACGATTATATATGTTTATACCCTCATAGCCTATGTTTCTTTTGCCACACCCTGTCTTTGTTAAATTTGTGTATAATTTATTACGTTGTCTTGTGTGGTGTTCATGTACTTGTGATGTTTTCATAAATGTAGTATTTGTGTGTATAAAGCCATTTTGAATTTTGTAGATTAAAAAGCATATGTTGTATTCGTACAGTTTTCTGATTTTCATTAAGTTAGTTTCTTTGTATACTCATTTGGTGGGGGTATCTGGTCTATAGTTAAAAAGTTTTTTATAAAAAATTAAATTATTTTCAAATTATAAACAAGTATAGAATCAAGCCTTTGGCTTCAGAATCGAAAGCCATTATTTACACCATCATAAAATTGCAGATAGACAATCATTCAGCTAAGTTAGTAATAATGTTCCATCCTTTGTCATGGTTTCGTTGTAACTTCCTCAAGAAACAATGGTAACTGGTTACTCTAAGAATGCATTGTATGGTAAGGCGACATTTAGCCAGAGGGTTCATTGGCTAAATTATGACCAGATTGTGAATGCATTTGCATAGCAAATTAGGGGAATTAAAATAATCTGTCTCCCCACCACTGAGTCAACTGCATTCACTGGCTGGAACACTAGCGCCATCTCGCCGACTGAATACGAATTGACGAATTAAAATTGAAGCCTTTGAATTATACCTACTATAGTAATAAATAATGATGTATTATTATTTATGGACGGATAAATGATCAACGCGTGTGTCCATTATCCGAAAAGGTAAACAGAGGTTAAGTCTTTGGAACTTTGAGCAGCTAACGGGTGGAACCATTCGTGTGCTTAGAATTGTCAATTTATGAAACGTACAAATTTAATGTATTGTTGTGGGTGACCTTCTTTTTGAGCATATTTCTGTGATTTGAAAATTTCTGATTTCGAAAAATATATGGAATTTTGAAAGATTTTATTGAAAATAATATATATTCAAATACACGCACGTTGGCACAGATAGACATGCCGGAATTTAAAAAAATATAACTACAGTAAGTTAAGTTCTAAAAAAAAAAATTTTACGTTGGTTTTGTGTCCGGTTGTGATTCTTGTAGACGTATTAGTTATCGTTGTATTACAATATTTAATGAAAATATGTGTGATGAACATCATCGTACGCTCTTTTTCATGAAGTGAGAAACTGTTAACAATTTCAAATATTTTACCTAAGGGTAGAGAATTTGTTTTGAGAATACTTTCCATATACCATACTCGATCTTAAATTCTTTTTAATTGGAAATATAATATCTTATTTTTATTTTATTAATTATGAACGCCCAATGGGCTTTTACATATTTATATAGTTTTTATGATTAAGTGTAAAAGAGATCAAGAAAAGATTTATGTAAGAGAAAATATACAAAAATAACTGCAGATAGCATAATATATAGCATATAATAATAATATGATGTGAGTTCATTACATTATTTACATAAAAAAGTAAAAATAAAAACATTAGCACACATTCGACCGCCGTCCGTGGTCGAGTGGTAAGACTCTTGACTCCCAATCGGAAGGTCGCGGGTTCGAAACCGGCGTGCGCAATTAAATTTTATTTGAATATTTTGTGTTATTTCGCAATTAATTAATAAAAATAATATATACTATTTTTATTTCTTCAAACTTCGGAAAATCACTTTGTGGTGTCATTTTGAATTAAATTAAACAAATAACTTTGTATCAACCACTATTATATAATCACAATAACCTACATGTTTCGAAACCGATGGTTTCTTCGTCAGGGTAGTGATGTCATTACTGCCCTGACGAAGAAACCAGCGATTTTGAAACATGTAGTTAATTGTGATTATGTAATAGTGGTTGATACAAAGTTATTTGCTTAATTTAATTATACTATATTTATTTATTAGAAGTAACTTTAACACCATTCAGAATTGAAACGTTGCTTAATAATGGCTTTAACCGTGTTTAGTGACTAGATCTGAATAGCCAGGTACTTCCCCACCTTCCTCTTCCGTCTCCTTCCCTTCCCCACTTACCTTCAACCTCACAACATACCCCAATTGGGGATGCCTTAGTCTCACTGGCTCCAGACGGGAGCAGTTGGGACTCTTGTGAAGTACTCTCTAAAAAAAAACATAACCGCTTTACACAGCTCTAAAATTAATATTCACTATAAAATCATAAAACCAAATGTTTTATACTAACATCATGCAAAATAACAGATTTATAGAAATAATGTAAAGTGGTTATCCTTTAAAGTACAAATGAGTTTAATATGTATATAAAAAATAAGTAGGAAATACAAGTTGTCAAAGTAATTGTTAACGTATGGATAAATATGAAAATATATAGTACAGTTTGTGTTATTTAGCAACTTTTATTGGGCCCTAAATAGTGGGTGTATTGTAGAATGTAGCTAAATTGAAATAACAATTAAATAATATCCGAATGCAATAAATTTATAGCTCTGACTGCACTGTGCTCAATCAGGACTGAGCCATTTAGATACTCGCTTTAAGTGGTAGATGTGTTCAACTGCAAGGAATATAGTTATAAGAAGGCCATAATAGCATACCTCAATAATAATAATAAATGTAAGCATAATACTGTTCTTCATGATGGGTTCCATGTAATTTACACAGCATATTTAAGTTTATGATTACTGTTCCCGAAAATAATTATGTTATTCACACGTTTTTAAAAGCCCGAAAAGGTGTGTAATATAAATAAATAAACTGTTTTTATTTTTATTTTGAAATTTTTAACTTAAAGAGTTAAACCTCAAATTATAATATTTTAATTAATGAAGATAATATTAGCGAAATTCAATCGAAAATCCGAAACAGAAAAATCAGAAAAAGATACGGATACATCTGGGACTCGAACCCAGGACCTCTGGCAATCCGGGCCAACGCGCTATCCAGTGGCGCAGGCGGGATACGTTGGCGCAGTGGATAGCGCGTTGGCCCGGATTGACAGAGGTCCTGGGTTCGAGTCCCAGATGTATCCGTATCTTTTTCTGATTCTTCTGTTTCGAATTTTCGATTGACTTTCGCTAATATTATCTTCATTAATTAAAATTTTATAAATAAACTGTATTTATTATCCAGGTAGATGAATTGTGTTTTATGTTCTAATGTATTTGAATGTGCATATCATTCTAATATTGTTATTTTTTCTTTCTCAGGTAAGTGTTTTCATTGACGACATTCTGCTTCAGTTTTTAGTAAGTTATTTTGATATTTTTTATGACCTTAAAAAAACAGATTTAAATCAACTTTAGATGTAATAATATCCAGATATTTAATTGGTTAGTAGTTCATTAATTGTATAGGCTCATACCAGAGTGAATTCTGGTCATCTTGCCGAACGCCAAAACCCTAAGAGACAACATTACAAACAAATTATGAACATTTTTGTTTTGTGTTTTTTTTTTTTTTTTTATTGGTTACAAAAGGATACATAAATTACAAATATATATATATATATATATTTTTTTTTTTTACAGTGATTAATTACATAATATATGTATTCGATTTACCTCCATAAATAATCAGGGCTTGTGTGTATGGGGGGGTGTTATTACATTGGTTTTATTTGACATGATTCAGTTCAAGTTTTCAGTATAATTTTTAAAGTGAGTGTTAAATTCTTTTATGTTTGTATTCATCTTTCTAATTTAACATTTAATATTTAAATGAAAAAACATACTTTGTAAAACACCATTTTTATTTGACTATGACGGCCGTCTAATTTGGTATGGCATTAAACGGATTCCAACTCTTTACCCAAAATATTTGGAATGACTTATAGCTTATAGGATGCTACTAATAAAAAAAGTCTTATCAAACTTTATAACCAGATAGGTTAGGTTAGTTAGTGTACTTGTTAGTTAGTTCTAACTGACTACTACTGCAGGACACTCCTGCATTTAGTATGCATCGAACGGGTTTCAACTCCAACACTTTTCCCAAAATCTTTGGAGTGACTTACCTATCCGTAATAAAGTCTCATCAAGCTTTATAAGCAGATAGGTTGGGTTAGTTAGTGTACTTGTTAGTTAGTTCTAACTGACTACTACTGCAGGACACTCCTGCATTTATATGCATCAAACGGGTTTCAACTCCAAAATCTTTGGAGTGTCTTACCTATCTGTTGTAATAACAAAGTTTCATCAAGCTTTATAACCAGAAAGGTTAAGTTAGTGCACTTGTCACTTAGGTCTACAAGACTACTACTGCAGGAAACTCCTGCATTTATATGCATCAAATGGGTTTCAACTCCAAAATCTTTGGAGTGTATTACCTATCTACTGTAATAACAAAGTCTCATGAAGCTTTAAAACCAGATAGGTAAGGTTAGTTAGTGTACTTGTCACTTAGGTCTACTAGATTACTACTGCAGTAAAGTCCTGCATTTATACGCATCAAACGGGTTTCACCTCCAAAATCTTTGGAGTGTCTTACCTATCTGTTGTAATAACAAAGTCTCATCAATCTTTTTAACCAGGTAGGTTAGGTTAGTTTTAGTTCAATCCTCGTCTGAATCTGTCTGTCGCTTAGGTCTAACTGCCTACTCCTGCGGGGCCTCTAATTTAGTATGCATCAAACGGGTTCCGCCCTATCTCAAACATATCTCCGCGGCTACAACGCAACGCCTCGCTCCAATATGGCGATAAATCCTGCACGGTGCATGTAATTGGACGAAACAAATGTGCAGCGGAGGTTTATGTTAATGCAAACATCGCAGATAAATTAATACTCTATAATATTGTTGCATTCATTAGGGGTAAGCAATGTTTCATGGGAGATGGATTTCGCTCTGAGAGTCGGCACTACTAGACTTTTATTCTCATATTGTAGATACCTACTCTTGTAATGCGTTGAGGGGAGTATGTACACATTTTCTGTCCGTGTTGCGATATACTTCGTCAAATAAGAGTAGAAAATATAAAAGCCGGAACTAAAATTTTTGTAGGCTGGCAACACCAATTTTACTGTCAAAATGACAGTTAAATGACAATGACACTGTTTTTGTAGAATACTGTAAGTAACTAATATTTTAGAAAACGTTTTCTTCAAATATAAGTATTTTCAGTTTTATTTTATTAATAATAATTTTAACGCCCTTTGTTCAAATATTTTCAAACACGGATACATATTTTAAGTATGATTTTATTTTATTTACGTAGATATACAATATTGTTAGCTATCTTAGTTGTATTTTTTTTTTGTAGTTAATTCAGAAAGTACCATCCGGCGAATTGTCAAGGAGAGCGAAATAAATGGGGGTAAATTCGAAACTCAGGCAAAATACAAAAAGGGTCGTACTCCGAAAGCTATAGATAGTTTTGACATCAGTGCTATTCGTCATACGGTACATTTTTCTAGGGGGATGATCTAAAACCTAGGTAACTTCTGTTAGTATTAAATAAATGTGAGAAAATTATAAACTGCTTTTTATTTGACTACAATACCGGTATTATTTATTGTGTTAACACAAAATTGCAAAGGGATGATATACGTATATGCAATTATAATTTTGTAATTAGTGGGTATCTATATTGCAATAAAAAAATATTTTTCCCACTTTTATGTGTTTTTGTTTTTTTATAAAATTGTAGCTTACACAGCTTTACATTTCCACCGTGTGTTATAATTTTAGTATTGCCATTTGAAGAACAGTGGCGCCTTCCTATGTTTTCTACTCATATTTGACGAAGTATAACTAGTGGTTTTGTAATTTTTTTCTACAACCAATAAAGGGGCCTTTTTGGCCCAGAACATGACAATAGGCACCTATATCAAAAGCCACCTCACCTCTAAAAAATATAATGATTCTAAATTCTAATCTGGTGAGATGAACGGCTTAAGATTTTATTGTGTTTGCACTATTGTTTGAATTAATAAATCATTTTTCTCATTAAGAGGTAATATCCAGCAATTTATTATTCCGTTTTTGTTAATAGCGCTGCGCGCGGATGTTTTTACAACCATGAAGCTAAACGGTATTAGTTTTTAATTTATTGCAAAATGTTGTCATTAAGTGCGGCGTAAACACACAACCTCGCACAGCCGCATTTCAGCGGCTAATGAATCGCGAAAATGTACGTCTCGATCTACCATAAAAATGATCAAACGGGAGATGGTAAATGAATGAAAATTATAAACTCCTTAAAATTAATTTTTGATCAAAATAATTTATAATTTTTCAATAATGTCTAAACAAAATAAGTATGTAAAAAAAATCTGAAATTTTTCCGTTTGTAAGACCTTAAAAAAATGAGGTATTTATTTTTTAATGAATTTAATTTGTCTAAAATTTAAATTTTGAAAACTGTGTTGACTAGATTGTATAATTATATGATTTGAAATTTGTGTTGTTTAATAGAATCTATAGTTTGAAAATTGAACAAATCTGCCAACGACCAATAGTATAACCTTAGTTTTTCAAAATTCTAAAACTGCGTGTACCAGATAAAATAACAATCTTCCAAACACAATTTATGTTTTTTGTAATAAAGAGTCAATACGTCTAGAATTTGATTTTAAAATAACTAATTTCCGGTATTCTCTGGTAAAACACTCTTAATAAATCAATACCAAAATTTCATTTGAAATTGAAAAATTTGTGTGAGAGGTACCGACTTAATTAAATATCTACTAAATTATAAACCATACATATTTTACATAACATTTTTTTTTATTTCAAATAAGAAATCATAAATTTGTCCAATAAAATATGATCATCTCACCGACAATTATTTTTTTTTTAATTTCTTCAGGCTGGCAACATAATATTGAACCACGATCAAATATATATGCATAAAAAAATCTTGTCTTAAACATTGGGTTGTCAATTAAAAAATAATCAATATTTGACGAGTTAAAGTATTTCACCAAAAAATGTAGACATAATATGTCTTGACGCCACCTAGTGAGAGAGTTAGCACTTACATGCCTTTCTCATATAAAAATCAAGTTGGTTGTTTGCAGGTAAAAAAATGTAATAAGCGGTAATGGTTGAATGAAACACTAGGTATATATTGAATCATTTGGCGGGTAGTAGATAACCCGCCGTAGCTTAATGGTAGAGTTCCTGACCGGCTATCAGAGGCGTGCGGATTCGAGTCCCGTCGGCGACATGTATCTTTTCTCAGGAGATTTTTTTCAATATGGATGAGTGTTTCAGGCTAATAATTATTGCTTATAATAATTGGAACCACGATCATTCGAACTCTAGAGGGATAAAAAGGTGGTATTCAACATGGCCACCATATCGATCAGGTTCCGGTTCAATATGGTGGCAGAAAGAAATTTAAAGACAGTTTAAGGTGATTTCGTTTCAGCTTCCGGACAAACTTTGATCAGACGAAAACACAACTGTCTTCTTGCTATATTCATCAGCTGATTACAGATTGATATAAAGCTAAAAATAACTTATATCGGCGTTGAAGAAGGTCATTCAAATGTCAAAAAAAATCACTGATTTGATGACAAAGTTTTTTTTTTTTTTATTATTATTATTATTGAGTTAGTTTATACTACATGAATATAAACTAATAAGCACAATGTAACATTTCATTTGATAAATTTAAATATTTTTACAGTAATCATAACATTTCTTTTTAAATACATTCATTCTTTCTTCATTCTTCATAGTTTCAGGCATTTCATCATACATCTTTAGTCCTCTGTACATTATGCAGTTCTGTGATTTTGATTTCTTCATTTGTGGCAATCGAATTCTGTTTATATTTCTTGTTTCATAGTTATGAACGTCTCTATTAAAAACAATTTCATCCTTAAAGTATTTTGGCATTTGGTTTTTCATAATTTTATGCACAAAAATTAATACATTAAATAATAGTCTCTTTTTTATTGGAATCCAATTTAGTTCCTCTCTCATTTGATTAATCCTTGCGTATTTGCCTTTCCCCAGTATACATCTCATGGCTTTGTTTTGTATAACTTCTAGTTTGTTCAAATTACTTTCATTGGCCAAATATAACATCGTAGAGCAGTAGTCCAAATGTGGAGCAACGATAGTTTTATAAATGAGCTCCGTAGTGTTTCTATTTAATTTACGTCTTAGTCTTCTAAGAAAATTTACCTTTTTTGATACCTTTTTTAACACATATTCAAAGTTTGCTGTGAAAGTCAGTTTTGAGTCGAGTATTACACCCAGGTATTTGATTTCATTTACTTTTCCAATTTTTTCACCATTAATTGTCAAATTTAACCCTGTGTTACACGTTTTATTGCCTATTTCCAAATATTTTGTTTTGTTTACGTTCAGTTTCAACTTGTTTACTTTCAGCCATTTTGCTATATTTTGTAGGTCTTCGTTTATTTTGTTAATTGCTTCTATGTAATCTTCACACGAAATATAGATTAAGGTATCATCTGCAAATAGTCTAATTTTGCAATGTTTAATAGTTTTGATAATATCATTTATGTAAATTATAAATAGAATTGGACCTAATACTTACATTTAAATTTCTGTGATTTCCCTCAGCCCAGTAGGTAGGTACTTATCGTATAAAATACCCTCTTTCTTTTGGTATCTGACCTTGGTCAACTAATAAGTTCTGCATTGATACGTAGTGCGTGTTTTAATCAACAGATGTCACTAGATGTCCACAGCTTGTCTGGATAACCTCCCGATAAAGTGTTTTAACAGATATATCTGACAACTTGCGCATTCGTTAAGGCTACTATACGAAAGATAGCTGAGTACCCGCTTTGTAACATGTGGATTCCGCGTCTCTGCCTACTAGGTAACAGGTAGCTAGCTGAACGACATTATTAATTTATGAAGTTGTGCTTCGTAGACCTGGAACATTTTTAGGATTTATTTCACCACTTCTGAGCAAATAGTGGTCCGAAATTTTTAAAACGTCATGCCGATTTTATTAAAGATTAAAAGGTCACGAAATCTATTCCCATCGGTCGCAAAAAGACGTGATGTAGAAATGAGTTTTGACATTTAATAATTCTATTATCACAATTTCAATCGCAAGTGGGTTCACAGTTCCATGGCACTTATAAACGATGATTTGTCGGTTTTACAATGGAATTAGCACGAATTTTTGTTATGTTCGCAGTTTTTCAGGTTTTCAGGGTCGTTTGAGTCTCTTGTATTAACTGTCTTCTGGGTTATTGTGTCATGTCCTTGAATTTCAGTGAATATGGATGACGTTTCGAAATACGTTCCAGTTTTCATTATTTAGGGTGTTGCACTAAAGGTTTTTTTTAAATACATTTTTGATGCTTTCACAAGAGTTTCAACTGTGCTGAGCCAGTGAGTCTACGACATCACCATTTGTGATATTTTTTTAAAACATAGGTAGCTTTCGCCGATCCTCGTGTGTGTACTTTTAAAATATTTAATAAAAAAGAGTAGTTAATTGGTTTTAATATAACCATGTATATTTAACTTTCGCTGAATTCTTTCGAAATGTTCAATATAAATTTTATGATGAGGTGACCAAATGACGGAATTATATTCTATTTGGCTACAAACTAATGAGACAAATAAAATTTTCATGACAGGAAGTGAATAACATTTTTTAATGATTCTCGGTAAAAATTCTAATGATTTCATACTATTGTTTGTAATATGATTTATGAGATGCAGAAATTCTAGTTTATCAAATATAGCTAGTTGTATGGTCGTTTCTCACATAATTTAATAGCATTGGAGATTTGCTTTGACAGAAAGTTATTAATTTACATATGTAAATATTTAGAAATAGATTATTTACATTGTTTACACACCATTTATACACATTAAAATTTTATTAATGCTCTTGGCAATCAGTAATATCTTTGAAAATTTTTATGCCATTAGCAAAGGGCATAAATTTAATATTATTTTCTTATTATTATTTTCAGAGCTTAATCTTAGATTAGCTTACCAATAAAGCTCCTCTCAGCCATCGACTATCGCGTAAGCTCAGTATCGCCCTTCAAGCGCTTACAACATGCCCATTGCCCATTGCCCAGGAGTAGTAAGCCACGTCTAACCGATAAAGTCCGACAGGTAATCCAACCGGCTGGGTATATAAAATCATTTAAGGCGAGGGTAATCAATATTCAACACATTGCACTCGGTTTGTCGACCCCGACTTCTTCTACCAGCCATCCTCCGCCTTTCGTCCGCATCACGCGTAGCTGCAAGCGGTACAACACCGCGGCTACCGGGTGCCGTGTACTTTAGATTCTAACCTAACCTAACTAAGCAGAGGCGGGCGGATATCTTTTATTATTTATTTCTATTCTCGTACTTTTTTGTTGTTTTTATTTCTTTTCTAGGGCAATCCAGATGATTTACAAAACTCATTTTAGGACGGGAGGAACGTACAATTCATAAATGGGATATGATAGGTACAATTTTACTAGGTACACAATTTGATATAAATAATATAAGTTTCATACACAGTACAGCATAAAAATAAAAGACAGGTTTAGTAGAACAAACAATGGTAGAAAAAAAACATTAAATATAGCAAGGACATTTAAATAAGAATGATTACAAATAAAGGTAGAGAAAAAGAAACAAGCACAAAACACTACAAGAAAATTACATAATTTCTTTTATAAAAATACCTATTTAAAAAAATATATATTTTTATTATGCTGGATATTTTTGTACATATCTGGAAGCAAATTATAAAGTACAGAGGCAATATAGCTCAGAGATTTTATCCCATATTTTGTAGTAACACCTCACTATGAGAATCAGTGCTGAGAGGTATCAACAAAATACCGAACTGAACATGTTTTCGATATAGTGTTATTCTGCCCTTATAAGTAAAAACACAAAGTTTTATTTATTATTCGATCGTTTTTGCAGGATGGAAGTCACAGATTTTTCTCTCCATATTTTTGCTATTCAGTTATACGAGTATTATTAGATAAAATAAAACTTAAATCGTAGTTATATTTTATTTAACCATATCACTTAATCTACTATTCTTAAATCTACTGATAAAAGTAATTGATTCAATTAATAAATAATGATATGAAACTTCTCACAGAATTACAGTCATCTTTGTCTAAATACTTAAATACTCATTTCCATTTTATTAAAATTTTTTTACATCAATAATCATTAATATATATAATGTAAAGTGATAACTAAAATAATATATCATCATTTTAAATAAAATTAGTTATGTACCTACATATTTTTGATGAATTATCACACTAGAAATGTTACACAAATTTAGAATGAATCTAAAGTGGAGAGCAATTTACTATACCACCATTTGCACTGCACGTCACTGCTTTCTGCACATAAAATGACGCAACTAGTACTCATACCTACAATCACTCAATTATTATCCATTCCTGATGCTCCTTTTCCGGAATACCAGGAACACAGGAAAACCAAGCCTAACAATAAAATGTTGTAATAGAAACGTTACAATATAGATATGTATTGGATAACAGCGAGAATAGGAAGCATTAATGTGATATTATCTTATTGGTAAAGTAGCAAAGACTGGGATTCTTAGAGAAAGAATACGTTCCCCACGTGATGTACATTTTAATTATATATACAGGGTGTTAAGGATCGTACTTGACTTACTTTAACCAGTGATTCCTGAAATTATACTAACATGAAAAAAATTATAATAATATGAAATTAACTATATTGACATTTTTAGCTCGACTTTACGCGACATAAAACGAAAAATTCACTAAGCAACATGACTCTAAGTAGAAATTCACTCCCTATATATCCCCGCCCTTTGCCTCTTCATCCTAATCCCATGTTTCCTCCTCCCCCTTTTTTCATATTGTAACTAGTAACTCCTTTTCACATATTGTAAGTAGAAAATAATTTAATTAAGAAAACAACCCTACAATGTCACACTTTATCATTTATTATTATCAGTGGGAAGTTCATAATTGGCATAATTAACTATCTTACAGTTATATCATTGTATAATCTCAGATTTGCTGTCAACTTTTCCTAATAAATAAATAAATAAATAATTATTTGCTGAAGTAAAAATGTGAAGGAAATTTTGGTCTCCGGTGGCTTTTTCGATGAGGCTTTTTTTTATTTTTATCTCTGCAAAACCAAACAATAAGAACATTACTATGGTGACTCCTTGATGAGCCTTGCCGTCGGTTAAACTTAAGGGGCAGGTTGGTCGTTTTTCGCAGGCCTGAAAATCACTTAAAATTTGGTGGTTTGGACTATTAATATATACTAGCTTTTTTCCCGTTGCAGGCAACTAATTGGTTAAAGCACTAAGCGATTTGACGTTTGAATGTGGATGAAGCAAGGATCGTGAAATTGGAAATTTCAAGTAACAGTCGAGTAACCGTCCAATCCTTGACCCCGACCCTAACTATTCAATATCAGTTTAAGTTGAAAAAAAAAACAATTTATGTGTGAAAAGTAAAGTTATTGTGTTTGTGATTATATATGCCCCACGAAAATCTGATCAGTCTATCCTTGTGTCTCTTTCTCGAAGGGACCGCTTGTTTAATCAATCGTTATTCAGTTCGACAAACTTTTATAAATCTCTATGTATGAGTTTTTTGGTTTCAGATTTAGTAGGTACATTTTCAACGGGCGAGAAAAGTACGTGCAAGCTCAGGCAACCGAATCGAAAGCTTTTTATTACCTTTTGTTGAAGTGGTATTATATATTGTTGAGTGTTTTGAGTATCCTTGCAGTAAAGCTGGATGATATCAGAGGTTTTATGGTAAATTGGTTGGCGTTTCATGTCTTGCTCTTTGCCATTTTACTGTGGATTTGTTTTACATATTGCATATTTACTATAAGTAGATAAAAATATAATATTAAGATTATTGTACTGTACCACAAAATTATTATATAAATCACATGTTTTTAAATATCTGTACAGGCGTATATTAATTTAAATAAACCAATTAACTTTAATAACTCAGGTACGGGACATACGTCATTCCTATGTCTAGCTACGTTAAATTATCGTGAAATTATGTGTCCAAGCGGTTAAGGGATTACCTGAACCATAGATAATAGAAAGAAATTAAATGAATCATGAAACATTTTTATTATGATACTAGCTGACCCGGCAAACTTTGTACCGCCTCAGAATCATTAAATGTTGTGTTTAATTTATTAGCTGAAAAAAATTAAGTTTTTATTAAGTTAAAATAAATAGGTACATACTCTAAGTTCAAAAAATGAAATTGAGCTGTTGACTAAGCACGAAATGTTCGGCACACTACACCATTGTTAGTTCGAATTGATTCAAATTATATCGAACAACGCACATTATTTGAAAAGCCGTTCCATACAAAATATATGAAAAAATTATTTTCTTCATAATTATTTTTCCCGTGATTTTTTCCGATGTTTTAATAGTTATTCTGTTAATCGGGACGGAGACAAATCCATCAAATAAAAGTTCATAAAAATCGGTCCAGCCGTTCTTGAGTTATAAATGGTGTACCTAACCCGACTTTGTTTTATATATTAAGATTTAGATTAAGATAGCGTGCAAAACGCGTATCACTAACATCGTACACTCATACAAATCTTATCTACGTACAGCGACATCACACGTTTTTGATAATTCGTGAAGTTTAGTCGTTACTCAACTTCAGTCGGCACCTTTCTATGCCGTATCTCCAGTTGTTTCTTTTCTCTGTGTTCTAAACCGTAGGTAACTTCTATTCCCTGACAGAAAGTTGAAGTTATTTAAAAGTAATATAATAAAACGCCGGAGCGTAATCTACTATATTATTAATGCGCTAACGCCTGTCATACACACTCGCACAAAATACAAACGGAAGTGCCGCCATCTATAATATTCAAATAGAACTATTGCAGTTTTCATATATAATAGTTTTCCAGCGGAAGCGGATTTTTACCTGCTAGTAATATATTGTCATTATAATATCCGTGTAAATAGCCCGCCCGGACGCATATGAATAGGTAAGTGCATTTAGTTATATATTTCTTGAACCTCCAGTCTTACCCGAGCTTTGTGCGGTGAGGTGTTTCATAAGGCTCTGCTAATGGAGAAATTAGCATTGTGTCGAGGGGAAACAATATAAGGACACGTTGCCTTCATGTGTGAAATTTTATTCAAGTAAACATATTATACAAGGAGATAGGCAATAGGCACCTCTCTGGGGATCTTATGATAGAACTTATTGAGTTAATTCAGGCTGATGTCTTTAAAAAAAAAAAAAACTTAGTTATTATAGCAGTCCACAATGGAGTACTGGTACCTATATGATAAATGGCAGTGAAGTATGGAACTGGTAGAGGAATACGGAGAAAAATGTTATTCGAATAAACGATCATTTTAGTAGTAAAAACGGGACTGAAGTTCTTACGAACAAATTAACAGTGTGTCAATGTTTATTGGCTGGAAAATGTAAAAATAATTTGTTGGTATACGTACGAAATTACGTATAGCAACAAATTATTCTTAATGTTCCCGCCAATAAACATTGAAACCCTGTTAATTTGTTCGTAAGAACTTCAGTCCCGTTTATAACCGTTTTTACTATTAAAATGATCGTTTTTTGGAATAACATTTTCTCCAAATCATTTCGTCTCATAATCTTGTGCCGTTAGAATTTATTTTGTTTTTTATTCATTCATTACTTGCTCCGAGTACAGAAATCCTTAAACAAACAAGATTCTCGTGAATAAGTCAACTATAGTTTCATACCATCTCGACCAGTGACACACCCTCCACTGATTTTAGATCATTTTCTGTGGGGTATACCCAGTATCTATAATGTATGAAATGTCAGAGACATTTAAACTTTTGCTGCTTTCAGATATTTGCATTTGGGAAGAGCCGAAGTTTGTACCATGCACACTCATTGTCCGGTAACTCTAGCACACATTCAAGAGCAGGAGCGCCCAAACTTCATAAGTCCCACTTTTTAATGATATAATTCATTGTTTTTTCTGTCTATTTCTCGTCCTAAGGGGGTTTCTCACCATCCTTCCGTTAGCTTATCTACCCTAATAACGAATATTATTAAAAATAAAAATAAAATACTCGCAGTGGTTAGAAAACTCGGCCAACTTATCCAATATATAGCCACTATTCATAGTTTCGAGTACCGAATTATAAACTCCAACTTAATACATAAATAAACCGTAAATCGTAAATCGAAAATTTTCGTTATTAGGGTAGATAAGCTACTGGGAGGATGGTGAGAAACCCCCTAAGTCGAATTTTGCTATTCCGTCTGTTTTCGAATATGTCAAAAATAATTATTATTGTTGGACTATTGTTGAAGCAAGTTGTTCGTGTTTATTATGTATATAGGTACCTACATATATTATGTATTTTTATTTTTAACTTAAAGAGTTAAACCTCAAATTATAATATTTTAATTAATGAAGATAATATTAGCGAAAGTCAATCGAAAATCCGAAAAAGAAAAATCAGAAAAAGATACGGATATCGGTTCGACGTTGACGTTCGGACGGGTTCGAGTCCCAGATGTATCCGTATCTTTTTCTGATTTTTCTGTTTCGGATTTTCGATTGACTTTCGCTAATATTATCTTCATTAATTAAAATATTACATATATTATGTTCTCATATTTTAGTTTGTTCGTTTGGCTATAATTAGCTCGAGGTATTTATATCCCGCTTTCCTTCCATACCTTGTTTTATTTTACATAATATCCCATCACCCAAATCCATCGAACACCGTTTCATAAAAATATTAACTTTATTTTATTTTAAGTGGAATTATTGCATTTTTTAAATTTATTTTAATAGTGTTTTAAGAATACAATAGTGTCTTAAAATTGATATGGATGATTTGAAGAGCTTCGAAGAGCTTAAAAATGATCATTTGCGGCCCACCTATTACATTTTTTAAAGTATTTTTTACAGTCTCAATTAATCGATTTCATAAGCGAATTCCTTTGCCAAATATCACATATTCAAATATCAATTTTAAATTTTATTATTATTATTATTATCACAGTAATTAATAAAAATATTTGCATATATTCTTAAAATATTTATTTGATTGGGAAGATTAAGTAATTAAAAATAATAATTTGAATGCAAATGTGATTATGAAAAACTTTGTCCGCTAGTAATAACGTTTGCACCGCTTCTCAGTAAAATATTTTTTTAATGTTATAAAGAATACTTAAGTCGGGCCATGTCAAGAGTCAGAATAGTAGAAGAGTATGTATGAGAAGATGTATGAATGTGAATGAGGCAAGGAGTGTGTGCCAAGACCGAGTTGTTTGGCAGTCCGTCCTCTCTGCCTACCCTGCGGGGAAACGGTGTGTAGGTTAGTTAGTTAGTTTTAGTTAGTTTAAGTTGTAAAAGAAAGAAATTAATAAGTCTTACAGCAAAATACCGAAAATTAATTATTTGGTTATGTCAGTAAATAAACGGTGAGTTTAGGTTGCTTTAAAAGCTCGTAAAAGCTTCCACTCTATTAACGTTCGAAAATTCTTCGTAAAATCTTAATTAACTAATTTCGAGTCTAATAACATAATAGTTAATACACCATAATTATACAGAGCCCTTACTTTTTAGTGCTCAAAATCTGCCTGTGAGAACAAATCCTTCGCACACCACTCCACAGAGAAAGTTGACACCGGTCAGTTGAACCAGCAACTGAACAAATATTATAATAATCGTGTTGGAATGCCTCCAATCCTTGGCAGGATTTTAGTCCTTGAACCTCGCAGGCCGTATGGAGTGTGCACAGGGTTCAAGACGTCTTAACAACATATTTATGTTGGGTTGTGATATCGTTTGCACAGATGTTGTGGCGGTGTTGTTTGGTTTCTGGAATGAGAATATGGTTTATTCCTACCGGGATGTCGTTTATCCAGTTCCTACCTTTCCTCAACCATCACTTTGATGGAAAACTGTTTTAAATTTGGAAAAATTGCAAGAAATTTGTAAATTTGTTCATGTTGTCGGTGTATATATGTATTATATAATCGTGTTTTAGAAATCATTTGTTTATTTTGCTATAATAACTTTGAGGTATCGCATTGGACATAACTAATGTGATTGTGTTATGTGCTCGTTTGCAGAGAGATATTCGGTGGTTGATTGGCTGTCCTGTTTTCCTTCTATACCTTGTTTTATCCTACATAATGTTTCATCACCCCATTCCATCAAACACAATGTCATTTAAATTGTTCACAGTACACTTTTAAGTTCACCTAAAGGCTCCGTCAAACAGAAGGCGTACTTACGCGCGTCAAGGCGTTAAAACGTCCCGGACGTATAACGCTGCGTTGTGTCGTACTGAACACGTCGAAGCCGTTCAAACAGAAAGTACGCGACGTTACGGCGTTTTGGTGCCTGTTTGTAGGAGCCTTAACGCTGACGCCTTGACGCGCGGTAAGTACGCCTTCTGTTTGACGGAGCCTTTAAGCTGTATAATTCGTATACAGTTTTGGATGCAACAGATGTGTTATTATGGAGAAGTTCAGATGGCAGCTTTAGTAAAACATTCAGATATATGTGAACGGAAAAAGACTTGAGTAAACCTGTAATTTCAGTTTGGTCAACATTTCGTCATCACTTAGTGCTAAAACAGCAATTTCGTTCGAAAAGAAAAAAAAGCACATTGATGCATTAATCTTAAACTATAATTATCACCCGGTTTCCTCTTACTTCCGGCAACATCTTATTTCCCGCGGAATTGCATAGTGACACGTCTATTTTAACAACGCTTATTTCCTACCATACGATAGCCATACGATCACGTGATAACACTTATTATGATATATATGTGCCGACCTATATATTCCACCCCGAAAATGCCAGAGCTCACTGTGATACATTATGTAGTTTTCGCTGCCTATCAAATTCGTTTCAACATACAAAATACGTTTTTTACGCTTACGCTTTCCCATTCTGAAAACTAATGAGTGTCCGCCAGCAGATTTTATACTTCAAAAAATAAAATAAAATGATAATATGAATACAATGAAAGTTATTTATTTATTATCTCGCATAAGAATAATGCGGATTTTAGTTTTTAAAAATCATTCCACTCAAATGGCGTCCTTCTAGCCGCAAACATTCTTGCAATCTTTCCTTCGTGTTATTGACGCTCATGCGGGAGTTTTGCGGTAGCCATGAGTCAGTGGACGGAGGCGCACCGAGCTTTTGCGGTTGAGGGTTGAGAAGGTTGAGGCGTATTTCGCGAACAATATAGGGAACAATCACACATATTTTTTTTTTACCAAAAATTAAAGAAAAAAATTACAAATTGGAATATTCAAACCATCTTTTTTACGAAAGGAATAGTCATTCAACAACGTTTTGAAAATTCACATTTCAAATTAGGACGAAAACGCCATCTTTCTTTTGACGTCACTGCGCACCCCGTGTCAAATGCCAATGGTCGAGCCTAATGTAATCCAGTAATTAATCTTCAGTTGATCATTTGTTTGTCGAAAAAAATGTCCGTAAATACCGTTTACAAATAATGTATAGTACCAAAATTTAAAATACAACATCTCAACACCAAATAACTCGGACTCGGGAGTGCGGTGTGACGTCACAATGTCGCCAGTCAATGATGACCGATCGATGATTGATCTTTGAATTTTCACACAACTTTGAAAGTGAATTAATTAATTTTGGGGGGTTTTGAGTACGATATTCGAATTTAGTTAACTTTTTTACCTATATTAAATGCATTGAAAACACTATATTACATACACTGCATGTATCATATTCGATCAATGTGGCGAGGAGTAGATTTTGTTCTCACTTTGATATCCGACGATTGAAGGATGTCCCGTCGAATCAATTGATATGGGTGTGGGTACAGAAGTTTAGAACAACCGTACCGCGCGATGCTTTATACCGGATTTTTTTTATACCGGAGCTACATTGTTATGTTGGTATCAACAACAGAACCATTTTCAGCAGTTATGTTATGAGAAATATTTTTTAAACTATGTTATGTTTGTATTTGTATTTTTAAAATTTAAATAAATAAATTAATAAATACATATTTTTATAAGAAAAACTCTCTTTTTAACTTTTGAAGGTTATTCCCATCAATGTAATATATATATATATATATATATATACATCAATGTAATATATTGGTCGCAACTAGGACAACTGTCCCAGTTGCGACCGTTATCTTTTATTATTTTCCTGTGTCTTGTTCATTTTCATATTTTAAAAAATTAGATTATTATTATTATCTTCTTCTTCAATAATAAATACATTTAAAATCGAAGATATACTATCTCAATCAATATACAATATTAATACAGGACGTAGAAAGATGGAGTCAAATGAAGATTAGAAAGAAGAAATCTCCAGAGAAATTTTCTAATCCTAGGGGGGGAGATGTAAAGGAATAAGAGTACCTACCTAGAAATGTCTAGCATTCCTTTATACTCCAAAGCAACACATTGTTTTATTTGTCATTAAAAACCTAAAGACAACAAACAGTCTTATAAAATACCATTAATAAGAGTCAAATTTCTACTAAATGATGTATTAGAAATATATTGCATTTATGATTCAGGTTCAAATGTTTCTCTAATTAATTCTAAGTCATTGAAACTAAAAGGAATCCTAAACATTTCTAGGTAGGTACTATTATTCCTTTACATGATGTATTGTCTTAAATGTATTTTTTAAAACCTATTTGTAAACGTAACTGTATTTCTTAAAATTGTATTTTTTCAAATTTTCTTACGAAACGTATGACAAAATTTGCTTATATCTAAATAAAAGTTCAAAAACAAAAAACAAAAAAGAACTAATCATAGACAAATTATGATACATTACAGCTATTTTGCTTCTTCTAAACATATATTAAATAGCTGCATACCTACTAAATTGAGGATGTAATTTTGTCATTGAGCATTGTAGAGTAAATCAAATTTTTTATTTTTTTTTTTTTTTTTACAAATACAGTTGTTATACATTGTATATATATATTTTTAATACATTTTTTAAATATCGTGATTCACCTTTTTTTTTTGAGCAATGCTCGTGTAAAAAAGGTAGAGCAGCGAAAAACAATTCAACATATATTTTTTAAATGTGCAGTAAGGATAATGAAAATTATAATATTTAATTTTTTTATATATCATACAAGAAACAGAATTGAGTAAAGAAAAGATATAAAAGAAGAAGAAGAGAGAAAATAAAAAAGAGTATAAAAGAAAAGGGATTTCCAAAGTTACAGTCACAATGATTGTAATATGTTATTGATATATTGTTTTAATTAACCTTTTGAATTTTTTATAGTTTGTTTCCAATCTTAAGTTAAGGGGTAATTGGTTAAACCATTAAATAAATCGCAATATCCACAATGAAGACGTTTTATAACACTAAACTAATAACAACGTCAAAATAAATATCAACATCACATTTTCCCTCTGATGATATTCCGTGTGCAGTAATAATTATTCCTGACCACCTCACGTCCTGTAATAAATTCGTCCTGCTTTGGCTCGGTGCTGAACGTCCCGGGTAGTGTTTAGCACGGGGATGCATCTATGAACACCTCGAGCGGTGTAAGCGGTTAACTTTATGCCAAGATGAAATATCTACTTGGAGAATAGGTTTTACAATGATTTTGTTCAATGGCTGTTGTCTTCAGCCAATAATTGTGTTTTATTGGTTTTTGTAACCTCTCTTGACATACAAATCTATCCCTCCCACTGCGGTGCAAATCGATGTTCCAAAAGATTCCTGCTGGAGATGTCAAAAGGTCTCCCTTAATCAGTCTCTTCCGATTTGACCTGCAACGCAGTTGGTGACTTCTAATAAACCTCAACCCATGAACCCCTGCTAAGTGACCAAACTTAGCGAACCACTTGGGGTGACTTATGGCAGAGGTGATGGTTATCCTATAAATGGCGGTACCTGCTAACCAACATGTATATTCTGATTTGACACTACACGCTCATAAGAAATCCGGTAGGATAAAAAGATATTATCCAACAAGGACACCATTTAGAAACACGAACAATCTAAAGACACAAACAAATTTACAGACAGATGAAATTCAAAACAGTCGAACGTCAAATACAATCAAATCAGCAATGCAAGTGATTTTCGCTGTTTGTTTTTGGGGTGTTATGCCGTGTTGTGCTACCTCCTTCTTTAGCCGACGTTTCGGACAGCGTTGCAGTGTCCATCATCAGGGCAGATCCGGCAGATCCGTCGATGTCGATCCTGCCGGATCTGCCCTGATGATGGACACTGCAACGCTGTTCGAAACCTGGGCTAAAGAAGGAGGTAGCACAACACGACATAACACCCCAAAAACAAACAACGAAAATGCTTTTGGCCGTGAAAATCTAAAAACGTAAATGCAAGTGGTATATTAATCGAACCAATTAATGCTACCATCCAAGTCCAGTCTTCTTTCGTAACTCTTCTGAAGCCTCCAGTAGTTGTAGGAGCAATGTTTAGTTTAGGTGTAAACGTCCATGTGTTTTATCTTGCATAATTCCTCCGCAGATGTGTTGACATTACCATTGCCCTTAGGGCATCCTGACCAGTGTTGTTGAACGGGGGCTGCCACGGGCCAGAGATGGACTACTGGAGACGAATGGATTGTTTCGTTTTCCTGATATCAAATTCATCTTAAGATGTTCAACCACTGGAATACTTTGAACTACTTATAACAGAAAAATCTCGAACAAAACTCTACATCACCCCAACATTAACCAGCAATCCATACAAATTTCTGAATTGGATAGGGCAGGTTTGTAAAGTAGTGTAATAGATTTGGTTAGTGACAACATTGACCGAAATACCAAAGTAATTTGGCAGCTAATTTACCAGAAACTATTTTAAATATTGCTAAAATGCGGAAGACAGAAGATTTTGATTTGCGCTTTCTTTTAGCACATCCTCAAAATACCCTGGTCAGATAGGGTAAGAATTGTAGAGGTTTATCATCATATAGTTAATAAATCTGATCACATGTTAGATGACCCAAAATAAAATCGTGGAGGAAATTGATAGTAAACGTAATTGAGAAAGTTATTGGTAAGTCTGGTTGAAGTTTGCATTTCGATCTTCTCTGGGGAGGGCATTGGAATGTATAGTATTTTGAAGAGCGAAGTCCCCGTATTACTTGATCGAAGCATTTCAGTCTTATAATAACTTCTCGGTTTCTCGTTGTCTTTGAATCAATTTGGAAGACACTTGATGAAGCAGTCGCACTTCTTTGTGTCTGGATGTATTTGCATCATTGGGGAAGTCCATCAAAGCTAGTTCATAAGATGTTACTCCGAGTGTTCCACTTGGTCTATTTGGTATGCCAATCCACCCCTGTTTGTGGCCTCTCAAGCACTGAAGCAGTCCCACTATGGGTTAATGATCCGCTCCTTGTAGGGGACATTCCAACAGGCCGATTAACTTTTTACTGTAACTACATGGATGGGTTCAAGGAAACCAAGTAACTAATAGCTTCTTCTAAAAATCCTTAAAATTAAATGGTTAAAATGTTAATTCACCCTTCGACATATGTTTGCATACACGAACCTAAAATATCTCGAGAAGTTATAATGGAGTCTGGAAAGGGAATGAACGGAATAGTAATCTAAATTTGTAGTTATGCTTGTATTTTTGGAAAGACAAATTGGTAAAATCATGGATATTTTCAGTACAAATAAAGATGAGTAGACATGAATATTAGCTATGTTTTGTATCTTGATGAATATTAGCTATGTTTTGTCGGGAACTATAATTAACCCGAGTAGGCAAATTTCCTTCCCTTATAATTTCGAAACTCAAAATTTATTAAAAGTACTTTTAAGTTATTTTTGTATGTAAATAAATTATGTCGAGTGATTTCGAAAAGATTTACAGACTCCAATACCATTAACTTACCTTTACGACTCAATATCTAGAAAAGGAACATAATTTTTTTTTAAATTGTATATAATAATATATGAAGGGTAATGAAAACATATAAGCGGAGGAAAAGATAATCCTAAATTCATGTTTTTTTTTTTACAAAATCTATTCGTTGTTCGTAATTGTAGTGGACCTAAATGTGAACCCTGAGGTATTCCGTTTTCATTTGAACCAAGGTGACCTTAACTGTGCTTTAATGAAATGGAGAAAAGTCGAGGGTGTTAAATTTATGGACAACAAAGTTAGTTAATTGAATAGTTAACATGATGTTACACATGGTATCTTTACGGCTCGAGAGCTCATTGGCAGATTCTTTCTTATGTTCTCATTTAGACTCGGAGTGACCCCAACATTAGCGGAAAAATACAATTACTTTAATAGGCCATGACGGAAAAACATATGTTTTTTAAATTACAATAATTAAGCACAAAATAAAACCGAACTAATCAAATTAAGAGCAAAAAAAAATATTTATATTTTGTGAAATAATTAATTTCTGAATTCATTCCAACCGTACCTGGACAATTAGCAAAATTCATTGTTAAATGTGTCAAGAAGGGGTAAATATGTTCATTATTGAATTGTCGTGTAAATTATTGTATAGTTTGTTAGCCGATGAATACCCTAAGCTTTTTCAAATACGATCCATTTTACGAAAAATCGTAGATAAGTCTCGTTCTCATGCTGACGACACAGAGGCCCTAGCACGCTTGCTCTATATCGATCGGTAGGATAACTATCGGCAACTTCTCATCGTTCCCTACGACAACTGCAGATCGCAAACGAATAGGTGACAGTTCACAATGACTAAGTGTCCTTAATATATTCGATATCAACTGTCAATTTGTACGTTTGAGATCTGCAGTTGTCCTAGGGAACGATGAGAAGTTACCGACAATCGGTCGGTAACTTCATATCGAGCGACCGTGCTAGCACACCAGAGGCCCTAGCACACTCGCTCGATAACGATCGATAGGATAACTATCGATAACTTCTCATCGTTCCCTAGGACAACTTCACATAGCTAACGTACAAACAACAGTTGATGCCGAATATGTTAAGGACACTTAGTCATTGTGAACTGTCACTTATTCGTTGGCGATCTATAGTTATGCTAGGGAACGATGAGAAGTTACCGATATTTATCCTATCGATCGTTATTGAGCGAGTGTGCTAGGGCCTTAGCTACGAACAACTTATCTTCCGGTCTTCGCCGATACGAATGCTGCTATATCCTCAAATTATGCTCCATTTTAACGCTATTTAAACAGTCCCAAAAGATGCCAATCGAATATTTATCAAAATTAATACGAAGCTAATAACAGAACTGCACAACGGATGTTAAATCTTTCTTTCACTATGCGGTTAACACTTAAAACACGCAGAATTCGCCAAAAATCCGTCAGAACGATAATTGCCGTTTTACTTTCTAACGGTTATTTTTCAGTTTTCCCACCGGTCCGATCGAAAATTCCATCCAAAACTCGCCATTATCAACCCAGGTGAGATAAAAATTAACGAGGTAAGTGGCTAGTTAAAAATAAACGCGCCGTTAATTCCGCCCGTATAGTTAGTTATCGTTATTAACCGGCTAACTAAATAAGCGGCTGAGTTTTCTGCATGCGGGCACATAGATCACTCGAGGAACGAGTAATTTCCTTTTTAGATAGCATGGAAATAGCATAATGTACGGTTTCCTCTGTGGAATATATGCGATAGCGGTTAATTCATGTGGGCCGTTGTTAATTTGAAAGCCATGTTTAAAGAGAAGTTGTTGATGTGAATCATCTAAAGGCCTCAGTGAACAGATGTTGACTCTAAACAAGACATTTATTTACAAGTACTTTTCAGGAATTCGTTATTACTTGGTTCTCATTAAGATCTGATGAATTACAAAGAAGACAAGTGATTTAATATAAACATACGTTTTTACAATTTAATTTAGACCTTACTTATTACTTAACTAAGCCATACATTTGGATGCCTTTATACAGAAAACCATTCTGTGTTTTTGATTTGAGCAATATGTTTGTTTAATGTTTTCTTTATGTCTTGTTTGGTGTATATAGTAGTCTTTATTGCACCGTAGTTTATCTCTAAGACAAGCCAGTAGTAAATTGATAAAAACCTTCTAGCTAAAAATTAGAATATTATACAAAATCTTAGTGATTCCTTAAGCATTTTCTGTATTTATTTATATTCAATACACTTCAATAAATATATATATTTTTTTTTTTTTTCATTACCTCCACACAGGAGGCCCTGAGGAAAATTATTTCCCTCGAGGCCTATGTCATCTTTGGGGATGCAATATAGATGGTATTTTTAAGGAAAGGAAGCAGAGAAAGTTCTTGAAAGGAAAATGGTATGAATGTAAAAATATGGGTAGGAATCTGGGGTTCAGTGTGTCCAGATCATCCGCCACCAAGACCCAGACAAACCTCACCCCATGAAACCGGACACCCCTGCTAAGTCACCAAACGTAGCGAACCACTTGGGGTGACCTATGGCAGAAGTGTTGTTTATCCAACAAATGGTTCCCGGGGTGGTGTACCCATACCCGCATACCAAATTTGTCTCTTTGCTCTATTCTGGCTTATATGGAGTTTTCGTTTTACAATTTAAATAATAAATTTTATTTCATCTTTAAACCAATCTTTCCTCCAGTAACCACAGACAGGCTAGCTTTTGGTATTGACCTAGCCTAACCTAATCGGGCCACTTGTTTACGTCATTTTAGCTCAATAGACGTGTTGTATTTCTCAAAAAAACCGATCTTTTGTTGTTATGTTTCGAGATTCTGAGGCGGCAGCCGGATCATATGTTTAAAATCACAAATTTCATGTGAAACTACCTTGAATTCCATTATAAAGTAGTTAGATAGCACGAATAATGACCCATAACCTTCCCGAGTATGCGCACGTCATATTCCTAAAGTTTCATCGCAATCGGATGAACGGTATGGCCGGGCATAAGGTACGAACACACAAACAAACAAACATTAATTTTTATATTATAGATATTCTAACAGCAACAGCGTTTCGAGATGATATTTCACAAATATATAGATACCGACCTGCTACGAAAATTAATATGAATAATTTAAGCTAAATACATATTATTTGAAGTAAAAGTTCTTATGTCAAAGATACGTAACTTAAGTGAAAATTATGAAGTCAAAACACATTTTCGAAAGTATTCTTAACTTTTCTTTAGAATTCATGAATATTAACTTGTGTTGGTTAAGCATTTAAAAATACATTTACAGTGTTGTTTCTAATGATTTTTAATTTAGATTTTAAACATTTTTCCGCAAATTTTTTTTTTTTAAATTTATTTTCGATTAAATAACACTCATATTACACGGCAAATCATTTTATATTAACCTATAGGTGCTTATCTATAGTAGATTAAAATGGTTCGATATGGTTTGGAACACCCATGAAACACTAGTTTGTGAAATAATCTAGAATAATTTTTCGTTTAACGGTATTTTAAATACATATTATAATTTCCACCGTGAGCTATGTAGGTTTGAAGTATATATACACAGTTAAAAAATTAGGTAAAACTCCGATGTCCGGTAGTAGATAGGCTGAACGTACCTGCTGATACTTTAATAGGACTCCATGATATCTCAGAATCAATTCAACTCAACACCTCTTTGAAAAGTCATTAAAACCTATGAAAACAAATTATTGAAAAATATCCCAAACCCTAACCTAACATAACCTATTTGAGAGCGATTGACCAGCGGCTGAGTTTAAAAATGCCTGCAACTGTACAAGTAGGTTCCGATGAGAAAGATCGATTATTCCCATTATAAAAATTTTTAAATTAAAAATTTAATATCGATTAATTTCATTAAAAACTTGCTTTAATATTTACCTACATTCAAGTAAGCAATAAAAAATGCTCAAAACGCACGATAATAAATTATTAAATATCGTGTACTTCTTGTAAGTATTTTTTGATCATAAGTATTTATGATTTTTCAATAATTTCTAAACAAAATAAGTGTGCAAAATTTTTTTTAAATATTTTATTTAAAACTGAGGTATTTTTTTCACAAGACACGTTCTCTGATTTAGTTTTCAATGATTTTAATTTAACTAAAATTAAAATTCTGAAAACTGTGTTAACTAGATTATGTATTGATTTATTATGTTGTATTTATTTATTTATCATTTTTCTACAATTAAAATGCATTGTTTAGCATTAATTATTAACCCCACTAGGGTTCACCTGTATCGGGGTATGATTATATGATTTTTAATTTGTGTTGTTTAATAGAATCTATCGTTTGGAAATTGAACAAATCTGCCAACGACCAACGGTATAACCTTAGTATATTTGCTTTTTATTTATTTTTTTTTTTTTTAAAGAAAGACAAACATTCCCGGGTAACGAATAACCCAGCAACATTTGAAAATCTCCTACTACCACCACACTAAGCGGAAGATGTTGCTTGTGTTGTGATGGAGGACTTAGCGAACACGGAACGCCTGGGTGGGACCCAAACGCGATGCCCACTGAACCACTGACAAACCACTGACATATTAAAAATACACTTAGTTTTTCAAAATTTTAAAACAAAAAAAACAACAGCTCAGCAGTGGAACGATTGGCTAGCCTCTGTGTTTCCTCCCTCCTACAACACGGGTCACTTCAAGAACGACGTCCACCCAATTTTCTCCTCAAAAAGACCCTCCACACAGCATCGCCAAAGATGACAAAGACCACGAGGGAATTGTTTTCATCAGGGCCTTGTGTGTGGACTTAATGTAAATAAAATCATGTTGTGTGTACGCAGGTATTTTGTGCAGCAATTTCACTTATCTCTTTAAAATGAAATAAAACATGTCGCAATGCTTTATCTTGTATCGTAAACAAAGTATCACCTCCTTTGCACATTATTGTAATGGCATTAAAGATGTAAAATCCAGTTTCAATATTGTAAATACTTAATATTGTAATACCATCTTCAATATAAGGTCAACGGGGATATTAAAAGTTGAAAGAATTTATTACATACAAGCTTCTGCCCGCGACTTCGTCTGCGCAGGATTAGTACTTCTATTAGCCTTTTTCTTTTCCTAGGTCACATCCATGTTTATACCAAAATCTTAACCTATTTATTTAAAATATCTATAACTCTTGATTCGATTCAAAGTATTAGGCGAGTACTTCAAATAAATTCACTAATTTTCTAAAATATAATTTTGAATTAAATGAAATTTTATAGTTTTGCAAAATGTAATTCTCAAATTTTGATATATTATAATAAACAATAATTATTACTTTTAATATATTCAAAATAGCTAGCTTTATAAAGCATATTTGTCATTCTGACGTATGAGCTAGATTAATGTAAAGTTTCATTAAAATCCATTTATTATTTTTGCGTGAAAGAGTAACAAACACACATATATCCATACAAACTTTCGCGTTTATAATATTAGTAAGATTTCCTTAGAAAAGTTTTTATTTGCAATAAGTTTTATAAGTGCCCTTTAAGTGGTTTAATCACCAGGTGAAGCTACATAAAATAATGTTAGGAAGTTGTTATTTTTTCTTTTCATTAACTTCACAAAAAATACACTCAGGTCCACGTCATCTTTGGGGATGCTGTGTGGAGGGTCTTTTTAGGTAAAGGAAGGAGAAGAAGTTCTGGGAAGGAAAAATAAATTAGGGATTGGTAGGAATCAGATGGTTAATGTGTCCAGGAGTGCCGGACGTATGAATCCATCTCTCCCAGTGTGGTGCTAGGCGGTGGGTCGAGAGAGTCTGGCTGGATAAGTAAAAACCAGTCTCTCCCGATCCGGCACGCTACGCGGTTGCTAGGCAAACCTACACAAACTTCTGTTAAGACACCGAACCGTTTGGGGAGACCTTTGGAGGAGTGTTATAATATAATACCATTGTTTGAATATTCATTGATTTATGTATTTATGCATCAAAACCAATTTATGTATCATCATATATATGGTTTAAATTGTATCATGTAATTGTATAAAATGTTGTCTCTATGTCCCTGCTGACAAACTACGTATGTAGTTTAGCGGGTTTAATTGTGAATAAATAAATAAAAAATATCAGTCTTGTTTACGGTTCCACAACAACTCAACAAAGTGACGTTTCAACATCCTTTGAAAAGTCATTAAAAGTGAAACCTAACCTAACGTAACCTTTTTAAGTTGAATGTCGAAAGAATTCATGTTCTACGCTTTAGTATATAGATGGCGCGCGTATAGTATGTTTTACTTAGAAACGCTATTTACAAGTTATGCTTTGAAATATGAAGAAAAATTTATTGTTCCCGGAAGTATACAAGCAATATGAATCTTAATAAATAGTTTTATTAATTAAGAAATTCAAATCTTTCAAGAAAGGCTAACAAATACAATATTTCATCGGTGATTCAATCCAATCTCGCCATCAGCGAAAGCCTAGAATATGAATTCTTTTGACATTCACCTGAACCAATTTTTTTCATCACTTTTAATGACTTTTCAAAGAAGTGATGATGTTGTACATTGTTGAGTTGTCCGGTCACCGTAGTTTACAAACTGCACAAGAGTTCCAATAGGGGTATATTGTTCAGCTGACGTCAGAGGGGAGGGAATGGAAATGGAGAAGAGAAAGGTTGGTTAGTACCTGGCTATTCAGATTTGGTCATTAAAGTTGGTTAAAGCTATATCAAGCAACATTTCCATTCTGAATAATGATATTTTCCCTGGGCGATACTGAGAGTAACTACCATTCTTGAACGATTTGAAAATAAACTAGAAATTATTTTACACTAGCTAATACCTTATAATGCTAATTAAATAAATAAATTGTTTCTCCCTTTGTGTCATTTCCCATTCGTCCCCTTTCCCCTTCCGACTCCTCTTCTCCTTCCCGCATTCGTCCACCCCTCTCCCGCTCTCCCCTTTCTTGCGACTCCACCCCCCCCCCCTCACGCATTCCGCTTCGATCTTCTTCGCCTTCCCCTCTCCCTCGTCCGCCCTCCCGCGAAGCCCCCTCCTTAATTCCACAACCGAAACTCCCGCTCACCCCTCCTCCCAGCCTTTTTTCCCTTGCCGACTAACTCCATAAAATACACCCATTTTTCCAACAACTCGCGTGACCTATTTTTTATTTAAATTTCATAATGCCAGAGCTCACCAGTATAGATATAGAAGTATTCACGGGCAATCGCATGAATAGTACAGGAAATAATTTCATAACGCCAGAACTCACTATCCTACAACCATCCCGGGTATGCGCACATCATATTCCCAAAGTTCCATTGCAAACGGTATGGCCGTGCTTAAGGTACGAACAAACAAACAAATATTTATTTTTATATTAATTGTATTTGATAAAACGGAAAGTGATTAAATAAAATATAAAGTAAAAAAAAAAGTATTTCGCACTCCGGGATCGATCATGCGATATTCGGATTTTTAGTCGACGACCTTAACCGCTCGACCATTGAGGATGCCTAGATTCATAAGACCAATTCTGGATTCTTGCACAAAAGCATGGCAAATTTTTGGCATTTAAAACGTATTAACTTAACCACATCCTTAGTACAATACCTCCGTGAGATCAACGCACCCTCTTACCATTTAAATAGTTCCAAGTTAAAATATTCCTTAAATACAAGGTTTTAAATATCAGATTCCCTTAACATTTAGTTTCTTCGGTGTTGACATTAACACGCGAACTATAACCTTAAGGAAGAGTTCTTAAAGGTCACTACTGCTTGGAGAATTACTCTATGCGATTGATCCAAGGATTAAAGAAGAGTAGGCTGTGTTTAATTCGTATCTGTAGATTTTAATAAATTGATTTAGCTGTGTTTTTTTAATTTATTTATTGAAAGCATAGTTATAATAAATAAATCAACAAACAAGTCCTGCTAAGACAATTGAATTGGCTTGTCAGCAGGTGCTTATGATTTAGTAACATATACATAATTCATACATTTTTTCATACATTTTTCATACACAATATAAATATTTTTTTTCCGATAGCCAATTTTTCACCATATTTAACCTTATTCATAGAATTACATTGTTTTATAGTGTCAGGTAATAAATTAAATATCTTCGGCATGTTGTATTCAAACGTTCTCGGTCCGTACTTATTATTAAATTTCGGAACTATTAACCCGTCGTTGCGCGTGAATCTAGTTCTGTATTATTATTTATGTTCTAATTTCTCTTAATGCTGCGGGCTAATTATATGCTGAATTATTATTTTGTGCCATAGTATAGCCTTAACAGGTAAAATTTTGGCACTCTGAAACAACAACGGTGCATTATGTCTCTGTTTAAAAATATTAGGGACAACTAATAATTTTACAATTGCATATTGTACCACTTGGACTAGTTTCAGATTGGTTATAGTAGTATTTCCCCATATTGTTAATCCATATCTTATAATAGATTCTACCAGTGACACATACATTATTTTAAGTGTTTCAATTGATAGGTAAAAAATTAATGTGTACATTCTGCCAGCAATTGATCTGAGTCTTTTACAGGTTTTTTTAAATATGTTTGTCCCATTTAAAAAAGCAATCTACTGTAACACCAAGTGCAGTCGAGGGTCCTGATGGAGAGTTCAAAAGGGTCTCCCTTTTGAACTCTCCACTTTTATAACAGCAAGTTTTGATTTTCCACCGTCATATTCACCAGGGCGATACCTATACACGGTGTCCCGTAAACAAGTGCTACAACTGGTGAATACACTATTTGGAGTCAATTATGAGATGGAAATTTTATTTTATTTGAGCTTTAGTTTTAGAGTAAATTGAGTCCGAATTTGGAATTTTTTTTCGTTGTTTATTGTCTTTTAAAATGCGCAGAAGCGTAAACAACAATCCTTAAGTTTTTTTTTAACCCTTTAGTTGGCGAAAAATGGAAAATTTTATTAAAAAAATTGTATACCTAGTTTCGTAACTTGAGAATATTGGTCTTTTGACTTCGCAATGACTTAAAAATAATTCACAAACACGAAATTTATATGAATGGATACTTTAAATTCTGGACGTTTTTTAAATTTCAGTGTGTAACATATATAAACAGAGATATGGCACGGAAGCGTGCCGCCTTTTATGAGGCTACGACAAAACTGCATGGACTATCACAACGGCTTTGCAGTGAAAGGTTTGCGTTATGTGTGTAGGTGGAAACAGAGGAGTATTGTAGAAGTATGGCTGAACGTTAGCGACACGCAGTTAATACTAACATCTACTGATCGTGACCCATCTCGCTTGTTTCTATTAACTATCGCTGTGTCACAGAACTCTAGGTACATATTATTGTCTAGTAGGTAAGTATTTGAATAAAGTTAATTTACGCCTGTGGTGAATTGTACAGAGTTAATTGCCGTTAATGTTAATTAGTAGCTTATTTGTTAATTCGCTAGATGGGGTTTGATAACTGACCTGATTTGAATATGGAATAATTTGCATTATTCGTTATTGTTAGTTAGTTAGTTCGTCTGTATACACTTATTGAGCGTTCAGTTTATGTAATATTAATTATATATTTATAAAATTTAATACAATTACACGCCATCAACCCCATCACGGGAATTTGCCTAGCATGGTGATCGAAAAATCCTCAAATCATGTAACTAACAGTATTTAACGAATAAAGAAACATTTATTTATTTCATGTTCGTAATAAGCATTAACTTTGTGGCTCGCCATAATTTACAATAAAATATATAAATTTGTTTTAGATCACTTTCATTTTAATTACACTCTTCCGGTTTCGGAAGAACCCTTCCTTCGTCAGGAGAATATTAAAACTAACTAAATAATAACGCTAATATATTGAATAACCAAATTAATTTATCGTTTAGTCCCATTCTAGATATTTTTCCAATAAACCGCTCTGTTATTGCTGGATTTCCCGCAACTACCCCCCTCCCCCTTTGACCTCCCACTCCAGCACCTAAATGTTTGGTATATATCTATCAATATTTTGTATCATAGGTTAGTTTTAATATTCTCCTGACGAAGGAAGGGTTCTTCCGAAACCGGTAGAGTGTAATTAAAATGAAAGTGGTCTAAAACAAATTTATATATTTTATTATTTATTTATTTATTCTTCTGCAGGCGTGAGATTCTCTTCGAATCTACTTGTTCTCATTGCGAAAGGACAACTACCTATTCAATTTGGTATGGTATTTGGTATATACCATTTATTGGATCATAGGTCACTCCAAGAGGTTAGCTACGTTTAGTGACTTAGCAGGGGTGCCCAGGTTCTCGGGGTAAGTTTGTCCGCGTCTTGGACAAAGATGCGTACTGCCCACTAGCTGCATGGCATGCGGAATGGAAGAAAATGGATGAGGGATTCCCTTTGACATCTCCAGCTAAACTCTACCAGAACGTCGCCGACGATACACTTATCCACAGATTCCTAGATGTAATACTATACCTCATACCATTTTCCTCAGAACCGAAATGTAGCTAATGTAAAAAAAAAATTAAAAGTGCTTTTTCTGTCTTGCTCGATGTGGTCAGCATTAGTTATAAATGTTTACATCTTATATCTAATATATTCTATTCTAAGACTACTATAATATTATTTACTAGGTACATACTTACTAAAATTTGGACTTCACAACATTGAGACATAATCCACGAAAAACTGCAAGACTTTTAGCTTCCTTAACAATTTCGGGGAGTACATTGAACATTTTAAAACTTTTTTAATAAATATTCTTTTGTGTTCCCGATAAATTTGTTTTAGGAAGCCTAAAATCGTTGCAGTTTCTCGTAGGATAGTAATGAAATATGCTATTAATTCTAACATTATTCAACATATTATAATTTGGTAACATTTTATTTTTTTAACTTATAAATAAATAAACGCTGATTTGGAATCAGCGTTTAACTAGTTCAAATTTGAAAAAAAACATATTTAAGGTGAAGACATGCGGAAAAATGCAAAATCGTACAAAATCTTGTGTATTAGTTTTGAAAATTTGATCGCTTAGAAATAATATAGATGCTTCAATTAAATACTGTGAGTGGAACACATCTTGGCCTTTGAAGTGATCGAGTATTTTTTTTTGATAAGGTTTTTAATAAGCTTAGAAAAAAAAATTGCGTCTGACCAAAAAAAAATGGTTTAAAGTGAAAAATCTCCTACTTACAAATCCTTTTTCTGTTGTTGTTTTATTGAATAATGTAGCTAATTGAGTGATCGGAAAACATTTTAATATTTGTATGTGAACTTCACAAAATAAAATAAAAGTGCATTTTGCCAACGTTTCTTTTCAGTGAATAAAAATAGGCGGTACCCAACAAATTTGTAAGTGCGAATTTCATCCTTATGCCATGTACAGAAGGATTTTAGCCCGTCGCTCAGTCTACGCCCAGAACCCGGGGCCAACGGACATGCCTTAGTCTACGCGGCGCTTCGATCTTTAAAAATATACTTGCGGAATAACAAAGCACTGTGGTTTGCTAGAGATAAGGGTTTTTATTGGTTAACGCCCAAAAATCGTTCGCTCCGCCCGATTCCGAATGAGTCAAGGACTTGTGGATCATCTTAATGACAAATTTTAAAGTTTAAAGCTTAAAGCGCCCTTGAGGTGATTTTCAAGCGCAATAATTGGTCCTCATCTGCAAAATGGTTTCTTTACCATTTTAAGAAAAATCTTTTACAGCAAGTCTAGTTCAATCATTATTCCGACCCACAAGTTAATTAATCGTCTAACAGACTAATAAAATTGGCTAGATTAATGGACTATTTCTTCGAAAAATAACCACAATTTCATTGTGAAGCAACAATAAAACAATAATAGATATTTGTTCATTACTCGTCTAGACCCATTCCGAGTGCCTTTTTACGATGAATCGTATAATTTATTTATTTATTATAGAAGGATACAAAAAAATACAATTTACGTATAAGAAAGCTTTGCCTGTCCAACTAGGAAAGTTTCCCGTTCCAGGACAGACAAATTGACAGGTTTTAGTTCATATTATTAGTCCTTAAGAAATGTACATAATTACATAACAAAAAACTGAAAACCATAAAAAACAAAAAAAAATATTATTTTTCTCTGAAATCAAGTTGTGTAATGAAGATGTTGTGACCTTTAACCATGTGGGTCTATCAATGAACCTGCCAGATTGATAAAAATTTTGTGTTATTTCCGCTTTGAAATTAAAGCTCAATAAAAGAAATATTTATAAACGTAGCTGAATACCAAAAACTGTTTATATATTTATATTTCCACCAATCATAATTTTAATAAGGACACAGGGGTTAAAATTCTTCACCGTAATAAAAGCAAAAAATTATATAATAATAATAATGTTTGGATGATTTTTATAGCGCCATTTTCGTGAGAAAATCACCTCTAGGGCGCTTATAGCTACACAAGCTATATATGATAACTTGGAAGCACTTGAAATTTAAAAAATCCCAAAATAATAACGCTAATATATTGAATAACCAAATTAATGTATCGTTTAGTCCCATTCTAGACATGTTTCCAATAAACCGCTCTGCTATTGCTGGAATTCCCGCAGTTCTCCCCCTTTGACCTCCCACTCAAGCACCTGAATGTATGGTATATATCTATCAATATTTTGTATCATAGGTTAGTTTTAATATTCTCCTGACGAAGGAAGGTTTCTTCCGAAACCGGTAGAGTGTAATTAAAATTTTAAGTGGTCTAAAACAAATTTATATATTTTATTGTAGACTAAAAACTGTTTTTAAAAGGTAATGAAAATAGCTTTTTAAATTATATTATTACAAGAAAATATTAAAATTTAGATTGCAAACATCAAAAATTTGTTAAAATGACACAATGTTTTTAGGTGAAAACGGTTCTTACGGATAACGTCAAAAACCACTTATTTTATCATACAAATGTATAAAAAACAATTCTATCACCTCACTATTTTTCCATTTCATATAAAAATATTTAATAAAAAATTAACTAAGTTTAACAAAAAGTCGTACGATTTTTCAAGTAAAACTGTATCTACAAAATAAGTATTTTTTATCTATTTCTATGGACAACTTTGAACAGAAATGTAAAGCGTGGTCTACTCTAGATATTCTCCTTTTTGTTTTAGGGTTGTAACTAGAACAACAACGGAATTAAAATGATTTATGTGGGAACTGTGGGACTTGTCTGCTATCGTTATATTGTCGTGAAAACAAGCTTAGGGGTCTGAGTGGATAAGGTTATATAGTGGTAGTTACTCTCAATATCGTCCTATTGAAAGACCACCATTCAGAAAAGAGATGTTGCTTAATCTAGCTTTAGCCATGTTTGGCAACCAAATCTGACTATCCGGGTACTTTACAACCTTCCTCAGTATTCTTTCCTTCAACCCAATTGTAAATGCCACAGTCCCACTGTCTCCGGACAGTTTGAGAACGATACGGTTTCCAAATAAAAAAGAAATTCAATGTCTTGGCTTAAAGCTAACTTTTTCGGTTTTCCAAATCCAAAATTCAATGCATTGTGAATGGGTTCTAATTGATAGAGGCATATTTATTTAAACCCTTAGCTAAACGCCGTTCTTCCATGGAGCTACCTTCAAGCGACGCGATCGCCGCTCGTCTGTGTTTTCCATACTATTATTAGTGTTTGAAAACGCCGCTAGGTGCTACACTAGCAAATTTGTTTGACAGGTAGCGGTAGCGTCGCTTGTGAATAGCTACGTGGAAGAACGGCGTAAGTCTCCTACATTTTGTAATTTAATTCTATCCGAAGAATTCCAGATAGATATATTATTTATTATAAGTCGCTATTTTTGAACGTATTTCAAAATGAAATATTTTTTTTTGAAAGCAGATGAAAGATTCTTTCAGATTTTAGTATTACAAAACAAAATATTATAGGATTAAAAATATTAAATTTTTTAGCGCAACCATAGACAAAGATAAAAAATTCTTTAGCAATGGTTTTTATCGCATAAATTATAATACATGAAACTAAAAAAACATACTTTATTAGAGAAACGTATTATACAACTTATTGTCACTTTACTTATTTTCATTTAATATAAAAAATATTTCTTAGTAAATTTTCAAATCTTGACAAATATTTTTCAAATTTTAAATGCTGTTTCTTTTTTAAAATTTACTAAATTATGTGCAATATTTCGGGAGCGTCTATAGTAAACTTTTTATAGTGTTTGGGTCTATCTTTCTAACACCATTAAAATCATTTCTATCTTACCGTAATACCAAATTTTATAAATTCGTATTAGGCGGGAGAAATATCTCCCAAAGGACTCCACGGGTATTTGACGCCTGGGAGAAATATCTCCTAAACGACCTATTTTATATTTGACACCTGGAGAAATATTTCCTAAAAAATTCCACTTTTATTTTACGCCTGGGAATAATATCTCACAAAAAACTCCACGATTATTTGACGCCCGAAAGAAATACCTCACAAAAGACTCCACGGGTATTTGACGCCTGAGAGAAATATCTCCCAAAAGACTCCACTGGTATTTGACGCTTGGGAGAAATATCTCCTAAAAGACCTATTTTATATTTGACGCCTGGAGAAATATTTCCTAAAAGATTCGACTTTTATTTGACGCTTGGGAGAAATACCTCCAAATCCACATTTATTTGACGCATTGATTTGAAGAAATACCTTCCCAAAATTGCTCTAAGTATGATCAATTTTTCCTGCAGCCTGTAAGAAAAATCATTCATTTCAGAAAAATGATCATTTTTGTAACATCCTGTACAAAGCAAATAACAGGCAGAGTTGACGTCCCAGCCTTATTGGCCATTACTATACAGGGTGGTGCCGTAAAAGCCGGTGAAAGTGGTACAATTACACAGGTCTAATAATGGGCCGGAATCATTACGTTATTTGATCATTTGTTCGCTAAATGGGACCAGGAAATTGCCGGCTATAAGATTTTAATTTGATTTAGTAATTTAGATGATTTCTTGAAGATTCGAGTGAATTTTCACAAAATCAATATTTTAAACAATAGACAGCTAAAGTTAGATAACCAATGTGCAATAAGATACTCTCAGTAATCCCTGGTGGGATAACAATATTTAAAAAGATAATAACGTTATTTAAAAAAAAATTATATAGTGTCTAATGAACAGATTGGCTTATGGATCGTCCAGTTTATTATATATCTTCAAATACTAACTTTTGAAATAATGAGGAAAGCAATATTCGAACGCTCACCATAAATCAAATGTTATCTACATCTGTGTTTTACATAATCTTACTAATATTGTAAATGCGAAAGTTTGTATGGATGTATGTATGTTTGTTACTCTTTCAAGAAAAATTTACTTAATGGGTTTTAATGAAACTTTACAATAATATAATATGGCTCATACATCAGAATAACATATAGGCTATAATTTATAAAGCTAGCTATTTATTTTCAATATATTGAAATTAATAATTATTGTTTAATAGAAAACGTCAAAATTTGTGAATGACATTTTGCAAAACAATGATTGTTAAATAAAAAATTCTATTTTGGAAAATATTTAAATTAGTGAATTTATTTGAAGTACTCGCCGAATACTTTGAATCGAATCAAGAATTATACATTGTTTTAAATAAATAGGTTAAGAATTTTGGTATAAACGTAGATGGAACCTAGCAAAAGAAAATAGATTATTCGAAGTACTAATCCAACGCAAACGAAGTCGCGGGCAGAAGCTAGTATACTATAAAATAACACCGGGTGGCATAACGGTCGGGTACATTAGTGTTACATTTTTAAACATTTTGTTTAATTTAGGTAGGTACTACAAGTAGGTACTGCATTATAATTGATTTGGTGGTGTTTAAGAGTATTGTACCAGATAGAGAGTACACTTTTACATATAAGTACATAGGGGAGACCCAGGCAAAGCGGATGTGTTAAGGGAGATATTAAATAAAACGCACAATGTTTGCATAACATCAAAAATGTATAAAGTGTATGTTAAAAAAACGTTTGTCTACAAAAGTAAAATAATTGAAAAGGTAATATTAATTAGAATTATAAAAAGTATGTAAATTAAAAAACATCATCGTATTGTTCACTTTGCCCGGGTACCCGGGCAAAGTGAACTTGCGCTTTGGGCAGAGAGAATTAGGAATTACAATCATAGCAGGAGTAAGAACCATATCCACTATATGAGGTTCATGATTTGTGAGCCCAACTTGTACTTGTAATACCCAACTTGTAATATTTTTAGATTTTTAGAGGCATAATTCAAAGCTGGGTAATATTTGTGAACTTCATGATTGCCCAAGAGAAGTAAGACCTTGCCTATAATAGATTTAGCCATCGTTGACTTAGTTCAACTTGCCTGGTTTGTTTTTCGTACGTATGTATACACCATCTATAAAAATATGAAATATGTTATATATTGTAAATATGTTATACCTATTTTCGTTGTTTGTTAACACTACAAATTCACATCGACGGATCTGCCGGATCTGCCCTGATGATGGACACTGCAACGCTGTCCGAAACGTCGGCTAAAGAAGGAGGTAGCACAACACGGCATAACACCCCAAAAACAAACAACGAAAATGCTTTTGGCCGTGAAAATCTAAAAACGTATCTGACTAACCTCTATGGGGAGGAAGTTCACACAATGGTACGCCGATTGGAGAATCTGAGGAAGCGAAAGAACCATTTATTGGGTAGCCTGGCTTTCCTCAAGAGATGCAAGGAAGAATCGGTCGTACCAGTACACATCCGAATTAAAAGACATATCGCATCCCGGAAAGCTGAGAGGGTTTTTCAAAGAGCTGAAGCAGCGCTACTAAGGGAGAGAATCCATAATGTGCGCAGCGAACTGGATGGAATATCTCGGGACCTTTTCGATTTACACCTGCATCTGAGTGCAATCCTCATCGAGGAAGATTGGAATAAAATTGACAATATTACTTACCAACAAGCACTAAGATGTAAGCAGTCAACGGATGCGAGACAGAAACATAAGTTTGAGAGACTCAACCAAGCCAAAAAGGGTGATCGAAAACAACTTGATCAAAATAAAGTTGTTATTAACATTTCGACCCTTGCGCTGAGCCCAGATGCAACCTCAGTGCTTGCTAAGGGGATGAACTACGCAGTTGCCCCCAAAAAGATACCTGTGGAATCTATCGTATGTGGTGTGGAAACAGCACTACATACAATGATGAAAGTACACAAAATGTCAGAATCGCAAGCAGAGAACATACGACAAGAGACTTGCCATATTTTGAAAAGGGCTGAAATACCACGCCCAAACATCACAAAAGGAGAGTTTGCGGCCCTAAAAGAATTGCGCGCCAATGAGGACATCTTGGTTCTGCCAGCTGACAAAGGAAATGCCACTGTCGTGATTAATACGGTAGACTACATTAAAAAGATGGAAAACTTATTGTGCGATGCCGGCACTTATAAGAAAATTAAAAACAATCCCACCAACAAAATTGACCTGAAGACTAGGGAGTTAATAAAAGCTTCCAGCATTAGGAAAGAGGATCGATCTAAGCTGTTCGTAAAAGCCTCCAGAACTCCTGCCCTGTACGGTCTTCCGAAAATACATAAAAAGGATATCCCAATGAGACCAATTGTCAGTGCTATAGGTGCACCGACGTACAAACTTTCCCAACATCTTTCGAGATTGTTGCAGATGCAAACTGGAAAAACTGAACCCTGGATTAAGGATTCCGCAGATCTGATCAGCAAGCTCAAAAAGGTTAAGACTGAGGAAGGAGATATCCTAGTCAGTTTTGACGTAGTGTCCCTTTTCACAAATGTGCCACTAGAAGATTCCATGACAATGCTCAGGGAGATCTATGAGGAAGACATTTGCAAACTTTTTGAACACTGCCTCAAAACGGGTTATTTTGCATTCCAGGATGAACTTTTTGAGCAAGTGGAAGGAGTTGCGATGGGCAGTCCATTGTCGCCAGTACTAGCCAATTTTTTCATGGAGAAGTTTGAAGAAGTGGCACTAGACACAGCTTCGGCTGTTCCCAAGGTATGGTGGCGTTATGTCGATGATGTCTTCGCCATTTGGCCTCATGGAACAGAGAAATTGAACGAATTTCTGGATCATCTAAATTCACTCCATAGTAAAATTAAGTTCACAATGGAGCTGGAAAACGACGATAAAATCCTGCCTTTTCTAGATGTGGAGGTGACGCGAAAAGAAGATGGTAATCTAGGACACACAGTATATAGAAAACCTACGCACACAAATCGGTATCTACATGCCGATTCGCATCACCACCCAGCGCAGAAGAGAGGTCTTATCCATACTTTGGTGACCCGAGTGACCAGAATATGCGAAGAAACAAAACTCGGAACAGAACTTATAAAGCTGACCGATGCACTGGAACGCAACGGTTACCCGACAAGGCAGACAAGGCAAATTATAAGAGCCAAATCTACACCGAAGGAAGTCAGAGTTGAACAAGAGTCAAAAGGCTGTGCTTTCCTTCCTTTCGTTCACAATGTGACAGACAGAATTGCCAGGATGTTGAGAAAAGAAAGCATCAAGACTGTCTTCGGAACCACAACCAAAATCCAAGACCTACTGAGTTCTGCAAAAACTAAGTTTCCTCTGGAAGCAGACGGAGTGTATAAACTCAGCTGTTCCGGATGTGACAAGGTTTATGTAGGCCAAACAGAGCGGACGATTTCCAAGAGGATAGCAGAACACTTTCGTGCTTGTAAACTTGGCCATCCTGATAAATCGGCAATCGCCGAGCACTTAATTGAAACCGGCCATTATTTTGGATTTGTTCCTGAGGTCCTGGGAAGACCTAAAACTTATAGATCACGCCTGATTACGGAGGCAATTGAAATCTACAAAAATCCAATTAATATTAATAGAGACGACGGAGCTAAGCTCAACAGCTCTTGGTATCCGGTAATTGACGGCTACACCAAAGCTAATCGCAAAAAACCATGTCTAAGTATACTTTAATAACATATAATAATTCAATACAAAAGTATAAAACCATTTGTTTATACCTTGATATTGGCTACATTCGCTTCAGATTGGTTTTTTCTATTTCTAGAATTCGCCACAAGATGACACTACTTTCGTTTGGAAATTTCGTTACATTTCTCCGTGGACGGGCCCCAGGCTAACGTAAATACTGCGCTTTCACCAAATTTCCCTTTCAAAGTAGTTCACTTTCTTCTGAAATAAAGCTAACGGCACGGTATCGCTTCCAACTAAATAAGCACACACTTAACACTACAAATTCACATCGACGGATCTGCCGGATCTGCCCTGATGATGGACACTGCAACGCTGTCCGAACTGTCGGCTAAAGAAGGAGGTAGCACAACACGGCATAACACCCCAAAAACAAACAACGAAAATGCTTTTGGCCGTGAAAATCTAAAAACGTACATGTTATACCTACGCAATTGCATATAATCAATCAAAAAGTTCATTCACTCGGGCAAAGCGAATGGTCCGTCCGCTTTGCCCTATTCGCTTTGCCCGAGGCAGTATCAAATAACTTTTCTTTAAAAAATACAATGTGGTTGCTGCATTTCATAACTAAACTTAGTTTTTTAGATATGAAATAAATAAACATTGAATGAAATAAACTAATCTTCACATGAAATATAACCAATTAATAATAATCACAAGTACCTTACCTTCGTTTATCGTATGAAAATTCTAAAAAAACGAATTTTTATCAAAAGGAGCGTGCGAGTCCGCCAAACGACAAATATTCACTGTCATGGCGTCGGTAGTGATGCGGTACACCGATTGTGAGACTATTAGCACATTCTGGTGGTAATTTTCGGAAAAATTCAATTTATTCGCTTTACCCGGTACATTCACTTTGCCTGGGTCTCCCCTACTTAACTCAAATTTGATTTTTCGGAGATGTCTGACTAATGAACTTGACGATCGATACAACCTACTCCCATAATATTCTATAAGCCATCATTCCATCCTTTTGTAAGCTACGACATTAATTATTTAGCCACAGATGATTTTAATGAATTGCCGAATTGTGTAGTGTATCATAATAATCTGATCCCACCACTCTGGTGTAGTGGTGTGATAAGATTCATTTATATCCAGGGAAAAATAAATATAACATCGGAATTTTTTAATAACTGAAGGAATTTTACATTAAGGCGCTCAGCTGATGAGGCAACTGAAACCAAACTAAAACCAGCTGTTTTCTACGTCTTGATTGGTCAAAAAGCTTGTTTAACCATAGACGAAGAACAATAAGTTGGCAGCTGGCAACTAGCAACGGCCGGCCATGGCAATTAGCAGGGCGAGTCGCGAATCACTGCTTGCGTTGCGTTGCCAGCTGCCAGCTTAAGAGGCTAGACTTTGAACGACACGCGGAACACCCGCGTCTGTCATTCTGTCCCGCTCACAATAAGCTCACACACACTTACAATACGTGCGAATGCGAAATGTGCGAATAAGACAACGCTCAAATTTACCTACAGAAATCGCCCGAAAAGGGGTTTATGGATAATACACTTTTCTACACCAAAACTTTCACGAAATTGAAATTTAAAAAAATATTTATTTTTTAGAAAGAAGAAGCTATGTCGGCTTTTTATAATTTTATAATTCTTTATGAGAGTTGAGTTAGCAGCACTTTTTCCTTAAATAATATTTTTTGATAAATCGTACATGTTTGACAGTGAATGTTTACGTTAATACGAAACGCATCGAAAATTCGAAAACATACCGACATAGTTTTCACCCTCTAAAAGGCAGTATAAGAAAAATATATTCATTTTGTGCAATTTTCGATGTAGAAAAGTGTTTTTTCCCGGGCGTCCTTTTTGTATGGGCCGAAAAGCGAAGTCTACCGTCTTAATGTTCTTCGTCTATGGTTAAACAAGCTTTTTGACCAATCAAGACATAGAAACCAGCCGGTTTTAGTTTGGTTTCAGTTTCCTCGTCAGCGGAGCGCCTTACCCTTTTGATCTCCGGTAGAACCCCCAACGAGATAGTCCACGAACCACCACTGGTGCTGGGCCTTAAAAATATTTTTTTTTTATATTATGGTCTGGTACTCGCACAAAGAATATAGGAAACTACGTTCTCTAGAAATCAATGATGCAATTCCCAATGTACATCCTATCACGTGCCTGTGTTTGATAAAAAGTAGTTGAGTTGAAGTACGAGTAATATGGTAAGAGAAACAGGACGGATATGGTACAGGTTTAGATGAAGATGGATGTGTCCATCATCTCTGGTTACGCCTTCCGGCAGGTACAGTGATATTGAATATCATAAATCGTAGAAATATGGCATATCTCTGACAGCTAGATGTTTATATCAAGTATGTCGCATGTTGAAACTGGCATTCCATGGAATATTGTGTAAAATAATATCGTCCAATTCACAATAAAACAGAGCATAAAAGTTGCAGGTCAAAAACCAGATAAAATCTTGCCATGATCCGAATCGGAAATCCATTTCACTTTATCTTGTCTTCCTTCCTGGCCCCCGACTTCTTCTTGCATCCGTCTTTGATTAACTAGTGGTAGAAATAGTTTGTACAGTAAATGATAATAATGACAATGAGCTACTACACCTTTGAACATTTAATTGAAAATATCCACAATGTTTTCCAATCTACAATTACTCAAAGATGAACAAAAAGAAGATATTTATTTAATTTCAAAACATTTTAGAAATATATGCAATTATCATTAAACAGAACACATACAATGAAACAATCCAACTCTAAAGATGCAGAAAAATTCCGATATGACAATCTCTACAGTGATGATGATGGTGTCCAGCCTAAAATAAGAAATACACAAGAAGAAAATGTTAAAAATGGACTTGATCTATAATCGTAACTAAATAAATTGCTTATAATGAAACAATCCATCTTTAGTGCAGAAAAATGGTCATATACCGACCTCAATAGATAATGCAATGACGTTTTCATTTATGTATAGTATCTATAATCGTTTTATAAATACACAAAGTAGATCAACCCACCTGCAAAGAAGCAGAATATCAATTTAATCATCACATAACATAGTACAAAGACAATCATGGTATCAATACATTTAAAGATGCACAAGAAGTACATTTATGTGTACTTGGTCTGTAATCGTAACTAAACAAAACGCTTATATTGAAATTGATATAAATCCTTTCCAAAGAATCATAAAAACGACAAACAATCGATCTTTGCAGATAATACAAGTATAATAAAGACATTGGTGTTTAAATTATAAATAGTAGGAGAAACACAATTCACGTTATAAAGAAGATACTCAACCATCCTAAAACAATTCATGTTTGGCCTTGATCTAGGCACTAGAATAACGGTTAGGAAATGATATTTGTCTATAATCGTAACAAAACAAAACACTTATACTGAAATTGAAACAATTGATATCCAAAGGGCAGAAAAATGGCGAACTATCGATCTCGGCACATATTTCAAATATAATAACGACGATGGTGTCTAATTAATACAAAATTGTAAGATAACGTTATAATTTACACGGAGAATATAATATTCTATCATCCAAAACAATAAATACCTAATAGTTGGCTGTGGTCTATAATAGTAACTAAACAAAACACTTATAATGAAACAATTCATGTCTTAAGCAGAAAAATGGCCATCTATCGATCTAGGCAGATAATAAATGACTGGGTGTACTGGTGCTAGGTTTGCGGCGATACTTAATGTAAAGTTAATGGGTCCATTCCTGGCGCCGGATGGCCGCGGCTTAACGGGGAAACAGGTCGAAGCAAGAGTTATTATTGTAGTTTCCTCCGGTAAACCAGTATCCTCCATACACTATACACCACTCTTCTAGGTAGGGACATGTGTACTTGTGTCTTCTGTGCTTGTAACATATGTTGTGCCTGGTTTCTGATACCTGGTCCTGGAGCCTGGTTGTGGTGACCAATGCCCGGCGACTGAAAAATTCAAAAGATTCTGCTCATCCATTAATATGGATTCGACCGAAAAATATGGGACCAATTTCTTCCTAGCCAAAATGAAAAAGATTCTGCTCATCCATTAATTTGAATTCGACCGAAAAATATGGGACAAATTTCTTCCTAGTCAAAATGCAAAAGATTCTGCTCATCCATTAATTTGGATTCGACCGAAAAATATTGGACAAATTTCTTTCTAGCCAAAATGCAAAAGATTCTGCTCATCCATTAATTTGGATTCGACCGAAAAATATTGGACAAATTTCGTCCTAGCCAAAATGCAAAAGATTTTGCTCATCCATATTAATTTGGATTCCACCGAAAAATATGGGACAAATTTCTTCTTAGCCATTCATGCGTTTTTTTAGTTACTGCTGAATTACGTTTTACGCAGGCTCGTTGTAACTTTGCTTAGTAACCAGATCTGATTAGCCGAGTGCTTTCCAATCTTCCTCGTCCTCGTCTCATTCTCCTTCCACATTAAGGATGATATAATCCTAAGACTTTGGACAGTTGGGAGCTGTCGTACTCTTGACTGAAATTCAAATAAAAAGCTTTCAATTTTTGGTTTTCTGCGTCACTTCCCTGTCATCGCATGCCTTTCTTACATCTTCTTCGAAAATAAAGAACGATTAAATGTTTTCCTACATAATAAATCAAATAAATAATATTAACAACTTAATAAAGACATTAAATTACTATTACCAACAATGCAACCTTTAACGGATGTCAGGAACGGAAACAGACGTTGCTCACCGACCAATCAAACGTCCTATCAATACCAATGTGAATAATTATTATGTATGCTGACTACTTTTTATTTTATTTGAATTAAAACGTTCCCGGGCAAGGAATAATTTCTACTTCCATCAAACGGAAAAGGTTACTTGAACAAAGATAAAGGTCATAAAGGATTAAAACTGTGACGTCTGGATGGAAATCTGGCGCATTTCTAACTGGGCTATTAAATAAATGCTCTTCGTATTTCTTTTTGAATAAATGTATGAATGAAACAGAATCTTTGAAATTAACCCACTTCCCGACAGGAAACAGAGCTGAAACTCGGCAGACAGACTCTTTGTCGATAATAATGCATTATTTTGGTGGGTAATGACGCACACACAGGCGGCATATTTTTTTTTATGTAATGAAAGATTAACATTAACGGGTTAAGAATAACCTAACAATATTTGATAATCTCCTACTACCACCACTGTAAGCGGAATATGTTGCTCTAGTCGTGATGAAAGACTTAGCCAGCCGAGGAATCGACCACGCGACGCCCGGCTGGGACCCAAACGCGATGCCCCCTCAGCCACTGACCGCATGTACATGTACGCATTTTCGAAGTAATCAAAGCACTAAAAGAAATATACTCGGTATGTCGATCCTACCAACTTTGAGGTTGGCCCGGTTGGTAACACGGCTAAGATGAAGTTATACGCCAAATCACTATTTAGATTTATCTTTACTACGAATCGGTTTACATTATGAATATGAAAAATATGTTGTGGATACATTGAGTACAAAGTACTGAATAATTTGTTTTTTCATTAAATAAGTTACATAAAAAACAACTTTTTTAAAAACCCCTTAATGGCTAAGATTATTTTTGACTCGATTGATTGACTAACTTTTTTTTTTGTTCTTGTACAATTATACATAAAAAAAATAAAAACAACTTTGGCGCTACTAAAGGGGTAAGTAGTCAAATATTTCTGGCGTCCATATTCCTCTTTAACTGGGTAGGAAGGTTCAAACCTCGGACATTGAAAAATAAATGTATTATAGTTAAAAAAAACTTTGTGTTATACCGGTTGATTTTTTATTAATCGAAGAACAGTACTTTTCTGATGTCAGTCGGTTGAAAAATCAAGTTGCTCGCAGCAAACTAATGCGCTAAATGTGTGGTGGTAATTTTTAACTAATTATCGCCCGAAGTCGAGACGGGATTTGACCTGACTAATTGGGTATTGTTGTGGAATTTGCATAAAAATCATGTAAATTATTTTCTAAGTGCAATTTAAATGGTTTTAATAATGAAAGCTTCAGATCAGTGGCAGCTGGTCATTTTTTTGTGCCGGTGAGTAATAACTTTAAAACTTTTTATGCAATCATATTTTTTAATAGTTTAATTTTTTTAAATTCGTTTGAATAATTGACGAAATAATGAAAAAGAAAGAGAAAAAGATGGAAAGAGGTAATTACGAAAATAGGAAAAGATCCAAAATCTAAAGATGGAAATAGGTAAATAGGGAAAGAGTGTTGGAGGGAAACTGGAGAAAGAGGGAAAGGGGAAAAGAGAAAAAGTGAAATAGAGCAAAAGAGAAGAGAAGGAGAGTTGTAAAGAGGAAAAGGGGGAAACGGGGATAGATGGAAAATGAAAAATTGAAAGAGGGAAATAGGAAAAGAGGAAAAGAGGGAAATATGGAAAGAGGGAAAAAGGGAATTATGGAAAGAGGAAAAGTGGGAAAGAAGGAAAGAGGTAAGGAAAAAAATAGGGAAAGAGGGAAGAAGGAAAGTTTGTTGGAGGGAAATTGGAGAAAGAGGGGAAGGGTAAAATATAAAAAGAGAAAAGAGAGATTTGGAAAAAGGGAAAGGGGAAACAGGTATAGATTGAAAATGAAAAACGGAAAGAGGGAATTGGGCGAAGAGATATAGATGGAAAATGGAAAGAGCTAAAGAGGTGACTGAGGAAAGAGTGAAAGAGTAAAATATGGAAAGAGGGAAAGTGGGAAAAAAGGAAAGAGGAAAGGAGGAAAATAGAAAAGGGAATAAAGGGAAAGAGGGAAGACGGAAATAGGGATTACGAAATAAATTGCGAAATAAATTACCCCTCTCAATATTAATTAGTATTAACTATATCGTGACTAACTTGCATTTAAAGCCCCGGCTAATAAACATGATATTAATATAATGCGATCTCAAGTCATAAAGAAAGAGTTTATGGATAACGAGGATAGTTTTTCGAGGCGAGATAATTGCCCGCTGTATAAATTAATACATTTCTAGGATCATTGCATTATGCGGTTTATCGTTCATTAGTTGAATTTAATTGTTTCCTCTGTTGACTTTGAATGTCCGATTAATGATCATCATAAAACATACACGCAATAACGAACAATTATTATCAGCCTGAAACACTCATCCACATTGAAATAATCTTCCGAGAAAAGATACATGCCGCCCGAACCCGCGCCTTTCTGATGTCCGGTCAGGTGCTCTTAATCCACTTATCAGCACCTGACCGGACATCAGAATGTGGATGAGTGTTTCAGGCTGATAATTATTGCTTATAATAATTGTTACCCTTTGTGCTATGCATAAAATCTTGTCTTAAACATTAATTTAACAACTAAAAATATAATAATAATAATAACGAAACGTTAAGTTTCTAAAACTGCACCTATTTATCAATAGGTTCAGTTTTAGAAATACCTAGAATGGAAAGATATTTTGAAGTGGAAAATATTCCCAGTATTGCCCTGATGACAGACCTACATTCGGAATCGAAACGTTGCTAAAAATGTCTCGTTTAGTGATTGGTGACCCTATTTGAATTAGCAAGTACTACCCAACCTTCCTCTTCCAAGTCCTTCACCACTTCCTTGAGCCTCCCAACATACCCCCAATTAGGAATGCCACAGTTCCAGTGAACTCCGAACAGTTGGGAACAAATATTGCGACTCGTGCAAGTCAAGAATTTTAAAGTGTATTTCTGTATGTATTTCTATTTTAGCGCACCTACGAGTATGGTCAGCTCACAACGTTGTTACTCATTGCACATTCTGAAAAATTAACCGTGCCTTAAAAAAGTTTTAAACGTTAATATTATTTTGCTACAAGACTGCAGAACATTTCAGAATTGACAAGTAAATTCGTTTGTTCTACATCACATTTGAACGAAAGTCACACAAACACACATTCAATCATTTTTACCGTTTCATTGTCTTGTTGATAATTGCGATGTTCACGTGTAAAACGTGCGAAAAAACATTTTGTTTTCTTCAGCCCACTTTAAATGGAAGCATTAGTCGTAAGGTTTATTTTAAATATATTAGTCATTTGATCACTAATATTAAATTACTTTAGTTTATGTTAATAATTTATTCACTACTATTAAATTGCCTTAGTTTGTGCTGGCCATTTATTCACCTACATTAAATTGCGTTAGATTATGTTGGTCATTTATTCACCTATATTTAATTGCGTTAGACTATGTTAGTCATTTATTCACCTATATTAAATTGTGTTACATTAGGTTAGTCATTTATTCACCTATATTAAATTTGGTTAGTTTACGTTGACCATCTATTCACCCACATTAAATGTCGTTAGATTTTGTTGGTAATTTACTCACCTATATTAAATTTGGTTACTTTATGTTGGTCATTTATTCACCAATATTAAATTGCGTTTGATTTTGTTGGTCATTTATCCACCAATATTAAATTAAAAAATATTTATGTTCGGTCGGTTATTCACCTGTATTAAGTTGTGTTTTTTTTTTTTGTAATAACGATTTTTTTTCTTTTTCAGAATACTTCGAAGAGAAGATTTAAGGATATCGGCAATTTAAGGTAATTTAAAAAAACATTTTCTTATTTGACAGTACCTGCCTAATAGTTCTGTGAATAGTTGACCTCGTGAAAAATATGTATTTCTAATTTTTTTCTTATTTTAAAAATCAGAACCATAATTTCCTTTGAATTATAAATTTAATACCTAAGTACCTACTTAATTATTAAGACGTAATATTTTATGTTACTATTTTTTAATTCAAATAAGGAATTATGCAATTTTTTTAAACAAATGACACTATCTCAAAAATAGTTCTTTTTGCAAACGTTTTTCAGGTAGGTAAGAACCATAATATTGAAAAGCTCAGTCAAAGTTAGCAATCTAGTCAAAGTAAGGCTTCAGACTGTTCCTGTCCCCGTTCCCCTCCCACGTCCCCTTCCCCGCCCGCGTTATCCTTTGACCTTCCCCGTTTTCATCCTCACCCGCATCCCCCTTCCAACAGTCCCCTTTCTCTCACTTCATTTTTCCCTGCCGCTAAACTATATGAAATACACACACTTTTCAAACAACTCGCCCGCCACTCATTGTTATTTTTTAATACTAAGTTCATAAGCCAGATCTCACCATATTATATCTAAAAACCATGTGCGCAAAACAACTCACAAGTTTCATCCCAATCAAATTAATGGTATAGGAAAAAATAAGGGACAAACAAAGACACATTCATTTTTATACGTAGATATAGATATTAGGTCACACAGTCGCAGTTGACTTGAGAATATTCTTAGAATTGTATTTATTGGTGCACTACATATTTCCGACAGTGGGTCCTTGTGAAAAGTCATAACATAAAGTATGAATTCAATGATCACTTTTAAATATTATGTATTACTACCTGTTACCAGGCATGCGTTGCAATGCTACTTCAATGAAGAAATTGTTTCTCCCTGCGTGTCCTTTCCCATTCGTCCTCATTCTCCTTCTCCCTCTTCTTCCTTTCCCGCGTCACCTTTCCCTCCCGCGTCCCCCCTTTAAACTTCTTCCGCTCTCCAGTAGTCTCCCCCTCCCGCGCACCATCCCTCCTTAATTCCCATCCGCCCCTCCCAGATTCCCTCCCCTTCCCGCCTTTTTCCCTTCAACTCCATAAAATACAGTCATTTTTCAATTTTTTAAACAACTCGCGTGTTACCTTTTTTATTGCAACTTTTATTTGAAAATTTCATAACGCCAGAGCTCAGATTATAAAAATATCGCTATATAGAAACATTCGTGGGCATGTTCACAACAACTCACCAAATTTTCATCGCAATCAAATGAATAGTATAAGAAATAATTTCATAACGCCAGAACTCGCCATCCTATAACCATCGCGGGCATGCGTACATCAAATCCCTAAAGTTTCATTACAATCGGTTGAACGGTATGGCAGCACATGAAGTACGAACAAAAAAACAAACATTTATTTTTATATATAAGATTGTTATGAAGTTCGGTAATTTCACGGGTGTAAGATGCCCGCATAGAAAGATTTCAAGAGATTTAAGATATCTTTCTTTGAATGGAACGGATTTATACCCGCAAATGACCTTTATCATAATAGGTACAAAATTGTTGACCTTTGATAATAATTGATATTGGCTTTGTTAGGTGGTCTGAATGTACCAATAAATGGATGTATCTTTTGACCTCGACACTTTGCGACATAATAATTATTTTAAATGTTTTTTAAATATTTCCTAGTAACCCTGTATGATTACTATAATATATGTAGCTAACTATTAGTTACTGTCCGGTTTCGCCCAGATTTCAAGACTCTTTTTTTACATTAACGGCCCTCGTAATCGGGGGGTAAGGCTCTCGACTAGCATTCCGAAGGTCACGGGTTCAAATTAATTTGTGTTTTTACATAATTAATTCATTAAAAATAATATATTGCATTCTTTCGGCACGTTTTAGATTATAAGATGTTCTCAGTATCGCCCTGGTGTAAGACCACTATTTAGAATTGAGACGTTGCTTGAAATGGCTTTAGCCATATTTGGTGACCAGATCTGAATATTTAGGAACTTCCTTGCCTTCCTCTTTCCCATCTCCTTCCCCTCCCAACAACCATCAGCCTCACAACACAGCCCGATTGGGGATGCCATAGTCTCACTCTTCATCCACAACAAGAGCAACTTGGCAACAGGCCGTAAATTTCACGACGACAGAGCTCTCTGTCAGAGAGATTCAACTGCTTCAGATAAAGGTTATTATATACATGTATTGTATAACAATCTAGCTCACTGTGTCAGCATTTAAAATTATAATGCCGTAAAACGGATTGTCTGTTGAATTATCTATGGTGGGTATCTACAAAGCCAGAGGGCATAGAGAAATGCCATAGAGAAGATTTCCACGTAATAACGTTACCTACCTTCTATTGTCTAATATTATATGGGTTGATGTATTCTTTTAAGAATAAAAATAGTCCAACAAAACATGGCACGTGGTAGTAAACATATTATGTTAGTGTTTACACGTTAAATCACAGAAAACCAAATTGGTCTCATGTCTCATCAATCTCATCATATAAGTCTCATACAAATCGTGGATTCTCCCTTATGGCTGAATCAGACGGTTCACCAATCGTTCATTTCTGTATTTCATTCTACCTATTTCACTCGGAGTGACATATCTGAACACAGTGGCGGAATCAGAGGGGGGTAGCAAGGGTGTCATTGTATTTTATACGTTTATGTCTGGCAATCTAGTAATCTTGATTATTCTATCTGGCATTTGTTCGAGAAAAGTCGCGAACATTTTACTGTTTGTATTCGTTCACACTCCATAAAAGCCTGGGAGCGAACATTCTATATAAGGGAAGCAGAGTCGCTGCCAAGCAGTTATTTTTTTTTTTGCACCCCCCTCCCCCCCCCCCTCCATTGATTTTTTGCTCTATTCGCCACTGTCTGAAGAAATGAAACAAAAGTGAAACGTAAACATGGCGTAAACCATGGATTTATAATGCTATATTATATAAATCTACCGAGTAAACCTTCACCCGAGTGAACCGTCTGATCCAGCCATTATTGTCGTAGTGAGAAATATGACCTAATCGGTGTTAGAAAGAGATAATTCCACGCTTTATATTAAATCTGGAATTTAACCATAGAAAAATGTCAATAAGCACCTCTATGAAACCAAAGTTTTCGATAGCATTTTTAGAAATAATTATAAAATTTCGAGATTTTTTTAAGCATTATTTTTTTATGTAACGTCAAAAATGTGAAGTGATAATACCGTTTATAATATGTTAGGCTAATAAAATATGTGTGTGTTTTTCTTTTTTTTTCGATCAGTAATATTAGACAGAAAAAAACATTAAGTGAGCCTTTGTTGAAACAATGCAACAATTTCACAATATCGTTACCAAAGTAGCTCTAAATCAGGTACTATTTATTTGTATTCATAGTTTCTGTTTATATTCTATATTTATAGTTATTGTTTTTATATTTCAGAATGAGTTGTTCAAGACATGAGCGCGATGTATACTCGTATTGTCGTATAATATATTTTGTACTGAAAACATGTTTTAAATTAGTGAAAATAATCATGCTTATATGTATTATAAGTTCACACTTCTCAACACATTTCTATATCTTTATATTGTAAATCTTATTGTTATTCCTCTATCTTGTTATCAGATACCTTGTTTACACTTTTCAACACTCCCAACTTACATACTTATTCCATACTCTGTAATTCTGAATATATTATTTGTTACCAGGTTAATTCGGTAAATCCGAATAGCTAATATGCTAACAGATTACTTTTTTGCATAGTCACAAAAAAAATGTATGTATGTTTTTTATATATTTCTTCATAACACAACTCAATTTCAAAAAAATGAATTTTCTTGTTTTTATCTTTGTTTTTATTTTTGTTTGCAATTATGTACTTAAGGAATAATATGAACTAAACCTGTCAATTTGTCTGTCCTGGAACGGGAAACTTTCCTAGTTGGACAGGCAAAGCTTCCTAATGTGTAACTTGTACTTTCTTTTGTATCTATATATAAATAAATAAATAAATTTAATATTTTTGATGTTTAAATTTTAAAAAATTATATTGCAAGAATTATATGCTTATTTCTAACAATAAAATTTGAGAGCATCTTACATCACCTTTTAAGAACAGTTATTAGTTATCAGTTAAGTTCATAAATAATTATTTTATTGCAATTTTATTGCTAAGCGGAAATTTCCTGACCTGACAGAATATGGCCGGTTTCTGAAGGGTTTTAAATGATTTAATTGAGAACAGACACGAGCAAGGCCGGGCATGAAGGCTAGTTGTATTATTTATATTACATAAACATTTGTGTTTAACACCTCGTAAAATATCCCATTATGCTTTTCCTTTTGAAATTGCTTTGATTTAAGACATGTCAAGTAAATATGGTAGAGCAGCCATATCTCTTGGACAATTAGAAAGACCGTTGTTATGTTTGAACAACATAACGAATGGGCAGGGTAGGAGAAAGGAATATCATTACGGTTTAGGCTTTCGTATACATAACACCATAGACAAAGTGAAAGGTTAGTCTATAGTCAAAATATCTCAAAACAGGTACAGATCGACAGGCTCAACTTAGCAGCAGGTGTCGAAGATACTGAAGGCATTGGTGGTACGAGCGCAAAAGAAAACTTCACACAAAGGGTTTTTTTTTTGGTAATTTATCTTACTAATATTATAAATGCGAATGTTTGTATGGATGTATGTGTGTTTGGTACTCTTTCATGCAAAAACTACTGAATGGATTTTAATGAAACTTTACAATAATATAGTATAACATATAGAGTATAATTTATAAAGCTAGCTATTTATTTTCAATACAATGAAAATAATAATTATTGTTTAATAGAAAATGTCAAAATTTGAGAATGACATTTTGCAAAAGAATGATTGTTGAATCAATGTTCCATTTTATAAAATATTTAAATTATTGAATTTATTCGAAGTACTCGCCTAATACTTTGAATCGCATCAAGAATTGTACATATTTTAGAATTTTGGTATAAACATAGATGGGACCTAGGAAAAAAAAATAGATTACTCGAAGTACTAATCCTACGCAGACGAAGTCGTGGGCAAAAGCTAGTTTTAATAATATAAACATAAATAATAAATTTGGCAAATCTATTCCTTGAATATCAGCAGTTCAAACAAAAAGTTCGATGAAATGGAGAAATCAATCATGAATTTACTAAAATATTTAATAAACTTTACTCGTGGGTGCTGACAAGAAAAAAATTACTGGCGCACGAAGAAAAATGTTATTCGAAAAAACGATCATTTTAATAGTAAAAACGGTTAAAAACGGGACTGAAGTTCTTACGAACAAATTAACAGGGTTTCAATGTTTATTGGCGGGAAAATGTTTGAATAATTTGTTGGTAAACGTTCGAAATTACGTACACCGACAAATTATTCTTACATGTTCCCGCCAATATACATTAAAACCCTGTTAATTTGTTCGTAAGAATTTCAGTCCAGTTTTTAACCGTTTTTACCATTAAAATGATCGTTTTTTCGAATAACATTTTTCTCCGTGCGGCATTTCGCCCCAATGCTGGGATTATTGTTTTTTAAATGTATTTTTCAAGTCCATTTGTTGATTCTCAATTATTTTGACATACAAATTTTGTTAGTTTCTGTTTTGGTTGCCTGAAAAGCTAGCTATGTCAAGCTGTATATATGAATACAACAGACAAAGTGAAAGGTTAGTCCATAGACATAATATAACTAAACTGCCTAACAACAACAGGTAAGGTAGTCGATTTATGAGGTGAACCTTCAATTTTAAAGAGCAATTTATTGTTTAGTTCTTTGGAGGCGGACTAGAATGGTTTAATTTTTAATAGCCATGGGAAAGTAGATGTTGTCGGTATTTCACGTTACATCATGATTTGCAATGCTCTAAGCAAGTGGATCTACGACCCATCAGGTTGAAAATGTTGCGAGGCCGATGAAAGTTAAAGAGGTAGAGGAATGTTGGGAAGTTCCTGTCTATTCAGATATGGTCACTTAACATAGCTAAAGCCGTTTGAAGTAATTTTTGCTTATCAACCATCCTGATTGATGGACTTTGCGCCAAGACAGAGTCAAAACTAAGGAGAGTTGTTTTACAGAATTTGAACACTTCACAAAATTTGATTGTTAATATTCAAGTTCCACTAAAGTTCTATTATGTCATTATTTTATCATGGCTGGTTGATTCACGGTACTAGAATAATAAGGGAGCTTGAATACGAACTTGGAGATTTGATAATTGTTCACATTCTGTGGAACAACCAGTCCTAAGAGACTTTGTTATTAATTTAATTTCAATATTTTGATAAAATCTGTTCAAATTAAAATTAATCTATTTTACATATCTGTACCACCATCATTAGATACAGCCTGTTGAGACCTCCCGGGGCTCTTTATGTAAAAACTGCACAAGAGTCTTAACTGCCCGGAGCAGTGGGACTACGGCATCCCAATTGAGGTTGAAGTGAGGGGTGATTGGAAGGACATGGAAGAGAGGAAGGTTGGGAAGTACCTGGCAATTAAGATCTGGTCACCAAATATCACTTTTTTTCACTAAGGGGCACGCCAGAAATCTAACAGGCCATCTGGATTCGTAAATTATTATATTAATCGCTCGAAATTATATAAGTTATATATGCTTGCTTTATTATCCATTATTTTCTTCATTGGTTCCTAACTTACCTGCAGCCCTAGCACACTCGATCGATAAGGATCGATAGGATAATTGTCGGTAACTTATCATCGTTCCCTAGGACAACTGCAGATCTAACATACAAACAACACTTGATGTCGAATATATTAATTTACATCTTATATCTAGAAATTCAACATTATACTTAGTCATTGTGAAGGTCACTTATTCGTTTGCGATCTGCAGTCATGCTGGGGAACGATGAGAAGTTACCGATAGTTAGCCTATCGATCGAGTGTGCTAGGGGGCCTGTTATATTAAGTCACAATATAAAAAAAAACTCTTATATAAAAATGGAGAATTAGACCAAGTCATTATTATTTACGATATATAATAAAATGATCTGTGATAAGACCTATCGGAGAATAGTTACTGCTCAATATTTAAATTATAATTTTTTTTTTAAAGTGGTTTTTATTATCGTACACACCTATACACTTAACGCCTCTTTTAGCAATGCACTAACCTACAAACATTTTAACATTTTTTTTATTATTGCATCATTTGTTTTTTATATTTTCGGTAGTTATTCAATAACGCTTATTAACATTTTTTCTGACGAGTTCATACCAAATTTGATATAATAATGCTTATTTATGCCTTTGCTAAAAAAATTAAGTAACATTCTACCAAATGTCATAAAACATAAATTTTTTTACTTACTTTTTAACATTATAAATGCCACTTTGAGTTTGGAAATCATCGCATTTGGAAACACAATGGCTTCATGACTATTTATTTAAAATATCTATAATTCTTGATTCAGTTCAAGGGCGAGTACTTCAAATAAATTCACTAATTTAAATTTTTTTCTAAAATAGAATTTTGGTTTTAGAATCATTGTTTTTCAAAATTTTATTCTCAAATTTTGACATTTTCTATTAAACAATTATTATTATTTGTAATATGTGGAAAATAGCAAATTTTGGGTATAAATTATAGCCTATATGTTATTCTGATGTATGAGCTATATTATTGTAAAGTTTCATTAAAGTCCATTCAGTGGTTATTGCGTGAAAGAGTAACAAACATACATACATCCATACATACTTTTGCGTTTATAATATTAGTATCTAAGATATAGTCGGAAAATACGGTATACCTACTTACACTAAATATAACTAATTTTTCTGAAGGGGGTGCAGAGAAGATCTACCACCGAATAATAAAAGTATTTTTTAAATAATGAGTCGTTTATCATCAACCAAAAAATATTAACTTATAGCCCAATCTTAAATCTGTTCCCTTTCGATGTCCGTTCCGTTCCCTCCCACAACTCTCCATTAAATCCTAGCAACGCCCCCATCCCTACCACAACACTTTGTAGTAAAGTGAACCCTCCCACTGTTATGTGATTGTCAAATAATTATATTGTTTGCCCTGAGGAAGGAACGGTTGTTTTGAAACCGGTCGGCGTAATTATATAAATCAGTGGTTCAAACAAAGTTATATTGTTTCATTTAAATATATTTTCATTCCAATGCATCAAGAATAAAACTGATTGTCTATGTACAAACATTCGATACAATAAATAAATTCGTTTGTTATCCAAACAAACTTATTCTTAAAGTCGATTTTAGGTTTGAAATTGTTATAAAATGCACAAAAAATACTATTTTATAATAATTATAATTTCGTTTGCCAACTGTCGGGGAATCGGGTATTTCAGTAAAATAAAGAGTAAAATCATTGTTGTTTTCGGCGTTTATTTTTGGTGTAGTCATTAAATACTGCATACCAAAAAGAAGTGGTAGTAAGCTTAGCCCCGTCATCTCTATTACTAAAATTGTGTTTTTGTAGATTTCAATTTCCTCCGTAATTTCCTCCGCTCGATGCGTTTTGGGCATTCCTACATCTTCATAAACGAATTTGGGAGTGTTTACAGTCATCCCTATGTACCCAATATTTCATATTTTGGTTATAGGATGCCATTTTAGCCCTCCACAACTTTCGTCGTGATATAATCTGAATTATACGTAATCATTATAAAGGTGCCAAAATTCGAAGATTGGTTACATCGAGCTGAGAATGTCTATTTATCCCTTCTATTTCAGATAGTAATTATTATAATTTTGCAATATATAATAATCCGACTAGATATACTATGTAGATATCTGCCTCTCCTAATAAACGCAGATCGACATTGCGTCAGATCCACCGAACAACATCCAACACTCGCCGAACAATCGTAACACATAATTATTATCTGTTACTTTCATCCAATGTCTGATCACTCTTGTTTATAAGGCGTCCAAAACCATTGGTAATCGTACCAGTCTTCGATATTAAGGTGACGCACCACGTCGTGTAAAATTCGGGACCAGTCCGCTAACAACAATATCTTCTCCAGCACACTCGATCGATAACGATTGATAGGATAACTTTCGGTAACTTCTCATCGTTCCCTAGCATGACTACAAATGGCTATTAATAGGTGACAGTTCACAATGACTAGGTGTCCTTAGTATATTCGACATCAACTGTTGTTTTAACGTTAGCGGTTTGCAGTTGTCCTAGGGAACGATGAGAAGTTACCGATAGTTATCCTATCAATCGTTATCGAGCGAGCGTTCTAGAGCCTCTCTTATATAGTGTTAGCAATAATGAAACGCTAAAGAGATGTTTATAATGAAATATATTGTCTCCACGGTAAATGACAATAATAATATCCAATCTCGAGAAGACTACGTCTCGCCATTCAAATTCCAGCCGTTGCCTTCCGTTCGGGGAGTTGGTAGCTGTCGCAGTTGCCGGTCCGAGCAGTCTTGCCAACCCACGGTGTCGATCCCTTCTTTACCGACGCAGGGGCTGTAGTAGTTTCCCAGTTGGCCACCAGAGGCGCTAGCAGTACCTCTGGCGGAATATTCAAATACGTTGATAACAATAGATGGCGCTAAGGTTTTAATTCCCGTTTAAAAAAAAGTCACCTGTTTTAATTTATTCACGAAAAAACATCGCCAAAAAAGTGTGTCAAAATATATTTTGTGACGCTCAGGCACCAGTGTTTAAATGTTTTACGATCATTTTCTAAAGAATTTAACTTTCCGCTTTATACAATAAAACTATAAGTACCTAACCGACAAGTTTTTCGTAAATAGGAGACGTTGAACATTAAAGCGGTTTTTATATGCCTGTTATTTTAATAAGACTAAATAAAATACATATGTAAAAGGCAAATATGTGTTCTACTCGTAATATTTAAATAAACTATCTAAAATAATTCTTTGCTATCTAATATTTAGAGCAATTTCACATGAAGCCACGTGCCAAAATGGTTGTATTCTTATTGCGCTTTATATCGTTACGAATATAGAAAATATGCTTAAAAATCGCTTAGCAAACGGAGTCCAGAGATAACGATTTTCTGAGCAAAAGTGGTTTTGACATAAATAAATAATTATAAAAATGTAAAAAAAAAATAATCAACAGAAAATAGCAGTATTGTCGGAATTTTAGGCAATGGGCCGAAAAGCAAAGTCTATCGTCTTAAGCTTTGCCTTAACTAACTAATTATTTTGTGTGTAGTACCTATGATAAAAAAGTACACAAACACTACATACGACAACATAATAAATTATTCACTCATAGAGTAAAGATTAAAAGTGGTAAAGGAGGGAATCCGTGAGGATATACACGTTTACAATCTCCTTCCCTTTGCGAAAATGGAGGATTTTTTTTTTTAAAGTCAATCTAAAAATAAATGAGCTAAATAATAATGTACCGTATTGTGGAATATTTTTTTATTGTTTTTGTGATAAACCGTTTATTCCTCTTATTAACTATACAATTCTGTTTAATGAGAGTTTTCGATCGAGGTTAGTCAGAGATTACGAGTCTTGTTTATTATCGTGTCGTATTTACAAAAAAATATCCAATATTATTCACAATAAATATCTAATGGCCCATTACATCGGATACAATCGGCTAAATTCGTAACCGTTCGGGTTTCAGACTCAAACGTTCGAAATTTGTCTCTATCCTGCATAACAGCCAATGAAACATATTGAGACGCCTTAAAACTAAATACAACTACATATAATGACGACATCTGTTGAAAGACATTAAAACACACTTATATATTTACAAACACTACAGTTTTATAATATAAGTACTTAACACAACTGTGAGATGTTAAATATATTATATTTATGATAATAGCATTAAATTTCTTAACTATAATAAATAATAAAAAATATTTACAATCAGCACAAGAGATGACATTTTATAAATGCAAATTAATTTAATAAAAGTTAACGTAACAGCAACATACATAGCTAACCTATTTTATTAGACACCAGTATTTTATTATATATTAGTTTTTATTATTCATTACTATTAATTGTAATAAACAGCTTGCTCAAATGTCATAAAATTAAGCTGTCGATGTTTTCTCACCGGTGTGTATAAATTGAATTGCTTAGTACGGTGTAACGAACGTAGATCAGAGTTTTTTGAATAACACGTGAACGTATTTTTTGGTTTTATTCAGCTCAGTTTTACTTGGTTAGTGGCAAGATGGTAGGTTAAGTAACATTGCATTTATCCAATTTCTTCTTCTTCGATGGCGCTACAGCCCATATCGAGCTTTGGCCTCCCGCAACATTCGCCTCCAACTCCTCCTGTCCTCAGAAGTTGACTTCCAGTTTGTTACCTGGAGAAGCTGTGCCGCATCCCCTCTTACCTCGTCTTCCCACCTCAGTCTGGGTCTTTCCACTTTTCTCTTTCCACCTGGGTGTCCAGTCATAATTCTTTTTGGGACGCCTGTGTCCGGCATTCTCTGTACATGCCCAGCCCATCCCAACCTGAGGAGTCTCATATGGGCTCATGTTGGGGGTCTCATGTTGGGGGTCTGATATGTATCGTATAGTTCTTTGTTGTGCCGGATGCGCCACTGTTTCCCCTCTTTCACGGGACCACATATTCTCCTCTTTCACTTTTCTTTCAAAAGTATCCAGCATTTCAGCCATCTTTGCCGTAAGTCAGTCAGCATTTATCCAATTTAGTTATCCTGAATTCATCAGAAATAATCTAAAAGGTCTTACTTTTTTAATGTGTTTTTGGTTGTCGATCCCCGATCATACCCACTGTCCATCTGTTGTCCAAAAATAAAACTCATCTGTTAAAGACTCGACAGAGTATAGTAAGTAATAAGTTATCTCAGATGACTTGCCGGATGCGTTGTTGTCTTTCTTACTGTCATCGTGTTGCGTAAACTAACTACCTATAAGCAACCGCCGTCATTGTTGACGATGATGAAATATATCAATTGGATGCTGTACTCTAAGAGATCTCAAAGTTCTGTAAAACATTGATATTTTATCTTAAGCTTTAAAAAAGACAATTTATACATTTTTACATTTTTCAATTGCCCAAAAAACATGAAGAAATGGGTGTCACTTTGGAAAAAGTCGAAGTATATTTTTTTTATAGAGAAACCTCACAAGAGTCCCAACTACTCCCTTCTGGAGCCAGTGAGACTATGGCATCCCCAATTGGAGTATGTTGTGAGGCTGAAGGTAAGTGGGGAAGGGAAGGAGATCGGGAAGAGGAAATTGGGAATGTACCTGGCTATTCAGATCTAGTCACTAAACACGGCTAAAGCCATTATTAAGCAACGTTTCAATTCTGAATAATGGTCTTACACCAGGGCGATACTGAGAGTATCTTCCACTCTGGAACGTGCCGCAAATATAACAAATATTGTGAAATAACACAAATTAATCAAATAAAATTTATTTGCGCACGCCGGGTTCGAAACCGCGACCTTCCGAATGGGGGTCAAGTGTCTTACCACTCGACCACGGACGGTATTCGTAAACAAAGCCAAAACAAAACTAATGGTAATCGAAACCGTTGTAATAACAAAAACAGCCATAGATTTAGAATTGGTCATCAATCTTATATACCGAAGCTCGTCTTAAAGTGACAAAGGAGATCGTGAAACAGGAGTGAATAGAAGGATGTGCTTGGAGAAAGATGCCATGAGCAAAATGAAAAAGATATGGAGTGACAAAGACCACGAAGATGAGGCTTGTATGGGCGCTGATTTTCTGCATATTTCTATGCGTTGTGGAAAAATGGCCAGCGAAATGTGGTGCTGGAGAAAAAAAATGCTCAGGATTCTATGGAGGTGCACTATTACAGACATGCCGTCCAATATATCTTAAAATATTGGACGGCGGATATTGGATACAATATACGGCACATCCAATGTATCCTAAAACATTGCGCCCAGCACGCCAGTGGCCGCTGCTCTTCTTGCAGCACAAGACGGCAATAAGTAGAGGAGCCTTGACTCTCCATAAAAATTAGCATGTGGTTCTCAAGAAGAAGTCCTAGTGGAAGTGGCTCAGACCGAGGAAGAGGTGAAGAGACTGAGTGAAAGAAGATTTGCGTAGGACAGGAAGAACTGAATATACATAACCTCAATATCCCACGTTGAACCTTCACCAACCCTCCTCCACCACACGAAGAAGAAAAAGAAATACATGTATTAGATATAATAGTTTTACTAAACAATACGTTAGACTGTCTCATGCAGAAAAAAATAGTTTGAAGTGTCCAAACTGACAAAACGCAATCGCAGACAAAATATTCAATTAAATAATAATGATGTTTATTAACCGTACAATATGAAACCGTTTTCGAGTACCAAGTCCAGCACCTCAACCTGTTTTAAAGCTATCTTAGTTATCTACATCCATTAAATGAGAGATGAGGATAAGATACAGTATACAGTTGATGCCGTATTAAGATCAGCGAGAACGATCCAGTTTTTATGCGTTTCCAGATAGATGTATCACACACCGAGTGTACATTTCGCCTATAGGCAATCCAGGCAGTACCCATAGGCCATACAGATTGTATAAGCTGAATGCACTGAGGTTAAAAATACATGGAAGTGTATTGTAGGTGTGACCGTTATCAAATCGACCGGTCAGTGGTTGAGTGAGCATCGCGTTTGGGTCCCACCCAGGCGTTCCGTGTTCGATTCCTCGGCTGGCTAAGTCTTCCATCACAATACAAGCAACATCTTCCGCTTAATGTGGTAGTAGTAGGAGATTTTCAAAAGTTGTTGGGTTATTGGTAACCCAGGAATATTTGATTTCTTTTTTTTTTAAATAAAAAAAATCAAACATACGACATGTTTAATCTCGACATGTCAGAAGACCCAGCAAGAGCATATCGGTAAAAAAACATTTTTTTATCTTTCTTTTATCTTTTCATCTCGTATTTTATTTATCTTTCGTATAAACTTAACTGTCATATTTTTGTAGATGTCCCGACCAGGTTACCTAGCATTAAGACATTGAAAATTCAACAATATTGGATCGATAGGCGTAACTTTCAATAATTTTCTATCGATATCCTGAGCACGGTTTCGGTTGACAGCCGAACCGATGTTGACAAAAATTAAATAAAAAATCGATATGTAATATACTGGAAACATTGGAGATGTTTCCTATGAATTAACATTAAGAAACAAACAATTACATAAATATATTAATAAATTGGCAATGTTTAATTAAAATACTAACCTGAATATGCATTATTTTTTGACACCACTTGAGGGGAGTTAATTAGTTAATGAGGTTTTTAGTCATATTTTATCTACTATCATTTCTCAGAAGTAAAAAATTAATAATTATCGTAATAAATTATTTGCATTATTTAAGTCTTTAGATCGCGTACACGACTTCTTTCAATTCTAAGAGCGTTGTTAGTTTAATCCGTTAATTAAAGCAATTTTGCATAAATTCACAAATATGTGTCTATTGGCACCGAAACTTATCTGATACTATGGAGGCCGCGCTAAAATTCATATTTGTCGGAATATCTGTTATCAACCATTGACCGTGCTCGCAAATATTGATAGCTGATCATAGATGACAGATTTGGTATTGATATAGGGTTTTACCGATGGTCCATGATATTGACTTTTATTTAAGTGTCCCAGTTTTCTTTCTAATCGGTTTAGATAAGTGTGATCAAGAAGTCTAGGAATTTTCCGATCAGTGGCAGTAGGTTTGTGTGTATGATGTTCTATGTACCGGGATGGTTTTTGCGGTTGTTACAACCAGTTATGGGTAGGTACTTACTTATAGAGGGGAGCCTGGTACTTTGCAATATCGGTTTTACTGATGCGGTCACAGTGATGGATGTGTGGTAGATAGGAGACGGGAAATTACACATTACACATACTTGACTGAGAGAATGAAAGGTTAGGGTAAAATAATTAACCTTCAACTCAATAATGGGAATATTGTTAACCCGTCGAAAAACTGTTTTCAGATAAAGGAATCGGCATCCTCGATCGGGGTATGGTGTAAAGCTGAAGGGAGTAAGGAAGGGAGGAAGACGCGAAGAGGAAGGTTGGAAATGATCTGGCAATTATATCTGGTCACCATTATCGGCTAAAGCCATTTAAAACAACAAGAAAAATGTTGGTAATAACGGATCTCGGATAAAATAAATGTTTTACTCAACTTTTAAACCACGGCATCCCCCTCAGGGCCTATTTCATCTTTTGAGATACTGTGTGGAGGGTTTTTTTAGTAAAAAAAGGACATAAAGTTCTGGGAAGGAAAAGGAAAGAGGATAAGAATCTGGGGGTCATTGTGTCTAGGGGTGACGTATAATAGATACCTCCCACACGGAGAAAAATGTTATTCGAAAATACGATCATTTTATTCGTAAAAACGGTTAAAAACGGGACTGAAATTCTTACGAAAAAATCAACAGGGTTTCAATGTTTATTGGCGGGAACATGTAAGAATAATTTGTTGGTATACGTAATTTCGTACGGTAACTGCGTTTGGTCGAAAGTGTCCGGCTGGAAAAGTCAAAAGGTATCGCTCACTGAGTCTCTGCTGATCCGGTCCGCCACACAATAGTTGGGTAAACTCATCCGCCGCCAAGACCTGGACAAACATCACTCCATGTACCCGAGCACTCCTGCTAAGTCACCAAATGTAGCGAGCCCCTAAGTGTGACATATGTTAGGGGTGTTGATTATCCAATAAATGGTTCTCATGGCAACGGTACCCATTAGAAATTACCCTCCCAAATTAGAAATTTAGAAAATTTTGTAATCGCCAGTTATCTACTGCGCACCCTTTATCCTTTCCAACCACTTCCTCTTCCCACTTCGTATAGTTTCCTTACACACCCCAATTAGGATTGCAATAGTTCCACTGGCTCCAGACAGTGCGATATCACGTAACAAAAAAAAATCACTTTCATAATGCACAACGGCAAAAATGCAAAAACCTTCTGAATCAATCAAAATATTACTCAATGGTTATAAAAGTACAGTGTATAGAAAAAAAACACAACAGTTGTAATAAATTGATTATTGGTTCACTTGGTCACGACTCGACCAGAAAAAAATACGGTATATGATATTCGTTTCTTTTCTTTCTCTCTAAAATTTTGTGATGAAATCACAAACATACATAGTACCTTTTTTGATAAAAATAAGGTGATGATTTTGATTTAATTTTTTAATAGAATACCCATCAATGTAAGATATTACTAATGAATATGTTATTAACTTTTTAATTGAATGTTATTGTCACTAAAATATATTATTAACTTTACTGTGTAAAATAAAAGTAAGAAAATAAAAGGTAAAAAGGAAAAATATAAAAAGTAACCAATACTACTATGTAATAATATGATATTATTTTATATATTCATGTTATTTTCTGGATGTAATAAATATGTATTAGTTTATATAATAATGTATTCCTGTTCTTTTTGATAAATAAAATACTTTATTATTGAAGAGGAATATAATACTAATAAATCAAAACGAAACATGAATCAGAACCAGACACAAAAAAAAAGTTAAAAAAGGTAATGGGAATCGAACCCAGGATTTCTGTATTATTTTTGTCAATCTCATATTATATCAAATTCAGAATTCAAAATATTATCTTCAACTAATTTGTCCCGTATCTTTTTGAATAACTAGCTGATACCAGCATGCGTTGAACTGCCACTTAAATAAAGAAATTGTTTCACCCTGCGTGTCCTTCCCATTCGTCACCGTTCCACTTCCGACACCTCTTCCCCGCCCTCATTCCCTTTTCACCTTCCCGCGTGTCCCCTCCTCTCTCCCTCTCTCCCCCTTCTCGCAAACCTTCCCCCTCACAAATTCCGCTTCAAACTTCTTCATCTTCCCTCCCGCGAATCACCCTCCCTTCATTCCCCTCCACCCCTCCCAGGTTCCATACCCCCTCCCGCCTTGTTCTCCATAAAACGCACTCATTTTTCAAACAACTCACGTGTGCCCTATTGCATTTTTTTTGCAAATTTCATAACTCCACAACTCACCAAAATAGAAATTTTGCTATATAGAAACTTTCACGGGCATGTCAACAACAATTCACCAAATTTTTATCGCAATCGGATGAATATTATAGGAAATACATCAAAGGCGCCAACTGTCAAACATACGAAGTTAAAATAATCGTTAAGTTTTCTGAAATTATCCAATTTTGTTAATTTTTTTTCAGAACCTTCTACAAAGTATAAGAAAACTTTAAAAAAAGATGAATGATGTAGATATAGTCGTTCTGAAGTTATGCCGTGACCAAGGGAAACGGGGATTCATTTTTATTACAAAGTTATTTTGAATTTATTTTTTACTTAGATATTGTCTCGAATTTTTAATTTTTATTTTACTCCCATCAATATAATATTAATCTAATACATAAAAATTAATGTTTGTTTGTTTGTGTGTCCGTACGTTATGCGCAGCCATGACGTCAAGCCGATTGCGAAGAAACTTTGGGAATGTGATGGTGAGCTCTGGCATTTTAAAATTATTTCCTTTTCTATTCATACGATGGCGATTAAAATTTCAACCGATTGCTATTATTTTTTTTTATTGTTGTGAACAGGCCCGTGAATATTTCTATATATATGTATATCGGAGAGCTCTGTGGTTATGAATTTGCACAATAAATTAAATAGTTCACGCGAGTTGTTGGAAAAATGGGTGTATTTTATGGAGTTAAGCGGCAGGGAAAAAAGGCTGGAGGGAGGGGTATGCGGGAGGGATTAAAGGGGGAAAGGGGAGGGGGGATGCAGGGAAGGTGAAAAGAGAACCCAGGAGGGGAAGGGGGCCGCGGGAGGGGAAGAGGAAGAGGAGGCGGAAAAATAAAACGGGGACGAATGGGAAATGTCATGAAGGGACAAACAATTTATTTATTTTAATTCGCATTGCAACGCACGCTGGGTATCAGCTGGTAATTGAAAATATTCATCACAAAAATAACGTTAAAATCCTGGGTTCGAGACCCAGATGCAACTGTTACCTTTTTTTTATTCTGTGCTTATTTCTGTTTCATGTTTTGTTTAGATTTATTAGTACCTAGGTATCTTCTTCTGCAATTACTTTTTTTCCGCTGTCTTACGGTTTATGACGATTCCTTCCCGTTTTCTTACCTTTACAGACCCGTAGGAGGACGAACTTACACTTTACCGCTGGCCATCTGAAGTTCAGTTTTTTACGTGATTATTTGGTTATTTGCTAACAATAGTAAAAAAGTATTATTGCAACTGCTAGTGAGCAATCCCTATATTTAATAAACGACTTGGTAGTATTCATTAAAGAGATTTCACATTGTTGTTTATGTAGATGTAATTTGATTGTTTGAGGCAATGATTTAATGAACACGAGATGTAAAATGTACTCGCTTATTATCACCAGCCTGTGTTTATCTATTGCACGACGAAGGCCTCCAGAAATTACACCTTAATTTACACCTTGGGATATCAAAAACACTAGTGGCTTTGTCAATAGACAATACGCTAATAAAGAGAAACGAAGGGGACCTACAGATAATGAAAAACCACTCGTTGTGAATCAAAGTCAATTAATATTGGATACTACACTGAAAGTAATGATTTTGATGACCTTTGTATACAATTTTACTTGAACAATTGGAAATCAATAAACGAACGAATGATACTTATTATATATTAATTAATAAAGCAAGGATAATAATTTTTTCCAACACCAAAACAATATAACACATTTAAATAAGTCAATAGCAGTCAAGTCAATTACAAAAACATTATGTTAAATGTTGGGAAAACAATTTTCAAATTACCACACTGAATAATAGATCAGAATTATTTTCTCAGTAAATCGGTTTGACCGGTAACAACCGGTAATAAATCATTTTTGGCACCATATAAATTGAATTGTATAAATAAATGAAGAGTAGTAAATAACTCTGAGATGTAAAATTATTAAAATGTGTCATGCAAAACATATTGTTAAAAATAAAAATTATAAAAAAATATATACATATATATATTATATATATATAATATACCTATGGCTTAACCAGAATTAAAAACAATAATCACAATAATTAAATAAAAACAAAATTACTTAATAAAACAATAAATTTGATTTACATTAATTTTTAAAAAAATCAATGAATATATTCAAGTACTGTAAAAGACACTTTTATTCAATTAGATAAATAATTAGAAAAATTTCCTACAGTAATTTTATAGCTAACAACACAGGTCTTTAATTCTATGATCATTGGTTAACACAGATTTAAACACAACTGATGTTTATTGTGAGAACTTTAATGACAATAATATTATTAATAAGAAATAAAGACTTGTAGCACACCGTTTTTACGCTTGCCACTACACCATCTTTCTCCCGTACAGCGCCATCCTGCTCACCCAAACCTAGGCTAACCAGGCTGCGCAGACGCCTCCTGCGCATTTCCTACCCTCGAGTCGCCCCATAAACCACGCCCCGCCACAAGGAATGGCCTGTATAAAGAGCTGCGCGCCCTAATTCAATCAGTTCGTCTGCAGCTCGCCCTTGGCTAGTACACTTTGGCACGACCCTCTAAGGAGTATTCTACTTCCATAAGCGAAGCACCAACCAGACCCCGACTGCTGTCTTAGTTGCGCTTCGTCCTATGGTACGACCCTCTAAGCAGAACACAGTCGCCGCCGCCCGTTACCATAACGGCACGAGTCAGTTTTATTGTTCCCAAAGACTAATCAGCAAGGTTCCCTCCGATCCCTTGCTCAGTTATTTATCATTGTGATTTGATACATTGTGACTATTTTTACTATATGTGATCTGTGAACTTACCTTCAATAAATAACATTTTACCAACAAATGTGTTACAGACTGTTTTAAAATAATTCATTCAAACTTCTTGATCGATGTGGAAAATTTAAATTGTGACACCGCACCGGTTGTAATCGGACCCAGAAATAATAATAAGAGAGAGCATAAAATCACTAGAGGTTTGGTTTAGTGGCCTCTCTAAACAACAGTTTTTAGTTCGTAGAGCAATGGAAGTGTAGTAAATAGTAGCTGAAGGTCGCGGGTTCAAACCCCGCACGGAGAAAAATGTAATTCTAAAATACGATCATTTTATTCGTAAAAACGGTTAAAAACGGGACTGAAGTTCTTACGAACAAATTAATAGTGTTTCAATGTTTATTGGCGGGAAAATGTAAGAATAATTCAAATAAACATTGAAACCCTGTTAATTTGTTCGTAAGAACTCCAGTCCCGTTTTTCAGATGCATTTAATCGTAGACTAAGGTTAATACATCCACTTCTAAGTGTTATTCATTGGTTATTATTGAATCCTATCTCAAACGTTGACTACAGACATTTGTCGGAGAACACGATCCATCACTTATCTTATCCCTAGATAAAATTAATAGCCTTTCTTAAATGGTGTCTTACACTTGCTTGGTTTAGCTCTGAAATATTATGGAGTAATATTAATAACTTGCGTATTGTGAGTGTACGCACATTAGTTGCTGTCACAATCATAGGATCCTAGATTGGTAAATATTATGTACTAGCTTTTCTCCGTGTATGACTGCAAATTGTCAACTAATAAATGACAGTTCACAATGACTAACGCCCTTCGTTCACGCAGCTACTTACAAGCGACTCAATCGCCACAGCGCGTAGCGGCGTTTATAAACACCTAAGAGTATGGATATTAGAGAGACGGCATGTGAAGTGTGCCCGCGCCTTTTCGAGAATTTTACCCAAACGGCTTACATTGGCTGCTGGTTTTTGGCCGTTTAATACGTTCCGACAGCAGCCATTTTACATGGTGATAGCCAATGTCAGCCATGTGGGTAGAATTCTCGAAAAGGCACACTTGAAGCGCGCGGGCACACTTCACATGCCGTCTCTCTAATATCCATACTCTTAGATAAACACTAATAATAGTATGAAAGGTACAGACGACGACGATCGCGTCGCTTGAAAGTAGCTCCATGGAAGAACGGCGTAAGTGTCCGTAATACATTCGACGTAAACTGTTGTTTTTACGATAGCGATCAGCAGTTGTCCTAGGGAACGATGAGAAGTTACCGAAAGTTATAACATCAGTCGTTATCGATCGAGTGTGCCAGGATGACCTTCGTGGTAGAGCGGTAAAGTTCTTTCTCTGAGTTCGTAGATTGGGCGTTCAAAACGCAAGGGATTAGAAAAAGGGAAAATTATTTATGTTTTGTAGATTGCCTCGATACACCTTTTTTACATTAGCTCCGCATAGAATGCTCAGAGAAAAATAATTCACCTTAGGGTATATGTCATCTTTAGGGATCCCGAGTGGAGGATCTTTTTAGGGTAGTTCTGGGAAGGAAAAGGGTATGAGGGTAGGTTAGGAATCTGGGTATCATTGTGTCCAGGAGTAACAGATGTATGAATACATCCTTCCCACTGCGGTGCAAGACGATCGGTCGAGGGAATCCGGCTGGAGTGGCAGACACACCTGCCGCAAAGACCTTAGCCAATCTTCACCCCATGAAATTGGGCACACCTGCTAATTCACCAAACTTAGCGAACCACTTGGAATGACCTATGGCAGAGGTGTTTGTTATACAACACAGAGAAAAATGTTATTCGAAAAACGATCATTTTAATAGTAAAAATGGTTAAAAACGGTACTGAAGTTCTTACGAACAAATTAACAGTGTTTCGATGTTTATTAGCGGGAAAATGTAGGAATAATTTATTGGTATACGTACGAAATCACGTACACCAACAAAATATAAACATTGAAACCCTGTTAATTTGTTCGTAAGAACTTCAGTCCCGTTTTTATCCGTTTTTACTTTTAAAATGATCGTTTTTTTTCGAATAACATTTTTCTCCTTGAATGAATGGTTTCTCCGAAATTTTGCAAATGCAACGTTGGCGGTCGTTTACCAGGGCGATACTGATAGTATCTGTGACTCTGTAATATTTCAACTCATCTAAAATCAAAGATAAATAGTAATAGATTTATTCTGCATCCTGTTTTTACACGAGATCCTTTATAAATAGCTCATATCCTGCGTCCTAAGTACATTTAATATATATCTGTAATTAGCTTCTTCAAGTCTCACGCGCTTTGTATGGTAATAATATAATTATTTGTACACCACTCGTGTGATTAATGACCCCTGGCGTCACGGATTATTACACTGCTGCATCATGTACACAGATATGAAAGTAATATAAATGGAAGACTAGCATTTGCTAGCCGGCATCGCTAGAGTTTCATCATACATTTTATTTACGATATAATATGATTATATTTTTAATCCACTTATTATCAACAGTAAAAAATTGAAATCTTGAAAAACGATCAGTATTTTCTGTTGAAATTCTCAATGTACCTGCTATAGAAAAAATATATAAAAAATATTCAATACTGCAAATTTTTAGAGAAATGCAGTTATTTAGTTAAACTTATTTAGTTCGAGTTGAATCTTGCAATCATGCATAAAAAAAATAGCAGCATACATAAAGAAAATGAAGATAATGTTGGTGGTTCTCAGTCGAAGTTATGATACAGTTAAATATGACCGAAACTGAAAGGGATACATTGGCGCAGTTATTGGCGCAGTGGCCTGGAATGCCGAAGGTCCTGGGTCCGAGTCCCAGATGTATCCTTATCTTTTTCTGATATTTCAGTTTCAGATTTTCGATTGAAATATTATAATTTGAGGTTTGACTCATTAAGTAAATAATAAATAACTTACAATTCAAAATATCGGCAAGATGTCAAAATAATATTAAAATCTGAATACCTATCTTAAATAAAGTGTACCTATCTAGTTAAAACTTATTTTAACGACCTCCCATTAAATCTAAAAATTATCTAAAATATTCACGAATTTCAGCTAAAATTGAAAAATTTCTCAAAACTCTATACAATATAGTCAATATCGATTTTTATTATTTCATTTAACTCTTGAAATCGGTTATTGATAAATCATGCGTTTTTCTTAGGTATATCTTTTTGTTATTATTTGCAATATTTCATTATTTACTTACATACATGATTTTATATAATTGGGCAAGAATTCCCTCACTAAACACTTTTAATGATGAGGAAGGCCTCATCGCTTTATGATGATAAAGAATAGTTTAATTTTCCTTTATAACATTGTATAATATAACATTTAAAAATATTAATTAAATGAAACAAATATAACTTTGTGTTCATCATTATGTATATAATCACATTTATCGAAATGTTTCGAAACCGATGGTTTTTCGTCAGGATAATAAGAACATGAATATTATCATGAACATTATCCTGACGAAAAAATCATCGGTTTCGAAACATGTCGATAATTGTGATTATATAGTGGTGAACACAAAGTTATTTGTTTCATTCAATTAAAAATTACGCCACAGAGTCATTTTGCGAAGATTGAAAAAAATTATATAATTTTGTAGGTATACATAATTATAATAATGACTATAAAATACCTTTGTTTTAGTTACCCTTTATTATGTATCTTTAACCAACCGGTTTCAGTTCGACCTGGACCTTCATCAGGGCTGAATAAATTATATTGAAGAAAACACAGAGATACAAAGTATTTAAATTAATTGAATAAAATTAATATTTATTGTAAAAAACATGCAAATCTTACTAATATTATAAACGTGAAAGTTTGTATGGATGTATGTGTGTTTGTTACTCATTGACGCAAAATTTACTGAATGGATTATACTGAAACTTTACGATAATATAGTTCATACATCAGAATAACATATTATAGGCTATAATTTATAAAGCTAGCTATTTATTTTCAATACATTGAAAATAATATTTATTATTGTTTATTAGAAAATATCAGTCTTTAAGAATGACATTTTGCAATAATCCAATCAAAATTCTTTATTATAAAATATTTAAATTAGTGAATTTATTTGAAGTACTCGCCTAAAACTTTGAATCGAATCAAGAATTATAGATATTTTAAATAAACAGGTTAAGAATTTTGATATAAACATAGATGGGAACTAGGAAAAAAAATATTACTCGAAGTACTTATCCTACGCAGACGAAGTCGCGGGCAGTAGCTAGTATCTATTAAATAATTTAATTTAATCCTTCCTAGAATAATTGTAAGTACCTGGTGATAATGTTCAACCCCTGACCTACCTTGATTACAACTGTGGCTTTTAAAGGGTTAAGTTGAAGCAATTTTTCAGCTTCAGGCAAAAGTAAGACACTGAGACCATCAAAACAAGTCGTCCAGTTTCAGTGCGGCTCAAAGCGGGGATCACGACTGCCATAACTCCGGCGTTATGCAGTTCGCGGTATGAGCGGTGCCGGTGCCGGTGCCGGTGCCGTATCCTAATGGTGGCTTCTTGAAGATATCATTATCTCTACAATACACGCCCGGACTGATCAAAGCGACCCTTGTGACAGCTGGGAAGTTATCTGCGTCGGGTAGATCAAACGAAAGAATTTAATGTGAAAAGTAAATGAAATTCAAATAAAGTATTAATTTTATCAATGCGAACACCTCAGCACAGGTTCTCCTCCTAGTGAGGTGTTCATAAAACATTATTAATTAAGTTTGAATCATTTATATACCATTGCTAATCATATTACATTCTACTATCTACCATATTGAATTTTTTTTGTATCTAGAACTCATCCATGTATTTCGTAACTGTATATTATACAAGCATAGAAATAAATAAATTAAAAGTCTGTCTACCATTATATAGTAAATTTTATGATATCATCAAGAATAACTCCATGACATTTGATCCCTCGACAGTTGGCCCCCAGCTTACATACAATATGCAGTCAGTTTAGGGAAAATACGGTATACCAACTTATAGAAAATATAACAGGGTGATCCCGAAGGGGTGTGCAAAGAGGATCTACCGCCGAAGAACTAAAGTATAAAACAATAAAGTAATAAAGATCAATCTAAAATAGTGATTTGGCGTTAAGAGCGATTGACCAGCGGCTGAGAATAAAAGTTTTAAAATGCTTGCAACTGTACAGGGAGGTTCCAATAAAAAAGATCGATTATTCCCCGTATCAAATTTTTTAAATTAAAAATTTAATATCGTTTATTTCATTTAAAACTTGCGTTAATATTCAAGTAAGCAATAAAAATGCTCAAAACGCACGATGATAAATTATTAAAAAATATAGTGCACTTCTTGCAAGTATTTTTTGATCATAAGTACTTATGATTTTTTAATAATGTCTAAACAAAATAAGTGTGTCAAAAAAATTTAAAATATTTTAGTTTGTAAGACCTTAAATAAATAGAAAAACTGCGGTATTTTTGTCACAAAACACGTTCACGGATTTATTTTATATAATTTTAATTTAACAAATTTAAATTCTTAAAACTGTGTTTACTAGATTATGCATTGATTTATTTTGTTTTATGATTATATGATTTGAAATTTGTGTTATTTAATAGAATCCATCGTTTGAAAATTGAACAAATCTGCCAACGACCAAAGGTATAACCTTCGTATATTATAAATACACTTAGTTTTTTAAAATTTTAAAATTGCGTGTACCAGACAAAATAACAACCTTTCAAAATCAATTTATGTTTATTTGTAAAAAAAAGTCAATACATCTAGAATTTGATTTAAAAAGGACTAATTTCCGGTATTCTCTTGTAAAATACCCTCTTAAGCTTCGCCTAATGAACTCTTACTATAAACCTATTAAATTGTTTTACTATAACATCAGTATTTTAATTGTGCTTTGTTTTTATTATATTAGTTTTCATTGTATTCTCGCCGTGCTAACAGCATTCGTATCACTGCAGCTTTATTATTTTTTGTATGTTCTTAATAAAATCGTTAATTGTTTGAACAGGCTTTATTACAGATCTCTCATACTAATTCGCATAATGCCTCGAGATCAATTATTTTTTAAAGTAATAACCACACAAATATCCACTGAAATAAATGAGTTGTAAAAATGAAAGAATAATGTTATTCTAAAATACAATCATTTTATTCGTAAAATGGTTAAAAACGGGACTGAAGTTCTTACGATCAAATTAACAGGTTTCAATGTTTATTGTCGGGAAAATGTAAGAATAAATTATTATTATTAAATATTAGAACAAATTTCGTACGTATACATTGTTGGTACAACGTATTTTTTCGTTGTTTCGTCATGTTGTATTATCAGGGCAACTAGATAAAACATTTCTAAACGAATGTTTTATAAATATGGCCTGATAAATTATCGTGAGGGTTAAAATCGATTTTTCTCCGTGTACCTGGTTATTCCGATCAGTTCACCAAACCAAACAAGATGTGGATTTTGAAAATAGTGTCACGGGTACAAAAGTTTACAGAATTCGCATAAGTATTACTTATAATAAATGTCTTACATTTTAATTCTTGTCCGAGCCCTCTGCATTGCCAGTCGACTATCGGGATTGTCGTATTTTCCCCCGGAGTGACACGGGACCCGGCGTGATGCAGAATAACTAAATCATTTTAATCTCTACGAGCATTGCTACAATACTCGTTATAACAATAACAGACTAGCCAATAACGCAGCCAACAAAGGATACATCTAATGCTATTGGCATAAATCAATGAGAGAATAACTATAAAGAATTTGTTATACAAAAGAAGGAAGAATTTGGGAACAACGTGGTTCGGATAATGTGTTTCATGCATAGAAAATAATAATATAATACCAGAAGAGCCTGCCATACAAATTCGAATGGAACCAAATTAAGGTGTGTAAAAGCAAAGGCAGCAATCTCCATTTCGGACAGATTGCTATGTTTGCTTTTGAAATGACATGGAGATTGCTATCTTTGCTTTTACCTGCAATTTTGCATACAAATATTGTGTACACGTATATTACATACATTATGTGTATGTAATATTGTATGGATAATAATGATTTATACTGATGCCCCACTGAAGTCCTTGTATTCCAAAATGGAATTCACATTTTTAGGAAATGGAAAAATAATTACTTTGTAATACCCTGACATACCTATCTTTATCTATGAAACTATTGATGTACTTAATGATTATACTAATTTGTTCATACATTTATTTTTACTTGCTTATTATATGTATAAGGCTTATGCTGCTATTTATGTATGTAAACTTTTCTGTAATTTTACAAACTTATGTATTTATGAATCATCATACACCGTTTAAATTGTATCATGTAATTGTATAAAATGTTGTCTCTATGTCCCTGCTGACAAACTACATAAGTAGTTTAGCGGGTTTAATTGTATGTAAAAAAATAAATAAATAAAAAAATAAAAAAAAGCAAAAATAGTAATCTTCTTGTCATTTCAAAAGCAAACATAGCAATATGGCCGAAATGGAGATTGCTATCTTTGCTTTTACACACCTCAATTAATGTTCCACTGACTTAGTACTATTAGTTCTAGAACAATTGGCAGGCGGTCTGTCTCTCTTATTCTTTCCTGAAAATATATATCGCCATCCCATTTCAATTTCGAAATCATGGGGAAACACAGCTTTGTACTAAAATATAGGCCTAAATTAGGCCTATAATTGAATCGCGAAAATTACAAAAATACGTTATTAATTTTTTTTAAAAAGCTTTTTATGTAATACCGCACAAGAGCCCCAACTACTCCCGTCTTGGGTCAGTAAGACAATGCATCCCTAATATCCTAGTATGTTGCTACCTTCAGGTAGTGGGAAGAGGAAAGAGATGGGGAAAGGGGAATGTGGGGATGTATTTAGCTATTCAGATCTGGTCAACAAACACGGCTATGTCCATTTCAAGCAATGTTATGTTTCTGCCTGGTATTGCACCTGTCTAAACAACGCCCTAATTGGGACTTACATCAGATTTAAAAATATTGCCGTATTTTTTAGGTATATACGAATCATTTAGCATTATTAAAATGTTGTTAAAAGCATACTGCATCCTCCATAGTCATGTAATTTAATGTACAAATCTTTCAGCTGTTTAGTATTAGCATTTCACGCTTGTTAAACAAGAGCCAAATCTTTGTCAATGAACAATAATTTTATAGTTTGCAATAAATCCAATACAGAGCGGATATGTAGGTACTCGTGACTAGATAATTAATACTGGATGTACAGGACAAACATTTAGCTAAGAACTGCATTTGAATTATACTAGCTAAACCACCCGACGTTGCCGGGGTTTCGTTCTGCTTTAAGGGGAGGAGAAAGTGGATGGACTGATTTTATGAAATCTCACATAAATAGTGACCTTTCAATCAATCTCGCAGTGAAACTAATGCTGAAAAATCAAATGCACGCCGTCACTGACATGATCACATAAAATATGGTAATTCAGATATAATTTAAATTAAAGGGTGGTTGCCCCATCATCAGTATTCGTGGAGAGGGTGGGAAAATGGGATAGGGGTAGTTTTAAAAATCTTATATAGACAATAACCTTCTTCTCTTGTAAAAGTCATGTAGATTCTACATACATGTAGATTTGTATAAAAAACAATGTAATAGATATGAATAGATAATAAATAACAATTATTATAAGCAATAATTTTTAGCCTGAAACACTCATCCATATTGAAAAAACCTCCCGAGAAAAGATACATGCCACCGACGGGACTCGAACCCGCGCCCCTCTGATTACCGGTCAGGAGCTCTAACCAATAAGCTACGGCGGCCTATTTCTTACCCGCCAAATGATTTAATATATACTAATGTTTCATTCAAATTTAGATAGTTGATGTCCCCGGAGTTGCCCGGGCTTTAAGTAAAGTTTTTCGTGGACAGCTATTTTTCTTTTATTTTGAACGTCAAGTGTGCAAAATTTCATCAAATAAGAAAGAAACAGGGATCGGGTTGTTTTCCAAATTTCATGTTGACATTGATCTCATTGTTAAACGTAAAGTAAGCAAAACTTTATCAACCTCGGAATAAAACTGAGGAATTTTACACTTCATGTCTAGAGCTAAAAATAATTATAAAAGAGGTAAGTTAAAAAGAATATTTATTATCTGTTCAGTTGAAATAAAGACAATATTATTTATATTAAGTATTTTACTTTTAAGAAAACATTTTGTTCCAACATATTTTTAACGGGTAACAGCTTCTATGCAGACAAAAAAAGCCCAAAAATAAATAAAAATTGAACGATGAAGCGTGCAAATGAAATATTTTTTATTAATTAGACTAATTACAGTTATCGGTGCAAAATGCGTCGTGAAAAATAATCCTAAGTATTCTTACGTAATACGTAAAATGTAATACCTACCTACATAAGATGCATATTATTCCGTTTGGTTGGATTAACGGTACAACAAAAAAAACGTGTTGTTATTTTCGTTTGCTTTTAAAATTTTCAGAATAACTTAGCATAAATTAAGCGACAGTTCCTCGCAAAAACTGTCCACTGACCCAGTTTGTCAATGGGTGTTTATCATCCACGCGATTGACTCAATTAACATTACAACGGTGAATTACAGATAACACAACTATACAGTTTTCGAAATCATACTTTGGAAGATAATATGAGATATTAAAATGATAGTTATCTGGAGATAAATTGATTGAAAAATCGTTTTTGGTCATCACAACAACATTCAAGTTATCAGATTTAAATATGATGTTGATAATAATTATTTTTGAATCAGATAAGGTATAACAGAACATATTACATTACAAGTTTGATGATCCGTTAACTTGAGTGGGAGATACTTCAATATTTTATTTGCCTATCTGTCATCATTATCTTTAGTCTATGACAGAATATTTCACGAGGCCCTTAATCCTTTTAGACCCTTAAGAGGGTATTTATTACCAAAGAGAATACCGGAAATTTATCCTTTTTAAATCAACTTCTAGACGTAAGATTGTTATTTTATCTGGTAAACGCAGTTTAAAAATTATGAAAAACTAAGTGCATTTTTAATATACTTGGGTTATACCGTTGGTCGTTGGCAGATTTGCTCAATTTTCAAACGATAGATTCTATTTAACAACACAAATTTCAAATCGTACAATCATACAACAATATAAATTAATACATAATCTAGTCAACACAGTTTTCAGAATTTTAATTTTTATAAAAATCCGAGATTAAAATAAATCCGAGAACGTGTTTTGTGTTGTATTTATTTACAAAGTAAAATATTTCAGATTTTTTTACACACTGATTTCGTTTAGACATTATTGAAAAATCATAAATACTTACGATCAAAAAATACTTACAAAAAGTACACTATATTTAATAATTTATCATCGTGCGTATTGAGCATTGTAGGTATATAATAAAGCAAGTTTTGAATGAAATAAATCGATATAAATTTTTAATTTAAAAAATCTGATACGGGGAATAATCGATCTTTCTTATGGGAACCTCCCTGTATAGTTGCAAGCATTTTATTGTCAGCCGCTGGTAAATGGCTCGTAAACCTTGTTGCCACAGTCGTTGCAGCAGGTTTCATCAGTCATTTATCTTGCTCCTTCTTGGCACATATTTTTTCGTACTTTGTCCCTCGTTGCCATGACTTTTCACGCTTATTTCGGTCCGTTATTTCTTGTTTCCATAGAATATCTCATTATTTTTGGATCCTTGTCCGTCGTTGCCTCATATTGTGTTACTCCTTTTATTCACTTAACCCTTGTCGCCAAAAGTTTTGTAACTTCTTTTGGTCCTTGTCTCTTGTTGCCACGGGTTTCATAACTCCTTTCGATCTATTGTTTTTTATTGCCAAGGGTTTTTTTGCTTTTATGTATTTTAGCCCTCGTTTCCTACATTTTCAACACTCATTTTGGTTTCTTATATATTGCTGACACAGGTTTTCTCACTCATTTCGATCATTTTTCCTGTATAACAACAGACTTTTTCAGAATTTTCGGTTCCGTGTTTTTTGTTGCAAAATATTCAGTCAAATCTCTGTCTAAAAATGAAAAAATGTAATCCCTGTGTGCCACAAGTTTTCCTAAACATTTTAGTAGCTTGAGTCTTGGTGCCATGGGTTTTCATATTTTCCACTCCTATTTCTATCTTATCCATCGTTTCTCTTTTTGTCCATTCTTTTTTGCCAGTACATGTTCTCAGAATATCTTAGTAGTCTTCCATTTCTAGGTTTTCTCCCGATCTTTCCTATCAACAAGTACAAGAACTCTTCATAGGTAAGAGCATTTCTTCAAGACTAAAATATTCAGTTTCTCTTCTCATTCGGGACACTTTTTTATCATTTTTCTAAAGGCCCACGTTTCAAATGCCTCCAGTTTTGACGCCGTACCAAATTCCCAGGCCTAAGTAGCTGTAAATCCATTTTTGGAATAGCATATCCACCTCCCATTAGCATTGACGGATCCCACAAGGTCTGAAACGGGACCGGACTTGTCTTGAAGGATGCCGTAAATTATCCATTCAATAATTTGTTCATTTGTCTTTGACAACACAGAACCTAAACTTTCACAAACTCTTCCCGGCAAGTAAATAATGTGACGAAATTTAAAGTTTTTACATCTACTAAATCCATTATTCGTCGTCAAATGAGATAATCTGCCAGCGATAATCTGACAGCCTGCACGCTTCTGCTGCAGGCTTCCAAAATCTTTGTTTACAGATTTAAGTATGCTTTATTTCGTTCACATACAGTTTACATTCGTTGTGCAAATCTTACTTATAATATTATAAACGCGAAAGTTTGTATGGATGTGTGTGTGCTTGTTACTCTTTCACGCAAAAACTACTGAATGGATTTTAATAAAACTTTACAGTAATATAATTCATACGTCAGAATAACATATAGGCTTTATAAAGCTAACTATTTTCAATATATTAAAAGTAATTATTATTATTTAATAGAAAATTTCAAAATTTGAGAATGACATTTTGCAAAACAATCAAATTTCTTTGAAATAAAAATTCTAATACTTTGTTACTTAATACTTTGAATCAAACCAAGAATTCAACCTTTTGGAATAACAAGGTTCCATCTGTTGCTTTAACGTCATGCGATAATGAACTCTAAGGTAGCTTACCATAGATCCCATAATTGCGTGATGTTTCCGCAACAGATGGAACCTTGTTATTCCAAAGGGTCGAATTATAGATATTTTAAATGAATTTTGGTATAAACATATATGGGACATAGGAAAAGAAAATATGCTAATAGCAGTACTAATGCTGCGCAGACGAAGTCGCGGGCAGAAGCTTGTCAATCATAAATCGGTAATATTAGTTTAGGGGGGTTTAGCATATATTATTTTTTCTTTAATTCAGTATTTTGAAGTTTTAAATTACTTTTTAGTAGTAGCCTCATTTTAATTAGCTCTTCGAATTTGGTGACTGATCCGTCCCTGATCTATGATCCATGGATTCTGTTAGCTGGTCCACAATTGGAGGTGTCAAGGATACCAATGGGTTAATAACATCTCTTGAACTTGCAGAGTGTTTCTTTCAACAACCACCAATAACAACTGCGTCTTCTCATCAAACAAGTTTCTAGAAGTTTCCCAAATCAGGAGAAACTGGAGCTAGCCAAGAATTTATATGGCGACGTGGGAGCTCTAAAGTGTGTTGTTGATGGGACGTAAAAAAATTAACAACGTCTTTAAAATTTATCTGTTTGTAATTTGGATAATTTTAAAATTAAACTGTGTCATTGATTTTGGGTGTCGTGTGTTCAATGTTATGTAGGTCTCATGAATTAATTAAGGCGGGGCAAATTGAATAAGAAGAAGAAGATAACAATAATAATTGATAATATTTTAATTAATAAAGATAATATTAGCGAAAGTCAATCGTAAATCCGAAACAGAAAAATCAGAAAAAGATACGGATACATCTGGGACTCGAACCCAGGACCTCTGGCAATCCGGGCCAACGCGTTCTGTTTCAGATTTTCGGTTGACTTTCGCTAATATTATCTTCATTAATTAAAATATTAAAATTTGAAGTTTAACTCATTAAGTTAAAAAGTTAAAAATACTAAATATTTCATCCTAGACTTGCAGAATAAGTCAATAGATGATGCGACATCTAATAAAAAGTGATAAAATTTATCCTGACACTATCTAGATGGCATTTAGTTCGAGTTGAATCTTGCAATCATACATAAAGATAGCAGCCAATAAAAATATGCTTTAAGAAAATGAAAATAATGTTGGTGGTTCTCAGCCGAAGTAGGTATGTGATACAGTTAAAAATGACCGAATCGGATAGGGATACGTTGGCGCAGTGGATAGCGCGTTGGCCCGGATTGCCAGAGGTCCTGGGTTCGAGTACAAGATGCATGCGTATCTTTTTCTGATTTTTCTGTTTCGGATTTTACGATTGACATTCGCTAATATTATCTTTATTAATTTAAATATTATTATTTGAGGTTTAACTCATTACTACATTACATTAATGTGGAAATGATCAAGACACAGACAAATAATAAAACATAATGGTCGCAACTGGGACTCGAACCCAGATCTCACGTCTTACCGGGACGACGCTCTACCTACGGCGCTTTACTTTTTTTATAACAAATATGTAAAATGTGTGCTATTATGTCTTATCAGGCCCCCTAGCACACTCGATCGATAAGTATTAATAGGCTAACTATCGGTAACTTCTCATCGTTCCATAGCATGACTGCAGATCGCCAACGAATAAGTGACAGTTCACAACGACTAAATATCCTTAATATATTCGACATCAATTGTTGTTTGTACGTTAGCGATCTGCAGATGTCCTAGGGAACGATGAGAAGTTACCGGCAATTATCCTATCGATCCTTGTCGATCGAGTATGCTAGGGGGCCAAGTCGAACCAGTTCCTAGCTAGGCAATTTGCCTATTCTAATGTACCAAATTCTAATTTGGTACATTAGAACGATAATACTCAATTTTTTTTAATTATCTACTAAATGTGCCATTAATGGGTAAGAATATTTTATTTCTTCAATCTTTGCAAACTCACTTTGTGGCAACATTTTATTTAAATGAAACAAATTACTTTTGTGTAAACCACCACAATCAATGTTATAATATCTACATGTTTCAAAACCGATGGTTTCTTCGTCAGGATAATAACATGAATAAAAATAACAAAAGAAACAAACAAGAATAGATAAAAAGAACAACAGACAAAAATATTTCAGAGAGAGGTGATTAATTACTTAAAAATATCATTATTAACAATTTTTTAGTCTCGTCCGTCAAACCAGAAGATACTCTCAGTATTGCCCGGGTAATACCACCATTTAGAATTGAAACGTTGCTTGCAAAGGCTTTAGTCGTGTTTGGTGACCAGATCTGAATAGCCGGGTACTTCTCCACCTTCGTTTTCCCCATCATCCCCATCTTTCCCCTCATACCCCAAATGGAGATGCCAGAGTCTCACAGGCTCCAGACGGTTGGAAGCGGTTGGGACACTTTTTCTTAAAAATATGTATATATAAAACAATTAATCATTTGACCATTTACAACATTTTGCATGTTTAATCTTGTTGCTAATGGCTCTTTAGTAAAACATTATGACTGCTTTGTTATTGACAGGGAATATCCGAACAACTGTGTTTAAATATCTCAAATTTTAACACGTGGCCTATTAAGTTGTAGGTGTGAAACAATTAAGTCGAAAGCTAAACATGCTAATATATTATCCCCAGATGATGAACTTATTGATAAGGATTTCACTGTGTTTCGTCCTTTATTCGTCTAGTTTACGGCACAGTGACCACATTGACCTCTAACCGAAGCTCGTTGCCCACGGCCTGCAAATAAACCTAGCTGTAACACTCCTCATTACGGGTCCATAGGGTCCTGCAATACCCGTGTGTTGATTTGAGATTTAATTAAGCGATCGTGTGATTGTGTTGGGCTGTTTCCCAGAACATACATACTTGTTACTAGACATAGAACAAGACAGCGGATATAACTATACTCCCACCAGCTACAACCGCTGATTAATGCACCAGCTAAACAGTTAACTATTCTGTTGGTTCCAAGGCAAAAATAGAACAGTGTCAAAACAGAATAGTAAACAAATAGAAAAAACTTTAACCTAACCTTTTATTGATTCAATTTTTGATTGAATACTTTAAAAAAACTTATCTACAACTTTTTTGTACAGACTTCGCTAGGTAGGTATAATAACTGTTCTGAGTCTACATATAATATTACAATATTACTGTTTTACACATTAGGTAGTTCTTCTGTGATGAGTTGATTCTCTAATATAAAGTACATGAATAGTATAACTAACATATAGGAGCTTTGGGTATGTAGAGTGAATGAACGAAGAAAGGAATGTAAGAAGAATATATGACGCAAATTTGAATGGTGGTATTATAACTATTCTGAGTCTACATATAATATTACAATATTACTGTTTTACATAGGTAGTTCTTCTGTGATGAGTTGATTCTCTAATATAAAGTATATGAATAGTATAACTAACATGAAGGTGCTTTGGGTATGTAGAGTGAATGAACGAAGAAAGGAATGTAAGAAGAATATATTACGCAAATTTTAATGGTAGAAGAAGTCGGGGACGCCCGAGAAAGACATTGCACCATCAAGTGAATCAATACTTGAGTCGGACCATGTCAAGAGTAATAATAAAGAAGAGTATGTATGAGACGATGTATGAATGTGAATGAGGCAAAGAATGTGTGCCAAGACCGAGTTCTTTGGGGATCCGTCCTCTCTGGCTACGCGGAAAAGGCGTGATAGTTAGTTAGTCTAATATAAAGTAAATAAAGATTAATATATAACACAATTTTGGTTCGAGGTAGTACTGTGTCCTTTGTACAAAAGTAGTATTCATTGAACGTATTAATAATATGTTATGTGAGTACATACATCGTTCTGATTTCTGATTGTTCTTTTTGATTGTGTGGAATTGTTACGTAAGTTATTTTTGCGTGGTGATTTAATGTTTTATTTAATTATGTCAATGCCCTGCTTTTTACCGTTAACCTTTCATTTAAATCTTTAACTGTAATTTAATTCATATCATTGACTTCCGAGAGAAAGATACTCTCAGAATCACCCTGGTTAAGGAACACTATTCAGCGTCGAAAGTTTATTAAGATAGGTTAAGCCGTGTTTGATGATAAGGTACTTCCAAACTTTCCTACTTCCCGTCTTGATTTTAACATTCCCTTCAGCCTCACAATATATCCCAATTTGAGATGACATGTCTACATTGGCTCTGAACAGTTGGGAGCAGTTGAAACACTTACATGCGGTATTAACATAAATATATTTTTTAAACTACGCCAAGAGTATTACGCCCAATTTTCAAACAAAATGGCAATCACGTACTGCAAAAAAATTGCAAATCATGATTGTTACAATGTAATATGTAATCGAAAATGAATGTACTCGCGAGACATCAACGAGCGTACAAAAGACACGAAACCCGACGCTACGTTGGCACAATGGGAAGGCAGATTTTTGGCGCTCGTGCGACGAGTTGGGAGTTTGGTGGTTGCAAGATGAGCGACGGCCATGGATGGTTTCATGCTTCATTCCTCATGCCGCCAAGGAGTCAAGGAGCTGGGTCTCTAAGAGACACGGATAATGGGACTAACTGTACCGGGAATGAACGATCTTTGGAAATCAGGGGAGGATTAGAACAGTTAGTATTTGCATAATTGTATATTCCCGATACTGAAAATCTATGGAAATATTAAGAACGGATTTTATCACAGAATTTGAAAAATTTATCAAATTTCAAGTTCTATGAAAGTTTTATTCAAGTTCTGTTTACATATTAAAATTTAAATATAAATTAATAATTTGAGGTTCCTAAAAGAATTGAGGGACTATCGATATAAATTTCATGATGGTTTTCTGGGTTTTAAATAGTAATTTTTTTTTAGGGAAGTGTTTCAGTGAAGGATTTTATTAGGACATTTTTAATGGTTTTGTAAACATAACTTAATTATTTTTAAATTTTATTATTTAAAGTGAAGCACCACGTCGTGTAAAATTCAAGAGCAGGCTTCTAATATCATCACTCTTTATGTAGACTTCTGTGAACTTCATGTTTCACAAGAGCCACTTCTTTTAATTTATTCACCAGAATAAAACCATAACCGAAAAGGGTTTCATTGGAAGAAGATTTTGAACTTATAGCGGTTTTTATAGGCCTGATAATATATTTTTTCTGGGCTTATAAAAATGCTAATCAAAAAAGTACTCGATCATTTCAAAGGCAAATATGTGTTTTGCTCCCAGCATCTAAGAGCGATTGACCAGCAGCTGAGAATAAAAGTTTAAAAAGGCTTGCAACTGTACAGGAAGGTTGCAATCGGAAAGATCGATTATTCCCCGTATCAAATTTTTTAAATTTAAAATTGATTTATTTCATTAAAAACTTGCTTTAATATATACCTACATTCAAGTAAGCAATAAAAATGCTCAAAACGCACGATGATAAATGATTAAATATAGTGAACTTCGTATGTAATTATGAACTTCTTATGTAATAAGTATTTATGATTTTTCAATAATGTCTAAACCAAATAAGTGTGTAAAATTTTGTTTAATTATTTTAGTTTGTAAGACCTTAAATAAATAGAAAAACTGAAGTATTTTTGTCACAAAACACGTTCTCGGATTTTTTTTTAATGATTTTATTTTAACTAAAATTAAAACTGTGTTGACTAGATTATGAATTGATTTATTTTGTTGTATGATTATGTGATTTGAAATTTATGTTGTTTAATAGAATCTATCGTTTGAAAATTGAACAAATCTGCCAACGACCAACGGTATAACCTTAGTATATTGAAAATACACTTAGTTTTTCAAAATTTAAAACTGCGTGTTACCAGATAAAATAACAATCTTTCAAAATCAATTTCTGTTTTTTGCGAAAAAGAGTCAATTCTGTCTAGAATTTGATTTAAAGGGGACTAATTTCGGGTATTCTCTGATAATACCCTCTTAGTGAAAGCACCTAAAATATTTCAATGCGATCTAATTTGCAAACAAAAATCACATGATTTTGCATTGCTTAGACATTACCGAACTAATATAACTAATGTGTGTTCAGTCCATTTTGAATTTTGATCAATTTCCTTAACACATCCTTCGGTTCAAATTTTGTAAAAGTTTCTTTCTTGCACGGATGGATTTACTCACAAAGGAAGTACTGCTGTGTAAATTATAATAGCTAACTAACTTATATAATTAATATTAAATAACTTTTCCAATTCTTAATACAGCCCTGTCGTTTCGATAAAAGCTTTGAAATATGTACAGTGAGTACAATGTACAGAGTCTCATTACTCTTAGCTTACAATGAATCCCGTATAAGGTTACATCTGTACACGAGGCTCCACTCACACGTGCACACGTGTTGTCAACGTGTGGTGTCATAGCAGGCTCCTCTTCCATAAATAATAATGCAAAGTTCCCCATACAAACCACTGTTAAGGTGTATAAACCCTAAGGTCTATAAAAAGGCACAATATGGCGTCGTACTGGGAGGTTTCTGTTTAAGATAAATATGGTATTAAAAGCAACTTAATGACGATTACTCTGACATCGATAAGATCCTTGACTCTGGGACAAGAGGTCAAAGAATAAAAACATGGCGTTGGTACTTCAAATAAACAAGCATTTCTATACATTTACACAGTTTATACTGACGTGCTCGAATTTATAAAGGCTTAAAGCGAAACGATTTTTAGTTTAATCTTTACTACAAATAAGGGTAAATGTTTACTACTCCGCTTACCGGATAATACGGAATTCGAAGTTCGATACACGAATACGCACGGGTAATACGGATCGGAATATTTCCTTTGCCGCCATTTCTTTAAATTTGATATTTGCGATTTTTTTTCAATCTAAATACGCATGAATTTCTTAGTTTACCCAGCCTAAGAACCTAATAACCTATTTTGTGCACGAAAATAGTTGTATATTGTAGTAATTGAAGTTGTATAAGTCCCGTTTCACTTGGCCAAACGTGGCTGTCAAACACTTCGCGTAATGAAATAATCTTATAAAATTGAAATATAAAATGCATGTTTTTTCGTCTCCCCCGACATAAATACTCTATTTTCGTAATAATAAAGCAAAATCTAACTGTTTGAATAAAAAATATTCCGTATTAACCAGTAGGCGGAGTACGAAACTATTAATCAAATAAGTTCACAATATCAATACAAAAAATATTTTTTAGGTAAATGGAAGCTTTTTTAATCGTTTCGCTTGAGTAGAATTAATTTTAAATTGTTATTTTATTTTAAAAATTAAGTGTAATCATAACATAACATAAAAATGTATTAGCGCATTATTTTTAATACCTTTATGGCTAAGATTATCTGTGACAGTTTCCCGTGTTAACTTTTTTATTTCTTATAAAGATCGGACATTTAATAAAAACCACTTTTAACCTTAAATCGTCCATTTCTAGACTTCGTTTGACCGGCGATTTTTATATGTTCGTGGTGATAAAAGGGGTTCACGGCGAGTTCATCGAAAACAAGTTCAACCTAACCTAACCTAACCTAACCTAACCTAACCTAAGCTAACCTCTCGTTGTCGATAATTTGCTTTCGATGAATTGATTTTCGATAAACTAGTCGGTTACCGATAAATGGCACGCTAAGAATATATTACTAATTTATAGCTTGAGTATTCCTTTTAAGCTTGTGAATAAATGTATTCCTGAAAGCTCTGAATAGCCAGCATCCCCACCTTCCTCTTCTTCAACTCCTTCCCCTCCACACTACATTCACCCGCACAACAAATCCTAATTGGGGATGCCATAGTCAGATTGGCTCCGGACGGTTGGGAACAGTTGGGATTCTGTTCGCTATTGCGGTTACTTTAAATATCATCCTCCATAAGTTCACTCTGCTAATTTTGCATTAAGGAAGCTGTGATCCCCCTGGCTCCAGTCAGTTGGGACTCTTGTGCGGTGTTCACATTAAAAAGTTACGTGTCGTTTATGGACGGTGGTATCTTATCTTGGTAACAGTGAGAGCGTATGTTATTATATCTCTGGTAAAGCAGTTTTTGAACTGTGAGTTTGATGACCTTTAACAATATGCCATCATCAGTATGACTGAAAGATGTCGTAAATAACATTGAAAAATGTATTTTAACTCGTGTGGACATGTCCGTTTTGTAATAAACATTTTAAATTTATTGTTTGATAATATTAATAAGATATTTTCGTGTTTCATTGTATTCATTTATCAAAGATTCTGTTGTTTGCCAAACATAATATATTATTTTAAGCATAGATGAATTCTTGGCAAAAATTTTGATTTATTTTTTACTTTAATGCAAATAATTTTTGTATTTAAAAAAAAATCTTTCTTTTTAACTTTGGAAGGTTATTTCCGTCAATGTAATATATCATTGAAGAAGACGATAACAAGAATAATCTAATTTTTTAAAATATGAAGACATAGATAAATATTAAAAGGTAATGGTCGCAACTGGGACTCGAACCCAGAACCTCACGTCTAACCGGGTCATTCGCTTTATCCAATTCAGCCATTGTATCCTATTATGAGACTGTCGTATTTGTCAAACTTCATATTTCAAATTTCATAATTAACAATATTATCCTCGACTAATATTTTTTCCAAATTATTTATTGGCAGCTACCTTTTTTCATTGGCAACAAGTATTCAAAGAATGTATTTGTTACCTAGATAGTGTCTCGGATAAATTTTTATATATACAAATAATTAATACTATTTATGCTGCTTCAGAAAGCAACCGAATCTCTCGATTACTCGAAGCTAAAAATTATGCGTTTTCTCAGGAATTTACAGAACAACGTATCTATTATTATTATTAAGCTCTGATACTTTTTTTATTTATTTATTTTTTTATTTTTTTTTTTTTTTTATTTATTTATAAAAGAAAATCATAAGTCTTTAATATTACATAATTCTTTGGCTAATTACAATAAAAATAGTTTTTTTAACAAAATCTACCCAATTCAATAAAGAAAAACATTTCTCGTGTTTGAATTGGGGAGTAGTGCCATTACAAAGGTAAGAGAAAAAATAAAATAGAAGAAAAAATTTGAGGTAACAAAATACATAAACTTATATAGGATGTTAACAAATATACATTGATAGTGGAATTGAGTATCATATCAGTTATTAAGTTGGATATACAGAAAAAGATAAGTAAAAGTAAGAATATAGATGTAGTGAAATAAAATAATATTTTTACATTTCAATTTATAGCTAGGTATTATATATAATTAACAAAGGTGTTAGGTACATGGATTTGATTCTAGCAGTTGAGTAGAGGAGCTGATAATGCTGTAAAAGCAGTACATAATATTGAGTTGTGACAATAATCTAATTGTGACAATATTCTAATAGTGACCCGTCCTGTCAGAAGTTTGTTATCTTTAGGGCAATCTCATTGCAGCCCGGAACTGTACTCGTACCAGTCACAAGAAAAACGTTTTTTTAATTGATTTTTTATATGAATACCGCACAAGCATCCCAACTTCCAACTGCTCTCAACCGTCTGAAGACATTATTAAGTCAATGGATTTCACAAATGTGATATTGTGTTGTGTGGCTGAGAGGGTGGAAATGGGGAAAATCTGAGGAAGTGGAAGGTAGGCAAGTACCTGGCTATAGTGGCTATGCACTGGCTGGTCAACAAATACGGTTAAAACCATTTCAAGCGATATCGTTTCTGAATGGTTGTTCTTCACCAGGGCGATATTGAAAATGTCTTCTATCTTCCACTCTGCGTACTGAACGGAAATATTTATTAATTATTATTCTAACGGTGGATTGATCTTGAATTAATAAATATTTCACATATTATGCCATGGTTCTTTTAAAATTATTTGCATAAGATAAATACAGTTATTTTCATTATGTTTGAACATGTTTTGAGATATTCTAAAGGCAAGTTCATTGGCTTTCCTTCTGGTAATAACATCGAGAGGTCAATGAACATTATTGTATAGTGTTGATTGTTTTATTTTAAAATTGTTTAAAAAACGCAACATATCATTACACTAGCCACCAGCCATATTGAGTTCTTATTATACTGTATTTTTTTGTACGAGTTAACATCTACTAAACATGTAATGAACAAAAAACAGTAGACGCAAGCTTCAAATATACCGTAATTATTTTGAAGTTGACTTATAACCAATTGATCTCAAAATGTTTAAAATTTTATTATTTGGTACCGACAGACTTTAACCAACAATTTCTGAACATTTTTAAGATTTAAAAAAAAATGATATTTGGTCACCGGTTGTACGTTTTTCTTTTTTTTTTAAATGCAGTCAACAAAAAATAATTTCACATGTAAAACAACATTTCATTGTCATTTACCTATATTGATGTGATTTATGTCAGCCTAACTTTTAAAATCCTTTACAAATCTCATGCAAACTCATACACACAAACAACACTCAAATTTTATTTAACAATTTGTCAAATAACACAATCAAATTACATTTACTTGAGAACGTCGGGATTTCAACTTACGACTTCCGGATTGCAAGTTTAGAGCCTTACCCTTCAACCACGGAGGTTTGACTTAATGTAATTGATTATTATTAATTGAAAAATGTACTTTATTTAATAATTAAAAAATATTTGTTAACTAGTCTGTCTCGACTAAGGATTTGCTAGTGAGACAGGCAAGGCCAAAATAAATGTAAACGTTATGATATAGATTCAATAAATAAATAAAAAAGAAAGTAGAAGGCTTTTACAAAGCGGTGTTTTTGTAAAAGTGAAATTCAATAATTTATTTTGTTAAGATCAATTGTTATGGTACCTTCGTGAAAGTTCTGTAATGTGGAACTAATTATTCATATTTAAAATGCATATTTGCATTTTAAATCGATATTCACATAATGCTTGCGAACACATTAACAACATAAAAGAAATCTTTTTTCCAGAATGCTTTTGGTTATTTATGAGTTATGACATGACAAATTTTTGGACTTGGTTTGCGGTAGGGAGATCTATCTACTTAGGAACAATGTATTAAAACTATAAATGGGGAGGCGGGTATGGGTACCATTTATTGGATACACAACACTCCTGCCAAAGGTTGCCGTAAGTGGTTCGCTACGTTGGGTAACTTACGAGAGAGACTTAATCCAGTCAACATTGAACATTTTCGAATTCTGTATGTTGTCTGTGGTATGCTTGATAATGAATGGTACATATTCTATGGAAAAATGACTAAATTTTAACCGTAAATAGCTGATCAGAAATTCTGCGTGAAAAAATATTAAAAAACATATATTTTTAACATCGTTCTGGAATAGTCTACGAAGTTCGGATTTTCGACATTTATAAATCAAATGATGAAGCATATCGATAAATATCGTTTAAAGTCAAAAAAAAATATCGGAGCTACACACATATATTTTTTAATTTTTCGCTGAAACAAGAAATAATTGGCTTTTTTATCCGAAAAACAATCCGAGACATTTAAAATAGCGCCAATATATAGCAAAAATATCTCCAGTGAAGATCAGAAGGAAGACCTTTTGACCTCTCCTGCCGGACTCTCTCTACCCATCTTCTTGCACCACAGTGAGAGGAATGGTTTCATTCGTCCATCATTCCTGGTCACGTTGACCTCAGAATCTTTCCCACCCCACATACCTGTTTCCTTCCCAGATATTCTTCTCCTTCCTTTCCTTCCCTAATTACTGAGGAAAGTGACCCCAGTCCAATTTCTCCAAAGGACAAGACTCCTCCACTCCACAAGGTCCTGCTCTGCATAGAGATCCAAGAGCACCCTACTCCGCGACGCCTGTGACATTCGATCTTTCTTTTTTTACATTGCTTCTGCTTTGCTCAAAATCATGGTCAAGAGGTTCTAATATGTTTATTTGAATTGTTTCAGATGTGACTAAGCAGCTGTCGCAGCGCCCAGAATAAGATGGCGGCCACTGACGGGCAGATCCTGGTGGCTGCTGCCAGGTGGTCTGATGAAGGCAGCTACTTACGGGAGTTCATCCCCAAACACCGCCTCCCTGCTGTGGTCAAATTCACCAAGGGGCAGTACGGGGGCCTGGGGGTACCCACACTCCCCTGTCCCGGCTTGCAGTCTGCAGCCCTCCTTGTCTCGGCAGGCAGACGCAGGCAGATTGTAGCCCAAGCAGTGAAACTCAAAGAAGGGAGAAGACTTGTCTGCGTAGGACCTAGACTAGCCATACCAGAATCATATGCAGGTTACTTCGAGCTACTAAGCGAAGAGGGAAGGGCAGTACGATGCATGGAGAGTGTTGCAGAACTAGCGAGAAGAAGGTTAGCGGGATGCCTTGTGAGGGAATCCATGAGAGTCCTACAAGGAAGACCAGAAACTGATGGCTCCACTTCGGCTGGATCAGCCCGCAATCTACCAGCGGGAGAAACCTTAATCCCAGAAGGGGAGATACATGTTAATGGTGTTAAGGGAAAGTTTTTAAAGTGCATTGATTCTAAAGGGGATGTAATTTTGCTCGGACTAGAGCAACGAGGAAGGTTCTCAGCCTTGGCTAAAGAAGATAATATTAGCGGCGTGCATACTGCCAAGAACCTTCTGAGCAAGAGGTTTCCTTTGACAGTGAGATTAGTGCACGGAACGCCGCCCCGAGGCTTGAAAAGTGCTAGTCACTTTGTGCCAGAATTGAGGTTGATAGCCTCCTTTGAAGAGGAGCACGTGTTTGCTCTGCCTTTGCAAAAGGATTCCAGCGCGCTTGTTGCCCTCCCGCTTGCAGCCCCCTTGAAGTTACAAAAATGTAGGAATGACGACCAGATTAAGAATTTCATGGAATTTTCTCGATTAGTGGAGAAATGTAATAGGTTGCTTGGGGAAGTAACTGATAAGATGCACGTCCTGGACGGAAAGTTGGGGGATCCCAAGCGATCCACTCAGGCTCCCGCCAAGACGGGATACTTTCTTAGGCGGAGCGCGTCTTCCGACTCCGCCAACCACAGTCACAAATACGGTCACATAGTTAATTCTCACCGTAGCCATATCCATAGTCATAATCACTCGCATAAGGAAGATATCAAGTCATCTCCTTTGCCCGATGAATACGATGAAATAGACCAAATTTACGACTACGTGAGAGGATTCGCTCCGCTTCCGAAACATATCAAATCGCCTTATGGGTGCGACCCGTCGCAAATCGTACCAAGACACGAGTCAGCTCCTACATCCCCAGTAACAACACCAATCCACATGCCTCTTATTACAGACAGCAGACCGGAACCACCACCGATAGAAACAATACCAGGGAAGAAGCCTCCAAGTGCACCAATCAATATGGGAAAAGCTGAAAAGCGAACTAGAAAGACAGCTGTCTCAACGCTAAAAGACATCCCCGTGATATTATATAAGGAGAAGTGTTCCATGGCGCCAGCTAGCAATAACCTCCCGAAACTCTACATCAAGAACAACAACAGTTCACAAAGAAACAGGATGGTCTTTAGACAGAAGAGTAACTCTCCGATCAAAGATCTCCCGTCTAGTCCTTTACCTAGTCCCGGCTTAAACCCCTTACTCAAGGGAGGTTCGCCCCTCTTCAACATCCGCTACAAGAGCCTTTCGAATCTCCAGCAAGCAATGGAACTAGACGGAACTTTGGATTCAAGTCACTCGGGAGGAAGGACATCTGGAGATTCAGGGGCTGGAGCGAAGGTTCCAGAGAAGAGGTCTCGCAGGCTTAGTAGACCGAAGTCCTTGACCAACTTGGTCTGGGAGATGAGAGGGGGAGGTCCAGACCCAGGATACGAGAAGCCCAAAGAGCCAACGGTCTATAGGAAGAACGCCAACAAACTGTCGCTGAGTGGCCAGAAAAGAGTCAGCACACTCTACTTGTAGTCGAAACTGAAGGTAAGAAACTTTTTTAACTGCTTCACGTGTAAAATGAGCATCTATCGAAAAACTGTAAAATCGCATCAATTTCCTAAGGAGAAAGACGTGGGCGTCGCAAGTCAAAAACAATTGAAGAAACAAGTTTAAAGTTCCTTTGTAGAGCGCTCACTCATCTATTTTGTATTAAAGTCGCCGTGAAGAAATCTTCCACAATAATAATATCCTACTTTTGTTCATAAATTTTCGTTTAATTTGCTTACAGAATGTTTAATACTTGGTCAGTCAACACTATGTAACGTGTTGGTTTTCCTGAATCTACACCTAAAACTATTGAATGGTTGTTACCTTTCTGAGATCGTGAAATTTGTCGTAAAAAATTTCTAGACCAACGGAACTTTTTAGATCACCACACAACAGATTTTTAATGTGCAAATCACTTTTTCATATGAATACCGCACAAGAGTTCCAAGTACACGCAATTTTTGGGAGTCAGTGGGATTTGGACTGATTTTAAGTACCTGAATATTCAGATCTGGTCACTATATTCCGCTAAAGCCTCTTCAAGCAGCGTTTCGATTCCGAATCATGGTGTTTTTCCAGGGAGATACTTAATGTATCTACCACTCTCACACTTAGTATTGGGAGATTTTAAGTACCTGAATATTCAGATCTGGTCACTATATTCCGCTAAAGTCACTTCAAGCAGCGTTTCAATTCCGAATCATGGTGTTTTTTCAGGGAGATACTTAATGTATCTACCACTCTCACACTTGGTATTGGGAGATTTTAAGTACCTGAATATTCAGATCTGGTCACTATATTCCGGTAAAGCCACTTCAAGCAGCGTTTCGATTCCGAATCATGGTGTTTTTCCAGGACGATACTTAATGTATCTACCACTACTCACAAGAATGTGAGAAGTAGTTAGGATGCAGGTAAATTTGCAGGCGAATGCAGCGAATCTTTATAATCAATCAGCGAAGCCCTGCTTAAATTCAACTTTTTAGCATTTCTTCTGTGAGTAAATTTGTTTGTTCCGTTTCGGTTCCGGTTTCAAGATGGTGGCCGTTTTAATGGTTCAGTAGAGGTTATTTTTTCAAATGTGAAATAACTATCGTATTTATTTATTAAGCAGGTAGGAGTTTAAGTAACTACTTACAAATCATATGATTTCAGAGGAAGTTTTGGTTTTGATACAAAATAAATGAAAATTAACATTATTAGAAACTTTTTTGTACAGATTCAATAGTTTTAGCGTATTTTAAATAGTGAGGGTTCCAGATAAAACTCCCATATTCCAATTTGCTTTTGACCTATGAGTTGTATAGGATTATACTGGATTAGGGATTTTTTAATGGTTTATTTTATCATGTTTACCTACTGCACTTGAATAAAAAGCAGAATTAAATTAAAATATTCAGTACGTATGGAAAATTAGAATGTCAATTTCTGAGATGACAAGTCAAAAGTATAGAATCTTCTTCTAATATAAATTCAATAGATTTGAGATGAATTGAACTAATTCGTTTCTTCGGCATCTCTGCCTCCCGGGGTCTGCTGTTTTGGAAAAAAAGTCCTCCTCACGACATTTCGTAGTTGCTTATTAAATAGTGGGACGCACTCGTGACAAACTTATTGAAATGCTTGTAGATATAAATCAATATGTATTGTATTGGCTATAACGACTCGTGGGACTTGAAATAAATAGGGTTGCCAATTGAAAAAGTTTTAGTTTTGAAAAATTGCGCTTGCTTTTCTAGTGTATTTTTATGTGAATACCGTGCAAGATACCTGACTGCTCTCAATGTTTTGTATCTTGTGGGACTATGATATACGAGAAAGAGGAACGTGAAGTATAGTATCTGGCTATTCAGATCTGGGCACCAAACACGGCGAAAGCCATTAAAAGCAACTTAACGATTCTGAATTGTGGTCTTTTCCCTGGGAGATATTCAGAAAATCCTAAACACATCTGGGCCCCTAGCACACTCGATTGATACGGATTGACAGGATAACTTTCGGTAATTTATCATCGTCCCCTATGACAACTGCAGATCGCTAACGTACAAGCAACAGTTGATGTCGAATAAGTTAAGGACGCTTAGTCATTGTGAACTGTCATTTATTCATTGGCGATCTGCAGTCGTGCTAGCGAAGGATCAGAAGTTATCGAAAGATATCCTATCAATCGTTATCGATCGAGTTTGGTAGGGGGCCTGGTATAAGAACTTATCCGAGGTTCGTGCGCCATAATATGGACTTATTTAAGGCAACGAATAGATTTAGTTATTTTTTTTTTTATGATGCCTAACTCCATTGATAGCCACTCCACTTCTTGACCTGTTCAAGATACCACACTTACCACACGGCATAACAGATTCTAGCACATCATAGTTTGAAAAAAGTAATGCTGCTATTGAATGCTTCTTCTTTTGTATATTCGTCCATTCAGATATTATAAATTGTAAATATTGTAAATTCTATTCAGATAGTATAAATTGTAAATAATATAAATTCTAACTAAATGGCAAAAACCATTTTAAGAATGATTTTTCTAAATGGCCTAAGTCGTTTTGCGTTTTGTCAGTTTTTCAGAGAAAAGCTTGATCTTTATTTAGAGTGAATCTGTTCCCACGCGTTACCATCATCAAGTTCTTCCAAACCACATTTTTCAAAAATGTCCGTTTTGAGATCACAGACAAGGAAAATCTAACCTATTGATTTGAGATTTTCTTAACCAAAAATTATATAAGTAATGAATGTAGAATACCAGATTCACGTTACCAATACGTTTTGTTTGCAAAAAGCATACTTGTAATGCAAAAAAATATGAATAATAATTTCGATTGAATGTGGCAACCCTGGCAACAACACTCTGGTATTGAGTCCGTTTCATCTTCCACTTCTCAGAAACACGAGTCGTTATTCTTTACTCCGTTTCTATATCTCTTGTATTTTCTGCACTCCCAATACTTGCTCCGACTAATACAAAACATTGTACTTTAGGGTGGACCGTAAGGCGACCTGCTCACTGAGGCAACTGAAAACCGCAACTGGCAACTGTCTTTGTATGACAATGTGATGACCCGCACACTACACAATCACTCAAAACCCGTTGTCAATGGTAATGCAAGCGGTGACTCGCGACGCGCACTCCTGTTTGCCGTGGCCGGCCGTTGCTAGTTCGTAGCTTTAGTTTGTTTTTGTCCAACAGACCATTTTTCGTGAAATTGAATTAAGTATGCAAATGTTCTCAAAAAGCCTTTATTTATACGATACTGGTTCAAAATAAAATATAAACAATTATTTAAGGGGTTTTCAAAAAACACTTTGTCTTACGTCCTCCAAAATGTATGTGCTTCTATCGTAAAAAAAAGTTTAAAGTGCCATTTCTCCCGATTCGCGTTTTGGTCTGTTGGATAAAAACGAACTGAAGCGACGAGTTGCCAGCTGTCAGCTGATTGTTCTTGGTCTATAGTTAAACAAGCTTTTTGACCAATCAAGTCATAGAAACCAGCCGGTTTTAGTTTGGTTTCAGTTGCCTCGTCAGCGGAGCGCCTAAAAGTACACGTTTAAAAAAAAAATTGAATTCCTTGAGTTTTCCAAATCAGAGAGATAGTTTATGTTTTTGCTGCTGTTTCAAAAATTACTTACGGAGCGAACTACATTAATCCCAGATTATCAAAAAATTCTTATTTTCTTTTAAATTTCAGAATAATGAGAGACCCTGCCCCAAAAACACAAAGCAGTGTATATTTGAATATCTCGATGTACCTGCCTAAATACTTTTTATTAGGGTAGGTGCATTGAGATATATTATTTTATATATAATATTTGGTTATACGTGTATTAAAAATTTTAGAAAACATATTATTTGGTAGAACCTACAGACAAGCCGTTATGTGACAGCTTTGTGGGACTAGCTAAAACTTGTATAAAAATTTGTTTCTCCTTGTATTAAATAAATAACAAATAAAAAAAATATTCTTCAAACTTTGGCGTGGCGTAATTATTTATAAAATGAAACAAATAACTATGTTTTCACCGCTAAATATTATTCATAAAAATCGTTCTTTTTTTTATTCATTTTATAATCCTGACGAAGAAACCATCGGTTTCAAAACATGTAAATTTTTACGAATAATATTTAGTGGTGAAAACACAGATATTTGTTTCATTTTATAATAAAATAATATCAACCTCATTGAAATCAGACACATACTTTCTTTTATTTTCAAGGTCACTAGTAGTTATGTGGACAGTAAACATGTACATACACATGTAACAAAATAACATAAGATAGGCTTCTAAATTCCCATCTACTTAATTATAAAACGTTACATTTTTATTGCAAATAAGGAATTATACAATTTCTCCAAAGAAACGTCACTTTCTTAATGATAAATCTTTTTTCAAACTTTCTTTCGGCAGGTAAATACCATAATATTGGCTGGCAGCGGAACCACGATAATGCGAACTCTAGCGGGATAAAAAGGTAATATCCAACACGGCTACCATCTAAAAACCGAAACAAGAATGAAACAAATACATTTACAGATGAAATGCCAAATAATCAAGTTAAAAGAGGACTTTGCTATACTCAGTCAATTAAATCTATAAAATAAATAAGACAATGTGTTCATTATCCAAATAACCATACGAAATGTCTGTGACCCCTGAGAGGTCAATATCTCAAAAATTTTCATATAATAATATAACACAGTAAAGGGCCACCCTATAGTATATTCCTCATACAGCCAAACGTTGAAAAACGTCACTAAGAACGTCCAATCGAAGCGTATGATCTCGTTGGATCTTCGACTCGTCTTTTTTTTTATTTATTTGTGTGCCATAAAAAGTTATACCAAACAGGCGGCAGAGCCAGGGATCACATGCTGAATTTTATTTTAATTTCATGTGACACAGAAGCGTCAGTACCCGGAACTCTTGAAGCTTTGTCATCATTGGCGAATGTTGTTGGGTGGATGAAAATGAGATAATTACTTAGGTTATAAGAAACTAGGTTATTATGTATTAGCGTATGTCGCTCTCCATAGAGAAAAATAAATTGCCTTATTTTTAAACGCCCGGGGTCTCATAAGTTGCGTATGATCTGTAGCTATTCTAAAACGTAAAAATAAAATAAATTCGTGTTCATGATGGTGTTGAAAATAACACTTTTTCTGGATCAAATCACGATACTAAACAAAAACTACACCAACATTTTTGAACAAAATACAACGAACAAAAAGTAATAAATGCTCAAAATTTAATGATAACATGTTATGACAACAGTTAATTATTGTGAAAAAAATATTAATCATAATTTAAAAATACATGTTTTAGGTGTTTTTTCTGATTTTCAATGCATTTTTCATTTTCTATGTAAGAGGCAACTTTTGAGACACCTTTCTGAATTCCAAAGTTGAAATAATTGTGTGGCAGTGAGGCATTGAATGTGCAGAGGTACAATAAAAATCATAGAAAATAGAACATTCTCTATCTAGAGCTCCTGACCGGCAGTCAGAGTGGCGCTGGTTCGAGCCCCGTCGGCGGAATGTATCCTTTCTCGGGAGGTTTTTTTAATATGTATGAGTGTTTCAGGATAATAATTTTTGCTTATAATAATTGTTACCCTTTGTGCTATGCATAAAAAAATCAATTTTAAAAAATTATAAAAATTATCAGTTAATATAGGAATTACCTGCATCGTTGCGCAATATTGTCAGACCCACTGTGCCAAATTTATTTATTGTTTTAAAAATGTTTTATTCTCAATGAATAGATCATAAAATGGGACATAACTCGTGACTGTAAGTAGGTAAACGCTTAGAAGAAAATCCATCGATATTATTTATTTATTTTATTTATTTATTATAGAAGGATACAAAAGAAGTACATTTTACATATAAGAAAGCTTTGCCTGTCCAACTAGGAAAGTTTCCCGTTCTAGGACAGACAAATTGACAGGTTTTAGTTCATATTATTAGTCCTTAAGAAATGTACATAATTACATAACAAAAAACTGAAAACCATAAAAAACAAAAAAATATTATTTTTCTCTGAAACCAAAACTCTGTATTGAAAAGTATAAACCAGGTATGTGATAACAGGATGTAGGAATTATAAAAATTTTACAGCATAAAAATATGAAGTTATTTTAGGTTACGGGTTTAGAAGTGTGAGCTTATAATACATAGTACATTAAAATTTACAATATTAGATATAATTTAAGTATGCAATAATATATATGATTTTTTTCCTAAGCGTAACTACGATGTGCAATAAATTATGTGCAATCATGATTATTTTCACTGATTTAAAACATGTTTTCAGTTCATACGACAATACCAATCAATATACACCGCGCTAATCGCTTGAACTAATCCTGCTAAAATATAAAAACAATAACTATAAATATAGGTAGAAATATAAATAGATACTATGAATATACATATATATGTATTTAATACCTCATTTAATGCTAATTTGATTACGGTATTGTGAAATTAGTGTATTACTTTGTACGTCATACATGTTGTGTTATGTATTGTTTATTTATAATAAATCATCACCGCTGTAAGGTACCAAGTTTCGCACAGCTAGCCTTGTTAATGTGTGACGTGCATATGATACGCCTTACAGCGGTGTCCTACTAGGACCAAACAGTCTTCAGGGGCGCAAAACCATAAACAGATATAAAAACATCAAAAAGGATGTCGAAAAATTTCAAAGCATTATCAGAACTCAATGGAGTGTGGTGGGAATTTTGGTCTAGAGATCAGGAAAGTTGGGTGATTTTGTTTATCAGTTAAACAGCATACGCTCACTTTCGACTCTCCCTAAGTCTAGAATCCAATCATTGACTAATTTACGCAGGACGCTTGCACTTTTCAATTTCCAAGAACCGGGTATAAGGTTGAACATTTTCGGACCTAAGTAAGAATATTGTCTTTGTGCAAGGGATGTCACAGTAGTAAGTGGAACTATTGGATTCCTCCCTGCATGTCGGGTGTCGTGATAATGTTCTACGGAGGGGAAGAGGTGACGATATTTTTGTGTGTATAATATAACTTTTCTTATGAATAGTTGCCTCACATCCAGAACTCCTATCTCTTTGAATAAATCGTTACTGGGGTATCTAAAAGGTTTTTTAAGGATGACCCTCAGTAGTGATTTCTGTGCTTTGGTTAAAGGATCCAGTATTGATTTTGTACATCCTCCCCATCCTAAAGATGCATATTCAAGTAATGAGTTGCACATGGCATAGTACATTAGTTTCAGATCTTTTGTGCAGAGAATATTTCTAATAGCCATGAAAAGATGCGTGAGTTTTCTGACCTTTGTGGAAATTGAGACGATATGTTCATTCCATCTCAGATTCTTGTCTACGATAATTCCTAGATATTTTATGCTATCCACATATTCTAAGGTATTACAATTGCAAGTATTTGGGTCATTACAATGGTGTATAATAATTTTTTGATTTTCTCTTGGTTGTCCCGCTTGAGTTGCACTGAAGCGGATGTATTTAGTTTTGTCAGTGTTGAGAGTGAGAAGATTATTGTCTAGCCATTGTTTTACCTTGTTAATACCAATTTCTGAATTATTACGAACTTCATTCCAATTTTTGCCTTCAAATAAGAGTACAGTGTCATCGGCAAATGTGATAATGTGATCGGAAAATGAGCTGTTACATAATTCATTAATATAGATATTGAATAACAATGGTCCTAGAGTGCTTCCTTGAGGTACGCCAAAGTTAATATCCGCTAGATCGCTTAGAGTATTGTTAATATTAACTCTTTGGCTTCTATTTTCTATATAACTACCTAACCACTTAAGTAGCTGACCCTGAATGCCGATGCGCTGTAGTTTTTTCAAGAGAATTTTATGTGAGATAGTGTCGAACGCTTTAGCTAGATCCAAGAAGAGCGCAATGCATTTTCTTCCTCTATCGATATTGTTGGAGATGATTTTCGTCAGGGTTGTGATGGCATTTTCAGTGCTCAATCCTGGTCTGAAGCCGTACTGTCTATTGGAAAGGATGTTATTTTTCTCAAGGTAATGACTAAGACGATTCTTCACAATTTTCTCAATAATTTTCGAGACAGAATTGAGCAAAGAAATTGGCCGGTAATTTTGTATCTGCGATTTATCTCCATTTTTGTGAAGCAGTATAACGATAGATTGTTTTAAATGATTTGGAAATTTTCCTGAATTGAAGCTTAGATTGGAAATATACGCGATTGGAGTTGCTATGAGGGATTTAGTACTTTTGAGGAGAATTGATGAGACGTTATCAGGACCACAAGCATTCGATGACTTGAGTTCGCCAATTATTTTTATGACTTCGTTTGAAGTTGTTTGGATATTGTCTAATTTATGACCGAAATTGGAGATTGTTAACTTAGCGAGATCGGACTCTGTAGTATTAAGATTGTTGAGAATTTTTTTCGCAAGTGTGACACCCACTGTCGTGAAATAATTATTGGCAAAATTCGCAATGATTTTTGGATCTGAGGTTTTCACGTTATTGATGTTCAAAGATTTAATATCGGAAGATTTATTTATTTTTGTTTTAGTTATATTGCGAAATGCTTCCCATAAACGTTTTGGAGTACAGTTATTTTCATAAATGAATTTTTTATAATAATTTTCTTTCACCGATTTTATTAGTTTTTTGCAAAAGTTCCTATATTTTTTGTAATGAGTTTGTACTATAATATTCTCAGGGCACCTATTCGCCTTTTCATGAAGTTGGTTCCTAATGTTAATCGATTTGATAAGGCCAGGGGTGATCCATGGCGTGAGTTTTATTTGCTTATGTGGTATAAGTTTATTGCTTGTATGTTTAGTTATATATGAATGTAATTTAGTGATAAATTCATTCATTGACGAGTCGGCATCGGTTTGGTCTAGAACATTTTGCCAGTTTTCTGAGCTCAAATCCTCAATTAAGTTATTATAGTTTATTCTTGCGATATGTTTAATTTTAGCAGGATTAGGAGGTTTGTTTTTAAGGCAGAGTGCAGTTGTATAGTGATCTGAGATTGTAGAGTGAATGACAAATGAGTCAACATGATTGATTTTTTTGACGTTGATGTGGTCAAGACAAGATTTACTCATGCCCTGCTCACGAGTAGGGCTGTTAATTGTCTGAATGAACCCATTTTCAGTTAGCAGACATAGGTAATCGTTAGATTGGCGGTGGTGTTCGGTAATCGTATTGATGTTGAGATCGCCTATAATTATTTGTCGTTCTATTTTTTTTGAGCTTTTAATAGTTGATTGGAGTGAACTCAGAAATGTGTCAATATTTTGAAAAGAGGGTGATCTGTATATTGCAAAAATGCACAAGTTATTATTCAATACAATTTTCAGGCAGTTGGCTTGTGATAAGACTATTTCATCAACTTGAGACTGAAGTCCGTCTCTGATGTAGACAACGATCCCGCTAGACTTATTTAGATATATGTTTGTGTGGTGTTCAGAGTAATTGTGAATAACTTTTGAGGTGTAATCTTTATTAAGCCAGCATTCCGATAAAATTATAACATCGAATTGGTAATTGAATTGATCCAGAAAAATTAAAAAATCGTCAATATTGGAAATGCTTCTTATATTTTGGTGTATAATTTTAACACCGTAAGCACACCACTTATAGTTATTTAGATTATTCAGATCATCAATGACATTCATGTTAAGGTCTATACCGGAATCATTTCCGGTATCATAATGCAATTGAATCATAAGTATGTGTTGGCTGTGTGTTGTATAGAAGTTGGTTCCCGAGTAATAAGTGATTAAATGCGATTTCAAATGTAGTTACAGTGGTAAATGTGTGTAATATAAAATATATGGTATAAATGATGTAGTTAGATGTAGTACTATGAATGAGATAGCAAGAAGCAAAGACAAAAAGGTAGCAGGAACTGCGTGATATCAAATGAATTCCAAAACGGTAGTACATGATACAAATATGAGAAATATATAATAGTAAATAATACATAATGTAATTAGATGTAGTACTATGAAAGAGATAGCAAGAAGCAAAAACAAAAATAATAGTAATAATAAGGTAGCAGGAACTGCGTGAAATCAAATGAATTCCAGGAAGGTAGTAGAAGATACAAATACGACAACGAGACATTATGTCTTAATAGTTCTCGTTGCTCCATTCAACATTCAAGCATCACTTGCAAAACGTTCTGTGTTCAATTCTGATCGACAAGCACCGGTATCAATTGAAGCGGCTGGTACCTTTGCAGTTCACCTCTCAACTTTCTACTTCTATGCGTCGATTGTCTCTGGATCACTTCCTCTTCGATCCAAAGACAATACACAGAGCTCACTTTCAAATTATTGCGTGGTACTTGAGATATTGTAGAACTGTGAGTACCGCAGAAGAAACATGAAAATATAGACTATTGAATTCAAAACAAATAGAAAAATTTGCTTAAGTTAATATATTTATATAAATATTTAATATAATATGTTTTCCTACAAAGCAATTTATTGACCAACTGGTTTTTCTTGGCGTTTCATCGAGGTAAAAATTTAAACTGAATTTAAATATTAATCATATTATTAAAAATCATTATTAATGATTAACTTAGCTTTAGCGTCGTTTTTTATTTTGTTGCTTAATAATGGCTTTAGCCGTGTTTAGTGACTAGATCTGAATAGTCAGGTACTTCCCCACCTTCCCCTTCCCCATCTCCTTCCCTTCCCCACTTACCTTCAGCCTCACAACATACCCCAATTGGGGATTACATAGTTTCACTGGCTCCAGACGGGAGCAGTTAAGACTCTTTATATAAAAATAAAATCCAGTTTTTTTCCGAGATGATGAAATTTTGCACACATAACCTTCAAATAATAGAAAGTATACATGACTGTCTAGTTGAGATTTGACAAACCACCCCATCCCCCTTTTTTGCATACCCTAAAGCAAACTATGTATATATATATATATATTTTTTTTTTATGAGGTTATGTGTAAAAAGTTTTGGTAATTCTCAAATGTCGATTCCTTACGAAGCGTAAGCGAGAAATACAATTTTTCCGGGATTATAATAATATTAGTAATAATAAAATCGTTTATTCATCAATAGATTTTTTTTTACATACACATACATTTCAGCTGCAATTCAGGATTTCTCATGGAATGCAGCTGGTTTTCAGCAGTGCCTCCAATAAAAGATAGAAAATAAATACAAATAAATTAAGTTACTTAAAAATATTCAAACCAAATCTACAAATAAATCTACAAATCTACAACACACACAATATAAATAATAAAAAAAAATAGAAATAAATATATATAAATTTAATTTAATGTAAATTGGATTTCAAAAGCTAATAAAATCAATAAAATCGATCCAAATAAAATATAATAAATAAATTCTAAATAAAATCAAATTATCGAAGAAAGCAAACACTTTGTGGCTTGACATTATACCAAATGAAACAAATACTTAGTTTTAAACCACTTTGTTTTTATTTATAGTGGTTTAAAACTAAGTATTTGTTTCATTTGGTCTAAATAAAATCAATTCAAATTCAAAATAAAATCGATTCAAGTATAAAATATAGTCAAAATAAATAATGTAAAAATAAATAATCAAATCAAATCAAAAGTAAGGAATTACGCTTAGGGATTAAAAGAAGGATTACGCGTACCAATTGGTTTATTATTATTAGCGAAAATGCAAAAATATTTTAAAAACAAGAAATGTTTTTTTTGATTATTCCAAAATTTTTACAGTGTAATTTTTAATGTACAATTTATTGTTTAATTTTCACTGCAATATTATTTCCTAAAGTCGAATAAAAAGATTTAAACATGATGTATGCAAGCTCAGCAGCTGTTTAAGTACTATGTTCGTCTTAGATTACATTGATACATCATTTTATATATAAAAATCACGTGTCACAATACTAAACTGTCGTAAACTCCGAAACTACTTAACCGATTTTGATGAATTTTGGCTTATTGTGTGAATTTGGTCCAACTTACAAGATAGGATAGTTTTTACCTCAATATTTATTATTGCAAATTAAATGTTTTTTATGGGACAATTATTTGTAAGTTTAATAAGTTTTTGACAGATGGCGGTGTGAGTTAATTTATTGATTCAACACTTGGTTATCTAGATTAGGTAACCATCCAGTAGATGGCATTGTGTTTCGTTAGCCACAGCAACGCGTGGGTAACAGCTAGTAATTCTATATAAATTTAGAACAAGCATTTTTTATAATTTCTCAAATGCGTATTAAATTAAATATAGTGCGTGAAGGCATTAAATTTTAAATATGTTTATCCAGAATTATAAATAATTGAAGAAATAAATGTATGAAAAATCTATTTTTCAAAAACTGATTCATTCCAAACACATCTTATAATTCTTCTACCTTTGAGTTATTAACAATCCAATATAATAATACCTGAAGAACCACTCTCATTCACAGAAGGTTGTGCAAGAATCATACCAATACAATGCTTAGTTTTTTGTTTAATAATCATGGTAGCTTTTTTATAAATATATTGCTAGAGTCGTGTCATTAAGCCAGTACCTAACCAGACACTTAGTACTGGCTTAATAACTAGGGCGTGTCAAATGTGAACGACGTAAGTGTCAGAATTGCCGCGTTGTTTTCGCGGAATTTTCTTGTCTAATCGATTATATTGGTTGTGGAGTTTTTGGTGACTCATTTTATAATGAAGGGAAGGAATTTAAAGTTTTTTATTTAATATGAAAACTGCTCCCAACCGTCTCAATTGGGGTATGTTGTGAGGCTGAAGGACGTGAGAAGAAGTTTAAGATGGGAAGAGAATGGTCTGGAAAGTGCCTGGCTGTTCAGATCAGATCTAGTCATCAAACACGGCTAAATTCATTTAAGCTACGTTTCGATGTGAAATTATAGTATTTCATCATGTGGTTACAGGAAGTTGGAAGGACCACTCTGGAGATAATTCTAATTAACGAAATAATGAATTAAAATTTTTAAATTAAATTAAATTAAACAAATAACTTTGTATTAAATTTTTTAAGCTTTTAAAAAAATGTATTAATAGATCTCTATTCAGATGCCATTTAAAAAGTAATTAGGCACGTAAATCTCGAAAGAAAAAAATCGCTATGATTTATTAAAGAAATTATTAAAGAAATCACAATTCTGTCTGTTACTTAGCAGGTAAAGGGAAGAAAAAAATCACAGTGTTTCTTACAATGTTGTTGAACTCATATGTAAAGAGATTTTTTTCTCTATTTTTAAAAATTCGTGTTTCATTAAATATTTTTACACCAATAGCTTAAGCCAAATTAACATTTTTTTACGCGGTCTTTCTATCTTTCGTATTTAAGGGCCGGAATTCCGATTTTCTACTGATTTATGAAACATGTCCCTTGAACATTTTAAGTTTCCAAGTTCTTAAAAAAATATATGTAATTTATTTAGATAATAAGATGATGAAGATTTGTAGAGCCGCAACGTTTATTACATAAAATTCCATTGATAGAAAAAAAATCGCTAAATATGCTCCAAAAGTTATTATTTTCATGTTTGTTTCTGTTATTTTACAAGTTAGTATGAAATAATTTACGGTGTTTCATTAAATGCTACTTATTAGTTGAAGAGAGAATTTTGCTGTATTGTAAACGAGTCGTGTTTTATTAAACATTTTCCCAATTTTCGCACGAATTTTTTCGTTTTTAATATTAGCGCGCTCGCTTCAACATTCGTATTGTCGTATCTCTCCTTCTTACTATTATTTTTGGGCGGCTACTACCGGCCCGTAAATGACTACCGTTTAAACCATATTCAGTAAACTTCTTCTTCTTTTTGAACGCTTATAAGTCTTGCAAGAATTGGCGAGAGAAAAAATACTGAGTTGATTGGAAGATATTTGCAACCTCACAATGTGCCCGCCCCTATAATATTATGTAGATAAAGACACTTGGTTGTTAAGCATGTAGAGCAATTAACAAAGAAAAAAATGCAAGGAGAATATTCTAACGACATGGGACAATCAAATCAATCAAATACTTGAGTGGAATCATGTCAAGAGTCAAAAAAATAAAATAAAGTATGTTTTCTATGATGTACGAATGTAATTTTAGTCGATGAGTGTCAAGATAGAGATGTATATCGAACCATCCCCTCTACTAACTCCCCTGCGATAAGTTAAATGTACCTTAAAAAAATTGATTATATGGCAGTTAGATTGATATGAATTTTCAATTTCGCCCAGAAAAGCAATCAGATATTCACGTCATAAAGCACAATTAAAGCGGTGAGGTCAGTTCATTAGGGAGAAAGTTAAAAGCTCAAGGTGTTTACATCATCACGGAAAATAACATCCGGAGCAGTGACGTGCCTAACCTGCCCAATACGCCAAAACAGGTATTTATATAACACCCTGAATGTTCAGAATATGACTATTCCGACCATGAAAATTATACATGCGACGATTCCGCACATTGGAAACTCCGAATAAAGGTTATTCCACACAAAATGTGTTTTGATTTGCGAGGCGGGTATTGGTACGGCCGCCTCGAGAATCATTTATTATATAACCAACACCTCTGCAATAGGTCACCCCAAGTGGTTCGTGACGTTTCCGGGTTCATCGGGTGAGGTGTGTTCTAATGCGCCTGTCCACCAGGTGTATGGCGGACCAGATCGGGAGAGACTGGTTTGGGGAGACCCTTTGACCTCTCTCAACTCAGCGTCTTGCACGGCAGCTAAAAGGATGGATTCATACGCCCGGACACACTAACCCCCTAAATACCATTTTCCTTCTCTGAATTTCCAAATATGACTTATCCTTGAGGGAATTTTTTTCAGGGCCAGGAGACCGTGGGTTAATATAAAAAAGTAGACATTTTTTTCAGAAACGTTGAATATTAATCTATTACTTATATTGTATTGTATATCAATGCAAGGGTGTCACTTTAGTTTGGGAGCTACAAATTAGTTTTAATTTGATATAGACTTTAATTTTTGCTAAACATTTTTAACGCCTAACCTATCCAATTTTTTTAAAGAAACCAAGGCATTAATATTTTTTGGCCCTTGCATAACTCAGCGGAACTGCATTCTTGCATGTCGTGTACCTGCCTACGTTGCGAAGCCATAAAGTGAGATTATTGCACGTCAACTAAATACAGTAAGCTAAAATCAATAATTGTTAACACTGATTACGTCTTCACTTTTATTAAGCTCTCGGCCATTGAAATTGCAATTATTTCATTTTAAACATTAAAAACAATGTTTTTGCTTTTACAAACGTTTTTTGTTTTGTGATCTGTACATTTTTTAATGGGCGCAATAATCTAACTGTGTGCCGAATAATCAGTGTTCAGAGATTCAACCTGCGCAATCGTCCGGAATAATCAATAGTAAGTGTGGGGAGATAAATTTGGTTCAGAGATTTATTTCATTACTTATTATTCTTTTATGCACCCATGGAGCTTTAATATTGGGTACATATGGTTCCATTTTTTGCATAAGGGTTAGTAACAGTAATAAACGATGGTTATATTTGGTTTACATTTGGAAACATGTAAAAAATATTAATAATATTAACCTAAATAATATTTTGACACTAAAGATTTTTAATTAGTTATGTTTTGTTAAAAATAGTGATATCATTTGTATATTCATTTGATAAATTATGTTGGCAAGGAATCGGCACGTTGGCTGCATAATTTTTTTGTGAATGTGACAATGAAATAGTTGGTCGAGTACTCTTATATCAACTAGATTCGGGATTTCAGGACAGTCAATCTTCAAGGTAATTTTTTTTTTAAATTGTGTAGGTTCGCTTATCCTTCGTCAATCCTCAAGTGCATCTATTATTATGCATGGTATTTAATAAAGCAGAGCATTCAACTTAAAATTAATAAAACGTAAAAACTTTCGCTTATTTCTCGTATGCCGAATAATCTGTGCGGAATAGTCATGTGCGAAATAATTCGTGTTTGTAATAGTAATGTTCGGAGTAATCCGAACACCCATTTGAAGCGAAAACAGTGTCTAACCTACCCAATACAATATGGCAGGTATTGATCCACAGTTTTCCGAGGAAACTGAGTGTTTTTTCGCCGTTTTGGTGTCACGGTGACCATCCCTTGTGTCATATCACAGGGAGTGGTCTCAGTAGAGGGTAGGTCCCACTCCCCTAAATTTATGAAAGAAAAAATACGACCTCCGTGTCATTGCATTGTATCTCTGATGAGGCCTTAGTATAAGTTTATTGTAGGGGACATTTTAAATAAAAAAATAATTTACGTTGTTTATTCCGTTATTTTAATCAAAATTATCTAAATATTTCAGAAACAAATGTTCCTTCGTCTTGATTTATTATTCTGAAATTGTGAGCATTTTTATTAGTTACTTGAATGTAGGTATATATTAGAGCATGTTTTAAATTAAATAAATCGATTTTTAATTTTAAAAATTTGATACGTGGAATAATCGATCTTTCTCATTGGAACCTCCAAACCTCGTATCCATCACCTTAGATCGAATCAAAATGACATAAAAAACTACTCAAGTTATAAAACTATATTTATTTTCCAACGTAACTCCAAATATTCTTCCCCCAGATATAAAACTAATAGAAAAGTTTAATGAGCACAAATGAAAAACAAAAATCTGGCTAAAAGAATTCAATGAAAAAATGCAAAAAATGACAAGGAAGGCAAATAAAATACCCCTTAGTGAGAATGACTAAAAAATACCGGTAATGTTACGTACATTCACTGTTATATTTTGTATATATGTACAATGTTTTATATGTGTACTCACTATAATTATTATTTTTAAAACCTAAATATGATATCTATTTTTTTTGGCAAAGTTGTGTAACAAAGATAATAACATTTTTTTAAAGTAATTTAAGAATTTATAGAAGAAGAGAACAACACTAATAATCTAAACGAAAATATGAAAATGAAAAAGACACAGCAAAATAAAAGATGATTATTAATTAATAATAATTAATTATATTTTATTTTTTTGTGTCTTTTCATATGTTCGTTTAGATTATTAGTGTTATTTTCTTCTTCAATAATGAATGGAATGGCCTTTAAAAGTTATTAAAAGAGAGTTGGTCTTATAGAAAATTGCAATTTATAGAGCTATAAACAAAAAATTGCAATTTACAGAGCTATAAACAGAAAATTGCAATTTATAGAGCTATAAACAAAAAATTGCAATTTATAGAGCTATAAACAAACACTCTATAGAATATTGTAAAATAATTATAGAAAATTATAGAAGCATAATTTTTTTTTTTTTTAAAGTAACTCTGAATATTATGGGTTAGATAAAGAACCAAAATAAGTACCTGTCTAATTAAATTAATTACCAGTGTTACCAACTACAAAATGTTAAATTTAAAACCCCGACAAACGTAGTTTTTAAATATTTTTACAACACTTTATTTGATTATAGCGAGCAGCTCTAGTTTTACTTGCAAAGTAGATAAAATATAATATAATAAGATATTTATCTATGTTGGTAGATAAATAATGAGTAGGTACTATCGGATAGGTAGATAAATCGTTAATTATTACCTTGTTTTAGGTTAATTTGCAGACTGACACATTTGACTAACCCAGTTCGCTAAATGTTGTTAAATATTTTACTGTGCTAAAATGTTGCTTTTCTGTGTTAAGAATGTTGTGACCAGGTCAGGAGAGCTGGGTTACGCCTACGTCTCATATCATATCATTTCTTAATACAAAGACTGATTGCTTTAGAAATGAAATCTCTGATGCGTATTTGTGGTAAAACCTTGTATGACTGTGTGATAATGTGGAGATTTACACTGATGATTAAGATGATATTCGGGTGGTGGAGAAATTTAAAAAATAGATTTTACTAAATTGTTGCTGTCACTGTTGCTCTTACTCCACCGGTTATTGAGCGAAAGGGACAATGCACCTCGGGCTACTAATACCTAACTAAAATCGAGGTTTTGTATTCGCTACTTTCCTCCTCCAAAAGTGGACTGATTTTCTATTTTTTTTTACCAACCACATTAAAAAAACTTTATGTCTGTACATTTTGATTTTTTTTTTAAAAACGTTGTCTAGTTTGTATACTGAACGTCTTTTAACGGCGTTTAAACCGGTCAATTTTATTGATTTTTGAAGGTCATAACTTCTGCAAAAAGTAAGTTATCAAAAAAACAAGAAGTACCGACACGCTAGTAGTTGATATCTATTTTATGTTAAAACAATATTTTCTCTAGGGTTAAAATCCAGACAGATAATTAGGGAATACGTTTGTATGGAAAAATCACCGCTGGGTATCCCCTTAAGAAAGGGAAGCTTAGACGGTTTTGAAGAGAGTAAGGAATAGATAGGAGTGTCGAGGCGCTGTAGAAAGACATGTCATGAACAAGTGAACCAAATATTTGAGGCCATGTCAAGAGCCATAATAACATAAGGATGTGTATGAGATTCTACTATCTAGCTGAGATGAGTTATCGTCTTTATAAAGAAGCCAACTAGGGAATAAGGAATTTTGTAAAAAATATTATGGCTTAAATAACACTATCTTACTAATATTATAAACGCGAAAGTTTGTATGGATATGTGTATGTTTGTTACTCTTTAAATCGAAATTTAATGAAACTTTACAATAATATAGCTCATACATCAGAATAACATATAGGCTATAATTTATAAAGCTAGCTATTAATTTACAATATATTGAAAATAATAATTATTGTTTAATAGAAAAAGTAAAAATTTGAGATTGACATTTTGCAAAACAATGATTGTTAAATCAAAATTCTATTTTGGAAAATATTTCGATTAGTGAATTTATTTGAAGTACTCGCCGAATCGAATTAAGAATTATACATGTTTTAAATAAATAGGTTAAGAATTTTAGTATAAACGTAGATGGGACCTAGGAAAAAAAATAGATTACTCGAAGTACTAATCCTACGCAGACGAAGTCGCAGGCAGAACCTTGTATATTATATTCACGTTGATCAACAAACGCTTATTCTGAATATATAAATTTTAGAATTAGTAAATCGATATAAAAAAACGATTAAAACGTTAAGAGACGTAATCGCCTTTTGATTGGTCGGCGGGTTCTGACAGAACTTACACCGCTACCTCAAGATGCACTGCGTTGACTCGCACACGTATCACTACTGCAGTATGAAAATTATTTCAAAAATATCATATTTTTTGGAAATCTTGCCAAATATTTAAATTGGGATTTGTTGAATTCATACTGACCCGAGTGGGATTGACCTCAAGGGCGCGCTACCCCACTCAAAAAGAAGAAGATGGAGAGATACGACAATATGAACGAAGGAGCGAGCGCGTTAACATTAAAAACCATAAAATTCATGCGAAAATTGTGAAAATGTTTAATAAAAGCCGACTCGTTTGAAAAAGAGCAAAAATCTTGCGGGGGCTGTGTCAAGTAGCATTGAAAGAAACATTGTGAATTTTTTCATACATATAACTTGTAAAATAACAGAAACTAACATGTAAACAATAATTTTCGGAGCATACTTTGCGATTTATTTCTATCGAGGGAATTTCAAATAATTACCGTTTCGGCGTGGGGAATGTGTAGATACTATCTTAAAGAATAACATATATTTTTTAACTTAAAAACTTCAAGCGTTTATGGAAAACATGTAAGAAATCGGTAGAAATTGGCAGAGCGGCCCGTTAATGTTAACCGACAATACCAAGGTACATATGACGTCACGCGTACCCCAAAAAACCCGACTTAAAAATAAAAAATAATTTAAAATTTTAACTATAAATTCGATATTTTTGTTAAAAAAAATACCTTATTGTTGGAACCTTATTGGAATCCTTATTGTGATTGTAAAATTAACAGTAAGTGCTTAGACGTACGAACCTATTAGCTGTGCCTGCCAGATTTATAGTTGTTGGGCCTGTTATGTTATGTTAGCCCAGTAGATAGTACATATTATATATAAATATTGACGGCGTGGGTCTAATCTAACTGGTCTGGAATAGTGGTGTTATGGGACACAACTGTTGGCTGCAAGTAGGGCTGGCAAAACACTGATTGTATTATTTACTTTTATTTATTTTATATTTATAGAAATATACACTACAATGGTTACAGTGATAAAAAAAAGTTGTGGTATGCGCCAAACGCCAGCAACCGACAGCTATGTAGCGTGAAGCCTTCTCTTTCGAATGCGGTACCTATCGCTTCTGTAAATAAATCCGTATAGCCATAGCCTTCTTTCGCTTAAAACTTTTTTGTTTTGCCGGAAAAATGATAATATACTTTAGCGTACCGTTCATATAGGTATTTCATTCTTACACACATATTCTTTGAATAGCTTTCACAAGCGGAGCTAAATTTTTTGATCGATTAGTATAACTAAAATTAATAAATAAACAAAGCAACAATTACTATGCAAAATGCGTTTTATTTTAATTGAATAGATTAATTGAAGAAGAAGATAATTAATTCATGTAAACGAAATATAAAACAGAACAAAAAACAGAAGATTAAAAAGTTATGGTAATAAGATCATATTGTTCTCTCTCTCTCTGGTTTCAATCCTGGGATTGGTTTGCAGCAATTTCCTCCGTTTTTCTCTTCCATTCTTCTCTGTCTTGTGCGGCTCTTTTGAAGTCTGCATATGATGAGCAGCGCATGTCCACCAGCAGGTCCTCCAGGTACTCTCGGCGAGGGCGTCCCCTAGAGTTTGTCCCCTCGGTCATACCCTCCATTATGGCATGCAAGATGCCTTCTTGTCGTATTATATGGCCGATCCATCTTGCATGCCTTTCGGATAAGATGGATCATTGGATTGGATGGATGGACATATTGTTAATTGTGAATAATTAGGTCCCAATAACAGGCGTTATTCCGGTAAGAAAGAGATCCTAAGTTCGATTCCCTGTTGCGACCATTTTGTTTTACTGTGTCTTGTTTGGTTTCGTATTTCATTTAAATTATCTTATTCTTCAATGATTAATTTTACAATGATGGTTATAACATATAACCTTCAAAAGTATTTTTATTAAATCTATAAAATTGATTTATCAAATAAATAAATTAATTAATGTCTGGTGGTTTCACAGAATCTGAACAATTCATCAAAGTTCCAATCAAATTCTGTTAATATTTCAGTTCTGTAGAACAACTAGCCCACAATGACATAATAACAGAACTAGAATCGAACTTTCACTAATTGCACGGTAATTGACGAGTTCATCGAAAATCAATTCATCGAAAGCAAATTTACAAAAGTAAATTTACAAAATACACAAAAAAAGGTTAGGTTAGGTTAGGTTGAATTTTAGTTAGTTAAACTCGTTTTCGATGAACTCGTTTTCGATGAACTCGCCGATAACCAATTGCACGGTTATGAAAAAATTAACCGGTCCTAAAGCTGAGATATTTGATTGTTTTATAATTATGCGAAATTTTTATTTACTTATTAAATGGTTTCAAAGTGGCAGCCCTGAAATCGTGTCACAAGTGTTTTTCTGAAACCGGTATAAACCGTGTGCTTTGGTTTCATTTCGTAAAATAAAATAGTAGCGGCTCCTGAACGTTACTCCGGCGGCAGTCAGACTCAGTGCTAGTTCTGCCTACTCCTTACTGCCTTCTGCAGCAGTGACCGATATTTCAGACACTCTTCTCTGTTGATATCAATTCCACTAACACGATATAATTCTCTTCATCGGCTACTAATAGCAAATGCTCATGAAATTACACCCTAACCTCTTCAGACCCGAGGCTAATCCTAGCACCAGATTTTTTTTGTGTTATTCTACATTATAAATGTAAAATAACAATTTTTTTTATGCATAGTTAATTAATTACAGAAGGTACGTTGTAGAGTACCTCAGGTCACAATAGACCAAAAAAATGCAATTCAATTCTAAAAAAAGTCTAAAATCACAAATAAAAACAAAATTTTAAATTTAAAGATATCACAACCACTGGAGCGAGAGAGCAATTAAAATATTTTTTCTCGGATTGCTAAAGCAAATTTTTCAACCCACATTAAAAAATCATTCCTCCGAATTTGTATATGGAGACATACAAACTGATTATAGTTCTATATAGCCAATGAATTCCCCTATCTTTTGTTTATTTTCACATATTTGTAGAATTTATAAAAAAAATATAATTAAATCTTTAACCTTAAAACAATTTAAAGAATCTAGAGAATATTTATTTTGTTGTATTTTGAGTGTACAATATATTAAATAGTCGTTTTAATAAAAAAAAAATTTGAAAATTTGCCGCATTTTGGCAACAAAGCAATCCGAGGTTTTGGAAATAGTGCCATAATGTGGCAAAAAGCGCTCGAGTGGCTAAGACGTTTTAAAGGTGCATTTTAAAATAATAAAAAACTTATAGTTTTACATAAAATTAGAATAATATTTACAAAATTAACGATAATCTTATTATCTAATAGTACGGTACATTTCAAAACGATTCTTAACACATAAAAAAATATGACATTAAATTTAGACCATCAGATACTTTATCATCGCTCAAATTGAGGATATTCTGAGGAACTCAAAGAACAAAACAAACATTAGACGTCATATACCGACCTTAGGTGCACTACAGCGTACCTACTGTTGTTTTGACAAATTGGATTACTTTACAAACAATATATATATTTATTGAATAATTTTAAAAGTAAATATGTTTCTCTCATAACTATAATCAATCTTAATTTCATTAATTTTGTCCACATATTAAAAGTAATATAATAACTATTCCAAAGAGACCAAAATTTCTTTTACATTTTTTACTCCAAATAATGTCAGGAATTACTGGTTAAAGTAAGTCATGTACGTACCTTAACACCCTGTATATTAGCACCACACAGGAGGTCCTGAGGAAAATAATATCCACCAGCGCCTGAGACATCTTAAGGGATGCTGTGTGGAGGGTCTATTTGGGAAAAGAAAGGATAGAAATTTCTGGGAAGGAAAAGGGTATGAGAATTGGGTATGAATCCGGAAGTGGATGGACTATAGAGAATCCGGCTGGAGAGTTTAAAAGGTATCTCTCAATTGCTGGCCCGAAACGCGGCAGGTGGGGAGACGCATTTGCCGCCAAGACCGGACAAATCTCACCCCATGACCCTGCTAATCACAAGTGAACCACTTGTGGTGACCTATGACAGAGGTATAGGATATACAATAAATGGTTCGGCGGTATCCATACCCGCCTCGCAATTTGAAAGTTACAACCTTGTTTGAATGAGAGGTTGCAACGAATCAATCAGCTAGGTCTACCTACCAAATCAGTAATAAATGATACCAGTTTTATCTTATTTCGTTTGACACAATTTTTATTTAAATCCAAACAGTCCAACCTATAAAAATTTGCATTGTTATCGTGAAATTAAGGCCACTGAATGAAAATAATTGATCGATTACTCTCGCCAAAAATGCCGTAGGATATTAATTTTATCACTGCCTACCGCGACAGTGACACAGGAAGGAGGTATGTATGATGAAAGATTAAAAAAATATGGCAAAATATTTAAACAATAACAAAATAATTTGTAGCTTTTATTTGTAATTTTAAAAGAGTATATATTATTAAAGCGATAATAAAAAATAAAAAAATTGTTTCATTTCTTTTAAAGTGTTCCATTTTGCTTGCTGAAAAAATTGCTATTATGAAAAACATTTATTTTGAGAGTAAGAAAAAAAATCTTATGTAAGGAGGGGGGTCCCACTAAATCTCACTTAATCTCACCAAGGGGGGGAGGGGTCTAATTTTTTTTTAAACTGCTCACGTAATTAATATATGTCCCCTAATTAATATAACATTGAAAAAGATGGTAATACTAATAAATCTAAACGAAAAGTAAGATAAAAAACAAGACACCGAAAAATAATAAGCTATTGGTCTCAACTGGAACCAGGCTACCAGTCGCAACCCAGGATCTCTCATCTTACCAGGATAAGCACCTTAACCAATTCAACCACTGAGACTTCTTATTTTAAATTTCATATTTCTAATCCATACTTCTTATTCTTCCTTAAACTGTCCCAACTCATTGCCTAGGTAGGCTGTTGGGGTCGGCTTTTCTCGCTCTCAGGTTATTGCTTCTTCAGTTCTGGTTATCGCTTTCATCCAGGCCGTCTCTATGTCGAATTTTAGAGCATTGAGTCATCCAGGAGTTCTTTGGTCTTTTTCTGGATGACTGTCTAGGAAGCTCCATAGACTTTGCCTGCTTCACTGTGTGGTCTGGTGGTCTCCGTCTTATGTGCACATACCATCTCAATCATCGATCCTCCAGCTTACTGTTTATGTCTGTGACACCCAGGCTACCACGAATGCGTGAACTTTTAATTTTATCTTTTGGTGACACTTCTGCCGACCATCTCAGTATTCGCATTTCTGTTGTTTCGAGTTGTACATGGTCCAGCATTCGGAGCCATACATTATCGCAGGTCTAACAACAATCTAGTATATCTTTCCTTTAAGTTTTATAGGCATTTTCATGTCACACAAGATTCCTGTTACGAATCTAAATTTACTCCATCCCACACCTGTTATATGGTTAACATCCACTGCACATCCTCCGTCTCTGTGAATGAGTGAGCCCAGATACTTAAATGAGTCATAGTTGGCTAATGTAACTCCATCCAGTTTATCGAAGGAGTTACAGCATTTGTGTCTTCAAATGGCAAGTACAAATATTCAGTCTGTTTCCTGCTAATTTTCAGGCCATTATCCGCCAGTATAATGTCATAATTATAATCCAAAATTAACAATACTATTATTGAGTTGCGACCGTTAGCTTTTCTTGTTTCTTTTTCATATTTTCGTTTAGATTCGTACGTATTTTCCTCTACTTCAATGATTTATTATTGATTTTAATAATTACTTTTTTATTATTGTGTTAAAATAATTTGAACTAGTTATTACTTTGTGTTATTTTCACCACCGTTATGCATCCTTTTGGATTATACAATCTCGTGCATAATAAACAGCGTCGTGACCCGAGTCCATACAACTCCAATATTACATTATACATTATACAGACCGGTTTGAATGACAAAGACAATATGGCCAGCCAGCCGGACAGGGTGTACCAACTGCCGCATTAAATTTCATTTACACGACGGAACAAGGTCAACTTTCTTTGCCACACCCTGCATTTAGAACTATATTGTTTTACACTTTGAATATATACGATTATTAAATAGGTCCTTTTTATATTATGATCGATTAACGAACAGTCACCTTATGTGACACATTCGGTACAATAAAAACAAATACTGTTAACCCCTCAGGCTTTTCGGAACAATTCATATGGGTCTCATAAAAATCATTGTTACTCCCTTACTATCATGGTTAGAAATATGATCTAAACGGTGTTAGAAAGATAAAATAACACGCTTTATATTCAAAGCTAAAATTCACAAAAAAATAAAAAAATTGCAATTTTTATCAATAATTTTTTTTATGAAACAACAAAAATGTGACTTGTCGATAACATTTATGATTCATTTGCCAAATAAAGTATGTATCTGTTTTTTTCTTTATCACTAGAAAAAAGTCTGGTCAACCATTTTTAAAACATAAAAAAATTAAATTAAAATTATTTATGTTTAAAACATTACATGATTATTCTTAATAATAAAATTTATAAGTGTATTTCACCGCCTTTCAAAAATAGTTTTTTAGTTTTCGGATTCGTTCACAAATATTCCATTTATTTATATTTTATTGAAAAAAAAATATTTTAAATAAACCTTTTTGGTGCCGTATTTTTAATTTATATACTTACGATAAATTTGTTTTCCAAGGTAAATCGGTCGTAATTATTATGAAATTTGAACCCAACTAAATGCTTATCTTAACAATTAATATTTTTCTATTTTTTTGTTTCAATATGTATATTTACATAGTAAACAGGGCAAAGTTATTTTATTAATCTTACTAGATATATATGCTATACCATTTATGTAAGTAGGCATACCGTATGTTCCCTGAACCGACTGTATATGTATATAAGTGGCCGGAGGAGGGGGGGGGGGGGGGGGGAAATCAACGGGCTATTAACTCCAAGGAACCTAATAGTTCGGATAATATAATAAAATAATCAATACTCTAATGCCTTGTTCGCACCTGACAAATAGTAAGTCAAGTGGCGAGTAACTCGCTACTCACCAAAAAGTGTTTGCACTACTGTCAAGTAGAGTTCATTAGTAAGCGGAGCATCGCAACATGACAGACTGCCACGCAATAAAGTAAATACGCTAATTAAGCTGATTGTAATGCTTATTTTAGAAGATATGGAATAATAAATTAGTGAGATGAAAGTAAATAAACGGTGTACAAGAAAATATAATAATAGCTGCAAAAAAAAATTGAATTGCATTTTGGCTCCAACGGAATGACATGTCGTTTACGAATGAACTGCGCATTGTCAGTGCACAGGGACGCGAGAAGGGGGACACTACTCGCCAAATAAATAGAACCAAATGGATTCAATCTACTAAAGAGCTGTCTAGCACACTCTACTAAAATTGTGGTGTTCGGAGTTCGGACACGTTTAGTTACTAATATACTCGCTACTCGACTAAAATTCTCGCCCAGTCAGAACGGGGCATTAGCATGGATCCAATAAAAATCCATGAAGATTAATAGAAAATGTCGGGGACTTAACAAAAATTTGATCTTGTGAATCGTATTTTTGAATTCAATAAGTTAAAGCATTTTATTAAATTATCATTATCAATACAACAAAACTAAGCAATCGCTCATCTGGTGATCAATCATGTTTCAAAAATAGATTTATAATTAATTCCGATGTGAATCAAAAATTTTGTTCGTTCAAACGGTGATTAAACAACGACGGAAACACGTCGCTTGGCCTTTCGCGAGCAGCCGAATACTAAAGCGAATGTTGCAGTAAGAACTAAAAACTCTAATTGAATCAGGAAACTCTGTAGTTATGTTTGTCAATTACTAGAGTATTTTTTCAATGCCTTTTGCAAGCAGATTGTGAATAGAAGCTCGTAGGTTTAATGGGTTTATTATTTTCTTCCTACTCAGAAACTCTGGGACAAAAGCCTTCAGAAGCTACCAAACGGTTTTCGCAGTTTAAAAGCTATTACATGCAATAGAGATGAATCATTATTAGGTTGAAATGAAACTGCGTGAAGTAATAAAATCGATTGTACCGAACTTCTATTCTTAATTAATTTCAATATACCTTTTAGGCGTATACACCGTACAGCACCATTCCACGCGCTTAAGAGGCTAGACTTTGAACCACACGCGGAACAGCCGCGTCTGTCATTCTGTCCCGCTCACAATAAGCTCACGCACACTTACAATACATGCGAATGCGAAATGTGCGAATGAGACAACGCTCAAATTTACCTACAGAAATCGCTCGAAAAGGGGTTTATGGAGAATACACTTTTCTACACCAAAACTTTCACGAAATTGAAATTTTTAAAAATATGTATTTTATAGAAAGAAGAAGCTACGTCGGTAGCTTTTTATAATTTTATAATTCTTTATGAGAGTTGAGTTAGCAGCACTTTTTCCTTAAATAATATTTTTTGATAAATCGTACATGTTTAACAGTGAATGTTTACGTTAATACGAAACGCATCGAAAATTCTAAAACATACCAACATAGTTTTCACCCTCTAAAAGGCAGCATAAAAAAAAATATTCATGTTGTGCAATTTTCGATGTAGAAAAGTGTTTTTTCCCGGGCGTCCTTTTTGTATGGGCCGAAAAGCGAAGTCTATCATCTTAAGGGGTTTAGACCTTTGTAATATTTGCTTAAACGGGTATTACCAGAGAATACCAGAAATTAGTCATTTTTAAATCAAATTCTAGACGTATTGACTTTTTTTCACAAAAAAGCATAAATTGATTTTGAAAGGTTGTTATTTTATCTGGTACACGCACTTTTAAAAATTTTAAAAACTAAGTGTATTTTTTATATGCTAAGGTTATACCGTTGGTCGTTGGCAGATTTGTTCAATTTTCAAACGATAGATTCTAAAACAACAGAAATTTCAAATCATTTAGATAATCATACAATAAAATAAATCAACACATAATCTATTCAACACAGAAAATCTAAAAACGTATCTATTCAACACAGTTTTAAAAATTATAATTTTAGTTAAATTAAAATGATTAAAAAATAAATCCTAGAACGTGTTTTGTGACAAAAATACCTCAGTTTTTCTTTTTATTTAAGGTCTTACAAACTAAAATATCTGAATTTTTTTTAGACATTTATTTTGTTTAGACGTTATTAAAAAATCATAAATACTTATGATAAAAAAAAATACTTACAAAAAGTACACTATATTTAATAATTTATCATCATGCGTTTTGAGCATTTTTATTGTTTGCTTGAATGTGGGTATAAATTAAAGCAAGTTTTGTTTTAAGATATTAAATTTTTAATTCAAATAATTTGATACAGAGAATAATCTATCTTTCTCATTGGAACCTCCCTGTACAGTTGCAAGCTTTTTAAACTTTTGTTCTCAGCTGCTGATCAATCGCTCTTAAACTCTAACATCGACATTTTCTCGGATTCCCTGTCCTTATTTAAAAGGAGCATCGCGTCAATTATATAAATTCATCATCACCACTTCTTATACCTAAAAAGATATTCAAAGATACACACACACTTACACACTACGCGCATCACCCGGTAATTACTAAATATACATACCAAAAATAAGACATTAATTAAGAAACATATCATAGGTAGGTACCCACCATATTACTAAATACCTTAAATTTGTTTAATCACCGTAGCCAATGTATTGTTTGTTTCTATGATATAAAATAAATAAATTTTCCTCTTGTACTTCGAGTTTCAGTCGCTGTGTTAAGAATGTGATCAATGATCAATGATCGTTGTAATAATTGATTAAGTAACTATTTCTATTTCTAGAACGCAGCCATAAAGGCTGTTTTTTCTTACTTTTGTCAAGGACCTCTCTGTAGACATTTCAGATCAATTATTTTAATGATTTCCGACGCCAGAGCATTGCTTCTAATGCACACAGATGATTAAAGAAATTTTAGAAATACGTTTTATAAAATATCACACTACAGTAAAATGAATAGTATTGATATATCTGCAGTAATTAGCAATTGAGGGCCTTAGAAGCAAAAACGCCACTCTGCAAAATCACTGTTTTCTGTAAATGACAAAAAACCGATCAAAGAATGCTTCGCGTTTTTGTTAAGATTTTTTAGTAAAATCTTAAAAAGTATAATTCAAAGTGAAATATTATAATAAAAAATGTTGTAATAATGTGTTAATTGGTCATGTTGAATTTATTTTGAATTCAGGCTTGTGATTGGATTTTGTGGAGAGTGGTTATTTTGATTGTTAATCGCTGTGGAGAGTGGTGATTTTCATCCAAACCCTATTTTCATTTGGATTTTTCCATGATTTGCGGTTGATTTTTCTAAGGATCTCTAAAACCATCTTGTAGCTACGGACATTGCGCATAGATAGGCATTTATAACTCAATTTCGTCATTTATGGAGAGTGGCGTTTTTGCTTTTAAGCCCCACAATTGAGGTTATATAGTGGCAGGATAAAGGTAGATTCAGACTGGACGACGTACGTACGCATCGCTACGCCAAACAATGCTTAGCAACCCATACATTTTCTATGAAAATGGCTACAGACATCGCACGTCGCGATGCGTGTGGCCAATGTGATTCTAAAACATAAATTTTCATTGAAAATCTATGGTTGCTAAGTAGCCCAGATATTGTTAGGCGTAGCGATGCATACGTACGTCGACCCAGTCTGAATCTACCATAACGGGGCTGCCTACACTATTATTACATTAGGGGGCATACATTAATTACGTGAGCAAAAAATTGAGGGGTCAAGTAAAATCTCACAAAATCTCATTATACCGAGGGGGGGTCAATAAAAAACTCATATCAACTTTAAAAGATTATATATTATTATATTGCTTGCTATGTTTTTGTTTTTTTTTTAATTACGCCTTTATCATTAATTCTTCATTAAATTTTACAAATGCAATAATAACAACAATGTTATTCTGCTCTATGTTTTAAGGCATTTCTACAGTTATTCTTTTTATACCTAAAATTATACTTAATTCTTAAATCAAATTAACCATAAAATTATAATAAATTCAATATTATACCCATGCTCAGGCATTTGCCTTTGTGGGATTTTTTTGTTCATACAATATTATATTTAAGTATTTTATATACCTTTTATTATTTTATGTACCATTGTATCAAAAAATTTTCAATAAATAAAAAGTAGTGCTGCATCCCATATAGTTATATTATACGTAATTTTAGCAGCCCACAATCAATCTATTAAAACAATCGCGCTATTCACTGAACTATTCATTCGCCTTGACCTATTAAAGTTCCCATAATTTTTATACTTCGTTAGTAATTTAATTAATTTTTGGATCATTTTTCAACCTTTTAAAAATAATATTTCATCTTACTAATATTATAAACGCGAAAGTTTGTATGGATGTATGTATGTTTGTTACTCTTTCACGCAAAAACCACTGAATAGACTTTAATGAAACTTTACAATAATATAGCTCATACATCAGAATAACATATAGGCTATAAATTATACCAAAAGCTTGCTATTTTCCATGTATTACAAATAATAATTATTTTTTAATAGAAAATGTCAAAATTTGAAAATGACATTTTGAAAGCAATGATTGTAAAACCAAAATTCTATTTTAGAAAATATTTAAATTAGTGAATTTATTTGAAGTACTCACTCATGAATCGAATAAAAAATTATAGATATTTTAAATAAATAGGTTAAGAATTTTGGTATAAACATAGATGGGACCTACGAAAAGAAAATAGGCTAATCGAAGTACTAATCCTGCGCAGACGAAGTCGCGGGCAGAAGCTAGTGTTATTATATAGCCCATAATATTATATTATAAGCACTCTTATTTTCAAATGATCACCAAAAAGTTTGACATTATTTTTAATAATGATGGAAATGAAATTACAGGTTGTATTGTGTTTGGCCTAGAAAACGTCTCAGGAAGACATGGCACGATCGAGTGAAACAAATACTTGGGCGTTGGCAAGATTCAGAATAACAGAAGAGTATATATGTATATGAGAAGATGTATGAATGTGAATGAGGCGAAAGAGTGTGTGCCAAGACTAAGTTGTTTGGTGTTCCGTAGTCTTTGCCCACACCTGCGTGATGATTATATAGTTAGTTAGAAATTCCAGGCGAAAATAGTTGTACAAATTCGATGACGCCAGAAATCACCGTTTCAAAGTTTTTTGTTGCTTGAGACAAACTCTCAGATTTCTGTTTTATAGATATTATGATTCCTTTTTGTAATTATAAATTATCCACTAATTGGCCACATACTATCATTTTTTTCGACGCGGAGAAAAATGTTATTCTAAAATACCGTTAAAAACGGGACTGAAGTTCTTGCGAGGTTTCAATGTTTATTGGCGGGAACATGTAAGAATAATTTGTTGGTATACGTAATTTCGTACGTATACAAAAAAATATTCTTACATTTTCCCGCTAATAAACATTGAAACACTCTTAATTTGTTCGTCAGAACTTCAGTCCCGTTTTTAACCGTTTTTACGAATAAAATGATCGTATTTTAACATCACACACTTAACTACCCGAAGCCAGTAAGACTATGTCCCGCAATTTGGGCATGTTTTAAGACTGATTGTAGTGGGGAAGGGAACGAGATGAGGAAGAGGATGGTTGGGAAGTACCTGGCTATTCAGATTTGCCATTTAAACAACGTTTCTATTCTAAATTGCGGTTTTTCACAAAGTATAAACTAAGAGTATCGACATTAGGTGCAGCTCTATTACAAATTTGTAAACATTGCAGAATAAGCATAATTGGTAGTGTTAGGTTCACTGGGGTGAATGTAGAACAAAGAGAAGAATCGAAAGTTAAAATAATGGAAAGTGAAAAGACGAAATCAATAGTGGTAAGCTGAACGAATGGTGAATAAATAGAAAATATTTATCAAAAGTGGATATTTTAATGATGTGTTTGGCGTAAAATACATATTGCATGGTACATGTGGTACCATGTCTAATCGGACTATGAGATCTCAGGGTCTGAATTCCCATAGTAAATTTATTCAGACACGATACTTCCTCACATGATAATTCATCACATCATAACTCAGATTAACCTAACCTAACCTAAGGTAAAAAACCCCAATTATCAGTTTTCGACGCTTCGAGACATGATGAATTATCATGTGAGGAATTAACATCCGACGAAAAGTTTGTACTTAATATTCATACACTTAAAAAGTTTCCACTGAACATTCTGGTCACCGGTAAATGTATTACTGTAAGTAAGTTTAGGTATATGGTGAAAGATGCATAGGATTTGATAAAAATGCATCGTGTGCTTATCATATATTTAAAAAAAAAGAAAATTGCCCGCATGTAGAACCAACTATAGAAAAGAATCCCCAATATGCGTATGTATATGCGGGCAAAATTTCACAATAAAGATATTCTTAGCAACGTGCAAACGAAAATTAATACAAGAATGTGGAATGTACAGGGAGCATCTCCTATCCTTATCCTATATTCCTCTCATTCTCCCGCTTACCTAAAATTAATTTTAAGACACAATAAAAATACATTTTCACAGTAATGGGACCGACAGACACAGCTATAAAAGCTCAAGCGTTATTTGGTTTGGCGTATTTCGGCATATCGGTTGCCGTACATTCCCAATGGAAATGTATGACGAGCGATATGCTGAAGTAGGCCAAGCCAAATAACGCTGGAGCTTTTATAGCTGTGTCTGTTGGACCCCTAAATTGCATATCCCAGCTGACCGTGCTCCGATTTCACGGCACTCGCCGCTCTTTTAAAATCCTATATTAGCATTTGGGAGGCGGGAATGGGTACCGCCGCCCCGGGAACCATTTATTGGATAACCAACACCTCTGCCATAGGTCACCCCAAGTGGTTCGCTACGTTTGGTGACTTAGCAGGGGTGCCCGGGTTCATGGGGTTCATTGTCTAGGTCTTGGCGGCGGATGATCTAGACACATTGAACCCCAGATTCCTACCCAACCCTCATACCTTTTTCCTTCCCAGAACTTCCTCTCCTTCCTTTCCTTAAAAATACCCTCCACACAGCATCCCCAAAGGTGACATAGGCCCTGAGGGAAATTATTTTCCTCAGGGCCTCCTGTGTGGACCTAATGTAAAAAAAAAAAAAAAAAGCATATATATAATGTGTACCTACCTACGTCTTTCATATTTTGAATATTTATCACACTTACTTAAAATTTTATAAATATTTACATTATTTTTTTTATTAACTTAAAACAGGAGGCCTTTAGGAAAATAATTTTCCTCTGGGCCAATGTCATCTTTCAGGGTGTTGTGTGGAGAGATTTTTGTGGAACAGAACACTACCTTATTTTAGGAGGGTCGTTCGAAATCGTTTCATAGCCGAACTGTTAAACTCAAGAACGAATCGTAGAAACGGCCCGTTCTCATCTGACAAAAATCAATCGTATCTAAATGATTAGCGCGTTTCCTGACTCTGCACCTATTCCGAAGGAATAAATTAAATCAATGAGCATGTCCATTGAAACACCGGTAGAAATGAGACATCAATCCTAAGCGACGCCTATTCTAAAGATTGCAATCCATTATACACGACTACATAATAAATATATGTGAGTATAATATTTTATTTAATACCGATGAGCATTTTGCTCACGTTTAAACTCTTATTAGAAATTCACATATTGTAAATCTACCATTCTCTCCAATTGGAAATTTAAATGTCCTTTCACATTCCGGTAAAGACTTCGAAAATTTATTTGTGTAAACCACGTATCTAGTTAGTACCTACCTACCGGCATAAAGCAGGTACTGTAAATAATGCTAAGAAACCGATTTTGTTTAATAATAATGATATTAAATTTGGTTTTAATTTAAAAATAAAATTAATATCATTTCTTTTTTTTCATAATTTGTGACGTGCTTCAACTATGTTTGTCGTTTTTATTTCCGTATTTTTTACTATCTTTATATATAAAAATATACCGTCACGATGTTAGTCCAATGGTAAACTCCGAAAGTACTTAACCGATTTTGATGAAATTTGCCTTACTGTGTGTAATTTGGTTCAACTTAAAAGACATGATAGTTTTTATCTCGATTATGGGCCTCAATATTTATTAATGCAAAATTTATAAATGTTTGTTATAGGACAATGCTTTGTAATTATTTGTAAGTTCGATAAGTTTCTAACAGATGGCGGTGTGAGTTAATTTATTGACACAACACTTGGTTATCTAGGTTAGGTAACTATCCAGTAGATGGCGTTGTGTTTCATTAGCCACAGTTTTCCTGTAAAATGACATTGGAAAAGGAACGTGTGTGGGAATTTTTACAGCGAAACAGACAGAAAATACCAGAATTTTGCGTTTTCTGTAAAAACGTGGACAATTAACCACCTCATGCCATTTGTCGGAAGGTCAAAATATTTCCGATTTGTAATAAAATTCTAAATAAATGGAATATTTCTGAGCGCATCCGAAAAGTAAAAACTGTTTTTGAAAGGTGGAGAAATAAGCTATCAAATTTTATAATTCAAAGTAAATATATAATTTTTGAAATACATATTTTTTAAATGTAAACCTAATAAAACTTTAATAATGGCTCACCTTATGATTTTTCTAACTAAAATTACTGATAAAAAAACTCATCCACATTCTTTTTTGTCATCTCATGTAAAAATAATTAATAAAAAATTAGCAAATTGTTTCTTTTTTTTCAAAAATATAAATGGTATATTTTATTATTTTGTGCTTAAGTTTTATTTTCATATAAAGCTTGGTATCTCCTCTTTCTAAGACCGTTTAAATCACATTTCTAACTATGATAGTAAGGGAGACACAACGATGTTTATAAGACCTACATGCATGATGTTTCGAAAAGCGAACAAATTATCTTAAAGGGGTACATACGTTATTTTTAAATCGAACTATTTTATGAATGCGTTGAATAAAAGAGTTGAATTTACGAAAGGTCATTGTTGACTTCTAAGTTAATAACTTAGAATCACAATGTTGTTAGTAATACATAGTGTTAAAGAATGTGTATTATTCAAGAATATTACTCCTCTGATTTCTGATAGTGTCATAGAGAAATTATTCCCTTATATCTTTTCAGACGTGAAATAACGACTTCAAGCGATATCATGCACATAACTTATGCGGCAGATTACACATTGCATTCTTTGGCCGTTGCATTGTGAAGGTAGATACATTATTATTTATTGAAATTGCGAGACAAGCGTGTAAATATCAGAGACGGTGCAAGGAAGGGAGATGCCATCCGCCAGCACCGTAATCGCTTGACATTTTGTTTCCGCTATCTTACCGCCATCTGTTGGCGAAGCGGTGAAAGAGACGCTGTTCGCTGAAGATCACATTTTGAGGTTAAGTGTTAATAAACAAGCTAGAAGCTTTCTGTTTTACGAGAAAATATGCAGAGGATAAATATATATTTATAAAATATGCTACGGTTCTTTAAACTGACACAGCCATTATAATATATAGTTTTACAGTCAGCACTGATTTATTAAGCCTAATTTATTTTTATGTACTGCTCGATTGAAGGGTATTTTTAATTTAAACAACAATGTGAAGATTGAGGGGGTTTCTCACCCTCTTCCCAATAGCTTATTCACACTTTTAATTATTATTAATTAATATTATTAAAAATAAACGAATATTATTAAAAATAAAATACTGGCAGTGGTTAGAAAACTCGGCCAACTTATCCAATATATAGCCACTATTCATAGGTTCGAGTACCGAATTATAAACTCCAACTTAATAAATAAACCGTAAATCGAAAGTATTCGTTATTAGTGAGGATAAGCTATTGGGAGGATGGTGAGAAACCCCCTGACTCATTTCGAGGCAATACTTTCTCGAAAATAGTAGATGTGTTCAAATGTGCGGAAATTATTATTAGAAGGCTATAATAACATTATTTCTCAATAATAATAATCAATTTTAACATAACACTATTCGTCTGCAAGGGTTCCATATTCTTTAAATAGCGTATTTTACTTCATGATACTGTTCCACAAAAATCGGAGTATATTAATACAATAATGACCGTACGGTTCAAATTAAGGAACCCGACTCAGAGTATATCTCCACGCCACACTGTATGGACACCGTTGTGAGCCGTCCATGAACATGCATTTTTCCACGCAGCTGCTGCCGTAATATACACACTTAGATCTCGCCCATACGCGTTTTGCAAACGGAAGTGGCGCCACCTATAATACTATATTTAAGGAAAAAAGTATGAAGAAGAAGAAACATTTTTCGCTTTCATTCAATATTAAGAAGATTTATGTTCCTCTCATTATTCACGGTATCAATGTAAGAATGTCTACTATTATATATCTACCTATTAAATATAAGTATTCTGTAGTTTAATGTTAATAATAGTAGATAGTTTTGCAAAAGGGTGATGCCTTATAAATAGTCACCAACACTTAAACTGGGCGAAGCAGAACGAAATGCCGCCCGCAGGGCCTAGCAGCAAAAACCCCCGGAGCAGTTATTAATTATTATGTATATCACATGTTTGTAAAATCCCGTATAGGTGAAAAATATAAATAAATTGTCATGTAAATACCGGAATCAGGCCGCTAACAACATCCGATTTAAATTCCCGTTTAACACCAGCCGCCTGTTTTGATTTATGTGAGAAAAAAGGATCGCCAAAAAGTGTGTTTTATTTTATTTTGAGAAGTTCAAGCACGAATATTTTTACGATCATTTTCTAAACAATTTAATTTTCCACTTTATGCAATAAAACCGCAACCGAAAAGAAATTCGTAAGTAGGAGATTTTGAACTATAAAGCTGTTTTTACCGGTCTGATACTTTATTTTTTTCTGGGCTTGTCAAAAGATTAATCAAAAATGTACTCGAGCATTTCAAAGACAAATGTGTGTTCTACTCGCAGTATTTAATTAAAGCATCTAAACTTTTTCTAAGCGATCTAATTTTTATACCAAAAACACACGATTTTGCATTACTTAGCAGTACTTCAACTTATAGTATTATTTGTTAATTTATCTTACTTTGTGAATCGATACTTACGTTCCTTTTCTTCCCATAATTTGCCACAAAGAATTTCTCATATCGTTTTATCTCATCTTATTCTGCTCAAGATAAGAAAATATCTGAAGGAAATCCCATTCCTTAACTAATCAGTTAGGAGGAATAACTTGGAATGTAATCGAATCGTATCTTTATCGAATTCTTTTATAGATTTTACTACCTTTCGTATCCTGCTTCTGTTTCCTATTATATAATTTATTCTCTCATTTATTAGTGTTATCAATATATACAAGGCATTAAGGGACGTACTTGGCTTACTTCAAGCAGTGATTCCTGACATTATTTGTAGTAAAAAGGGAAAATGTAATTTTTGTCTCCCTTGTCATTATAAAAAACAGTAGAAATTGGTCATATTTCAATTTTTGAAACTGATAATTCGTGGTGGAATTCCATTATAATAGTATAATAAAACAAATTTAAAACTTTTTCCACTTTTAATTTATTGACCGTAACTGGTTTCAGCTTGTCAAAGCCATCTTCAGACTGGTGAAAAATATTCTTAACCTAGAAATTTTATACAAAACATATTAGGGAGGGGGGAATGAGGGGGAGGGGGGGTGCTCTACAGGGATTTTATTAAATTACGGATTTTATTACATTTGTTGTTAAGTGGTGTTGAGTGTCCAACTATCTAATTTTTTTTTTTGGTTATTCCCAGTAGGCTAATTATATAGGGTTGGTAGCTGGTCAGTTTCGAGCGGGGTGAGGGGTGGGTCGGTTACTTAACTGAGTGATCAGTGACGACATGTGGAAGAAAAAAGTTGATTTTGATTTTTAAAAAAAGAAAAAACATCTAAAAAGTCACCGGAAAACAAAGTTTCATTTATATTTTTTACTCCAAACAATGTCAGGAATCACTGGAAGTCATTAACAAGTTAAGTTAGTCCCTATAATATTTTGGTTTAATTATTAATTTATATATATATATATATATATATATCTGTCGGCACGTTTAATTATATTTTCATAACTCTGCTACTAAAATTCACCGTGAAAGAAGGAATGCATCAAATCAATCAAAAAATCATCAAAATCATCAAAAAATCATCAAAATCATCAAAAAATCATCAAAATCATTAAAAAAACATCAAAATCATCAAAAAAAAATATTCTAGTTTGTATTATTATTAAGATGATACCCGGTGGTGCAGAAATAGATTTTACTAAAATATTGCTGTCACTGTTGCTCTTACTCCACCAGATATTGAGCGAAAGGGACAATGCACACCTAACTAAAAGGGACACCTAACTAAAATGGAGGTTTTGTATTCCCCACTTTTCTCCTCCAAAAATGGACTGATTTTCAATTTTTTTACCAACTACATAAGAAAAAACTATTCTATGTCTGTACGTTTTGCTTTTTTTAAAAAAACATTGCCTGGTTTGTATACTGAACATCTTTTGACGACGTTTAAACCAGTCAATTTTATTGATTTTTGGAAGGTCATAACTTCTATAAAAAGTAACTTATCAAAAAAAACAGAAATTACCGACACGCTAGTAGTTGATATCCATTTTATGCAAAAAAAATATTTTCTCTAGGGTTAAAATCCAGAGAGATAAATAGGAAATACGTTTGTATGGAAAAATCACCGCCGGGTATCCCCTTAATACTAATAATAATACAAACTAGAAAAAAATTATTAAAAACAAAATTTACACACATAGAATGTTGAGAACCAGTGAGACTATGGCATCCCCAATTAAGGTGTGCTGTAAGGCTAAGTAAATGGGGAAGTAAGGGAGATGAGAAAGAGGAAGGTCTGAAACTATCTAGCTATTCCGATCTGATCACCAAACTCGGCAGAAGCCATTTCAAGCAACGTTCCTCTTCTGAATGTTGGTCTTTCGCCAGGGCGATACTAAAAGTATTTAACAGTCTGGATTTGTTAACTAATTGCGTCATGAAGGCCGTTGATAGAATTGCACATATTATAATATTATTAACAACGCAAATTGCAATAGTATGCCAAAGGTTATAATCGATTGCATATTTAACCTCTGCCAATAATAGTAAAATGTCTACAAGATGGGTTTGTTTAATATCCAAATTGACAAAGCAGTCCAGTTATATGTTTCATCTGAAAACCGCTCAAGAGTACCAACTGCTCCTAACTATCTACAGCCAGTGGCCAATGACATCCCTAAGCCGATGGGAAAGTTAAGTGAGGCTAATCCTGGTGTGCTAGCACGCTCGCTCTATAACGATCGATAGGATAACTATAGGTAACTTCTCATCGTTCCCTAGGACAACTGCACATCGCTAAACGTACAAACAACAGTCGATGTCGAATATGTTAAGGACACTTAGTCATTGTGAACTGTCACTTATTCGTTGGCGATCTGTAGTCATGCTAGGGAACGATGAGAAGTTACCGATAGTTATCCTATCGATCGTTATAGAGCGAACGTGTTAGGGCCTCTGGTGTGCTAGCACGGTCGCTCGATATGAAGTTACCGACCGATAGTCGGTAACTTCCATCGTTCCCTAGGACAACTGCAGATCTCAAACGTACAAACGACAGTTGATATCGAATATATTAAGGACACTTAGTCATTGTGAACTGTCACCTATTCGTTTGCGATCTGCAGTTGTCGTAGGGAACGATGAGAAGTTACCGATAGTTATCCTACCGATCGATATAGAGCAAGCGTGCTAGGGCCTCTGATCAGGAGATAAACAACAAATCCATTTTAAGCTAATTTTAGATTCTGAATGGTGCTTTCACCAGAGCGATACTGAAAGTGTCTACCACTCTGGATCGTGACGCAAACATACTATACATGTTATTTGACTTAACAACACTAATCGATTAATTCATTTTATTTGCGGACGCGAGGTTAACCGAGTTGGTAGACTAAAATCTTAACGTCGACGAGTATCTTCAATTTGGGAGGCGGGTATGGGTACCGCCACCCCGGGAACCATTTTAGCATTTGGTTAACCAACACCTCTGCCGATCACCGTTTGGTGATCGGGAGACACTAATTCAGGGAGATCTTTTGACCTCTCCAGCAGGACTCGCTCCACACATTGCCTTGCACCTCAGTGGGAGGGATGAACACACTGAACACATTGACCCTCAGAACCCTACCCACCCCACATACATGTTTTCTTCCCAGAACTTCCTCTCCTTTATGTCGCTTGATATAACCTCCACACAGCATCTCCAAAGATGACATAAAACGTAAATTGAAAATTTTGGTATATAAAATTTAAAAATAAAAAAATCAATGTCATTTCTAATACATGTGTTGCCTCAAAGGGTTAAAACTGACTAGAGTCGAGCCCATCTTTCCTCTGCGTACATTTAGTAGGTACCGCAAGCATTGTGTGACATTTACCTGATGGTAGACAGTCTAGTATAACCTATTAACATTTGAAAACGAAGATATTTATCTCGTATACGCCACAGGTTAAAGATGCTCTGTGCGCCTTATTCTATCGATTGATTCTAAATTTACAATTTGCAGTTTTAAATAAATCAGTAAATAAAGATTTTTTTATCAAAACACACTTTCGCGAATTTGATGATAGCGTAACCGGACGACTCTAACCCAACCAAACCTAACATAACCTAACCTAACCTAAACTAACCCAACCCAACCTAAAACAACAGCAGATATATAAATGAAAAGAGACGAGGATCTCAGTTAGATGAAGGATTTTTCTTTTTTTTTTTGATCGGCACGGTTCGTTTTTTTATGTTTAAGAGGAAACCTGGCGGCATTTTGTCCATACAAAAGATTTCTTAATTTCTTCTCTAAATTTTAACGCTAGTCCAAATATATTTTAATATAAAATACATATCTATCTTGCCACTGGCGTGTCCCTACGTTTTGATTTTTTGTATGTTACTTATTGTAGGATTTAGGTGAGGTCATGTTAGGTTGCCCCTGGATTGAAAGCCATCAACAGACGTGCTCAACTAGAAAACTAGAAAATATATAATTATTAAAAACAAAATTTACACAAATAGAATGTTTACCTCTTTTATAGTGAATACCTCACAAGAGTCCCCACAACTGCTCCCGTCTGGAGCCAGTGAGACTGTGGCATCCCCAACTGGGGTATGTTGTGAGACTGAAGGTAAGTGGGGAAGGGAAGGAGGTGAGGAAGAGGAAGGTGGGGAAGTACCTGGCTATTCAGATCTAGTTACTAAACACAGCTAAAGCCATTTCAAGCAACGTTTCAATTCTGAATGGTGGTCTTACACCAGGGCGATACTGAGAGTATCTTGTACTCTGGAACGTGCCGCTAATATAGCATTTATTATTTTATATTAATTAATTGTGAAATAACACAAATTAATCGAATAAAATTTATTTGCGCACGCCGGGTTCGAACCCGCGGCCTTAAGAATGGGAGTCCAAAGCCTTACCACTGAACTACGCCAGCCGTCAATGCAGTGTTGGTAATTTCCTCAGTGTTCGGGGGGGGGGGGGGTTACAGCGACAGTGACAGCAAAAGTTTTGTAAAATATCTATTATTCAAAATTCTCGAGGACTGTGTTTCCTCTGTGTTTCCTCTTGAGAGCGTTTTACACGATACGTTTTTTCGTCCAGTTTCATGTGAAAAAAACAAAAAATAAGTGAATTAATATTTTAATTGTTTTTTTTTTTAATTTATTATTATAACGGAATTCCACCACTAATTGTTAGTATCAAAAATAGAGATATGTTCGGTTTTTATTAACTTTTCTTCGATTTTTTGTAATGGTTCCGAAATATATTGTTTACAGCGAAATTAAAGAGTGTTTTCATAATATTATATTATATATAATTTCGCACGTGAGACGAATCCACAAAACCCGGACATAACTTTAAGCGATCTAACCGCTAGAAGTTAGATTGATAATAAAACGTAATATTTCCTTGCGGTCGCGATTTATTTTAAAACCGCAATATTTAATATCTGCGATATGAACTTTTGCCATTTAGCGGTTACTGGCATTGACATTTCTAAAACCCATCCTTACGATTTTATATAGCGAAGACGAACAATGGTTTTGACTGTAATAAAAGGATCTTGGATGCACAGTTAACGATTGTATTTTTCAAGAACACGAATATTTTTATTATGACTGTGTTAAAAAATGTGGGTTGGTTAACATTTAATAGCCACTTAAAAGGTTCTCTTTTTGGAAAAAAATTTCATTTTTATTTAGGTCAGTATCAAGCAGCAGTAGGTACTCTTAGGATCGCCATGGTGAAAGATCACCATTCACAATAGAAACGCGCTTAGAAAAAATGGCATTATTCCGCACTTAAAGTGAAGTAATACAAAACTGCGCTATACAAATATTACATTAGTATTATTATTATCTGTTTTTGGTTACCAGAGGCTACTAGCACGCTTGCTCTATATTGATCGGTAGGATAAGTATCGGTAACTTCTCATCGTTCCCTAGGACAACTGCACATCGCTAACGTACAAACAACAGTTGATGTCGAATATGTTAAGGACACTTAGTCATTGTGAACTGTCACTTATTCGTTGGCGATCTGTAGTCATGCTAGGGAACGATGAGAAGTTACCGATAGTTATCCTACCGATCGATATAGATCAAGCTTGCTAGGGCCTCAGATCTGAATAAGGAGGTACTTCCTGACCTACCTCTCCCCCATCTCCTTCCCTCTCCAATTCCTTTCAGTCTCACAATATAACCCATTTTTTGAACATAAGTAATAAATGTATATCATGATTACTTACTCCCTACTCGCTAGGGAGAGTCGAATCTACTTTAAATTGCATTAGTCGTATTTGGTGAACAGATCTGAATAATCGGGAATTTTCCGACCTTCCTCTTCCCCCATTTTCTTCCTTTTTCCTCCCCTTCAGCCTCACAATATAGCCCATTAATTAATCCACTGGCTATGGACCTTTAAGAGCAGTTGGGACTGTTGAGGGGTAAACACAAAAAAGTGGTGGGACTCTTTGAAAATCTTACTCTGATTAAATTGATATTGCAGTAATGATAATAATAATTCGATAATTTGTCAACAACTACCTCTAATTTGTCAACAAAAAATATAATTATTATAAAGAAAATTAACAACTAATAAATATTTGTTTTTGACTCTGTTAATAATGACAATGTTTTATTTTGTGAATAGGTATACAAAAAAAAATTTCCCAACTTTCATAAATCAATTTACAAAAAAAATGCAATCCCAAACATTTGGTTCGAGCAAGTGTCAAGCAATAGTTGAACATTAATGCAAAAGCCTGAAATATTGTTATGGCCACAATTGATTTCGTTTGCCCTTTCGATAACTAAATATTTTTTTTGTTAGCAATAATAATAAATATTTGGATGATTTGTATAGCGCCGTTTTTGTGAAAAATCACTTCGAGGGCGCTGTACAAATGTATATTTGTTGGTTTGGTGGGGTATGGGACAGGGCGGGCTATTGAACATTTTGTAGTATCATCTCGTTACGTACAAAACATCTGAATATACAAAACATCTGTACTTGCTGAAAGAGATTTGATTTAAAAAGAGCCTCACGATTTTCGTTTACAGCTTTTTATAAGTGGCCGGGTACCTACCTATCATCAGTAATGTCATGCAGTGTTGCCAGATGCCAGATACAGATTGCCAGATGGTTTTTACCATGTTTTCGTAGAATTTTTGTGGTTGTAGGTATATTTTATCTAATACCTATATAAAATTGTATTTTTGCGCTATTTGAAATAATCTTTTAATGTAAAATCTAGTTCTAAAACACTTAAGTCCACAATGATTTTAATTTCAAATTATCTTTATTTATTTTTAGAATTTTGTGATGCTTATCTTACCTCAACTTACTACATTGTAATTGTATAATATTAGGATGACTATCTCAACACAGCTACCTTCACCTACAATATATGTACAATACAGAGTACTCCTTGAGAGTCTCATGGGGAATACTGTGCTATCACTTATGAAGGCATAATAATACATGCGAACACCTCAGCACAGGTTCTCCTAGTGAGGTGTTCACAAAATATAACTACATTCGTTTTAACCATTTACATACAGTTGCCGAACATATTTCACTCTACTACTACCTATTATGTTTTATATAAAGAATATTTTTTTGTTTAACTTCCACCTATTGTATTTATAAACTGTATGCAAGAGCATAGAAATGAATAAATAAAAAAATAAAAATAAAAATTATGAATCGTGATATTCTCTAGAGTTTGGTCAATGAAGAAAATTTTACAAAGATGTCTCATTCCGGTGGGGCGGTTAATATCAAAACCGATTTGAAAATTACATTTTTTATAAGAAAAACTCTCCCAGTTGCAACCATTATTTTTTGTATTTTTCTGTGTCTTGTTCATTTTTATATTCAGTTGGAACCCCTCTTGATTAGTCAGACATCTCCGAAAAATAAATGCAAAAACTTTATGCAAAAGTGTATCCACCACCAAAGCAATTATAATGCAGAAAAACTTGCAGTGAAATAACCAAAGTTATTAGAAGAAAATTTCAAAATGTCATACTAATGTACCGGACCGTTTTGCCTACCGGTGTTATTTTATAGCGTGTATATGTAAAACACAGACACGTGTAAATAATATTTGAAATGGTTTGCGTGCGAATATTATGTTCATCATTATCTTTAGTAAGCTACATTGTCTGAAGATGACATGTGATGGCATTGCTCAGAATTTCTCAGCTCTTGAGTTTTAGCGAAAATGTATAGAAAAAATAAATTCTTAGAGCTATGGGAGAACTTCTTCTATCGTTTGGTAAAACAATGAAAATTCTCTTTAATTTTTTTATTGCAATGGGTTTGTTTATCTTTTTTTTACAAAACAACCTTTTTTATATTCCCCCAAGAAAAAATATAATATTACAATTTTACTTTAGTATCGTTATTTCCTTATTTAAATTTTGTTGGAAAACATTTTGTTTAAAGGTTTTTATAACCTTCAAATTAGGGATTTTTTTTACTAAAAGATCCCTGAAACATGGTTTTTAGTTTTTGGAATATGGCAACACTGATGCCATGATTGATATAATATACCTACTATTATTGGGATTCCCCAGAAAGCCTTTTCACTTCACTTAGTGCCGAGTCATGACAAAATGAAATAATGATTTATTATTATTTATTATTTTATATGGTGAGATCACGTGTAAGTTTTACTTCCGGGTTAAAGATAGAAAGAAACCTTGCTTCTTACATGTTATTCAATTAGATTAGAAAATAAAACTTTGGGGGTGCTGTGTGGGGAGTATTTTTAGGGTATGGAAGGAAATGAAGATCTGGGAAAGAAAAATGTGGTGGATAGGAATCTGGAGTCAATGTGTTTAGGAGTGACGAACGTATGAATCCATTCCGAGGAGAATCCGAATGAAGAGGTCAAAAGGCGTCTATCAACTAGTATCTTAATCCAGCCCGCCACGCAGCAAGTGGGCCGGCACACCATACTTCTACCTGCAAAATTTTTTTTTCTTTCATTGCACAGCCGCTTGCAGTTTACTTGTAGTTCTGCGACAGTCGGCACGATTCCATGCCTTATCTCCTTTGATTCCATTCTCTAGGTTTTTATATAATACGAATTATATTATGAAGTATGTGGGAAACGTTTAATTATGCTATTACGTCTCTATATCGGTTCTACGCCTACGTTTTTAAATGTTTTATAACTTACCTTATTAGAAAAATGATTACACGTCAAGCTATTTATATGTGTGTTAATTACATATCCAACATCAATATTTTGTACTACTAAATATAGATATTAAAATGAATAGGTTATTTACAAAAGTGCGCTTTTAGAAACAGATTGTGTTATAAAGGCACGTAAAAAAACCTTCGAAAAAATTTAATTGCTAATAAAAATTTATTGTTTTATTTCATCAAATGTTTTGTTTTTTTGTTTGTGTGTTCGTATGTTATGCGCGTCCATACCGTCCATCCGATTGCGATGAAACTTTGGGAATATGATGTGCGCATACCCGGGATGGGTATAGGATAGTGAGCTCTGGCGTTATGATATTTTTTCCTATACTATTCATCCGATTGCGATTAAAATTTCTTACGATCGCTATTATTTTTTTTTTATTGTTGTGAACATGCCCGTAAATATTTCTATATATATATACATTGTTGAAAAATGGGTTTATTTTATGGAGTTAAGTGGCAAGGAAAAAAGGCTGCGGGGAGGGGAATGCGGGAGGGTCAGATGGGGAATTAAAAAGTGGGGCTTCGCGGGAGGGGGGAGAGGGGAGAAGGAACGCAGGGAAGGCGAAATTGGTAACGCGGGAGGGGAAGAAAGGGAACGGGTGGGGAAAAGGAGGCGGAAGGGGAACGGGGACGAATGGGAAATGACACGAAGGGTGAAACAATTTATTTATTTAAGTAGCATCGCAACGCAAGCCGGGTATCAGCTAGTTAAATTTAAATATAATTTTTTATTTGATTTTTTAATTTAATTTTTCTTAAATATAAATTTTAGTCAACCATGTGTTACTACGTCCTAAAACTTCGTCATATACAATAGGTTACATGTCGATTTCTATAGTTTTTTTTTGGACTATGGCATTCCCATTGAGGCGAAGATAAATAATGCTAAATCAATATTTTGAATTAATCTTTACTACGAATCGGTTTACATTTAAAGACTAAAAAAAAATAAGATGTTGATAAAGAAAATATTGTTAATTACTGTATTATACATCTAAGCATGAAGTACTAAAAAATATAGTTTTTTTCATTATTAATGTACAAACGAACGTATAAGAAACAAGATTTGAAAAAAAAATATATGGCTACAGTTATCTATGACAGTTTCCATTGATTAACCTTTTCCTTTCTTATAAAATTATTCACAAAATCAACAAGCAATCAAATTAAATCATAAAAATAATTTTTTATCTCGAACGAAACCGGTTAACAACACAAATTTTCCTCATTTTAAAGTTTTATATGAACTGGAGCTGGATCTACAGAGCAATTAAAATATTTTTTCTCGGATTGCTAAAGGAAATTTTTCCGCCCACATAAAAAAAATCATACCTCCGAATTTGAATATGGAGACATACAAACTGATTAAAGTTCTATGTAGCCAATGAATTCCCTTATCTTTTATCTGTTATCATATATTTGTAGGATTTATAAAAAAATATAATTAAATCTTTAACCTTAAAACATTTTAAAGTATCTAGAGAATATTTATTTTGATTTATTTTGAATGTACAATATATATTGCGGTTTGAAAAAAAAATTATTTTGAAAATTTGCCACATTCTGGCAACAAAGCAATCCGAGGTCTTGGAAATAGTGCCATAATGATGCAAAAAGCGCTCGAGTGGTTATAAAAAATATTACTGCAAGTAGTAATAATATTTTCTAGAAGGATTTTACCGCGTTATTATTTGCCTTGAGAATCGTGCATTACTGCCATCTATTAGTTCTTGCTGCAACTAAATCAATCCAATTAGCAAAGATCTGAACCGTTTTTATATATTGTATGGTGTATCACTGCCAAGGTCTGTCTGTGTTCACGAAACATAATGTAAAATGAATATTCTCACATAAATAATCAGTTTTTTTTGTAAAATTCTCTCATTGCGTTTGTTGAACTTTATCTTTTAATTATATGCACATAGTTTACAGTTACTGCGGAAATCTTTGGAAGTCGTTTACAAACGGAAATGTATACATTCCGACGGAGAATTTAAAGAAAATTACAAGTAGATGCCATAATGGTTAAAAATACTTATTTTATTCAAATAAAACATCATGAATTTCAACTTCTGATTATTTGGTGATAGATGCAGTACCTAGGTAAAAGTTACAATAATACAATACTTACTCACGCAGATGCATTTTTGGCGTACAGCGTGTTTCAAACTTGTATTCGGACGAACTCCGAACCAAACGTCCGTTCTAATGGATGCTATTTGTATTTCTGAAGCAAGGGAACTTCGGTTCGGTTCGGTTATTAGACACCGACGGCGACAGTTTACTCTCATATAGTAGCAACTACTTTACTGACATCTGTTAAGACACCTCAAAACTACATATAACTACCTATACTAATGACATCTGTTGAAGGATATTGAAACTACACACATCTTCCTACGCACTATACACTAATGGAATTTTAGTAAGTTTGGCCCTAACCGCTCGAATCTTCAATCGCGGATGGATTAAAAATAATGTATTATTTGGGATAATGGTTTCTTCATGAAGGAAGATGATCGGATTATGTTTGCTATAATTAGATGGAGCCGGGGCTTGAAGTATCATTTTTATTCACATTACTAAGTTTCTTAATGTAAATAAAAATGAAAATCGAATTAATCAAACTTCGTTTATTTCAAATAATTACTTAGTACTTTCAAAAATAAGTACTATTATATTGATTATTCCGATTTGACAGCTCACAGTACGATCCACGCTCATGCGAACTCTACGAAGATATTTTAAAAGCTAACTACTGCAGTACTCTAAAATATGTTTAATTTCAGTCTTGAAATTGTAGTGATCCGTCTCGACACCCTATCCGCCGCGGATACTAATTTGTGACGATCCACCCTCCTGGGCTACCCGGCACCAGTTGTAGTGAACCTACCCCTGGCCTTACTAACTTCTATGGGTCTCGGGACCTCCTGTAATGTACCTGTGGGGCTACCCGGCACCCGTTGTAATGATCCGTAGTCGTCTACCCTTGGTTTTTCTATTCTTTCCCTTTAACACTAGCTGTCGGGATCTACTGGCTACGCTACCCTTATCTTTTGGCCTTCGACCAATATACCCTTGTATCTAGCTACACCTAACTTTTCCTTAAACCCCTGCGATTTTCTCACAGTAAATAAGATTTAAGATTTTATTGCACATTATTCCTATTCACCACGTTGTGTGATTTTTTGATTCGGTAATTACATTTGAATGCGTAAATTAATACGCATACACATGTAGAGGAAATAATGTAGTGTGTGGTAACCTCAGATTCTTTTGGAGTAAAGTGTGAAAGAATCTCGTTTGATAAACTGACCCCGTTTTTTAGATTGTTTTATTTTATTTTCAAACCTATACTCGTATTACCCGCCTTTTCTCAACTTGAACGGAGTGTCATTGACGCTAATCCTACAGTGAATTGTCAGCCGGTTTATAAAATTCAAAGTCGTAGTTTTCTTACCCGATTTTTTTCTGTCTATAGGTTTACATTGGGTTATATTTACATTACGTGAACAGTGTGTATTATGAAATACATGTCGGGATCCTTGCGAAGCTCTCAATGTCGTCGTACTGCACCTAGATGGTCAAGTTATTATTGTTATTAGTATACACTACATGTACTGGGGAAGGGGAAGGTGAGGAGGGGTGATAGGAGGATCTGGGGAATGTTGTTTCCTGAATAAGTCGGCTCCTCCTCTAACCAAATAGATACTGGTGACCAACATTCCGGACAAAGACTCAATCATTACGTTTGCTAGGATGGTCCTTAAGTCCTGATTTTGTTCTCTTGCATGAACTTCATTGCTACGAAAGGGTCCCTTCACGCCAGATGAAAGCGCGCAGAGTCCTCATGTCACTTCCAGTATTATTCCGACTTCCTATCCTCCAGATTTGATTTTAACTCGACTGATTCTAGAAGGGGTATGTCCATTTCTTCCCTTATCATGATTCTACTCGCGTTGAGTGCGTACGGAGCCGTTTGAGATGATCCTTTCGTCTCCTACGAGGATAATCATTGGCTTGCGTTCCTCGCCTCCAAGAGCTGACATAACTTCTACCTTGTAAAAACTATGTTTGCTTTCAGGTCGACACTACTGGTAGTATGCAATAGTGCTACAGACTTATTCTCACGGAATACCACGCCGACGTCCCCTCCACATAACTTCGCAAAACTTGGGATACCTTCGGTCGAAACGCCTCCGTCAGCGAATCATACCCTACCATTCCAAGTGGCATTTTCTTTTTATTCTGTCTTTCATGCCTTTTCACTCTGCATGACCCCGCGAAAGGGATTAACTTCCAGTACCCCGCGTGAATGCTAAGTTTACGTTGACATCCCCTATCGCATGATAGCGTAAGAAAAAAAGCCCTCTTTGTCTCATATCTTGTGGGGATATAATTTCAGTGAACGCTATTGCATTCCCCAATCGTGAAGTCTATATTTCGCAGGTCAAGCGGGATTTTGGAAGGGTCTGATTGAGAAAACATTACCGAAATAATGTTGATTTCATATTTTGTAAGGAAGCCTGAAAGAAATTTGACATGATAATATTGTTGTTAGTAAACAATTATAATGTTTAAATTCAATTCTCCAAATTTCATTTTTGAACTAATATCCAGTATGGCATGGATGTTGCCGTCATTCTCACTTTGGTTTGGCATACCTTAGAACAAAAAAACCCCTACTAATTTGGATGACCGTACGATGTTCAACGTGGCTACGATTTATGGCCGGGATCCTTTTTTATACGCATTCGTCTCGTCCTTTCTAGCACGCAAAAAATATAAGTTCGTTGAACCCACATTGATAATAGATTTAATTTGGGACAAATCTCGTAATTACACATTGAGAATAATATTTAAAACACAATTATATCCTGGAACATAACTTCTTTTATCATTGGTTTTGTAGATGGGCAGATCCTCTCAGGTATCGGGACCATGTACGACCTGTAATTAATTAAAATGTTTTTTCACTCACCTGAACGAAGCCTGATTAAGTGCACTAAATACCTGTGGAGGAAAAATAATAAGGAAAGAACCTTCCTGTCACTATGATTCGGTAATTTAGTCCTCAGAAGTAGTAACACCCATGACTCTATGTCACACTTTTATTTGAGTTTAAGAAAATACGTAGGTTATTAATTATTATTATTTGTTAACAATATTATCGAAGATGACATTTATACGTAGGTATTTGTTGATATTATTTTGAATATTTGTATTATCTTGATTATATGATATATTGAAGCAACTACAAGCGCGTAGGTATGTTGGCATCATTATTATTTTCGCGGAAGATCGAAGGTGACATTTGTATGTAGGTTATTTATTTTGATGTTGTTTTGATATTATTATTTTGTGTGTACAAGTTTGAAAATGATATTTGTACGTTATTATTGACTAGACTAATTTTATATTTCAAATCAAAATTCACGCGATGCACTCCCTTCTATTTTTAAAACACAAAGTTATGTTATTATAAACTCACTGAAGCTAAGTATTTCATTCACTTTGATTACTATTTTGGTTTTGATAATTCAAATTAATTTTATTATTTAATTAATCCACTCGCGGCGCACTGTCATTCACTGCAGCTAATTTTCAATAGAGTATTTTAACAAGCCGAATAATTAATTTATGTACACGAACTATTGCTTCTCACGAAGTCACAACCTTAAAAATTCTTTAATATTACGATGGATATTTTCTCCCAACATTAACAAACACTTGTCACTGTTTATCACGACTTTTTTAATTCTTCGGTGGATTATGTCTTATCACTCGTTTTTATAATATTTGATCAATTGTTTTGTTAAATACGAACGATCTTATCACTGCTAGCACTCTATAGCCTCGTCTTCCTTCGATCCTCGACTCTCGACTCTTACTGCCTACCGCCACATGGTATCCAGCCCTTCGAATATCTTGTCCAAAAAAAGGTGCCAGGCGTGGACTCAGGACGTACATCTCGTCTTTCGTTAGGGCGTTTTATAATTGAGAGTTCAGACTATTTCAACTTTCATTGATATGTTATTTTTCATGACTCTCTCTCTCCAAAATTAAATATGTCCATTTTAATTATTTCTTTGTCTGGCCGCCGATAAGTGTAACTCACCCTTTTGATGCGATTTTGCTTTAAACTTTTTCTAGAATTCTGCAATCGGTCTTTCCTTAATAATCGGTAAATTATCTCGGCTAATTGTGACTTTACATCTGAAATAATTATCACTCTCGCACTCTCCCATTTATTTTTGTTTAAAATTTGCGGCAGGTAAAATTGAATTCAGTAATATTTCGGCTTAATTCTCATGGTAACATGAAATTGCTTCTGTCATTTACTTGATTCACCACATTCCTTGCAGATGTTTACAACTATTTTTTATCCTTCGTCCCTTTTCATGATCAGATATAATATTCGTAAAACTTTGTCTGGTAATAACTAATATCACCTTATTAATTCAGAATTCATTTTCTTAATGCGTTCCAAATAGCTCTATGGTCTAGTACGTACCTGTTTGGCTTCATTTTTTTTTGTGTATCCAAAAGTAAAAATCTTATTTACTTTTAATCTGAGTGTTTTGTTTACCTTTCGAAAAATCTCGATCTATAGCACTAATTCATAGATTGTATACGTCGTTAATTTTAATTGGTTTTATCAATACTCCGTCTGTATTCTGTAGTGGTAATTTGGGCTTAATTACCCCATTTATTCCTCAAAACCATGTAAGTTTTTTTTGTTACTAAACAAACTCTCTTCGACACGCTCTAGGATTTTAAATTTATGGACTGTCTGAAGTGTCGGCTTACATTCAATATTGATAAATTTTAAACGTGGTATCGATTTGAAAACTTCGAGCCCTTCATTATGTCATCACCTTTATTTACCTCAGCCCTTCTCAGATTGTGATTTTTCTGTCCTTTTCAATAGCGGTCGCTAGTGTAGTCGATTTGAAATTTCGTTTAGGTGGGAAAAATTTGTATGAGCTCTTCCGATAAAGAAGATGCTTTTTTTTTCCTTTCGAACGTGGTGTTGAAGCCATCACAGCCCCCCTAGAGTTTTAAATCCAGCGGTAAACACGCCTCCTAGTGTTAGTCGATGGGATTAGAACTCACCATAGGTCATTTAATTCCTTCTATTTTCTACTAATGTTCTGTACCCCTGATCCTTGCTATTAAATCTTGCAGGGTTCCGTCCCATTTACTTCATGTGTTATTTGTTGAAACTAGTTCCATTTTCCGTCGGCGAACTATTCGTACGTTCCTACTTGTACAAATCTTTCTCTCTCCCTTGCTGTCCTACTCCCCCCCCCTAAGATTGTATTCCCCCCCCCCTAAGATTATATTCCCCCCCCTAAGATTTTACTCCCTCTTCTCTTGTATGTCGGTTTTTTTTATTTATTTATTTTTTTGTTTTTTTTTTATTTTTATTTATATCCAATTCGCCCCTGTCCTCCTACATTTTTTGTTGGATTCATTCATCTACTTGACTAGGTACCTGTTTCTAAACAAGACTGAACGTCAATGATGGATGGTTACCCCGAATGCTCTATTTTTAATTTTTAGGTGTGTACTTGAGAACGCAATACATTTTACGCGTAATTTCTTCATGTATGATTTTAGATTTAATTGTCTTTAATTACCAATTAATTTTTTCCTAGTTTTATATTTTTATTATTTACGTTTTTTAACATTTAGTAATGATTAAATGTATAAGATTTATCGCGTACGATGATCTCTAAAATGTTCTCCTTCATTTTTATTTTTATTCTTCAATCTTATCGGAAGTTGGATAGCACAATGTCTCTACTCATTTTTTTTTTTTTTGACTAACTCGTTTATAATGTTATGTCTAGACTGTAGTTAAAAGTCAGATTTCAGATATGTTTTTTTTTTTTTTAATTCGTACCGTATTGATTTTTTTTTGCAAAACCCGACGCTATACAAATCGCCCAAATCAGTTTAGCTTATTTATTATTATGGTTTTGATTTTTTTTTGTTTATCTATTTTTATTTTGTCGGAATAATATGTGTGTATTAGAATATGTGTGAATGTGAATGAGGCAAAGAGTGTGTGCCAAGATCTGTCGTCTCTGCCCACCCCTGCGAGGAAACGCGCGATGGTTAATTAGTTATGTTTTTATTTTATTTTTATTTTTTATGTATTAATTTTATCATTATTATTATTCTGAGTGACTATTTGATAATTTATTTTCTTTCTAAACATCTGTTCAAATAATTTTAAAGGCAAGGATCCATATTTTTTTGTCTCCGACCTACCCTAAACGCAAGAGCCATAAATCTACGATCTTATCGTTTGTTAGCTCATTTTTTGTGCATTGAGTCGACCCGTATTCGATGTTTATTTAAACTTACTGTTTATGTTTAATATACGCTCGGAACATGCGGGATAAATTCTTCTATTTTAGGTTCAGTTTTTCAATTTTAGTTTAGATTATTTATTTTTTCCAATTTATTAAGCAATTAATTTTATTCATTTAAAGTTCGGTTATTCAATTTTAGTTTAAAGTATTATTTGTTTTTTCAATTTATTTTTTAATTTCGAAAAGCTTATTATTTCCAATTTATTATTAATTTCGAAAATCTTCCACTTGTAAAACTTTCTCCTTTGGTCACGGCAACAGTTGTAGTGTAAAATTCTCCAATCGTGAAGTCTATATTTCGCAGGTCAAGCGGGATTTTGGAAGGGTCTGATTGAGAAAACATTACCGAAATAATGTTGATTTCATATTTTGTAAGGAAGCCTGAAAGAAATTTGACATGATAATATTGTTGTTAGTAAACAATTATAATGTTTAAATTCAATTCTCCAAATTTCATTTTTGAACTAATATCCAGTATGGCATGGATGTTGCCGTCATTCTCACTTTGGTTTGGCATACCTTAGAACAAAAAAACCCCTACTAATTTGGATGACCGTACGATGTTCAACGTGGCTACGATTTATGGCCGGGATCCTTTTTTATACGCATTCGTCTCGTCCTTTCTAGCACGCAAAAAATATAAGTTCGTTGAACCCACATTGATAATAGATTTAATTTGGGACAAATCTCGTAATTACACATTGAGAATAATATTTAAAACACAATTATATCCTGGAACATAACTTCTTTTATCATTGGTTTTGTAGATGGGCAGATCCTCTCAGGTATCGGGACCATGTACGACCTGTAATTAATTAAAATGTTTTTTCACTCACCTGAACGAAGCCTGATTAAGTGCACTAAATACCTGTGGAGGAAAAATAATAAGGAAAGAACCTTCCTGTCACTATGATTCGGTAATTTAGTCCTCAGAAGTAGTAACACCCATGACTCTATGTCACACTTTTATTTGAGTTTAAGAAAATACGTAGGTTATTAATTATTATTATTTGTTAACAATATTATCGAAGATGACATTTATACGTAGGTATTTGTTGATATTATTTTGAATATTTGTATTATCTTGATTATATGATATATTGAAGCAACTACAAGCGCGTAGGTATGTTGGCATCATTATTATTTTCGCGGAAGATCGAAGGTGACATTTGTATGTAGGTTATTTATTTTGATGTTGTTTTGATATTATTATTTTGTGTGTACAAGTTTGAAAATGATATTTGTACGTTATTATTGACTAGACTAATTTTATATTTCAAATCAAAATTCACGCGATGCACTCCCTTCTATTTTTAAAACACAAAGTTATGTTATTATAAACTCACTGAAGCTAAGTATTTCATTCACTTTGATTACTATTTTGGTTTTGATAATTCAAATTAATTTTATTATTTAATTAATCCACTCGCGGCGCACTGTCATTCACTGCAGCTAATTTTCAATAGAGTATTTTAACAAGCCGAATAATTAATTTATGTACACGAACTATTGCTTCTCACGAAGTCACAACCTTAAAAATTCTTTAATATTACGATGGATATTTTCTCCCAACATTAACAAACACTTGTCACTGTTTATCACGACTTTTTTAATTCTTCGGTGGATTATGTCTTATCACTCGTTTTTATAATATTTGATCAATTGTTTTGTTAAATACGAACGATCTTATCACTGCTAGCACTCTATAGCCTCGTCTTCCTTCGATCCTCGACTCTCGACTCTTACTGCCTACCGCCACATGGTATCCAGCCCTTCGAATATCTTGTCCAAAAAAAGGTGCCAGGCGTGGACTCAGGACGTACATCTCGTCTTTCGTTAGGGCGTTTTATAATTGAGAGTTCAGACTATTTCAACTTTCATTGATATGTTATTTTTCATGACTCTCTCTCTCCAAAATTAAATATGTCCATTTTAATTATTTCTTTGTCTGGCCGCCGATAAGTGTAACTCACCCTTTTGATGCGATTTTGCTTTAAACTTTTTCTAGAATTCTGCAATCGGTCTTTCCTTAATAATCGGTAAATTATCTCGGCTAATTGTGACTTTACATCTGAAATAATTATCACTCTCGCACTCTCCCATTTATTTTTGTTTAAAATTTGCGGCAGGTAAAATTGAATTCAGTAATATTTCGGCTTAATTCTCATGGTAACATGAAATTGCTTCTGTCATTTACTTGATTCACCACATTCCTTGCAGATGTTTACAACTATTTTTTATCCTTCGTCCCTTTTCATGATCAGATATAATATTCGTAAAACTTTGTCTGGTAATAACTAATATCACCTTATTAATTCAGAATTCATTTTCTTAATGCGTTCCAAATAGCTCTATGGTCTAGTACGTACCTGTTTGGCTTCATTTTTTTTTGTGTATCCAAAAGTAAAAATCTTATTTACTTTTAATCTGAGTGTTTTGTTTACCTTTCGAAAAATCTCGATCTATAGCACTAATTCATAGATTGTATACGTCGTTAATTTTAATTGGTTTTATCAATACTCCGTCTGTATTCTGTAGTGGTAATTTGGGCTTAATTACCCCATTTATTCCTCAAAACCATGTAAGTTTTTTTTGTTACTAAACAAACTCTCTTCGACACGCTCTAGGATTTTAAATTTATGGACTGTCTGAAGTGTCGGCTTACATTCAATATTGATAAATTTTAAACGTGGTATCGATTTGAAAACTTCGAGCCCTTCATTATGTCATCACCTTTATTTACCTCAGCCCTTCTCAGATTGTGATTTTTCTGTCCTTTTCAATAGCGGTCGCTAGTGTAGTCGATTTGAAATTTCGTTTAGGTGGGAAAAATTTGTATGAGCTCTTCCGATAAAGAAGATGCTTTTTTTTTCCTTTCGAACGTGGTGTTGAAGCCATCACAGAATCAATGAAATTTTTGAGCGTTATATTTGGAAATTTCCCTCCCTCATTCAAAAAACTATACATCCGAAATTTACTATGGAGATATACAAACTGCTTAAAGTGTTAGAGAGACTTTGAATGCACCTATATACGACCATTTATCCCATATTTTTAGGATTCGTAAAAAAATATCAAAAAATTTATAAAAACTTGTGAATTTTTCGTATCATTTGATTTAAAATTGCCGCACGTACCTCATTGGAGAAATAATTAAATACTAGCAGTAAAAAACCCGCTTCGCGAGTTTTTGCTGCTAGGCTTTGCGGGCGGCTTTTCGTTCTGTTTTGCCCAGATTAAGTGTTGGTGACTATTATTATTATTATTACTATCATCCCAATATAATATAATACATCTCTATCTCTGATTACAGCTTTAAAAAAGACTGTTGTTTTTTTTAATCTGTGCAAAACATATTACGTTATCTAGTAGGTAGGTACCTGCTTTATACAAAAAATTACTCCGTGTTGATAAGCAAAAACATCCACGTAAATAAGTATGCTGACTAGGCAAAAGTTCGTTCCGAAGTTGGTGGTTCGAAATAGTTTAAAATATCTAGATATCGTAGGCACACATAGAAGTAGATAGGGCAACATTCAAAATACAGTGATTTTTTAAATAATATTTACGCCTTACAGTAACGATCCTGTCTATAAGCGCCTCCGCCCACTCAGGCAACTGAAAACTCTCAACTGCCAACTGTCATTGTATGACAATGTGATGGCCTGCACACTACACAATCAAACAAAATCCCGTTGTCAATGGTAACGCAAGCGGTGACTTGCGACCATCTTGCGACTGTCACGGCTGATTACCCTGGGCATTGCTAGGTTGCGAGCTGTCAGCTGATTGTTCTTCATCTATGGTTAAACAAGCTTTTTGACCAATCAAGACAGAGAAAACAGCCGGTTTTAGTTGGTTTTCAGTTGCCTCAGTGGGCGGAGCGCCTAAGTGTAATTTTTTTTTTCGATTCTTGTACACACAGAAAATTGTTGTGTTGGCTTCTTTGAACTTTCTTTTAATGATTTAAAAGTCTGTTTTTTCGGAATTTTTAATGAAATTTAAATTTATTTAATAAATGCCTTATTTCTTGATCCCAAAAACAATAAAAATGCATAAATTATACTTCAAAGATGCTCTGACATTGATCTTCGGGACCGTCGATTTAAATCCTAATTATATATTGTTTTGTTTGGGGTGAAAAGATTTTGGAAAAATTGAATACCTTTAACTTTTATTCAATGCGTGATGTGTTTATTATTTTATTTTATTTATTTATTTAGGAAAATCTACAGATTATTTACATCTATTACAAAAAAACTTAATAATAAAAATAAAATCCAATAACAGATTTGCACATTAATTAAAATTGTAAGAATATTAATAATAATGAATGTAAAAAAAAAAAACTAAACCTATACCCGTGGGCTGACATATTTATAAAAAATAAAATAAATAACAATTTAAATGTAACCAATATACTAATAAGCTAAATTTCTAAACTTTAATTTCAAAACTTTATCTTTAATCAATAGCAATAGATAAATAATAATAAATGTACAAAATATATATTATACCTACAACTAAAGTGAACAAATATGTATAAATTAGATGACAAGTAACTGGAAAGGATTCACAGCAACAACATGATAACTTGAAAAAGGAAGTTTTTAAATTATTTAGTGTTAGCTATGACAATTTTTCTTAAATTACACGAGAATATGTCAATATCATTAAAATTCTTATTAAATATATTACACGCTCTGAATATAAAAGCATTTTGTCGGAAATTGGTAGAACATTTGTGAAGATGGAAAAGTGATTTTTTTCTTTAGTTCTAACGCTCGGAACTCTAAAATTAATTTCAGACAGAAGTGAAGAACAATCAATAAAGCCATTGATAATTTTATGGAGATATATTATATCTGCGGAGTCTCTTCTAGTTTTTAATGGCTTAAGTCCACAATGGTCCATCGAGCTGTTATTAGTTGCTTATTGATATAAATTGTGTAGTCGCTGAAATCAACAAGAAATTAGTATTTATTACGAATAGAGTTGTAGTACCTAATTGCGAAGATTTTCGGTTGCGTGGCACTAGTTTCAGCGTACAGTGTTCCTGGCCTATCTATCTGGCCTGCCTATGGTGGTTGACCCCGACTTCCGTCACCTTGCACATCCGGGTGCCCGTGCTATTCAACATCTAGCTGTCTTCCGTTGGCCGTGCCTTTGACCTTGCTCTTCGCTTCTTCACACATCATGTATCGCGCACAATGGCCCGCCATTACGGGGGAATCTGGTTACGGTGATCGGAGGTCTGCAACCTTTGGAGAAATTAATCATTTTTAAATAAAATTTATTTTATATTATAACTACAAACAGTAAATTCTGTTATTACTACCTCCTTCTTTAGTCAACGTTTCTGACACTGCAACTCTGTCCGAAACGTTGGCATAATAACCCAAAAAATAATCACGTTAATACCTTTGGCCGTGAAATCTAAAATAATATCAAACATTGTATTGGGTAGAGTGATTAAACAGATATTAAATAATATTTTTAGTGGGTTCCTGTGATACGTTTCTTTGTAATGTTATTATTTGTGATGTGTATATATAGTAATTTCGTGGTAATTCACTCAGGTGTTGTGCGTCGTTTACAGGAGTGTTTGTATGTGTGTGTATGTATGTAGGGGTAAAAAGTGGTGATCTACTACAATCAATTTATTATTATCAAGTATTTAGAGCCGTACAACAAAAGAAAGTCAATTTGGGAGGCGGGAATGGGTACCGCCGCCCCGGGCACCATTTATTGGATAACCAACACCTCTGCCATAGGTCACCCCAAGTGGTTCACTACGTTTGGTGACTTAGCAGGGGTGCCCGGGTTCATGGGGTAAGGTTTATCTAGGTCTTGGCGGCGGATGATCTAGACACACTGAACCCCAGATTCCTACCCAACCCTTATACATTTTCCTTCCCAGAACTTTCTTTCCTTTCTTTCCTTAAAAATACCCTCCACACAGCATTTCCAAAGATGATATAGGCCCTGAGGGAAATTATTTTCCTCAGGGCCTCCTGTGTGGACCTAATGTAAAAAAAAAAAATCTGTGTAAAAAAACTTTAGCAATAACTTTATGAATTCACTCCCAAAGGACAGTAATTGTCTCCTTAACCATTCCTTTAACCATTCACCAAAACGGTTTCAAAGAGTATATTCACTCTGGGTTAGCTGAAATTATTTCAGTCCTGCCAGAGTTATACCTGAAGTTGCGCGGTAAGAACCGGAGAGCAACTTTCTCTCTAGTGTTAACACATGACTATGACATCCCTTCATGGATCATATCTGTAAGCCTGGTTGAAAATTAACCAATACCTCGCCCTAATTAGTAAAATACGAAGCGATGCGAGAAAGTATTTGAGATCGAAGCTAATCGACATTCGCTTGGAAATTAAATGGTTTAATAAATAAATTCTAATAATATTTGAAACGTTGACGATACCTGTGTTATATAATGCATAATTTATTCAGCTACCATTTGTATAGGCTGTTTCTTGTTTCCTTGTTGCTTGGCAGTGTTATTTTGTTATGCGGTCGGTAATGGGAAAGGAATAATATGATTGCTGGAAGATTGAATAGGGCGCAACAGCTGTCATATTATTTATTTATGACACGTGACACGCGAGTGAACAACTTAAGATGATAGACTTCGCTTTTCGGCCCATACAAAAAGGACGCCCGGGAAAAAACACTTTTCTACATCGAAAATTGCACAAAATGAATATATTTTTTTATAGTGACTTCTAGAGGGTGAAAACTACGTCGGTATGTTTTCGAATTTTCGATGCGTTTCGTATTAACGTAAACATTCACTGTCAAACATGTACGATTTATCAAAAAATATTATTTAAGGAAAAAGTGCTGCTAACTCAACTCTCATAAAGAATTATAAAATTATAAAAAGCTACCGACGTGGCTTCTTCTTTCTAAAAAATGTATATTTTTTAAAATTTCAATTTCGTGAAAGTTTCGGTGTAGAAAAGTGTATTCACCATAAACCCCTTTTCGAGCGATTTCTGTAGGTAAATTTGAGCGTTGTCTCATTCGCACATTTCGCATTCGCATGTATTGTAAGTGTGCGTGAGCTTATTGTGAGCGGGACAGAATGACAGATGCGGTTGTTGCGCGTGTGGTTCAAAGTCTAGCCTCTTAACGAAGCACTGCCGACGGTTGATGCTAGGAATGCCAAAGAGAGAATATTAAAGTTCTGCTACATAGAACCTCGTTGTATGCTCTCTTTTATTTTTAAAATTTTAACCGAATTGAGAATATCCTGACAATTCATTTACTACTATCTTTATAGGCGGAAGATGTTGCTTGTACAATTTTGGGGGAAGCCACGACGTCTGAGTAGGAACCAAACGCGTTTGTCAACTCAGCTACTAACTATCTGTTTTCCTACATATATATAGCGGTATGCGTCTAACGTGCATTTATTTTTGGCAGCATTACCTTTGTTTGGTTGACTGCATTTGGTAACTTAGCAGGGATTCAAGGGTTGAGGTTTGCGCCCGCCTATCTACTGCGTGGCGGGCTGGATCGGGAGACTCTGATTGAGGGAGAACGTTTGATCTCTCCAATAGAACTCTCTCGGAAAATTGCCTAGCACCGCAGTGGGAGGAATGGATAAATATGTTCGTCACTCCTCGATACACTAACCCCAGATTCCTATTCAACTCATACCTTTTTCCTTCCCAGAACTTCCTCTCCTTCCTTTTCTAAAATGAACCTAGGACCTCAGAGGAATTATTTTATTTAGCGCCTCATGTGTGAGACAATTTTTTTTTTTTAATAAGGTGTATTTCAAAGCTCCATAGCACATGCTGGAAAAGTTTTATCGGTATAAAAATACTTGTGTCGACCTAAAACCATCCCCCAGAAAAAATCATAATATGTAATTTTCATAACGCCACAACTCAGTATTTGAGGGTTTTGCTTTCTATTTTACAGCACCTTATTGGGATTTGAATGATTTTATCTATATGTTAAAATTTCAACACAAAGAAGCTAATCCAAAATTTTCTCCTTTCTTCTTAATTGATTAGAAATATTTTACATTTTCTAATTGATTTTCTTTAACCCCCAAATAAATTTTAATGTTTTCTTTTTTTAATTATCGAATTATAATGTTTCTCTTTTTTCTTTTTTCAGGATCAAAAGTAAATGGAGGAACTGAAGAGATCTTCACACGTCAAGAGGTTCAGAGGAAGAATATTATATCTATCTTAAAAGTCACAAACATTGTTTTAGATGTAGTGTTATCAAATAACATTTTATTATTTTTTTATTTTTTATTATTAGATTAAACTTAATACCTATCTTTTTTTTAAATATATATGCAAAACTTTTTTGTTCAACAAAGTTTAAAGCATAAACGAACTTTTTTTCGAAAAAATTATTTTTTCTTCTTATTTTTATTCTGACTGATAGTTTTATGCATTATTTTTCATTTTACTGTTTTAAATGCATTTTCTGAAAGATTAACAGATATTTTCACAAATCATCTGAATGTGTAAGATTCGTGTATGCAATGCTTAGAAAACTTTAAAAAATAATTTTGAGGAATGGTTAAAATTCTAAATATTTTGTGAAAATATAAGTACTTGCAAAATGATAAAAGCCTTATAAAAAGATGTGTTTTTGGAAAATTTCCTCTAAATATGAACAAAATGTGTATATCACCTATCTGCCTTTTCAATTAGGAACCAATATAATATAAAAAGTTTTTTTAAATCATATTATTCTTTGTAGAAAATAAATTTGTAATGACTTGTTGCATAAGTTATTTGCATTTTTAGTATTCATTGTTTTAACAGAAAATTACGTGCTTGTTTTTATTTTTCTTAAAAAATTTGTTAAAAGCAAAGATAATAGAAACAGTGGGCCATGAGCCATTAATAATATGAAACAGCGCGCGCAACGCCTGTCGCCAACATTTTTCAACCAAACTATCGTATCTACATTTGGTTCTACATATAAAACGCATAACTTTCATTGATTTGATAGTCCCGTGCATTAATTTCATAATTCAACCACACACTTGATGTAGACTTGTTGTACAAGATTCTAAATGCGATGTTTGTTAATTTTTGTCAAAAGTGTAGTCGCACCTCGGCGATGGTACATTTTGTTTGTATTATCTTAAACGAATACGCACTCATTATTTCTAAGGAGATCCGCTCACTGAGGCAACTGAAAACTCTCAACTGGTAGCTGTCTCTGTCAAACATCCACGTAAATAGGTATGCTGACTAGGCAAAAGTTCGTTCTGAAGTTGGTGGTTCGAAATAGTTTAAAATATCTAGGTATCGAAGACACACGTAGAAGTAGATAGGGCAACATTCAAAATAAAGTGCTTTTTTAAATGATATTTACGCCTTAGCGCCTCCGCCCACTGAGGCAACTGAAAACTCTCAACTGGCAGCTGTCTCTGTATGACAATGTGATGGCCCGCACACTACACAATCACTCAAAAACCCGTTGTCAATGGTAACGCAAGCGGTGACTCGCGACTTGCCCTGCTTATTGCCGTGGCCGGCCGTTGCTAGTTGCCAGATGTCAGCTGATTGTTCTTCGTCTATGGTTAAACAAGCTTTTTGACGAATCAAGACACAGAAACCAGCCGGTTTTAGTTTGGTTTCAGTTGCCTCGTCAGCGGAGCTCCTAAGGCGCTCCTAAGGCGCTCCTAAGGCGCTCCTAAGGCAACTGAACACCAACTAAAACCGGCTGATTTCTCTGTCTGGATTGGTCAAAAAGCTTGTTAAACCATAGACGAAGAACAATCAGCTGACAGCTGGCAACTAGCAATGGCCGACCACCGCAACCAGCGGTGCAAGTCGCGAGTCACCGCTTGCGTTACCATTGACAACGGGGTTTTGTGTAATTGTGATGTGTGCGGGCCATCACATTGCCATACAAAGACAGTCGGCAGTTGAGAGTTTTCAGTTGCCTCAGTGGGCGGAGGCGCTAAGTCTAAACATCGTAAAATTTGAGAATCAATTCAATTAATTTTATTTTACTTTTTTAAAAAACGAATAACTAATTCATAAAATTGCTACGAACTTATGCAACAATTCAGTATTTGTAGAGTCGTAGGGTATTTTTGAAAACAGTCTTTTAAATATCAAATTACCAAAAATTGATCTGTAACGGTTTATAAAGGTGATTTTAAAAATAAAAATAAAATATTCATATTAGAATTAAGTAAGCTTTCGACTATTCGCCATACTTCGATAAACTTTTTATGATCAATTTTAAATCGCAATTATGCCTTTAATAATGATATGTGAAGAATTTACAATTTGATGCATTTTGAGTCGTTAATGTATGAACAATTATTATTAAATATATTTAAGTTTTAATTGATGAATTTGTAAACATATTTAAGTTTTACACTGCCAATACAAACTGCCTTTATCATTCTTTGTAAAAATATTCATAAAGGAAACATTTAATGATTTGAGTTTTCACGGCCAAAAGTATTATTGAGATTTGTTGCTTTGTGCTAAACATTATTAGTTATTAGTGTTATTACCCTTCTGCCTGATGATGGACACTGTAAAGCTGTCCAAAAAGTTGGTTAAAGAAGGAGGTAACGCAACACGGCTTAATACTTCCAAAATAAATCACAATGAAACATTTATTGATTTTTTACAGCTTTTATTTTTAACGAAGATAATCCGCATTCAAGAACTTGGATTAATTTATCTACATTTCGAGACTTCGTTAATTAATAATTTCTAATTTTCTATATAGCTTGGAAAATGTATGTTTTGAAACGTCTAAATCATCCTTATTCTTTCATCATCTTTATTCTTTCTCAAAACCATTATGCAATAATTTCATTGCATGATTCGTTCATCAATATACCTATTTTAATTATACGTATTTTACATTCCGCCGAATTGATAATTTTTTTATAGATCCTTTCATGAATAAAACTGAGTGGTCACTAAGTTAAAATTTAGCTTAAACGAACAAAATTACTACCTAAAAAAATTGTTTTTTTTTTTTAAATACAATTTTGAAAATATATATGTTTATGGAACTACAAATGTCATACACAAACCAAACACAAGTTTTCCGATAAATGCTGTCATTTTTTTATGTACCAGAAAAATATAAACATTTGTCTTTTTGTCATTGAAGAAGATAATACTAATAAATCCAAAGGAAAATATGAAAAGGAACAAGACACAGAAAAATAAAAATATAACGATCGCAACTGGGACTCGCACCCAAAACCAACTCGGCCATTTGGACCTTCCCCTCTTAAGTATTTTTGTCGATCTCATCTTTCAAATTCAGAATCAACCATATCATCTTTGACTAATTTTTTTCATATTTTTGGTTAATACCTTTTTAAAATATAAGAGGTTCCAATGCCGAGTTGGATAAGGCGTTTGTCAAAGAAAGATAAGAGAATCTGGGTTCGAGTCCCAGTTGAGACCGTTACCTTTTTATTTATTTTTCTGAGTCTTTTTCTTTTTACATATTTTCGTATAGATTTATTAGTATAATCTTATAGTTCATTGACATATTACATTGATTGGTATAACCTTCAAATGTTATTATAACAAGAGTTGTTCCAATAAAAATTGAGTTGTCTTTATCGCTAACGGATTCAAAAGGTGTTTCGAAAAGGAAAATTGTTTACTTTGGACTGTCGAAATTTACCGCTAACGCCGTACGTCCACGTAGCTACTTACAAGCGACGCTACCGCTACCTGTCATACTATTTTGCTAGTGTAGCGCCTAGCGGCGTTTTCAAACACTAATAATAGTATGGAAAATACAGACGAGCAGCGATTGTGTCGCTTGAACGTAGCTCCGTGGAAGAACGGCGTAAGAGTATTTTTTTAATGTTTACTCAGTTTACCTTGGTAAAAGGGATCGATAATTAAATGAATCACTTGCATAATACAAATTCATTTTGGTATTTCGTTTATGAATATGTTTATCCAGTTGTGCAACCTTGTTTATAATGCGTTATTTTTAATATGTAATAATTGTAATTTGATCTCGTATTTAAAGTGGCTGTTTAAGATTGCCATATTAATTTTTGACATTGAATCTTTAGGGTACTAAGTTTAAAGCAGTAATATTAGTATGACGAATATTTCATATTATTATTTCACATAGATTTATCTCAATAAGTGTACATTCAGTACTTTAAAAAAACTGTGCCTTTTTTGAAATGTCTACCGTATTGTATCTATTTTAAGACACTGTTGTTTCTAAGGCTCTGTCGTTATTAACATTTTAAAGACGCCGTCGTTTAAGAGGCGCCATCGTTTTTAAGACGATGTCGTTTTTACGACGCCGTCTTCATGGTGTTTTTAAAACGTTGTCGTTTTCGATTGTAATCTCATTCCAATTTTGAAGTACCTTTTTTAAACGTAATAAATATATTTATATCATAAATATATTATATTATATGTAAATATGAAAGTCATACGACGCGTTAACAAAAAATATTTCGGCGAATTTTTTTCAGATTTGGTATCCAAATTTTTTTCTCATGTCATCGAATGTCATAGAGTCCCAACTCCTCGCGTCGGCCTTGGTCAAAATCAGACAGTGGGGCTATTGCATCCCTACTCAGGTGTGTTATGAGGCTGAAAGAAGTGGGGACGGGAACGAGATCGGGAACCGAAAGGTTGGGAACCGAAAGGTTGGGAAGTGACTCGTTAAACAGATCTGCTCAACAAACATGGTTAAAGCCGTTTCAAATTCTGAACGGTGGTCTACCACCAGAACGATATTGAGAAAATCTACCATTCTGAATCACGTATCCACCAATTATATAATCTCTAGGTTTTGGATTATAATATCGTTATCCTGTTTCCGTGCCATCATTGTTGTGAGTAAAGCGACATTTACAAAAATTACTCTTGGGGTGATATTTGTAGCATCAATTGCTATCGACTATAAAACGGTAACGATTTTAAAACACCATCAATTATTAGAAGTCGTCGATAATCAGACGTAACCATAATTATTTGACACCAACCTAAGATAAAATCTGTCTTAAAATCGGCACAATTCGGTAGCTTTGTTCATGAGCAAAAATTAAGAATTTTTGGAGTTAAATGTATAAAAATGGTATTAGAATTTAGGTTTATTTTTAACAGGCAAACAAAACAACATTTTATATAAAGGATATTCGTTAGCAAGAGAGTTATTTTAAAATTCTTGGAGACCCGAAATTCCAATCTCGAATGAAAATGTATTTAGTCAGGATGGAAAAACATCTACATCACAGAAATTCTAATGTAATATTCTCGTCAAATAACCAAACAGCGCCATTCTGTTTGTTTTTTACAAGTTTATGGTCCCCTTTAAACTCTGATTCTAGATTCGTTTCAGCTTTTGAACAAATTTTGATTATCTGAAATGCGTTACACTATTGTGTTGTTATTTGTTATGCTGCTTCACAATCTTAAATCTTGATCACAATTTTAAAAATAGAAATGGACCAAGAATCAGCGTTTGAGGGACACAATTTAAATGTTTTAATGACAATGTTCTAAATACCTGCGGATTCCCAATCAGTGAAATTTAAACAGGTGAAGTAAAAATATAGGACCTTTATAAAGTTTTTTTGTTGATAATTTTGGTTTTGAAAATATGATTTTTTTAAATTTTTCACTTTTCTAAATAAAATTTCAACTGAGAGTGAGATTTTCTGGTCTTCGACAATGGTAATTAAACATATTAGTAAATATTATTCTTTTTATTCTTTAATAGAAGTTATTAGGTTTAAGTGAAAATGTAATTAAGGGCATATTGTATTTTAAGCATTTACATAATCTTATATCTACCTATTGTATTTTTGTCTTCATCGCTGATTAATAAACAAACTTATATTGAATTAATGTTTTATTTTTAATTATCATCATCTTCGGCAACCTCAATCATAATGTATATTATACTGGAAGGATTGGACCATTAAAACAAGGCGCTCTCAACAGTGGCGGCTTATGGCATTTGTAAATCGACAAAGTACATTTGGATAGGGTGTGGGAACCTTAAAATTAATACTGAATCCAAAAATATTGGTTTAAGAAAACACTTATCAAAAGTGGAAAAGTGCATCTTTTTGATAAATATTTTGAAAGATCGGAAGAAGTATTGTTTTATACGTTTTGTTGGTCTGCCCGGAGCATATTTGTTTTACAGCGTGTTCGTCCCATGAGAGCTGTGAAGACCATTTTTCAAATACGAATATCAGACAGTTATCAATATTTTAGGTACAGACTCTGCTGTTGTTATAATGCTTGTCATGTGATAAATAGAAATGGACCAAGAATCAGCGTTTGAGGGACACCGTTTAAATGTTAGAAATGGCGCTTTTTGGTAATGACAATGACAATGTTCTGAATTCCTGCGGATTCCCAATCAGTGAAATTTAAACAGGTGAATAATCAATGACAGTTTAATCAGCTATATTAATAAATACTCGTATATTTTTAAAATTTCCAACGAAACAACTACGTCAGTCAACAATTTACGACAACACATTTGCCACAACATGAAAGAACTTCGCTGGTTTCGCGTGTATTTTTTAAAGCTTGTACAACAAGTTTACATCACATATGAGAATTGTATTATGAAATTTCTCTCAGGTGGTGTTATTTTTATATTGTAATTAGGTAAGAGAGGGCTAATCTGTTGTTTTTTATAAATCGATGCATAACTTGGTAGTCTGATAAGGACATTGGAAGAAGAGTAAATGCAAGTTGTCAATAGAAGTAATAGGTACTAGCAGTCAACAATGGAGGGCTGATACCAAATCTGATGTACGAAAGTGAGGCTTAGAACTGGTTAATGCTGATATTTAGTGTGTTGTTTAGAAATGCAGAGCGAATGAACAAAGAAAGGAGTGTAGGTAAAGATAATATATAACGCAAAAGCGAATAGCAGAAAAAATCTGTGACGCCCAAGGAGCCAAAACTTTTATCATTGCATAATCAAAATTATCATGAGTTTTTCAAGTATGGTCAGATTATTTTTAAAAAACCTATTACTTCAAATTGTTCCACTTCATGTGGTTAAATATAAACACATTATTATATTATAATTTATTTATTTTTCTAATATTTATTAGAGTTACATTTTTTTACTGGGAAAATTACATTTACATCTGGATGCCTGTAGAAAACAATTCTGTGTTTTTGGCAGGTTCATTGTTTTGTATTGTCCAATATTTTTCTTTTTTTTTTCTATGTGTGTGGAAGTCTTTATTGTAATGTAGTTTGCCTCTAAAGTAAGTTGGACAATTTTTAAAAACTTTGTGGGTAAAAATGCCGACCGTTCCAAACCCTCCCACATTCTCTCCCACAACTTTCCATTAATTCCAAGCCATCCCTACCACAACAGTTAGTAATAAATTGTACCCTCCCACTCTTTTCTGATTGTCAATTCATTATAAGTTTGCCCCGATGAAGGAACGGTTGTTCCGAAACCATTCGGCATTCATTAAATAAATCAATGGTTTTAACAAAGTTATATTGTTTCCTTTATTTATAATGGAAAATCACAAAGTAATAGCTAGTTTCAAAAGTAAGAATTACAAGGTTATAGAAATTTTTTCTGTATTTTTTAAATTTCCAAATTTGTCTTATTACTCTATTTTGGATTATTTGAAGGTTTTTAAGCTGCCTAAATTACTAAGATATAATATTAGAACAGTCGTCTGTCTATAAGTGGTTAATGGTATTGTTGTAAAGGTAGCGATAGACTCTCAGCTCACATCAAAAGATATTTATAACACAATAGCGCTCGCCATACAATCCCATGAGACCGTAAAAAGATCACATTTTATAAGCGTGGTTTGAATCTTCGCTAATCGGCGTTATTTTTCGTGATCGCTACGATCGCGATATCAAAAAAGTTATGCGAACCCCCCTTCGCCGTAAACAGGAGAGGGGGTAATTTTGAATACACGGAGCATGCACGGAGCCGTCAAGTTGACATATCCAGTACAAAGAAATGATATTCTGTCGACCGCTTCCGATTTCAACTGACCCCTTCTCCTGCCGTAGGAAGAAATATTTTATAACGTATAGTGTCAGTAGAAAAGATACTTTATAACACAGTATCTTTGTATGTAAGCTTCGGGTCTTTACCGTGCTTAAACGAATTTAAGAATTGAAGATTTATTTCTGGAAGATCACCAAAATCAACAAATACGCCAATTTTTCACAGTACCTAAATGTAGTTGAATTATTTACAACCATGCATACCCTAATTTTTCACTTTAACAAAAAACACCCTTCAATCAGAAGATATTGCAGTAATTTTTTTTTCTCTGCATACCGCTAGGGACACTGTCCGGTGAGTGAGTGATTAACCTCCAGTGAACTTGTATCTATCAGTTTGTCTATGATATTTGGTTAACAATCAGATAAGAAATCCTACAAAAAACTATCTATGGTTACATAATAGATTACTACAGGGCGGTTCTGAAGGTATGCATACATTTAAAGTAATTTTAAAGTCAGATTTAATATATCATTGAAGAAGAAGATAACAATAATAATCTAATTTTTTTAAATATGAAGATGAATAAGACACAGAAAAATAATAAAATATAATGGCTGCAACTGGGACTCGAACTCAGAACCTCACGTCTAACCGGGACATACGCATTAACCAATTTTGCTATTACAATTATCTTCTTCTTCAATGATATATTACATTGATGGGAATAACCTTCAAAAGTTATAAAGAGAGTTTTTCTTATAAAAACAGAAATGAATCAGAATTAATATTTTACGCCATACAAGATATCCAACTACCCGGGGCCAGAGGAATTATGATCCAGAGTTGTAAATACTCTCAGTATCGCCCTAGTGAAAGATCACCATACAACATCGACACGTTGTCTGAAATGGCTGAAGTCATGTTTTCGATTAATTAAATTGATTGACTGAGTGGGAATCTAAAGATAATGGAAACAAAGAGATCGGTCATAAACCATTATTAACGCGGCGTTGCTGTTTCTACCTATTATCGAGTGGAATGTTCTGCAGTATAGTCAAGAGCGCCAGTATAGTCAGCTTTGAGCGCCAGGAAATATTCAAGCATTAAAAACGTCATACCTCCGATTTTATATGTGGAGAAATATAAACATGCTTTTAGTTTCATAGAACCATTGACTGAATCTATATTTGACCGTTTATCCAAAAAATTTATCAAACGTAAAAATAATTAAAAGAAAAAATTACAAACCCGTGAATTATACAAACTGCATATTATTTACTATAAAATTACCGTAAATGGTACCTGTTTGAAGAAAATTAAATACTATTATGACTTCTGTATGTTGCCTATGGCCTAGTTAATAATGGCATGTATAAATTTAATTTCTAACGTCCTTTTCTTAATATGTAAACCCATGATAAAGAAAATACGAGTGTACTTTGCTTGTGCGAGACCACACGACTGAAGTAAATACTTCTTTAGCAATCTAATCTAATTTTCTTTCTGACATCGAATAAAACCATTCCCATCATCAGTGTATAAGAATCTATATTGAAGATTCGTTTGGATTGTTACCAATCATCGTGACAAATCAGTCGTTTCAATGCACTGAGTTCGCACACTCTAAACCAAAATATGACTAATTTTATTATGAGAATTACGCTTAGAATGGGATTGTTGATTTAATACTTACAAAGTTTAAAATAAAACTTTTTTGATGCTAATTCTAGTTAGAGAGCGACGTTTATTCACATTTGCAGCAGGAAATTCAAAAAATTCCAATCGAAAAAGTGCTAGTTATTAGTTAGATTTTAACGTTTAGAATGTGAGAAACAACAACACAACTATTGACACCATAAATGCCAGCACCCATTCCAAACGTCATTACTATGGATTTGAGCACTGTTGTTACAGATTAGCTTGTAAGGAATGAACCTCAAAATTAATTTAAATTTATTATCGTTCGTCTATCGTTTGCCTGTAACGCTGTAATTTCCGTAACGCATTCGCCAGTTTACCCCTCAAGTCAAGCGTGCGTAAAGAAGTATTTACTTCAAAAATGTTTTAAAAATTTCGGTTCGCGGAATGTTAATAACAAATAAGTCATTAAAAAGAGATGCGAGACATCTCTTGTTAAACTATGAAACTACTAAGTTAGCTTTGTGATTGTCCGAAGATCTCAACATGGGAGAACATTTTGAATATAATAATAAATAAAAATAATGTTTTAAAATACCTCCTCCAATTGGCAACATTTTGTCAAAACTGGCGAAAATGTGGCCAAAAACGCTCCATTGGCACCAAACTAACTTGCATTGGCTCCGTCGCTTTGATAGTCCGTTCAGTTTGGCTATGGCTCGTCGACGCGACGATTGAAACGCTACAATACCACATCTCTATATTTTTCTAGTATCTATAAATTGAACCCAAGAATTCGCCAATTCAGTCACTAAACGGAATACGCAAAAGTTCACTGACCACAACTCTTTCTGACAAACTATGTACGAATACCTACAAATTAATTACATATTAACATTAATTTACACAACTGTTTAATAAATATAATTTAAAGTTACATTACTCCACCACAAGAGGTGCTAAATAAATTATTTAAAATAAAATACCAACGGTACGGAACAGACTGTAGCAAATAATAGAGTTAAGCCGAATGACTCGACAGTTTGATCTGATCAGTATTCGCCCAATAGCGAATCAAAGAACAGCCTGAGATGAGCTACGTGAAAAGATGTAGGTATTTAAGATTAAAGATAAAGCTGGAGTTTCTTGATCTTCAAATATTGTTCTTGCAAAGGCGCTAGCTGATATGACTGTATGTATTGGAATGATGCAAAAGTTCATAGCTCTTTTATTGTTTAAATTTGATAGATTTTTTAATGGGGATACACAAATATCACATTCTTAAACAAAATTCAAATAATTCAGAATAAAGTTTAAAAAAAACTTTTTAACTATAGACCAGATACCCCCACCAAAAGAGTATACAAAGAAACTAACTTAATGAAAACCAGAAAACTGTTCGAATACAACATATGTTTATTAATCTACAAAATTCAAAATCGCTTTATACACACAAACACTACATGTATGAAAACATCACAAGTACATGAACACCACACAAGACAACGTAATAAATTATACACAAATTCAAGAAAGACAGAGTGTGGCAAAAGAAACATAGGCTATGAGGGTATAAACATATATAACATAATATCTTACTAATATTATAAACGCGAAAGTTTGTATGGATGTGTGTATGTTTGTTACTCTTTCACGCAAAAACTACTGAATGGACTTTAATGAAACTGTACAACAATAAAGCTCATACATCAAAGGCCCTAGCACGCTCGCTCTTTAACGATCTATAGGATAACTATCGGTAACTTCTCATCGTTCCCTAGGACAACTGCACATCGCTAACGTAGCAACAACAGTTGATTTCGAATACGTTACGGACACTTAGTCATTGTGAACTGTCACTTTTTCGTTGGCGATCTGTAGTCTTGTTAGGGAACGATGAGAAGTTACCGATAGTTATCCTACCGATCGTTATCGAGCGAGTATGCTAGGGCCTCAGAATAACATATAGGCTATAATTTATACCCAAAGCTTGCTATTTTCCATTTTTTACAAATAATAATTATTGTTTAATAGAAAATGTCAAAATTTGAGAACGACATTTTGAAAAACAATGATTGTAAAACTAAAATTCTATTTTAGAAAATATTTAAATTGGTGAATTTATTTGAAGTACTCACCCTTGAATCGAATCAAGAATTATAGATATTTTAAATAAATAGGTTAAGAATTTTGGTATAAACATAGATGAAAAGAAAATAGGCTAAACGCAGTACTAATCCTGCGCAGACGAGGTCGCGGGCAGAAGCTAGTTATATTATAATGTGGGTACCAACCGGAGAGAGGTTGGTAAGTTGAATTTTGTCAAAATCAAGTTAAATTGTATGAAGTGAGGTGGGTATTTTGCGTCAGAATTTTTCTTCAAAATTCAATTTGGGAAGCTGGTTTGACTACGTTTAATGCATAACCAACACCTCTGCCATAATATTTTTGTATTGGAATATTTTATTCAGTAAAACTTCAAATTGTAATTTAATCGGCGGTAAGGTTTGTCTAGGTCTCGTCGGATCGGAAGAGTTTTTTTTATTTATTTTTATAGTAAACACCACACAAGAGTCCCAACTACTTCCGTGTGGAGCCAGTGAGACTATGGCATCCCCTATGTTGTGAGGCTGAATGGGAAGGGTGAATGAAAGAGGAGGGTGGGAAAGTATCTGGCTCTTCAGAACTGGTCACTAAACATGGCTAAAGCCATTTCAAGCATTGTTCCCATTCTAAATGTTGGTCTTACACCAGGGCAATACTGAGAGTATCTTCCACTCTGGAACGTGCCGTTTTAATTTTTTATTTTTAATTAATTATTACAATTATAAAGGTACTTAAATTTACACGATAATATATATTTCAAATTATAACCTAAACATGTTTACCTTTACGAGAGTTTAAAAGTAGTGTGTAAAATGGGAAAAATAAAAATTAATAAATAACTAAAAATTATAACTGAACCTTCAGTGTGAAGAAGAAAAAAATGTTATTGTACATATAAAAGTGTACAGTACAAAATGGAGCACTTCAAAAGAAGTGATAGAATTTTTGTTCATTATTGTCTAAGTTACATGAGATTTTTATTGACCCCCCTATATTGAATTTTGGTAAGTTGCCTTTCCTGAAAAGTTTTCGTTTAAAATTTATTGTAAATCCTTACTTAAATATTCCAAACTTGTTCAATATTCCGCGTCGCTTCGTTTAACATTACCAAATAATCCAGAGACTTAACTGGATAACTGCTAGTACTTGGCATGCGAATGTTGGGTCGAGTGATACTATCACATTATGGTAATTTTTCGGGGAAGTTCAGACTTCAGGCCAATGAATCCAATTATTTTACAGGTGGTTATTTCTTCAGTCGGAACCGCATCACTCTTATAACAAACAAACAAACAAACTGGTTTTATTGTAAGTACCGTATAACGAGTAGTGGATATATTATATACTGGCTCAATGTTCAAGGATGTTATATTATGTAACGATGCAGAGAAACAATGAATAACATACGTAATGGACAGCTTCGCTAATGTGGTCTGACAAACCATTTTATTTATTTTTGAAAACTTACTTCGAAGCCTTAATTTATTTTTGAAAACTTACTTCGAAGCCTTAAGTTTGCATTTAGAATTGTTAGGGGAGGGATTGGAACCTCACACAGGAGGCCCCGAGGAAAATAATTCCCTCTAAGGGTCTATGTCAGTTTTGGGGATAATGTGTGGGGGGTCTTTTCAGGGAAAGAAAGGAGAGGAAGTTCTGGGAAGGAAAAAATGTTGAGATAGTCGGGCTGGAGAGGTAAAAAGATATACCTCCACCTGTCTCTCGAGATCCGGCCCGTCACGCAGATAGGCAAAGCATGTAAATAATGAGCATAAAATTGAACTATTTCAACCAACAACACCAGAAGAAATCGAAGAAATGACGGAGACACAGTCCCAATATTGAAATGCATAAAATCACCAGTATCAAAACCTTTAACTCATATCATCAATACAAGTTTTCAAAGTGGAGTATTTCCATCTATATACAAACATTCTGTGATTATACCAACATTTAAAACCGGCAATCCGGAAGAAACAACCAAATACCGCCCAATTTCTTTACTATCAAACATAGCAAAAAAATTTTGAAAAAATTGTAAAAAAAAGAAATCATTTCATTAAAACTAATGACATAATTCATGAAAACCAGTTTGGTTTCATGGAAAACAGAAGCACAAAAGATGCCATTGCTAAATTGTCTCATACTATACAAGACGCATTAGATAAATCTTTGAAGTGAATTGGTATATTCGTTGATCTTCAAAAAGCTTTCGACAGCATATCTTATGTCAAATTAACACAAAAACTAAACGCTGTGGGTTTTAATGGCAGAGCCTTAAATTGAATTAAAAATTATATTAATAACAGATCACAACTGGTAAAAATTAACCATAGATTGAGCCAACCTCTTACAAGTGATTTTGGAATACCACAAGGTACTGTATTAGGGCCATTACTTTTTACCATGTATGTCAACGACATTTTTAAACAAAACCTCAATGGATGTGTTATTTCTTACGCGGACGACACTATCATCATAGTTAAGGGTCAGGACTGGAATATTCTAAAGAAAAATGCAAACAATGAGATGCAAATCCTAAAAAACTGTTTCGACACAAACCTGCTCTCAATTAATGCAAAAGAGACACTTTACATTCCCTTCTCAATAAATAAGTTCAGAACTCACCCAAACATCGATATAATTATACACAATAATAAATGTAACAAAACTGTCTGTAATAGTTCATGTAATAAATTAAATCATACAACTGAAATAAAATACCTCAGTGTAATTGTAGACCAACATATGAAATGGAACAGACACATATGTGAACTTGTTAAGCGCATTAGGAAATGTATTTATATAATTATTAGATTAAGAAATATTCTCAAGGTAAATAATTTTAAAAAGGTGTACTATGCACTAATACAGTCAGTAATTCAATATTAAAGTCATTTTAAAAAAAAACAACCTACATTCCCTTCTGCAACATTGTTCAAAATTTTCTAAGTTCCAAAAATTGAAGATCTCTATAAAAAAGACTCAATATTACAAATATTCAAAGATAAGACATTAAAAAAAATTAAAGTTAACTCATCATTAAGACGTAAATATAATATCCAAATTCCATTTTTTCTACTCAACAAATGCAAAATAATTATGTACACAAAGGGATAACTTACTTCAATAGCCTTCCCGAAGAAGTAAAAAAAAAACAGATTTAGCATTATTCCAGAAAAAGATCAAACTATACTTAAAAAGCTGTATGCAATAAAATCCTTTAATAATAATAATAATAATTGGATGACTTGTATAGCGCCGTTTTTGTGAAAAATCACCTCAAGGGCGCTGTACAAATTTCAATAATTTCTACAATCTTACTTCTAACTACACACTAGAAAATATAAAAAACCTATGGCTAAAACAATGGATGCAAATCCACCGGTTCTTTGATCAGCGATACAAAACTATATGTACAATGCAACTGAACAACCAGCGCGGTGCACCCCAAAAATGTAAATGTACATGTATTTTTATTTTATTTATTTTATTTTATTTTTATTTATTTTTTTTTTTTTTTATTTTTTTTTTTTTAAATTATATATATCTTTTTTTTCAATGAAAATGTACAGGACCATACTTACCTGGTAGGTCACTTGAGATTAAAGTTAAAAGATGTTTATTTATATACAGTTTGCGCGCAGAGGACATAATAGCGAACACATGTTGTTGGAAAAGTAATTATTTGATATATATTATGTTATTTAATGAGAGTAGTACATGAATTTTATTTATTTTCTTAAATGAAGTCTCAGTCTCTCGTTAAACGACGGATTGCTGTGAAGGCTTCGAATGATGTTAATCTAATAAGAAAATAGATTAAGATAAATTATAGGCAATACATAATACAAATAGATTTATTAAATTTAAGGGTATGAGAGTCTAAATAAGTAGGTTTTTAGTTTTGACCTAAATTCTGTTGGGCTTGTTATGCACCTTAGTTCCGGAGGGAGTTTGTTCCAAGCCTTAGGCCCAGATACTTCGAATGCACGATCTCCAAACTTAGTATTTGGCTTTCGTTTAGGTTCTATCAGTCTACCTAGAGCTGATGATGTTGCTGATCTAAGGGTTGACTGCCTTGGACCAATGTTTTCCGGGACGCATAGTTCAGAGATGTAATGTGGGGCCATTTCATTGATGGATTTAAACACCATCCAGCACAGTTTGTACTGGATTCTTTCAGGGCACTTAAGCCAGTGAAGGTTGCGAAGGTGTTCTGAAATGTGTGAATATTTAGAGACCCCGGTTATGAGCCGTGCCGCTGCATTAAACACGGATTGAAGTTTGTCGATTTGACATTTCGGAAGGCTAGCATAAATACCGTTACAGTAATCGAGACGTGAGACTACGTATGAGTTGATGAGTAATTTTGTTGCCTCTGTAGGAAGGTTTCTTCGAACTGATTTAAGTTGTCTTAGGTGAAAAAATCCGGTGCTTACAGTCCTATTTATTTGACTTTTAAGCGAAAAGTCCGAGTCTAGATTAACGCCAAGAAGTTTAACTGTTCTCTTTGGAATAATATTGCTGCCAGAAATGGAAACAGGTGAATCGTCTACCAAATGTTGCCGTTTGTTTGTGGCCGCCCAGAGAAACTCGGTCTTCGATGGGTTCAGTTTCAGCTTAGTAAATCAAACCATAAAATATTGTATAATGTTTTCCTTAATCTAGTCCTTAAGATACTATATTAATTATAGACTAAAAATTATATATTCTTACACAACTCCAACACCAAGCTCGAGAGCCAGTTCTCTTAAACAAAAAAAAGATGTTTTCACCTTTTTGTTATATTTTTGTTTTTATTTTGTTATTCTATTGTTAAACAATGATTAAAATTGTAAAATTGTTGTGTGTAAAAGGTGAAAGCAGATAATTTTTTTTTTTAAATGTACCGCCAATACATAGACAAACCTCACCACATGATCCCGAACATGATCCACTTAAAGTGACCTGAAGCAGGGGTTTTGGATATAGTAAGTCCAATCTTGTTTTTTTTTTTTTCTTATTCATACTGCCAAGTTACATGTTTTGAGGATTTTAAGACCACCACGGTATGCACGTGCCGTGTTGTGGTGGTCTTTATTCTTACATTAATAATGGACGACACAAATGCCGAGGGAATGTAGAAAAATGCATACCAAGAATATACTCTATACGTAGGTCGATAAACTATCGGTCATATTCACGCAGAAGTAGGCAGAGAACACTGGGAGACCCTTCGTAATATATTATATCTACTATTCCCGCACTTTCCTAGGAGAAATGATTGTTTGATAAACACAAGTATTTCTGAGCACAAATTTGTACTTGCCGAGGCGTATAATGCATACTGAATACACATACCAGTATTGTAAAGCTGACGAACTCAAAAAGTTCTGTACCTAACAAAGCGTGCGAGACACAGAGAAGCTAGTGTAGCATTCCGAGATCAATATCTTAGAGAGGATGCAGAGTTGTAAACAAATTAGGTACCACATCCGAATCCCATTGACGAAGATCACGACATATAAACAAATTAGGTACCACATCCGAATCCCATTGACCAAGATCACGACATATAAACAAATTAGGTACCACATCCGAATCCCATTGACCAAGATCACGATGTATAAACAAATTAGGTACCACATCCGAATCCCATTGACCAAGATCACGACGTATAAACAAATTAGGTACCACATCCGAATCCCATTGACCAAGATCACGACATATAAACAAATTAGGTACCACATCCGAATCCCATTGACCAAGATCACGACATGTAAACAAATTAGGTACCACAACCGAATTCCATTGACCAAGATCACGACATTTAAACAAATTAGGTACCACAACCGAATCCCATTGACCAAGATCACGACGTATAAACAAATTAGGTACCACATCCGAATCCCATTGACCAAGATCACGACGTATAAACAAATTGGGTACCACATCCGAATCCCATTGACCAAGATCACGACTTATAAACAAATTAGGTACCACATCCGAATCCCATTGACCAAGATCACGACATATAAACAAATTAGGTACCACATCCGAATTCCATTGACCAAGATCACGACATTTAAACAAATTAGGTACCACATCCGAATCCCATTGACCAAGATCACGACGTATAAACAAATTAGGTACCACATCCGAATCCCATTGACCAAGATCACGACATATAAACAAATTAGGTACCACATCCGAATCCCATTGACCAAGATCACGACATGTAAACAAATTAGGTACCACATCCGAATCCCATTGACCAAGATCATGACGTGTAAACAACTTAAGTACCACATCCGAATCCCATTGACCAAGATCATGACATATAATTTTTATTTTTTTTTGTATTTCTAGTGTTTTTATTCACATGTACATTTGTTACAGAAATTTTAATTACCTGCTACCGGTTTATGCGGTTGGAATGAAATCCCTGAGGCGTATGTATGTAAAGCCATGTATAGTCGTGTGAGAAATATGGAGATCCGCAAAGAACGCAAGGCTGATGTAAGCGTAATGAGTAAAATTAAGAAAGGGACCCTCAGATGGTATGGGCATGTAGAGCGAATGAACGAAGAAAGGAGCGTAAGGAGAATATATGACGCAAGTGTGAATGGTATAAGAACTAGGAGACGTCCGAGGAAGACATAACACGATCGAGTGATTCAGATACTTGAGTCGGGCCGTGTCAAGAGTCAAAAAAATAGAAGAGTATTCATGAGACTAGGTATGTACGAATGTGAATGAGGCAAAGAGTGTGTGCCAAGACCGAGTTGTTTGGTGGGCCGACCTCTCTGCCTACCCCTGCCGCGAAACGGCGTGAGTGTAAGTTAGTTAGCTAGTTAATTAGCTACCGGTTTTGACAACTCCGTGTTACCCACTATCAATATTAAAACCAAATTTTAAAATTTACATGTACAGAAATGATTAGATTTTATCAGGTGGGGGTAGTGGGAGTGGTGATTTGGGGGAAGGGAAAACGGTGGGAGAAGTCTAAAGTATAACAAGGAAAATACGGGACGCTTTTATTTTGCTAAGATACTTTTGGTAAAATCATTTCAGTTTTTTTTTTAACATTAACTAATTTCCCTAGGATACTTTGTCATCTTGGGGGATTCTGTGAATGGGAGAAATAGGAAGCAGTGAAGCTGGGTCTTGAAGAGACTCATGTGGTAGGAAGGACGAAACAAACAGACCGTAGAAGTGACCCGTTCTCAAGTGAAAAGTATGGAAGGAAGAAAGTCAACCGTGCACAAATGTTGGGCGCGCGTTTTGCATTTTTTTGCCAAAAGGCCCTGAAGAAAACGATTTCCGTCAGTGTCTGAGTGAGCCTATATCATCTATGAAAGGAAGGAGAGGAAGTTCTGGATAGAAAAAATATGTGAGGGAAGGTAGGAATCTGGGGGCTAGTGGCCAGTCCAATCCTCCCACTGCGGTGCAAAGTGGTGCGATTCGTCTGGAGCAGTGGTTCTTAACCTGGATTGGATCGAACCCCAGAGTTCGGTGAGTCAGTCTCGCGGGTTCGGCGGAGGTCAAGACACACCCCCGGCTCATATGATTCGTGATGACAATTATGAAGGATTTTTTTCAATTAAGAAGGGTTCGGTGAATGCGCATATGAAACTGGTGTGCGTCAGTACCTCCAGTAAGGTTAAGAACCACTGATCTAGAGAGTCCTGCTGGAGGGGTTAAAAGGACTCCCTCAACCAGAGTGGAAGATACTCTCAGTATCGCCCTGGTGTAAGACCACCATTCAGAATTGAAACGTTGCTTAATAATGGCTTTAGCCGTGTTTAGTGACTAGGTCTTAATAGCCAGGTACTTTCCCACCTTCCTCTTCCCCATCTCCTTCCCTTCCCCACTTACCTTCAGCCTCACAACATACTCCACGATTGGGGACGCCATAGTCTCACTGGCTCCAGAAGGGAGCAGTTGGGACTCTTGTGAGGTTTATCTATAAAAAAAAAAAATTATAAAAAAATAAAAATTTAAAATTTAAAAAAATAAAAAAAATAAATAAAAAATAAATCTCTTTCGATCCGGCCGGTCATGCAGTGAATTGGCAAATCTGCCTCTAGATAAACCTACCCAAGAACCCGGGCACCCCGGCTAAGTCACCTAAACAGCGAACCACTTGGGGTGACCTATGGCAGGGGTGTCAGTTATCCAGATGGTTCTCGGGCGGCGATACCCGTACCCTCCTCCCAAATTGATTTATTCGCTTACAAAATCAAAAGAAGGAAAGGGAAACATTGTAAAGAAAATAATGCAACCTGTTCCCTTTAATTTCTTCATCGCGTAAGTATAATATAATATTATAACATATTGTTGGCATTGCATAATACAACTATAATAGGATAATTATAGGAGCTAAGCATCGCAGCTATAACTATTTTATTCTCGTAATATTATAGCATATAAAAGGGTCGTTGCGACCCACTTACAGGGATCAGAATGCGTGGCAAATGACATAGGGGGAAATGGCATATAAATTGGCATAGAAGGGTACTCACTACACAATCGTAATGTGGCGTCAAGCGTTGATGGCGATAAGAATTTTAAAAATTTTAGTTGTTTATTAACATTTTAACCTGCTAAACTACTTATGTAGTTTGTCAGCTGGTACATAGAGTCAACATTTTATGCAAACACAGTAGATTTTCATATTTATGTATGTACAATGATGTTAATAAAATAACATTCAGATCAAAATAATTAAATCATTAATTAGCATGATCGAAGCGATCAAAATTTTAAGTATTTGCTCGCTTGTATTATTGTATTAGGTATTTGCTACTTTGATTAAAAAAGTAACTATTCAGTTTGGCCAGGTATGTTGTTGTCAAATCCAAAATTAAGTTTTATATTAAAAATACCGCGCAGCCGTTCCTTGGCGTTATGTTGGTTTTAACCCATTTAATCACAGAGACCATATATGTCCCAGCTCAAGTGACACAGAAGAGGTCTCACAGAAATCGTTGTTTCTCTCTTACTATCATTGTCAGAAGTATGATCTAAACGGTATTGGAAAGAGAATAAAACATTTTATATATTCAAATCATATAATCTTAATATATAAAACAAAGTACATACACCATTTATAACTCAAGAACGGCTGAACCGATTTTTATGATCTTTGATTTGTTGGATTTGTCTCCATCCCGATTAACAGAATAACTATTAAAACATCGGAAAAAATCTCTATATTAAATCTCTATAAAAAATAATTATGAAGAAAATAAATTTTTTCATATGTTTTGTATGGAACGGCTTTTCAAATAATGTGCGTTGGTCGACATAATTTGAATCAATTCGAACTGTCAATGGTGTAATGTGCCGAACATTTCGTGCTTAGTCAATAGCTCAATTTCATTTTTTGGACTTAGATTAGGTACCTTTTTATTTTAACTTAATAAAAACTTAATTTATTTCAGCTAATAAATTAAACACAACATTTATTGATTCTGAGGCGGTACGAAGTTTGCCGGGTCACAAAAAAACTAAAATTTATCCATTTCTGAAACCAAAGTTTCCGATCGCAATTTGAAAAAAATTATGAACTTTGTGAATTTTTTATGATTTTTTTTACATGAAACGAAAAAAAAGTGAGGTGATAGTAAGGTTTATAATTCATTTATCTAATGGAATAAGTATGTGTTTTTTTTTTCATTGTCAGTAATTTAAGTTAGTAAAAAAAATAATGTAAACCATTTTTAAAAATTTTGTTTAAAAAAAAAATACATAGTAATTTTTCGTAAAACAATTTGAAAGCCTATTTCATCACCTTTCGAAAACAGTTTTTAGTTTCGGATACATTAACAAATGTTCCATTTATTTGGATTTTATTGCAAGGGGGAATATTTTTAGCCTCTGACAAAATACGCCAAATTTTTGAAGGGTTAAACAGTACGAGTTGTGCATTTTTGAATTACGCGCATTTCATACTAGAGAGAAGCGTCTAAATATCGATGTAACAAATACGTCGCGATAGTTACAAGTTGCAATCAAACAACGCTAACATTATTATCTGAATCCGGCAGATAAACACAAACTCAAAATAGAGGCGTAAAGCGTCGGATTTATCCAATAGTTACTTAGTCGACAATCACAATTCCATCAAAAGGACTGCCTTTTGGAATTAATGATAATAATTTACCATCATGAGTATCAGTGAAGATATTTCTGTGGATGAAGTTTCATTTGGTGAATCCACTAATAATTCTGCGAGGCATACTTTAAAAAGGTAATTTAATTTTTTATATTTTTACGTCCTACTTTTAAATTTAATTTTTAATTTATGTAACGCACTTTGTAGATTTCACTGCGTGGTGGGTTTTGGAATTTTAATCAAAAGGAATTTTCATCCAACCAATCCTTCGACCAAGTATATTATACTTCGTCAATGAACCAATCCCGTTTTTTTTAGGAAATTTGATTATTATGTTGGTAGTTTGGTAGTGCTTGTTTTGAAAGCAAATAATATTATATTATATCTAAGTATTTAAATAAATAAAATAAAAACTTCAAGCATGAAGGGATGGGGTCAGGACTGAAAATAATATGTTGAAAAGAAGAATTTTATCGTGCACATATTATGAGAAATGTTTTTTTTTTCAATTTTTATGTATGGTATATATATTGAGTTTTGTTGAACCGTGAAATCTCGATTGATTGTACCTCGAATAATCGTTGTCGATTATTTCTTCCGGTCCCGAATTAATCCAGGGACACACACGGCGTTATAAGCGGTAGCGTTATTTGGCTTGGCCTATTTCAGCATATTCCTCGCCATGCATTCCAATCGCAAATGTATGGCGAGCGTTATGGTGAAGTAGGCCAAGCCAAATAACGCCGGCGCTTTTAACGCTGTCTATGTCCCTGGCTGTGTATGTTGCTGGTATTCGTACACGATGCTGCGCGCATCGTATAATAAATAGTATGACGGGTACTCACCAGCAGCGGTGCGTGTGCTATGGGCTTGAAGGTAGCAACAGACTCGAAGCTCACATCAAAAAGATATTTATAACACAATAGCGCTCTCCATACAATCCCATGAGACCCGCCAGATGTAAACAGACCATGTGTTATGAACGTGGTTTGAATCTTCGCTAATCGGCGTTATTTTTCGTGACCGCTACGATCGCGAGAAAAGTTATGCGACCCCCCCTTCGCCGTAAACAGGAGAGGGGGTCATTTTTAATACACGGAGCATGCACATAGCTGTCAAGTTGACATATCCAGTACAAAGAAATGATATTCTCTCGACCGCTTCCGATTTCAACTGACCCCTTCTCCTGCCGTAGGAATGAATATTTTATAACGTAGTATGTCGGTAGAAAAGATACTGATAACGCAGTATCTTTTTGATGTGAACTTCGCGTTTGTCGCCCGCTTGAAGCTTGAGTCGCTTGCAAGTAGCTCCATGTACGAATGAGCCTAGTATATTTTCTGGCATATTTTTCAGTGATCGAATCGAAGAAGTAATAGGACAGCTACTATGGAAGCTGGATACAAGTTCCCTGCTGAATTTAAAGCAATTCTTTTTAAAACTAGACACGGATGCCTCGGAAGTTCCGCCAATAGACTCACAAAGACACAGGGAGAAGAGAACTCTCTACATTGCCAAGAAGGACTTCGAAAATGCCATCAAATCTGTTTTTGGTAAGGTTCTGCAAATGTTATGATTATGTAAAGTTGTTCGGGTGAGAGGTCCCTACATAACTAAATTACATGTAAATAAATATTAACTCACTTTTGGTATTAATTTTCTTATAAATGAATACCAACAGTGATGGGGGCAGTAAATGTAAAATCATGCAATGTCCAGTGTTTTCAATATAATGTCCACCGCGTGCAAATTGGTATCTTCTCCAAGCATAAACTTTCTAATTAAAGTGTGTTTATCGGAAGTGACCGGCCAGGTCAGTATGTTTCTGAATGTATTTGTAAATAATAAACTTAGATAGAGCCTGGTGAAAACCTAGAGGGTTGGTGGAAGCCAAGGTGGGATGCGAATGTTGTTCAGCCAGTCAACGGTATCGGCAGTCACTTTGCTTCAACACAGTTGTTCCTCCAGGAAACTTACGAAGGGGGCTTCCTTCCACGAAGCGATCTGTTGTCAAATTATTATGGCGTTGTCTAACTCTTTATTTTTATTTTTTATTTTATTTATTTGTGTTATAAACGGTTTTTATAATTTCATGATAGTGATAAGTATAATTATGTCATTGACCAACAAAATAACGACATTTAAATTCAAGACCATAATTGAAAAATACTCGTATACAACAACATACCTAATACAAACAATTCTGATAAAGTGCATCTTACTTGTACGAAAGTGTCTTATATTTAAAGAGTTATTAATGACAGTAAAATATTTTTTTTATATATCTTCAAAATGACAAAGTTATGACCTTGCAAAGTGAAAATTGGTGAAATGTATGCAATAGCGTTCCGTGAAGAGTCACACGTAGTAAAATAAATTGGTGAAATGTATGCAATGGCGTCCCGTGAGGAGTCACACGTAGTACAAAACATTGGTGAAATGTATGCAATAGCGTCCCGTGAAGAGTCACACGTAGTACAATAAATTCAAAAGTCTAAATGCAGGGCTGCATGCGTGCAATACCGCCGCATATGTCTCGTGACGTCACAAGCTTTTCAGCAAAGCTGACCACGAATTTTAATGGTCTATTGAGAATATGCCTGCATAATATATTTACATTATTGACTCTTTTTACTTTAAAGGCCACTCAGAATTCACATCCGAAGCTGCCAAACTCTTCAGGATTCTCGACTCCGAGAACACAGGGTTCATTTGGTGGGAGCAACTCCTGGACAGGCTTTTGGAGTGCGGAGAAAGGAGGACCAGTAGGTACCCTGAAGGTTGGACTCCTGTCAAGAAGGACAAGATTAAAATTCAGGATCTTCCGCATTGCAAGGTCAGTTAACCGGATAGGGCCAGTGAGACTAAAGTGATGAAAAAAAATAATAACAGCCCTAACACTATAATGTAACCTCACCTATTTAACGAGTTTTTTCATGTCTTTTAATGACTTATCAAATTATTGATGAAGTTGCGCATTGCTGGGTTGTCCGGTCACCGTTGGGAGGCTAAGCGTAGAGGGAAGAGGGAGGAGATGGGGGAGAGGAAGATGAGAAAGTACCTAGCTTTTCAGATCTGGTCACTGAACATGGCTAAAGACAATTCAAGCAACCAATTAAAGACAATTTCACCAGGGCGAAACTGAAAGTTTCTTCCACTCTGGAAACAGATTTTTCTTTATTTTGTTATTTCTTGTTAGGTAACATCACAATTTGATTTTGCCTCGATCATTTGGAATCCCCAATATAAACCTAAGTTATTTTACTAAAAATAAAAGATACGTTATATTCACACTAATCGAACAAAAATGTAGCACCGTTTATGGAAAAGATGATATCTTCACTCTATCAATAAATTCATCTGAGCATCTGTCAAACGTTCTAACAAAAGTAATTCGCATTTCGAATATAGAATTATTAATTCATGAAATAATTTTGGAACTCACTTTATCTATGTCAGATGTGTTAAGTAGTTCCAATTTTGAAAATTAAAAGTTCGTTAAACTTTAACAAATAAAATTTTACATATTTCATACTTACCCATGATCCAACAGCCGAAAGTAATATGTTTAAGGTTAACAAGCAATGCAAAATCATGTGATTTTGGTTTGAAAATGAGATCGCATAAAAATATTTTGTTGTATATTTTTTTATAAGCCCAGAACAAATAAAGTATCAGGCCTATAAAAACTAATTTAAAGTTCAAAATCTCCTACTTATGAACCCCTTTTCGGTTAGTGCTTTATTGTATAATGTGATAACCACTGGAACGACAGAGCAATTTAAAACTTTTTTCGGATTGCTAAAGGAAATTTTTCCGCCCACATTAAAAAAAACATACCTCCAAATTTTAATATGTAGACATAAAAACTGATTATAGTTCTACGTAGATAATGAATTCATCTATCTTTTATTCTAACAGTAGGATTTATAAAAAAATATTATTAAATCGTTAATTTTAAAACATTTTAAAGAATCTAGAGAATATTAATTTTGTTATATTTTGATTGTACAATATATTATATAATCGATTTAATAAAAAAATTAAAATTTGCCATATTTTGGCAATAAGCGCTTAAGTGGATAAAATATCTAAATATTTGTGCTTGAAAACCTTTTGGCCCAATCTAAACCTTATCGCTATCTACATAAGGTTGTTAGTGGCTCCGCTGACGAGGCAACTGAAAACAAGCTAAAACCAGCTGGTTTCTATGTCTTGATTGGTCAAAAAACTTGTTTAACCATAGACGAAGAACAATCAGCTGACAGCTGGCAACTAGCAACGGCCGTCCAGGGCAATCAGAAGTGACAGTCGCGAGTCACCGCTTGCGTTACCATTGACAACGGGGTTTTGTGTGATTGTGAAATGTGCGGGCCATCACATTGTCATACAAAGACAGTTGGCAGTTGAGAGTTTTCAGTTGCCTCAGTGAGCGGATCGCCTTTGTGTTATCCTGATCCCGAGTTTTACACGACGTGGTGCATCCATCACCTCTGATTGAAAAAAGTATGAAGGTACTTAAAAATTTTAAGGGGTAATATTTCTCGGTCCATTTAGTATTTTATTATTTATTTATTTATCATTTATTCATTTCTTATTCATTTACTTTGGTCTCGAAATTATACGATGATCTCACGAAGTCGATGTTTTTGTAGATCCTTTTGAATACCTACCATTTCCACAAATAACTGTGTGGTGTTTGAACCTTACAAAAATGGCTCCATGTCGTGAGAAACATCATACAAATAAAAATATTATTGATCATTTCAGAAAGAATCGATTGTATTCGTCGTGCCGATAGAGACGGATACCTCGTTTTGCTTCGTCATAGTGTCAAAGTATGGGAAGGTCGGGATCTACGATGGGAAGATGACATTGCTGATGGAGTACGACGTATTCTTCACGAGGACTGGAGTCAGCAGAAGAGTCAGGGATGTTTGGATTACGGCTGCTATCAATCTGAAGGTCGATCTAATAAAACATTGATAGTATCTAACTTTTTGAGGAGAGGAAGGAGCGAATGGGTCTCGAATAGACCCATGTTGTTGAAGAGAGGAAACATAGAAGCCGGTAAATCACCCCATACCCGAGATGTTGAACTACTCAAGAACGAGTAGTAGAAAAAAAATAGTACACAACTGCTAATCCTGTACAAATTGCAGGTGCGCCCCGTGGTTGAATTTAGGAGCCATCTCTGGTCTGGAGCCCCACAATACTTGAAAAAACCCTCGACTCTGTGCAGAAACGGGCGATTCGTTTGATAGATTCTCCCGTCTTATCAAACGGGTTGCAATCTTTAAAGCACAGGAGTCGGGTGGGAATGCTGTCCTTGTTCTACCGGTGTTTCAATGGAAGATGCTCCGAGGAACTAGCATCATTGATCCCCTCGGCACCGATGCATAGTCGGTAAACACGCCAAACGCGCGTCCAACATATGTACACGGTTGACATTTGTCACATGAAAACGGGTCGTTTCTACGACTCGTTCTTGTGTTCAACAGCTCGGCTGTGGAACGATTTGCCGGCCTCTTTGTTACCTTCCTCCTACAACATGGGTCTCTTCAAGCATCTTAACAGATGGCATAGGCCATGAGGGAATTTATTTTCCTTAGGGCCTCCTGTGTGGCCTCCTCGTATATCGTTATTGTCACAACAAATAATGTCAACAGAGTACAAATTTAGGGCGCGCTTTTAGCATGTTTTCTAAGCACCGGTGCCGAAGGGATCAATGACGCTGGTTCTAATGAGCACTAAAGTACTGGTAAAACAAGGACTGCATTCCCGGCTATCACGTGTATGCTCTAAATGTTGCAATCCTTATGATAAGATGTTTCCATTCAGGTACCTGGGAGCTCCAGATCAGAGGTGGCTGCTAAATTCATCATTTGAGCGCACTTGCTACTTGTACAGGCTTCCCCAGCTTCTGAGGGGCTTACTTGACTCTGGCTTCGATGGAGCCCCCGTGCCTGAGCTAGTCACTTAGAATTACATTGAGTATATCAATGGAAGGCATGTTGCGAAGATTTCTAATCTAATAGATTAGGTTAGATCTAATCTAACCTTTTCTCACCTTACCTAATCATTACATTTATATTTTACAGTCATTACTCATTACTATATACCCCTTGGCATTTTTTCAGAATTCATTGGCAGAAATCCTGTGTTTGGGTGAAAATTGCTCAAAAATAATCACTTTGTAATGATGGCAGTACCATGGCATGTGTGATTTTAATAATTAGTTTTCTACGTTTTTCAGGACTCGCAATCCCTTGTATTGGCTGCTTCTGACAGAAGCCTGATGATCTATGACTCTTCAACGCTCCTGCACGTTCCCACATTTCTCATCACTGGCGTTACCAACATACCCACGGTTAATTAAATGTTTTTACTTATTATTATTAACAAACTAATAATCTTGCATGAAACATTTTTTTAAAAGTTTCTTCTCATTTCTCATAGTAGGGGGGTCAGAGAGGAACATCTAGGTCTACGAGCCAGTCTATGACATCAGGGGTGGAGTGAACCTCATCATGGAATTCAAAGGAATTAATGGAGCGGGCGTTGACCACATGTTCGGTGGTCTGCACTGTTTGCACCGCACCGCATTCATACAAAGCCGACCCTTTAACTTTAAGACCTGAAGGGTGATTCTGTTAAGTCAGCCGTATACGACTTATTTAAGATCAACGATGTTCCGTATCGCTCTAACGAGCTAAATTCTGTACTTGTGTTAAGACACCAACTCTTAAAAGTAGTTACCCTAACACCAGAGATGCACGGAGAAAAATGTTATTCTAAAATACGATCATTTTATTCGTAAAAACGGTTAAAAACGGGACTGAAGTTCTTACGAACAAATAAACAGGGTTTCAATGTTTATTGGCGGGAAAATGTAAGAATAATTTGTTGGAATCCGTACGAAATTATGTATACCAACAAATTATTCTTACATGTTCCCGCCAATAAACATTGAAACCCTGTTAATTTGTTCGTAAGAACTTCAGTCCCGTTTTTAACCGTTTTTACGAATAAAATGATCGTATTTTAGAATAACATTTTTCTCCGTGTGACTCGTCAAGAGATGTCAGTCCTGGGAAAATTTGCAATTCTAGTGTCATAGAAAGTCTTTTTAAGTAGGTAATTAATCCAATTAACACACGACAATCATAGACAAGCGATCGAAAGCCATATAAAGTCACAGAAATTTGACAGCCGATAACGTACGCCGGACGCCTTCCGAAAACCGACGGATTTTACCTTTTTGTCTTAATTACCTCGTAACGCTGACTTAACTCAAAAGATAACACAAAAGATACAGACTCACCTTCTGTAAATCTCATAGGGGGCTACAGCTGTGGGATTCTATTTATGGAGGATTTAAGATAACGTTAGATGTTTTTCAATTGATTCTTGCTAAGCTTTTGCGCAATGTTTCTTGTTGATTGTGATGCCAAAAAAATCTATATATTCGCCTTTTTTCCGGAAACTGTTTTTATTTATTTCAGTGCTTGGCTTACAACAGCTCAAAAGACAAGACTGGCAGGTCATGCTTAGTTATGGGAGATGACCACGGGGGAATGACGATCATAAACTTCAAGCAGCCCAGAGTTGGCCTTTTTCTAAAGCAAGTCCAGGATAAAATCAATAACTACTTTTGGATTGTGAGTATAAACTATAAACCTGCACATTTTTTCAAATTTATTACCAAAAAAATATGATTAGTGCTGACTTCTAGCAAGTCAGAATTCACCATCCAGAATTGAAACTGTGCTGAAATTGGCTTCAGTCATGTTTAAGTTACCGATAGGCAGTTATTTCCTCACCTCCCTCTCCCTCATCTCCTTGTACTCCATGGTACCTTCGGCCTCAGAACAAACCCCAATTGGGGTTGCTATTGCCTTTTGACGATTGGGAGCATTTAGGAAATTTATCCAGTATACACATTAAAAATAATTAATATGAAATTATGATTATTATGGTTGGAAACCTGTTTTCACATAAATTCGCTGCCTACCCTGGATTCCATAAAATTACATTCACCAACCTCTAATATTAATTCAAGGACCTACAATGCATCCTTCAAGAGCCTTATTGTGAGATAAAGGTTCACCGGAGGCTCCACGCTCGTCCTGTGAAGAAGGTTGTGTTCCTGGGCCTCAACGACTCCATTATTTCCTGCTCCAGCGACCCTGAGGCTTCCCTTATAATCAGGCACAGGAAGGGAATAAGAGACTCTTATGTCTTCAAAGTTAATAAGGTCACTGTTTCACTATTTCATTTGACTAAATCTTCTGGTTTTCTCATGTTACGTATTGCCGTGTAGTCTCGACGTTTCCTCGCCATCAACCCTCAAATATTCCCTTTCATTATTAATTTATGATTAGTTCATGGTTTGTTTGAGATTAATTTATGATTTATGAATACTAGAAATTCTCACTCATAAATAATTTAAACCTTCAAAAAGCCAGGCAACGTCTTAATATGGAAAGAAACTAGTAGGACTCTTAATAACGTGCTATCTTATGTTTAAAACTCTAATAGCTACGGTATGGAGTCAGGGGTGGGATTTAATTCGTACACTATTACAAGTGTAGTGTTACTTATTAACCACTCTGGATGACAATCGTTTTAACGAGTACTTATCAGGAAGAGGTTATCAAGTAAAGACAATCATGTAGAAGTTGGCATAGACAATAATATAGAGATGTTACACTATTATCAACAATAGCAAGAAGTGAGAGGACGAAGAAGGTTCCACAGTATTCCGCGCTTTCTTTCAAACGAGGCGGGATTTTGGCCATTGGGTAGATTAGGTTTCTCTTCAGCTTTTATACAGCTATTTTTGGTTTCCACTTCCAACAAGCTCCATAAGCCTCTCAATGTGTAAACAAATTTAATAATAAATTTTCTTCTGGTTCCAGGGTGTGTCGTGTTTCCATAACTCTATAACCCTGAAGTTGCTGGTAACGGGAAGCAGCGACGGTAGGGTCAGGATATGGGACCCCGTAATCACAGCCAAGCCGACCGCGACTCTCGCTTTGCAGAGCTCTGCCATCATGGATATAGCCATCCTGGCGCACATGTCCGCGGTGCTGAGTTTCAACAAGAATGGAGTAAGAGATCAGCTAATTGTGTGGAATTATGAAATTGTATGTAAATTATAAATAAAATTGGACCCATCACCAATCCTTCAAAAACACCTTGGCTGTTTTCAATTGATTCCGCTATCGTGCTTTAAATTTTGGTCATCTGTTTTATTTCTTGGAATTTGAGGGCACACAATTTATGGAAAAATTTTGCGGAATTATGAAATTCCAATATTAAGTAAATTATAAATAAAATTGGATCCAATACCGTTCCTTGAGGAACACCCAGGTTGATTTCAATTGAACCCTTACTGAGACATCAATTTTTTTACCATCACGTTAACACCATATATATTGGCCTATGTCATCTCAGAGATTAAAGATACGGAGTATCTTTTTTGTAAAAAAGGACAGCAAATTCTGGTAAGGTGTGAGGGGTGAGAAGGAATCTGAGGGTCAGTGTATCCTGGAGTGATTAACGTAGTGTGATCAGGGATTTACCTTCATACAACGTCTCTTACTCTTCAGTTACTCTGACTCAAGTATTTGATTAACTTGATCGTTCTACACTTATTTCTAAAGTAAGAACTTTTTTACAGGAACTCAAAGTTATCGACATTCTGAGTCAAACATACATGCAGTCAATCCAGATAAGATTCAGTTCTTTCGGTATTCTTGGGCGTCTAATACAATTCGGTCCATCATCGATCTATTTCGGTCCTGCGAGGAAGATGGGTCCTGCAGAGAAGCTGGCTGCGGATTCTGCACGTGGAAGAAGGAAGATGTCGGTGGCGTTTAGCAGGAAGGGATCTAGGGTTTCTGATTGTGGAGGCATTTTAAGATATAATTCAATGCCTGAAGAGGAGTCACTGCAAAGCGCCTTTGAGAGAGAGATTGCAGAGGAAATTATGATGTAAGCGAAATTGTGTAACTCTATTCTGATTTATTTTTATTTGGTTAGTGATTTGAAGGAAACTGATGTCGGCAAATAAAACCTACAGACCGATGGAATTGATTGTTTATTCAAGAAAGTATTTCAATATTTAAAATTTCTTAATTAATGAAGATAATATTAGCGAAAGTCAATTGAAAATCCGAAACAGAAAAATCAGAAAAAGATATGGATACATCTGGAACTCGAACCCAGGACCTCTGGCAATCCGGGCCAACGCGCTATCCACTGTGCAAACGTATCCCTATCCGATTCGGTCATTTTTAACTGTATCATACTTCGACTGAGAACCACCAACATTATTTTAATTTTTCTTAACGCATATCTTTTATTGGCTGCTATCTTTAAGAAATGCGTTAAGAAAAATGAAAATAATGTTGGTGGTTCTCAGTCGAAGTATAATACAGTTAAAAATGACCGAATCGGATAGGGATACGTTGGCGCAGTGGATAGCGCGTTGGCCCGGATTGCCACAGGTCCTGGGTTCGAGTCCCAGATGTATCCATATCTTTTTCTGATTTTTCTGTTTCGGATTTTTGATTGACTTTCGCTAATATTATCTTCATTAATTAAAATATTATAATTTGATGTTTAACTCATTAAGTTAAAAAGTTAAAAATATAAATAAAATATTTAAAATTTCAATAATAAAACGGCTAAAAATTCGTGTTCTGCATCAGTTTGTTGCGTGAAATCTGGTTGAATGGTAGCAGTATTTGATTTTAATTTTAGTGTCATTTTGAAAATTTGAACTGATTGTTTGAAGTCTTCAGACAAGCAATAAAGTAGGTAACTACCTATAATACATCATAATAATCATTGAAGAAGAAGATAACAACAATAATCTAATTTATTTTTTTAAATATGAAAATGAACAAGATACAGCAAAAAAAATTAAAGATAATGCTCGCAACTGGGACTCGAACCCAGAACCGCACGTCTATCCGGAACATACGTCTCTTCCAATTCGGCCATTGCGATATATTATAAGACTGTAGTATTTTGTCAACATTATGTTTCAAATTTTAGAATTAACAATATTATCTTCGACTAATATTAAAAAGAGATTTTTTTTATAAAAACAAAAATGAAAATAATATAATATTTTATTTTAAAATTAGAACTGATTCGTCAAAAAAGCAGACTATCATGATTTTTCACATGCAGTTAGCACACTTTTAATATTATTTACTTATCTGGCCTCCTAGCACACTCGATCGATAACTTCTCTTCGTTCCGTGGAACAACTGCTAATCGCTAATGTATAAACAACAATTGATGTCGAATATATTAAAGACGCTTAGTTATTGTTAACTGTCATTATTCGTTGGCGGTCTGAAGTCAAGCTAGGGAACGATGAGAAGTTACCGAAAGTAATCCTATCAATCGTTATCGATCGAGTGTGCTAGGTGCCCTGAGTACCTGTTTTTATAATTAAAATAATTTTATAATTTGTATATCCTCTTTTTGTCGTTGAGCAGTTTGAATCACGTTTTTTCAAATATTTTCAGTGAGGCTTCCCACTGGAACCGTCCAGAAGTCCTCGTGACTTGCTGCAATCACATCGCCGTGGTCCCCCTGAGTGACACGCCCTCCCAAACCCAGGAGCACCAGGAAGTGCATGGTAAAAGAAGTCCCAGGGGTCTGCTGCCCCCGCCAGACAAGACCAACAAGCCGAGGAAACCGTCCATTTGGGACGATGACCAGTTTCAGATTGGTAATTTAAAACATACTCACAGTATCGCCCAGGAGAAAGACCAGGTGAAGTTTGTCTGGGTCTTGGCGGTGAACGCTTCTGCTCACTAGCTGCTGAGGCTGGATCGGGAGAAGTCGGTTTTACCTCTCCAGCCGAAATCTCTCAACACATCGCATGGCCGCGACCACACGGAGAAAAATGTTATTCTAAAATACGATCATTTTATTAGTAAAAACGGTTAAAAACGGGACTGAAGTTCTTACGAACATATCAACAGTGTTTCAATGTCAATTTGTTGGTATACGTAATTTTGTAAGTATACCAACAAATTATTCTTACATTTTCCCGCCAATAAACATTGAAACACTGTTAATTTGTTCGTAAGAACTTCAGTTCCGTTTTTACTAATAAAATGATCGTATTTTAGAATAACATTTTTCTCCGTGCATAGTTGAAAGAAATTGATCATATGTCCGTCACTCCTGTTCGCACTGACCTCCAAATTCCTACCCATCACTTATACTATTTTTCTTCTACAACCTCCTCCTCTTCCTTTCCTAAAAAAATTAAACCCAAATCCCCATAGATAACACAGGGTAATGACAATGACACTAATGACTTTTTAAATTGTTTTCCTCTAGACCTCATTTACTTTAGCCTTACTAACCAGTAACTCCTCACCTTCTTTTATCTCATCTCCTTCCCTTTTTAGCGAACTTGGGCATGCCATAGAAAGTCATTAACTCCTACTTAAAATGTATCCATTACTATCATAACATAGATGTTATGCAGTTTACAGATTTCAGTAATGTAGGCGCCAATGTTTTTTTCATTAAATCCATCCGTTATGGTACCGGCACACGTGCTCATTAGTAGCATGATCAATTCCCCTTCCACTCGCAATGCTACCTAGTAGCATGTGTATGTCAAGTGACGTTGCTAGTTTTGAGCATACCCAAATGAGTATGCTCTTATCAACGGCCGTTTGATTTGTGAGCATGATTCGCGGGTTGAAGGCGAAGCGCTCTGAGCATGTGTGAAGTTTATGAGCATGCTCATTTCAATCAGCTGCGTTTCAATTGCGTTGCACGAAAAATATTACTTCGTTTAGTTCTGGGCGAATGAAACTGACATTTTATTGGACACTGGTTGAATGCCAATTAAATAAATAAATTGTTTCTCCCTTCATGTCATTTCCGATTAGTTCCTCTACCCCTTCAGCCTCCTCTTCCTCTTTCTTTCCCTCGTCCCCTTCCCCTCCCGCGTTTCCTTTTCACCTTCCCCGCGTTCCCCCTCCCCTTTTCCGCTATAACCATTCTCGTGAGACCTTCCCCTCCTTCTTCGCCATCCACCTCCCTCGTCTCCCCTCCCGTGAAGCCCACTCCTTAAACCATCTGACCCTCCCGCATACCCCTCCCCCAGCTTTTTTTCCCTGCCGCTTAACTCCATAAAGTACACTCATTTTTCCAACAACTTGCGTGACCTATTTAATTTTTTTAATGCATATTTCATATTGCTAGAGCTCACCACTATATATTATATAGAGGTATTCACGGGCATGTTCACAATACTTCAAAAAAAATTAATAGCAATCGGATGAAATTTTAATCGCATAGTTCGAAAAGTATAGTAGGTAAATAATTTCATAACGCCAGAGCTCACTATCCTATAACCATCCCAGGTATGCGCACATCATATTCCCAAAGTTTCATTGCAATCGGATGATCGGTGTGGCCGCCCATAACATACGAACACACAAACAAACAAACAAACAAACATTATTTTTTTATCTATTAGATGAGCGTGCTCATTCATGAATATGCTAATTTGTGAGCATGTTTGTCAGTACCATTAGTGTTTCCTTGTGCAAAACAAATCAAAATAAATAATTTATTATGGGGGTGGGTACTGAATACGAGGAAATAGTGGAAGATCGCTAGTCTAGTAGAAACTTGTTTTTACTTTACAGAAAGCATGATGCAGCCGAAAGCAGAAATCTCTCAAAAGCTAAAGAAGAAAATCAGTGCCCACATTCAAGATATGAGTAATTTTTCTTCGCCAGAATTAGAAGAAGAAGAAGAGGAGATTGTAAAGTACAGACCCGTTGTGGATACAGACGATCTCAGTCTGGACGAGCTGCTGAAGAGGGCTGGTAATTTTTTTTTTTTTTTAAGATTTTTATTATACTTGTGAAGTACAAAAGCAATAGGTCATGCAAAAATAATAACGTGATAAAAATTGAAGTAAGTACTTACATTAATTAATAAGTTAGTTAAACATTACAAAATAATATAATTACAGAAATACATATAGCACATCACATAGAAAAGAGTCGTAAGTCAAACATTTCTGTTTTATAAAATTTTATTTTTATATCTGAATGCATTGTGATTATCTAGGCCCCACGAAAACCGTATTTATGTTAAATCACTTGACTCTTTTTGACGGAAACGCTTGTTTCATCAATCATTATTTGTTTTCGCTCTCAAGGGGCGTTTCGCGCCATTTGGGATTGCTTCGTTTCTTTCCCATAATATGTGGTTCGGCTCGGCAGTTCGGCTCGCGTGTGTATACGTAGCTACAGAAACCTCTTAAGTACTTTCTCCATACGGTTTAGAAAGTATATCTCGTGTACTTCCAAATATATCTCGCGTAAATCGAAGTAAACAGTAAATATGACTTCATCCTACTTAACGGAGTTGCAGATCATTAACTCTTTACAAATAAGCACTGCATCATCGGTAACACAGAGTTGGCCCTGTGAAGGCGCAATTGGAGCAGTCAGCTCCGGGCGCCGACTTGTCAAGGCACCAAGGAGCCAAGAAGCCAAGGCGACGATAATATGTAGCACTTAACACAGCGTCCTTGAGCTTTTTTATTAGCGCCAGGCGCCGTTTGGTTTAGGGCCGGCCCTGCTTATACAAAAGACAACATGCTTTTAAAATGTTTGTTTTTGCCCCCAAGACCACACATTTCAAATCATGCAAACAAATTTCCAAGAACATTGTACAACAGCAGTGACATGACACACTACACAGCCTTGATCACGTTTTGTAAAATTAAATTGCTTAGATACTACCTACGTAAAATGTCTGCACACCCACACACACAACGCTTGCTGGGGGTTGGTTTGTACTTTGTCCACAAAAACTCATAATGAGAAAAAAAGTTTAAAAAAATTATATTTTGGTTTCCTTTACTTCAAACTTATTATTATAAATATTAATAAAACTTACAAGGCTTTATCTACCAATAAGTAAAAGAACGACGTAATTGGTTTAATTTTTATTTGAATAAAAGCATCAATCAAAACATCAACTAACAATTTGAATAAAAGCATCAATCAAAAACGTAATAGGACACTTTTTTAAACAAAATGAGTGTTGGTTTGTACTATGTCCATACTCTCAGTGAAGATAGACCAAACCAACAGTAAGTTATTCCTATGGCACAGTGTGGTTATAATAATAAAATATATGGAGTGTTCAAACATTAATTATTTCACATACATAATAACACATGTACCGATTAATCAAACATTTTATTTTACAAACACTTTAAAGGTTTTAAAAAAAAAAAAAATCTTTTGAAATTAGAATATTTTCATATAAAAAGTATAAAATGTAAGTACCTAATCAAAACATCAACTATTTTACATACACCTACATAAGGTTTTAATAAAAAATAAAATTTAAAAAATGCTTTATTGATGGACATAGTACACTCCAATCCTCATTTTTTCGTAATTACTATGGAGAAGAACAAAAAGTGATGTTCAAAATGTAATTTCCCGCTAAAAATTTCTTTTTTTATGAGTGGATCTAGTAGATAAAAATACGATTAATATTACTGCATTCACAGTTTTAAAAAAACCATATATGGACATAGTACAGACCAACCCTCAGCAAAGCGAAAGGCTTCCCTCAATCAAAAACACATTTGCATGCTCAAGACTCAAACGTATTCATTTCCAGAGAATGACAAATTATCTAATAATATTGCAATAATAAATACCACCCTTTTATCTTTCTAGGTTTGACAGGAATATTCGAAAAGGACTTCATAAATAAATTTGGAATTAAACACGACATGAATTCAAGGCTAGCCCATCAAATACCGAAACAGGAAAAAGTACGATTATTTTACTATTTGCTATTAATTTTTTTACCTACTTAACTGAAAAATTGTGTAATTAAATTTAGGAGTTAAGAGACAAAGTCTTTGAACGCAAAATACCTTAAAAAATCAAATCCAAAAGTTCAAATCCAGCGAATCAGTTACACGGACAGACACGCAAAAGAAATTTATATTTTTTATCATGGATGCCATAAATTTAGTCTTTTTAACAACCATTGTTCTTAATCCTGCTGATCAACTGTTGAGTCGAATTTTGACTCAACACTCCTCAAATGCATAAATACGCTTCTCCCAACGCTACTCTCCAACGATCAGGCGAATCGTGCGTAACTAAACAAATCTTTTAACTGATCGGAGATTCAGATTGATCAATCGATAAGTTGGGAACAATGACCGTTAGTCTCCCTCAATGAATGATCTATCTTATAGATGAAGCTGCAAGTAGCTCAAGGAGCGCCATATTCAGCTCTAGAGCTGCAGGACCCTCAGGAGCAGTGGCGGTTTTCTCTAAAGTGCGTTTGTGCGGCGAACCCCCATCAAAAAGATGAGAAAATAAAACAAACTTGTTTTGTAATAATATAAGCACATCATAGATTGCGCGCCACTAAAATTCCGTCTTAAAACCCGCGCCACCGTAAAATACGGTAGGTATCTATCCCATTTTGTGCGTCTTGAAATCCGCACAAAACTCCCCATACTAAAGAATCCTATTCGGTACAATCCCTCTGGCGGTGATTTGTACAAAACTAGGAATTTCTTACCAAAAAAAGGACAAAAGTGTGCGCCGCGTCGCCGCGTGTGATCGCGATTCATGATGTCACGTGACCTGCGAATGCCATACATACAACGAACATAGACGAGTCTCACCGATGATGCCCGAGCCCGAGATGTCCGCAGACGGCGCAGACTGACCGGCTAACGGTTGACCTTTGCACCATAGGGATGCAAGTTAGATGTTATTTTTTTACGTTATATTACGGTATTTATCTTTTAGTCATATCAATCTTGTAGTCATTTTTGTAAATTTTTATTATCTTGTTTCTGCATTTCTCCAAACGTTTGTCAATGGCATTTGTGAATCTACTATTGAAGTAAACCGATTTTGACTTCTGTTTTCGTTTTTTTTTTTTAGATAAGTCGTTATATCCCTTGGTTATATTTACGAAAGCTTCGGCAAACGCCGCATGTCGTCGCTAGTTATGCAATTTTGTGTTCTTCATTCTCCAGTAGGTATTGTTTCGAATTTCCAATTGAAAGAATAATACAGATTTGTGTATATAAAAAATAATGCTAATACTTATGAAAAAAGGTTGGAAATTAAAAATAAAGGACCTCCGCGTCCTGAGTTCTCATTAAATCAAGTTTTTGCCTATATCTTCTCTTGAATTTCTTTTTTATAGGTATTAATTGAAAATAATTTCCCTGGGCCTATGTCATATTTAAAGATGCTGGGTGGAGGGTCTTTTTGAAGAGAGGAAGGAGTGAACATGGGTCTTAAAGTGACCCATGTTGTAGGAAGGAGGAATCACAGAGGCCGGCAAATCATTCCACAGCCGAGCTGTTGAACTAAAGAACTAGTCGTAGAACCGACCCGTTCTCATGTGACAAATGTCAACCATGTACATAATATGTTGAGCGCGCGTTTGGCGTGTTTCCCGACTATGCACCTAGTTACTCGGAGCATCTTCCATTGAAATACCGGTAGAACAAGGATAGCATTCCCACCCGACGCCTTTGCTCTAAAGATTGCAATCTGTTTGTTAAGACGGGAGAATCTATCAGACGGACCGCCCGTTTCTGCACAGAGTCGAGGGTGTTTTTCAGGTACTTTGGGGCTCCAGACCAGAGGTGGCTACCGAATTCAATCATGGGGCGCACTTGCGATTTGTAGAGGGTTAGCAGTTGTGTACTATTAAAAAAACACTCTGGAGGTAACTGTCCATTCTTTGGAACTTTGGAGTCGTTGGAATTTCTGAACCCCCTGTTGAAAAGACCACGAACCGCCACTGCTCAGGAGATCAGGTTCTCTGCGCCACTCCCCATCAGCCTGAGGATGCAGAGGAAGTCGGGGCTGGACAACTTCTCGGAGCCACAGCAGATACTGCGCCACAACAGGTATCTAGCAGAACAAACAGATACATTGATACAAGTTTAGTGTCTTATGGAACTCCATATTCGCTCTTTTCGGTTCAGCTTGGAGATGATATATGGATTTATTTTTTCACTTGCATGAGAAAAATACATTTATATAAACTCAGTACCTATATACAATTATAAAAATCTCCTCAGTCAAAGAATACCTACATAAAATCTAAAAAAAATTACGTATAAAAACTCACACATATGATACAAAGAGAGATAAGACTACAAGAGACACTAGCTGATATAATTAGCTAAACAATTGTTTCATATTTTTGAGCAATACCAGGATACTTTTTCTGAATCTGTATAAATTATCCACGAAAATGTCTACTTCAGCACACTCTTTTCTTTTATATAGTCGACACATTTGAAAAGAACGTCAGAGGACTAAAATATGCGATATTATTTTTAAATATATCCTGGTGAAACATGTTATGGCGTCGAGGGGAATTACCAGAGAATACCAAAAATTAGTCCTTTTTAAATCAAATTCTGGACTTATTGACTCTTTTTTACAAAAAAAAGTAAATTGAATTTGAAAGATTATTATTTTATCTGAGAAACGCATTTCTTTTAATTTTGAAAAACTAAGTTTATTTTTAATATACTAAGGTACCGTTGGGCGTTGGCAGATTTGTTCAACTTTCAAACGACATATTGTATTATACAACACAAATTTCAAATCATATAAACATATAAAAAATAAATCAAAACATAATCTAGTAAACACATTTTTCAGAATTTTAATTTTAAATATAAATCATTAAAAATAAATTAGAGAACGCGTTTTGTGGCGAAAATCCCTCAGTTTTTCTATTTATTTGAGGTCTTACAAACTAAAATATTTAAGTTTTTTTTTACACACTTACTTTGTTTAGACATTATTGAAAAATTGTAAATACTTATGATCAAAACATACTCACAAGAAGTACACGATATTTAATCATTTATCATCGTGCGTTTTCAGCATTTTTATTGCTTACTTGAATGTAGGTAAATATTAAAGCAAGTTTTTAAAGAAATAAATCGGTATTACATTTTTAATTTACAAAATTTGATACGGGTAATAATCGATCTTTCATCGGAACCTTCCTGTACAGTTGCAAGCATTTTGGAACTTTTATTCTTATGGCTTTATGTTTTTTCATTATGAGTAATTTTAGTTAGAAAAAACGTAAAGTTAGCAATTTTTAAAACTTTCACCCAAAATTTTTATATTAAAAAAATACATGGTTATTTCTAAAAATAAATTTTGAAGCCTATTTTATCACCTTTCTAAAACAGTTTTAAGTTTTCGGATACGTTAACAAATTTTCCATTTATTTGGATTTTATTGCAAAGCGGGAATATATTTAGCCTCTGACAAAACGCCAAATTTTTGAAGGGTTAAACGGTTTTTAGAACCATTATTTCAAAATTGCAATGAAATAAAGTAGTGTTAATATGACCGTGAATTATTGTACAATGTACATGAAATAATATGGGGAGATGCTTGGTGCTGTGGGGAGACCACGAATTCTGTTTGGTTCAACTCTTTCGGTAGCGACAGAAACCAGCCAGAATGCTGCCCTGCAGTGGCGGTTGCATATAAGCCAAACTTTCCGTATTGTTCTTGCAGTACGCTGAATGGCAATTTGTTTGGTTTTCTACTCGGAAATCGTATATGATCTTACTACGTATACTATTTATTTACTATAGTTGTATGAAGGTATATGTTAAAATAGAGGCTACAGGACGACAGGTGGATTAGCAGAGCAACAAAGTGGAATGGCCCATACGGTAAGCGTTTCAAAGGCAGCCCTCACACGAGATGGGCAGATGAAATAATAAAAATTGCAGGCCCCTGCTGGCCGCAAATAGCTCAAGATAGAGATAAATGGAATTATTTAGAGGAGGCCTTCACCTTCGCCTGAGAGAGGGGTTCTTGCTTATGAATAATTGAAGATACCTTTATAACATTTTCAAAAAGATTGTAAATAATATTAATTATACTTTTTATTACTTTTTTATAACTCGGCAACACACCTATTGCAAGAAATAAAAGGCTTTTATTTTTATTATTATTATTATCTGTTTAAATACAGCTGCGCTTGGGATGCAACCGTTTCTCCTCTTTTTCGATATAATGCCATAATCTTTTTTTACCTCCAAAATATTTCAATTTACAAATGTGTTTTTGTTTTCATGTTTCAGCTGCTTCTCAATGGTAACACCACGGTCATTGTACACTCTGTCGCCTAGGACTACTGAAAACTCCAAGAAATCTGATGGTTCGATTCGATAGAACTCTGATATTTTCCTAATATTTTTAGTCTGCATCTGCTACCTTATGAAATTTCTTATAATATATTATTATATACTCTATTTTCATATTTCCGTAAATTAGCAATAATTTCTAACAGACGTTAATAAAAACATTAGACACTATAATAATAGTTTGTGTTTTTTTTTCAAAACTTGGCGAAAACCAAAGCACCAAACTAAAACTGGCTGGTTGCTATGATTTCCAACCAAACTTCTATCACGGCGCTACACAATTTTACGATTTCAGTAATTATCTCAGCTTGTTTAACCATAGACGCAGAACAATCATCTGTCATCGTAGCAACTAGCGGGTCACCGCTTGCGTTGCCATTGTCAACGGGTTTTTGAGAAGTAATGTAGTGTGTGGACCATCAAATTGACCTTTATAGGATGGCGAGTTTAGTTGCAAACTGGGTTTTGACTAAGGCGCTTCGCTCACCGGAGAAACTGAAACATTAGAGTAAGAAACGTAAGAGTTTATGTTATCTTGAAGCTTTGAAAGCATGAGAGAAAAAGTTGGAAACCTACGGTAAAACTTTGTTATTTTGAAGCTTTGAAAGCAAAAGTTGGAAACCTACGGTAAAACTTTGTTATTTTGAAGCTTTGAAAGCAAAAGTTGGAAGCCTACGGTAAGAGTTTATGTTATCTTGAAGCTTTGAAAGCATGAGAGAAAAGTTGGAAACCTACGGTAAAAGTTTGTTATTTTGAAGCTTTGAAAGTAAAAGTTGGAAACCTACGGTAAGAGTTTGTGTTATCTTGAAGCTTTGAAAGCATGAGAGAAAATGTTGGAAACCTATGGTAAGAGTTTATGTTATCTGAAACTTTGAAAGCATGAGAGAAAAGGTTGGAAACCTACGGTAAGGGTTTATGTTATGTTTAAGCTTTGAAAGCATTAGAGAAAATTGTTAATTGACAAAAAAAAATTGGAAACCTACGGTTACAGTTTATGTTATTTTGAATCTTTGGAAGTATGAGAGAAAATGTCTTTATTTTAGTTTTAAATTTCTGGTTTCTTTCAACATTGCAATGGGCTTGCAAAATACATTTCATCAAATTTATAGAAAACCAAAATGTAATTTCCACTGGCCCGTATACTGTGTATTATAATAGAAAAAAGAGATGAGCCATGAACCCTAAAACAATGAAGCCATGAAACACAAAGCGTGTCGCCAACGTCGTTTAACAATACTACTACAAGAAATTACCCTTGACTTCCGTGGGCTCCACCGCTTTGAAGGCCCGTGCAGTTTGCCGGCAATGCTTTCGTGCAATGTCTACCTTTATTTTTACTGCCTATGACTAAGCCACTATTCATAGTATTGTTATAATTATAATTTATATTAAAACTTTGAATTTTCATAATGGTTGCTGATAAAAAAGGCGTTGGTACACTCCACTACCTCGGAACACGGAGAGTTTTGTTGCGACTCGCCAATTAGAGTAAATTATAGGCAGCCTGCAAATTAATTAACTCATTCAATGTCACGTTTCATTCCAAAGGGTCGCTCAACCAAAAATATTAAAATAAATAAAAAGATATAAAAAAATAATAATAAAAAATAGGACTGCAACATACTATAAGATAAACAGTATGCCATTCAACCGGTATTAAGAGGGTATTACCAGAGAACACCGGAAATAAGTTCTTTTTAAATAAAATTCTAGACGTATTGACTCTTTTTTCCAAAAAAACATAAATTGATTTTGAAAGATTGTTATTTTATCTGGTACACGCAGTTTTAAAAATTTAAAAAACAGTATATTTATAGTATACTAAGGTTACACCGTTGGTCGTTGGCCGATTTGTTCAATTTTCAAATCTATTAAACAACACAAATTTCAAATCATATTTTCATACGATAAAATAAATCAATACATAATCTAGTCAACTTAGTTTTAAGACTTTTAATTTTAGTTAAATTAAAGTAATTCCGAAAACGTGTTTTGTGACAAAAATACCTCAGTTTTTCTATTTATTTAGGTCTTACAAACTAAAATATTTCAAACTTTTTTACACACTTATTTTGTTAAATACTTATGATCAAAAAATACTTACAAGAAGTACACGATATTTAATAATTTATCATCGTGCGTTTTGAGCATTTCTATTGCTTATTTGAATGGAGGTATATATTAAATCAAGTTTTAAATTAAATAAATCTATATTAAATTTTTAATATAAAAAAATTGATAGGGGGAATAATCGATCTACCTCATCGGAACCTCCCTGTAAAGTTGCAAGCATTTTTAAACTTTTATTCTCAGCCGCTGGTCAATCGCTCTTAAGATATTTCAAATTGTTGCTTGAGTAAACTTGAATGGACTATTCGAGTATACATCGCAGTAAACTATGAGATAAACCAACAAAAACGGTAAAAACCGGTGAATAGAAATTTGCGTAGCTTTTTCTATCCGAAATGACAAAATCAGCTTTTTAGAGTAACTATTCGATCGAACACGTAGATACTGTAGAAAATTTAGTATTTTATGGTATTTTTTATCATCTATTCTTATTTTTTTCTCTCTGTAATTTAAATTCAATAAAATCATATTATTGATACCCACATGTGTTTAAACGTAAATCTAGGTAGTATTTCGTAGATGTTATTTTTCAGAAGTGTTTTATATTATACTGTTATTTCTAATTTACTCTTTTTTTATTTTGGTATTCAATTTAAAATGTGATTTTAAACATGTTTTTACCCGTGACTTCACACCAAAAACACTTGAATAAATAAACTATAGTCATTAAATTTACCGAGTGGTTTGGCGGTCCGTCCTCTCTGCCTACCCCTATTTTGGAAAAAATAGTGAGGTTAGTTAGTTAGTTAGCCATTAAATGTTTTAAACGTTCTTGAGGTAATCTAGCTCCATTTTTGTACAAAATACGTCTTCGGAAAATGTCAATTTAAGAGTTAGTTCTTTAGAAACCGGATGTTTACGTGTTGAAATTTATTTTTTAACTCCCCAAGAAAAGGAAATTCTCAAGTCACCTCCCCACCCTTTCCCCAGGATGGTGTTTTTGAATTATCGGTCCCAACTTAGACTGATTTTAGCTATTTTTATGTCATTTTCGGGTAGGCTTACCAGATGACAGGAATTTTCCTGACATGTCCGGAATTTTTGCTGTCTGTCAGGGTAACAGTGAAAATTGGAAATTGTTGGGAATTTTTAAAAAGAAAGAAAAATATTAAGAAAAAATAAACAGTATTTCGTGCGTAACGGGATTTAAAGGATGACGGGATAAAAAATGACAAAAGACATGATTTTATATCCGAAAATGTCTTTAAAATAATAAAATATAAACATTTTCAGATCTGGTAACCCTATTTTCAGGTGAAATTTGGCTTTATACGAAAAATCGAGCAAAGAACACTATCAAGGGATTACTAAGAAGCATTAGGAGGACTTGAAAGAGAAGAGTTCTTACGTTATATTATGAAATTGAACAAACTTCAAACCATTCTTCTGGTGATTTAGGCATGTTGAGCAAATTAAAGAAGAAAAGAGTGTAACGAGAATACGAGTAGGTAGGTAGCGAATGTTAATGGTAGAAGAAGTCGGGACTACTAAACACGAAATGGGAACTAAATTCTTGAGTCGGGCCATGTCAAGAAATAACAGAGGGGTGTGTATGAGACGATGAGGAATGCGAATGAGAAGCAAGGAGGGGGTGCCAAGACCGAATTGTTTGGCAGTCGATCCTCTCTGCCCACCCTTGCGGATAACGGCATGATGGTTAGTTAGTTTAATAAAGTATATTTTATGTCGTTCTTCAATGTTTAACTTGCCTACCGATATATCACAAGGCCACTGACTTAGTTAGTATCTCTTGATTTTAGTCCAAAATAATTTTAACCGGAACCCAAAATTTCATTTAATATCAGTTTTTAATTCAGAAGTCTGCAAAGTTACACGAGATGTATATTTAACTATGATATAAAGAGGAAATAAAAATAAAACGAACAACATAATATTGTTTTTTTTTTCGTTGTTTGTTTTTGGGGTGTTATGCCGTGTTGTGCTACCTCCTTCTTTAGCCGACGTTTCGGACAGCGTTGCAGTGTCCATCATCAGGGCAGATCCGGCAGATCCGTCGATGTGAATTTGTAGTGTTAAGTGTGTGCTTATTTAGTTGGAAGCGATACCGTGCCGTTAGCTTTATTTCAGAAGAAAGTGAACTACTATGACAATGCTCAGGGAGATCTATGAGGAAGACATTTGCAAACTTTTTGAACACTGCCTCAAAACGGGTTATTTTGCATTCCAGGATGAACTTTTTGAGCAAGTGGAAGGAGTTGCGATGGGCAGTCCATTGTCGCCAGTACTAGCCAATTTTTTCATGGAGAAGTTTGAAGAAGTGGCACTAGACACAGCTTCGGCTGTTCCCAAGGTATGGTGGCGTTATGTCGATGATGTCTTCGCCATTTGGCCTCATGGAACAGAGAAATTGAACGAATTTCTGGATCATCTAAATTCACTCCATAGTAAAATTAAGTTCACAATGGTGCTGGAAAACGACGATAAAATCCTGCCTTTTCTAGATGTGGAGGTGACGCGAAAAGAAGATGGTAATCTAGGACACACAGTATATAGAAAACCTACGCACACAAATCGGTATCTACATGCCGATTCGCATCACCACCCAGCGCAGAAGAGAGGTCTTATCCATACTTTGGTGACCCGAGCGACCACAATATGCGAAGAAACAAAACTCGGAACAGAACTTATAAAGCTGACCGATGCACTGGAACGCAACGGTTACCCGACAAGGCAGACAAGGCAAATTATAAGAGCCAAATCTACACCGAAGGAAGTCAGAGTTGAACAAGAGTCAAAAGGCTGTGCTTTCCTTCCTTTCGTTCACAATGTGACAGACAGAATTGCCAGGATGTTGAGAAAAGAAAGCATCAAGACTGTCTTCGGAACCACAACCAAAATCCAAGACCTACTGAGGTCTGCAAAAACTAAGTTTCCTCTGGAAGCAGACGGAGTGTATAAACTCAGCTGTTCCGGATGTGACAAGGTTTATGTAGGCCAAACAGAGCGGACGATTTCCAAGAGGATAGCAGAACACTTCCGTGCTTGTAAACTTGGCCATCCTGATAAATCGGCAATCGCCGAGCACTTAATTGAAACCGGCCATTATTTTGGATTTGTTCCTGAGGTCCTGGGAAGACCTAAAACTTATAGATCACGCCTGATTACGGAGGCAATTGAAATCTACAAAAATCCAATTAATATTAATAGAGACGACGGAGCTAAGCTCAACAGCTCTTGGTATCCGGTAATTGACGGCTACACCAAAGCTAATCGCAAAAAACCATGTCTAAGTATACTTTAATAACATATAATAATTCAATACAAAAGTATAAAACCATTTGTTTATACCTTGATATTGGCTACATTCGCTTCAGATTGGTTTTTTTCTATTTCTAGAATTCGCCACAAGATGACACTACTTTCGTTTGGAAATTTCGTTACATTTCTCCGTGGACGGGCCCCAGGCTAACGTAAATACTGCGCTTTCACCAAATTTCCCTTTCAAAGTAGTTCACTTTCTTCTGAAATAAAGCTAACGGCACGGTATCGCTTCCAACTAAATAAGCACACACTTAACACTACAAATTCACATCGACGGATCTGCCGGATCTGCCCTGATGATGGACACTGCAACGCTGTCCGAAACGTCGGCTAAAGAAGGAGGTAGCGCAACACGGCATAACACCCCAAAAACAAACAACGAAAATGCTTTTGGCCGTGAAAATCTAAAAACGTATCTAACATAATATTTATTTTTATTGTTTACTTAATGAGTTAAACCTCATAATATTTTAATTAATGAAGATAATATTAGTGGAACTCGATCGAAAATCTGAAACAGAAAAAGATGCCTTTACATCTGATACATTTTATCATTATTAATTAAAATATTTTAATTTGAGGTTTAACTCATTAAGTTAAAAAATAAAAATATTCATCCCAGACTTACAGAAAAGTCAATTGATGTCGCATATTAAATTAAAATTGATAAATTTATCCTTATACTAACTAGATAACATTTAGTAAAGTTAGTCAATAAAAAGTAGTTCTCAGTCGAAGTATGATACAGTTAAATATGATCGAATCGGAAAGGGATACATTGGCGCAGTCCGTATCTTTTTCTGATTTTTCTGTTTCAGATTTTCAATTATCTTCATTAATTAAAATACAATAATCGTATATAAAAATGCAAAAATCAGTCATTTTAAATACATGTAGGATTACGAAAGATTTTTTAAATATTTATATTGAGAGATCAGTAGGATTTATCGGTCAAATTAGGAGTTCCACCGAGCCGAACCCTCTGATATGAAAATATCTGGAGTCTGTGAATTATTTTCCCATTTAACAGTCTGGTACGTTAAAATGTTGTTCTTGTATTGTTTTGTATTAATTATACTTATTCATGTTTTATATAATGTTTATTCAGTTTTAATTTTGCAATGTTTTATTTTACAAATCTTACAAAACTGATCAATCGGTTTGATTGTAAGAAATCTCTCATTTTTTTCTAATTATTTAATACAGTATACTTTTCAGTTTTACACAGTAAATACTAAATATAATGCTTAATGTTAAAATACTAATTGTCATAATAGACCTGATATAGTTTTACATGACAAAATTAAAAAAATAACTTATATAATTGATGTAGCTATTTCAAATTTCTGTAATATTCAAAAATCTGTTTCTGAAAAAATAAGAAAGTATACAGATTTAGGAAATGAAATTAAAAGAATTTGGCATTCTCAGACTATAAAAATATTACCTTTTGTTATTTCGGCTACTGGCATTATACCTAGCTCTCTTATTAAAAATTTAGGCATATTAGATTTGTCAAAGAATTTGTATATAAAAATGCAAAAATCAGTCATTTTAAATACATGTAGAATTACGAAAGATTTTTTAAATATTTATATTGAGGGATCAGTAGGATTTATCGGTCAAATTAGGAATTCCATAGAGCCGAACCCTCTGATATGAAAATATCTGGAGACGGTGAATTATATTCCCATTTAATAGTTTGGTAGATTAACGTGTTGTTCTTGTATTGTTTTGTATTAATTATACTTATATAATACACTTGCATAACGTGGATTTACTAGATGATCATTTATATGGAAAAGTGTATGAAAGGGTTTAGTTTTTCCTACGGGAAAAACTAAACCCGTTCCTGTAAATCTGGTGATAAAAAAAATGACAAACTAATTATTATAATGTCTATGAATTGCGTTGTAGTAACAATATTTTACACAGTACAAACATAAGGTGAGAAAAAAAATAGAAAGGAACTATATTATTTGATTTCATGTTCTTCGGAGGTAGAAAGATTTTTTTTTTTTAATAAGATGTCTCATTTTTGATATTTTCAGGTAATGCGTTAAATATTTCCGGAATTTTATGCCTTTTTGTTCTATCTCCGTATACATTTTGAGATTTATTGATAATAAACATTTGTGCTTCTCTATGCCTAGTAAGGTAGTTACGGTTTACAGGTTTTTTGAATTCTATACACTTGCATAGCGTAAATTTACTAGATGATCATTTTTGTGGAAAAGTGTGTGAAAGGGTTTAGTTTTTCCTATGGGGAAAACTAAACCCGGACCTAAAAGTCTGGTGCGTTAAAAATATATGGGCAAAGTTTTCGACGTACTTATGCAGCTCAACTGTAGCAAACTACATGCATATTATGCACCTACTAAGTACCTACGCCTGGGTGGCAATAACCATAAAATGTCCAATATTGAGTTCACGGATGCCGTAACAACGAGCAAATGCAAAATAAACAAAAATAATCGTGAAAAGATAAAGTTTGACAAAGTGTCTCTCTTTTTAATTATTTGTCATTTGACACAATAAGGTCCTTATCAGCCGAACAACCCTCCAATACTAAACAATGTTTATTGCTATTGAATGTGTCACCGTTGTATGGCAGGGGTGAAATTGGGAGAAAATTAAATCCATTATTATTTCCATTGATCCGATTGCGGTGAAAACTTTGATTGAAAACGCACGCCCGCGAAGGTTTATTGTGTAATGGTGTGCTCTTGCGTTATAAAATTTGCGTAAAAATTTTACAATAAGTAGCGCACGAGTTGTTTGAAAAATATGTATATTTCATGTAGTTTTTCGACAGGCAGCGAAATAGAGACGAGGTGGAGAATCTGAAAGGGGGTCGAAGGAGGAAAAGGGTCAAAGGAGGGGGGACGAGGGAGGAGGGAAGGCGAGAAAAGATAGAAGGTAAATGCGGGAGAGGAAAGTATACGGGAGGGAAACGGGGGCAGAAACGTGGACGCATGGTAAAAGACACGTAAGGGAAAGTTGACAAAGGGGTGGAGGACGAGGGAGGGGCAGACGAGGGATTGCAAAGGAGATATAGTAGCGGTAGGGGATAGCACGGGTAAATTTGTAAATTCCATGTTTCTCACATGGACAGCAGGTATGTGGCTTACTCACGCATCAGAAAACCTTATGATTTAAGGTAGAATCATACCGGGTCGACGTACGTACGCATCGCTACGCCAAACAATGCTTAGCGACCATACATTTTCTATGAAAATGGCCACAGACATCGCACATCGCGATGCGTGTGGCCAATGTGAATCTAAAACATAAATTTTCATTGAAAATCTATGGTTGCTAAGTAGCCCAGATATTGTTAGGCATAGCAATGCGTACGTACGTCGACCCAGTCTGAATCTACCTTTATTCGTGTACATTGTGCACGAATATATCGAAAAAAATTGTATATCGAAAAGCAATTCAAATAACAGAATTAAAACAAAATATAATAACACAAACACTTTATTTGGGTGGCATCAAAGCATGCCGGATACTGGTTGGTATTATTATTATTCAACAAAATTGTATGCACAGTTATGATTTTTGAACGTCTTTAGATGAGTAGAAGCAATATACTTATTCTTCAATTATAATTATTTAAAAACATCTTGATACCACCGTGAGATGATTCGATCTTTTTAATTATATGTAATTCATAATTATTATTAATGATGATTTCAAAATTCGTAATAATTAACAGCGATCAATCAGCTGAAATAAAATAAAAATCCCCCATTTTGATTTTTAATAATATTGATAAAAATTTAAAGGACATAGATTATGAATCCACCTATCTAATCATGAATCGCTTGAAGCAATCAGAAAAAAAATATTATATTTGCTCATGTACGACGCACGAGATAAGACTAATATAATATGGCAATTTTGGGTGCCACTGGGTATTGGCACCTACATCAATTCCAATCATCAATTATTATGACTCGTGCCTTAATTTTATTGGCAAACATTTTATCTCCCAACTGGGCAACAACTTTTCTAATGGCATGTTAAGATATATATTTTTAATTATTATGGTAACTTAAGTCATTTTTTAAAAATATTTTTCGATAATCGATTTTTTATTACTTTTTTTTATTTCTATACTCGTACGTACTACTAAATGTAGTAAAGTACAGAAATATAATTATATAGATGATAAGTGAAAGTAAAACAAAAAAGTGTTCCTAATATAAAAAATGGTAGTAGAGTGTACAATAACAAAGAAAGAAAGGTTCTCAGATTAAATTTGCTTGGACAAATAGAAATCAATAAACAGACGAATGATCTCAATATAACATTAAAATAAAGTAAGTGAAATTATTTATTCCCCTCTTCTCAGTATGTTCACAAGACCTAAACAATATCACATTTTTAAATAAGTCAATGGCAGTCTAATGGTTTAATAATGACGTGACTGCTATTGACTTATATAACACATTTAAATAAGTCAATAGCAGTCACGTCATTATTAAACCATTAAGAAAAAAATTACCATTAAATGTGGGGAAAACAAATTTTGAATTACCTCACAGAATAGAGAATCCATTGTGATAATTATTTTTTTTCAGTAAATCGGTAGTTAATCATTTTAAATAGATACTATATTTGAATTGGGCAGGGGTAAATAGAATCATATAAATAAGTCCTCTTAAAGTGGCCTAACCACTATTTGAAAATGACCTTGAACGCCGAAACAGCTGTCACAATAATAAAAAAAACTAAAATATTTGCAGGACTTAATGAAAACATCATGAAATTTGATTTTCATTATTTGATTGAATTATATATTTAAATGAAGTTCTACAAATTAAACACAAAACAATTCAATATTTATCAGAACAACTATATTTTTTTATATAACTTTTGAAGGTTGTAAAAAAAATGTTATCTTGTTATCTTCTTCTTCAATGATATATTACAAAAACAATTAACATGTTATGATAGTAATGCTTTGTGAACACCACTAGGAGAACATGTTCTGAGGAATTCCGCGTGTTTTAGATAAAGTCCTATTGTACATAACATAATATTAGGTTAGTTGCACTTAAAGTACATCTCAGTAATATATCTATAGACATAGTAAAAATAGTGACCAAGAATCTAATGAAAAGAAAAGAAAGGATATTGCGCAAGTGAACCTAATGAAGCAATTAAGACAAAATAGAATTTAAAAATAAATTAATATGGTTATCGGTGCAAGTATTTAATATACAGGGTAGAATCACCTCCCGAAGTTACTGCACTTTACCCCCGGACACCCTGTGTTAGCAATTTATTTATGTAATGATAATAATCCCTTTTGGGAAACTTCAAGGATTTGAATTAATATTGTTAGTGTTAATTTAAAAATTATAAACAGATTTGTTTCGGAAGAGCATTTCTTTCGCAAGTTTTGATGAAACTTTTACATATTGGGTATTTGGTATCATTACAAAACTCGGACAGGAACTACACGTTTAAATAATTTAGAGTTTTTTATTGTTGCTCATAGTTTTTTTGTGAAAATAATTACCAGTAAATATTTTTTAACTTAAGGATTTTTTTTTTTTTAATATTGGCTCTAAAATTTTTAATAGCGTGGACGCTGTTGAAAATCACCTAAGACTAATTTTAACTCAAGCATGTTTGCAAGGTATCCGAAAAAAATTATTTTCCTTAAACTTTTCATAATTAATATGATTGTAAGTAATATGTTTTAATTATTGTTACCTAATAAAATATTTTTTGACAAAAGATAAATAATGTAAGGTATAGTATACGCCAAACGTTAATACCGACCAGACATTGATACAAAAATCGTCGCAATAGGCGAGGATACAAAAACCGCTTTCTCTGTCGCATGTGAGTTTTACCCATCTTTCTCTTTCACTTACGGTCATTGTGAAGTCAGTAAAGTGACTGTACCTGCGCAAGATGGATCGTATCAAGTTCAGGTCGGCATTTAAATTTAGAATGTTCCTAAACCTTTGAGAAAACCCTTTGAAGGACCACTAAAAAATTATATGTGGGTACATAACTAAGCTTAATATGTAACATTAAAACCTTGCTTTCGCTGATTTTTAAACATTTTTTTAAATATGAAAATAAAATATTAATAATTAAATGAAACAATATATCTTAGTTACAACCACTGATTTATTTAGTTACACGCCGACCGGTTTTAGAACACTTAAGGTGTCTTAATAATAATAATTTCTCCGATTTCGCTGAGAATTGAAAATAACCATAGTTTTGAAAAAAATACAGGGATAAATATTCTTTACATTAATAATAAAGGAAAACGCTTAGATAACTTAGAAGCTCTAGAAATAAAAAAAAATCGCTTAAAAATAATGAGTCGATTATCAATAAACAAAAAATATTAACCTATAGCCCAATATTAAAGCTCTTCCCATTCGGTGTCCATTCTGTCCCCACTTACTCTTCATCAATTCCTAGCCACGCCCCCACCCCTACCACAACACCTACTGATAAATTGTACCCACCCACTATTTTGTAATTGTCATCATTATATGTTTGCCCTGAAGAAGGAACGGTTGTTCCGAAACCGGTCGGCGTGTAACTAAATAAATCAGTGGTTGTAACTAAGATATATTGTTTCATTTAATTATAAAATGGATAACCACAAAGTGATAGCTAATTTCAAAAGTAAAATATTAATGATCATTTTGTTGACCTTGAAGTTTCGCGGTATGAGCGCTAAATCATTAATTATCAATATTTTTCCAATTCGGCTCTGTGCCAGTTTCATTCATTGGCTGTAACCGGCAGATTAATAAAGCCAATATATTCGTTGAGCACTTCAGTCCGCAGCGCGCAAGCGCACTTGACGCACTCCGTTACTCCCATGTAATACCGGCTTTACATTATTACATACACGCTGCGGTCGCAATAAGTACGTAACGAATAATCCTGTTTTCAATTTCTTTTTTAATATCGTAATCTTATACCGACATTCTGTTATGTAAGTTGAAAAGTGAACGAAAATAATTCGGTTTGTTATTTTTGAGGACTGTGGCTTCAGCAGGTTTAAAGGCTCGCCATCATATTTAAAGTACCGCTTGCAGCACTGCATGCAAGGGCTCTGCAAAATCGGATCGTTTGTAGTATTATTATTATTAAGAGGCTAGACTTTGAACGACACGCGGAACACCCGCGTCTGTCATTCTGTTCCGCTCACAATAAGCTCACGCACACTTACAATACATACGAATGCGAAATGTTCGAATGAGACAACGCTCAAATTTACCTACAGAAATCGCTCGAAAGGGGGTTTATGGAGAATACACTTTTCTACACCGAAACTTTCACGAAATTAAAATTTAAAAAATATATTTTTTTTTTAGAAAGAAGAAGCTACGTCGGTAGCTTTTTATAATTTTATAATTCTTTATGAGAGTTGAGTTAGCAGCACTTTTTCCTTAAATAATATTTTTTGATAAATCGTACATGTTTGACAGTGAATGTTTACGTTAATACCAAACGCATCGTAAATTCGAAAACATACCGACATAGTTTTCACCCTTTAGAAGGCAGTATAAAAAAATATATTCATTTTGTGCAATTTTCGATGTAGAAAAGTGTTTTTTCCCGGGCGTCCTTTTTGTACGGGCCGAAAAGCGAAGTCTATCGTCTTAATAATAATAATTCGGTGGAGGATTCTGCGAGCAGTGCTGTAAATTGGATGGTGAGAATTATTTTTTTTGTTGTTAATACCGCGTAGAATTCTTAACAGCTCCAAACTGTCTAGAGTGGGAAAGTAACTGTCTATTCAATACCTCTCACCAAAACATGGTTAAAGCCATATCAAGCAAAACAACTACGTTTCAATTCTATTTGAGTATATCGAGTATTTTCACCGCTTATTACAGAGGTGTTTTTATTTTCTTTTTGTGTCGACGAACACATTTTCTACGGCGATTTGAAAAGTGCCATTTTCAAATTGCCTCCAAAATGACATGTTCGTTTTTATTTGGAATTTTGGCGGCGTTGACGTCACGCCGGGCAACGTTGGTAACAGCCGTCTTAACAGAAATAGGCGATTTCTACGACATGACGTTGCAGCCAGTTTGTACCGTTTCGGAATGTGCAATTTTTCAAATTTATGAATGAAAATTTTAAAATTACACTACTTTATTAAAATGGTTACGCCGTTCTTCCACGTAGCTATTCACAAGCGACGCTACCGCTACCTGTCAAACAAATTTGCTAGTGTAGCACCTAGCGGCGTTTTCAAACACTAATAATAGTATGGAAAACACAGACGAGCGGCTATCGCGTCGCTTGAAGGTAGCTCCATGGAAGAACGGCGTTTGAAACAGAAAAATAGACTTTATGTCTTCCACACATTTTTAACTCTATTCATAGTTTGTAAAAATATCCCATTGTGGTCTTTTACCAGGGTGATACTGGGAGTGTCTTCCACTCTATTAACTTTTGATATAATGGCATAAAGAGCTCAGGGCCAAAAGGGCACCTTTCTCTTTCATCATGAGTTTGTATTATATCTGGTTCGTTGAAAAACTATATTAATCTTCAACTCTTTGTTTAAAATTTAAATACCTACTTGTACTATGAAAAATAAGTATTTTTCATACACAGATTTGTTTGGATTACGTACACCGTCGGGTGATTGATTTAACATAATGGAAAATAATTGAAAAATAAACAAATACTAGATAATAAAGTAAATATTTGTGTTATAAAAGAAATATAAGCGTTTTTACTGGTACTGCGATAAATAATATTGAATTGATTTTGCTGTATAGGTACTTACTTAAAGTAAATAATACATCTTGCTGTATAGGTACTTACTTAAAGTAAATAATGTATGTTTGTTACTCTTTCACGCAAAATTTACTAAATGGATTTTAATAAATAACTATAGCTCGTACATCAGAATAACATATAGGGTATAATTTATAAAGCTAGCTATTTATTTTCAATACATTATTGTTTAATAGAAAATGTCAAAATTTAAGAATGACATTTTGCGAAACAATGATTGTTAAATCATAATTCTATTTTAGAAAATATATAAATTAGTAAATTTATTTGAAGTACTCGCCTAATACTTTGAATCGAATTAACGCCGTTCTTCCATGGAGCTACGTTCAAGCGACGCGATCGCCGCTCGTCTATATTTTCAATACTATTATTAGTGTTTTAAATAGTATGACAGGTAGCGGTAGCGTCGCTTGTAAGTAGCTACGTGAACGATGGGCGTAAGATTTATAAATATTTTAAATAAATAGGTTAAGAATTTTGGTATAAACGTGGATGGGACTTAGGAAAAGAAAATAGATTACTCGAGGTACTAATCCTACGCAGAAGTCGCGAACAGAAGCTAGTTGTTATATAATATATAGGTATGACTTTTTGAAGTACAGGTGATAAGAACAAATTAATTGTTCCATGAGAACTCAACAAAGTGGCATATCAACACCTCTTTGAAAAGTCATTAAAAGCGATGATTTTTTTTATTAGCCCATGCCGCACGCTCGATCGATAAGGATTGATAGGATAACTTTCGGTAACTTATCTTCGTTCCCTAGGATAACTGCAGATCGCAAACGTACAAACAACAGTTGGTGTCGAATATATAAAGGACACTTGGTCATTGTGAACTGTCACTTATTCGTTGGCGATCTGCAGTCATGCTAGGAAACGATGAGAAGTTTCCGAAAGTTATCCTATCAATCATTATCGATCAAGTGTGATCGGGGCCATTAACCTCGCATAACGTAATCTATTAAACCAAGTTTTTTCATAATTTTTAATGACTTTTCAAAGGAGTGTTGAAGTTGCACATTGTTGAGTTGTCCGATCACCGAAATTAACATATCTTGTTTTAGATAAAATCAAATTGTCTACAGCAATTCTATGTCATCAATTCTCCAATCAGCGCCAATTTTGTGTTTTTGACATCTGAAAGATATCCATTAAAACCCATTGACCAGCGGCTGAGAATTAAAGTTCTAAAATGCGTGCAACTGTACAGGCAAGTTCCGATGAGACAGATCGATTATTCCCCGTATCAATTTTTTTAAACTCGATTTATTTCATTAAAAACTTGCTTTAATATATACCTACATTTAAGTAAGCAATAAAAATGCTCAAAACGCACTATGATAAATTATTAAATATCGTGTACTTCTTGTAAGTATTTTTTGATCATAAGTATTTATGATTTTTCAATAATGTCTAAACAAAATAAGTGTGTAAAAAAAATCTGAAATATTTTAGTTTATAAGACCTTGAATAAATTTTAAAAACTTAGGTATTTTCGTCACAAAACACGTTCTCGGATTTATTTTTTAATGATTTTAATAGATCTAAAATTTAAATTTAGAAAAGTGTCTTTACTAGATTATGTATTGATTTATTGTTCTGTATGATTATATGATTTGAAATTTGTGTTGTTTAATACAATATTTCGTTTGTAAATTTATCAAATCTGCCAACGACCAAAGATTAAAAATAAACTTACTTTTTCAAAATTTAAGAAAATCCTTTTACCAGATAAAATAACAATCTTTCAAAATCAATTTATGTTTTTTTGTAAAAAAAGTTCAATACTTCTAGAATTTGATTTAAAAAGAGAAATTTCCAGTATTGTCTTGTTATACCCTCTTAAACAACGGTTCTCGGTCCGTTTCAGCTTTTGAACAAAATGTGATCAGCAAAATAGCACAACTGAAAATATTGTTATGCTTGTCAACGGATGACAGTGCGACAGAAAGATAAAACTTTTCAGAGATACCTTTCAAATGTGAAAATTAATAAAAAAAATGGCGTTGATTTGCTATTTGTTGACAATGTTATATTTTCCACAGCGCTTGATGTGATTTCTCACAAAAACGGCGCTATATAAAACAACCAAATATTATTAAGGCGAAACTCAGTGCTAAATCACTCTTTTCATTATCATACCTCTTTACTATTGAATATGAATCGGTTTACTGTTTTATAAAAACAAAAACAAAAATGTTTTGGATAAATTGAAGCTTTTCCTATCGTTTCCATTGAAGAGAATTAATATAAAATTGTTAATTACTTTATAAAAAATATGAGCGTAAACTACTAAAAAAACTTTTTCATCACAAATGTATGAACGCATATTAAAAACAATTTTTAAAAATACAATTTATGACAAAATTTATCACTGACAGTTTCATTGATTAACTTTTTTGTCTTTCTTATAAAATTATTCACAAAATAAATAACTATTTAAAAAAACTTTTGTACTTGAAATCGTTACCTCTAGAATCCGTTTGCCAAGCGATTTTTATGCCTATTACTTATATTCGTGGCGATAAGAGGCGCACTAAAAATAAATAAATTTGTGGCTTGTGGCTTCCTTTTAAATATATAATTATATTATTTCTGTAAAATACTTACGTTTTTATAGATCTGTTCAAGAAATGTGTTCTTTCTTAATTAATTTATTTGGGTACCTACTGTATAATATATGTACAAGTAGCGTTAAACCTCCTGTGCGTACCACATAAATATTTATTTAGCTATTTAAAACTTGTATTTATTTTGTATTTTACGCCTAGCTGGGCTTTTACATGTTATTTATTTTATTTTTTATTAACTTTTTTATTAAAATTACATCTAAATAAGCGTAACAAAACAAAAACAAAATCAAAATCGAAAACAAAATAAAAATCAAAAACAAAATCAAAATCGAAAACAAAATCAAAATCAAAATCAAAAACAAAATCAAAATCAAAATCAGAAACAAAATCAACAACGTAATCAAAAACAAAATCAACAACATAATCATCAACAAAATCAATTACGAATTAGATAAAAACAGTATATTCCACCATTCAAGATAAAAAAAAACAACAGAGTGGTATAAGTACAATCCGCTTATAAATTGAGTTGAAAGAGAACTATGTGGTATGTTCAATTAAATGTTGATGATCTTGATCATAAATTAATCGAAAATAATCAGTTGTATCACATCCAACTTTTTTGGTAGCTGTTGTTGTCAGGGACAAAATATTATGTCCTTACATATGAAATTGGCGTTTTGCCGTACTGGCAACTTTGATCTCAAATATCCTCTCTTTGGTTAGGAATAAATTCAAATTTATACAGCTACTTACTCGTGTATTTGTGTTTCGAAAATTCTAATCCTTCGAGCCGTTTCTGCAGCACTGGTTCCACCTCGTACTCGTAAATAACGCGATATTTCAAGTTTTCCATTTTGTAAACTAAGTGACGCAAAGAAAAAAAAACAAAAAACAAATGAATTATAATTTTCGAAACACAAATACATGAGTAAATAGCTGTACAAATTTGAATTTGGAATTCCTAACCAAAGAGAAGATATTTGAGATCAAAGTTGCCAGTACGGCAAAACGCCAATTTCATATGTAAAGACCTAATAATTTATTTTATTGCTGAACGTTTCGGGTGAAAGTTCCTATTTGATTAGAAAACAATAATTTAATGTGTTCGCATTATCTACCTGTCTCTTATTTGCGTGGTTCGAATTCAAATCATTTTTTATCCTTTTCTTATTATGATGTTATTACTTTGTAATAAAGAGGTATACGCAATGGCATGCATACGTCAAGGCGGGTCTCCTGCGACATTTAAAAAAATAGAAGTAAAGGCCGGTCTTCTGGTCTTTACTTCCACTTTTAAAAATGGCCTGCAAAGCAAGTCACAATACACACTTGCTTATTCTATAATTATACGGTAGATATTTGATAATATAGGCGCAATTTTTAATATTTAATTTAAGCATTTAGTTCGAGTTGAATCTTCCAATCATACATAAAAATAGCAGCCAATAAAAATAAGCGTTAAGTAAATGAAGATAATGTTGGTAGTTCTCAGTCGAAGTATGATACAGTTAAAAATATGACCGAATCGGAAAGGGATAAATTAGCTCTGCGTGGCCAGAGCATCTGCCCGGAAAGCCGAAGGTCCTGGGTTCGAGTCCCAGATATATTTTTCTTAACGCATATTATACCCGTACGCAAAGGATTCTAATAGTATTTCTTTATACTTTTCAGATAAATTAAACCTAAGTGGAAATTCCATTTAGCAAACATGTCAATACTGAAGGCTGTAATATTTGTCACACTATGTGGTATTCTAGTCAACGATGTCTATGGTAAGTTAAGAAAACAATATCTTCAACTAACACCATTAACTATTTTTTCTAACTGGACTCTCTTCACTGCAATTAGATCATTACTCTCATTACTGCATTAATTCAGTCGCCAAACAACGTAACCCTAAAATTCCTTCCCTGTTAGCTTTATCCAACCAAAAATGCTATCCCTTCATTAATTCTACTCTCAATATCATATATTTTTGAGTCGGTTTTATTTCCCAAATAAACTTAAACCTAAAGGTACAGGACGAAGTAGTTTTTGGAGTTGGGAGTACTAATTTTAGAACTGAATGATGTGGAAGCATAGATATTTTATAAGCATAGATTTTTTATTTTCTTATCTATTTCTCTTATTAATTTTCATTTTATGATTATTTTTCAAAATTCTATTTATTAATTAATAATTTATTTTATTCTTTCTTTTGAAAATGATATAAAAAATATTAAATCACTGCCACCTCGGAACAGGCTCAGCCTAGTGAGGTGGCATATACCTAAAAGAATGTACATAACATGTATTTTTTGGTTAATAAAAAAAAAAATAATAATAATAATAATAATAATATAATTAGAACTACGTTAACAAAATTTAATTGTCATCATCCAAATTCAGCTATAGAACGAACTAATTTACCTAGAAATTTAGGAGGTAGAGGTATAGTCAAAATAAATTCTTTAAAACAAAATCAGGTAGAAATGTTAAGAAATTTTTTTCATAGAAAAGCTAATAGCTCAGAGCTGCATAAAATAATTTGCAAGGCAGACAGAAATATTTCACCTTTAAATTTATACGACGAGAATGCCAACATTTTTATAAATACCAACCAGGAATTATTAGATTCCTGGTCAAATAAAATTATTCACGCAAAACACTTCAATTATCTCAACCAAACGTATGTTGACAAACTTTCGTCAAACAAATGGTTGAGTATTGGAGAGTTGAGCGCAGAAATAGAAGGTTTTATGCTTGCTATTCAAGATAGAGTAATTAATACCAAAAATTATAGGAAGCATATAATCAAAGATCCAAATCAAATTGATGATTTATGTAGAAAATGTATGGCTTTTCCGGAAACTATAGAACACATTATATCAGGATGTTCTATATTAGCGCCGTCTGAGTATACATTTAGGCACAATCAGGTTTTAAAAATAATTCACCAAAGTTTGGTAATTAAACATAACTTGATTGACTGTCATAATATAGTACCATATTATGAATACGAACCAAATTCATTTTTAGAAAATAATTTCTTTAAAATTTACTATGATAAAACTATACTAACAGACAGACAAATTGGTCATAATAGACCTGATATAGTTTTACATGACAAAATTAAAAAAATAACTTATATTATTGATGTAGCTATTCCAAATTCCTGTAATATTCAAAAATCTGTTTCTGAAAAAATAAGAAAGTATACAGATTTAGGAAATGAAATTAAAAGAATTTGGCATTCTCAGACTATAAAAATATTACCTTTTGTTATTTCGGCTACTGGCATTATACCTAGCTCTCTTATTAAAAATTTAGGCATATTAGATTTGTCAAAGAATTTGTATATAAAAATGCAAAAATCAGTCATTTTAAATACATGTAGAATTACGAAAGATTTTTTAAATATTTATATTGAGGGATCAGTAGGATTTATCGGTCAAATTAGGAATTCCACAGAGCCGAACCCTCTGATATGAAAATATCTGGAGACGGTGAATTATATTCCCATTTAATAGTTTGGTAGATTAACGTGTTGTTCTTGTATTGTTTTGTATTAATTATACTTATATAATACACTTGCATAACGTGGATTTACTAGATGATCATTTATATGGAAAAGTGTATGAAAGGGTTTAGTTTTTCCTATGGGAAAAACTAAACCCGTTCCTGTAAATCTGGTGAATAAAAAAAAATACTAGATAAAGTCATACAAATTTTCAAGGGTAATCCGGCCCACCTATGAGTAATTTCATAATACAACCCATATTTAATTTCGCCTAGCTTCCAAAACCTAATTCTTTGCTTCGCTCCAAAATAACACATTAGGGAACAAAATAACTCGAGCACAATCAGTTTACCCAAACCGTAAAGAACTTTTAGGAGACAATATATGTAATACAAGCCAAAATTGTGTAATATTATTCCGCTCTTAATTAAAACACAAAATAAACAATCTAGCTTTTTAACCACTCGAGCGCTTTTTGCCACATTATGGCACTATTTTTAAAACCTCGGTTTGCTTTGTTGCCAAAATGTGGCAAATTTTCAAAACAAATAAATTATTAAAACGATTATATAATATAATGTACATTCAAAATATAACAAAATAAATATTCTCTAGATTCTTTAAAATGTTTTAAGGTTAAATAATTAATTATATTTTTTTATAAATCCTACAAATATGTGATAATAGACAAAAGCTAGGGGAGTTCATTGGCTACATAGAACTATAATCAGTTTGTATGTCTCCACATTCAAATTCGGAGGTACGATTTTTTTTAAGTGTGCGGAAAAACTTCCTTTAGCAATCCTAGAAAAACATTTTAATTGCTCTGTCGCTCCAGAGGTTCAGAAAGAGATTTAGTAAAAAAAACACTCTTGAAAATAAAGATTAACATATACACGAACTATAAACACAACACAACGAACAGAAGCAATATACAGTGTTTATTTTTATATTATATTAGATCAGTAGAATGGCAGGAGTGAACAGGTTCCATGCTTGAAGGTGAATATGATGTTAGTGCTGATACAATATAAATTAACTATTTTATGTTTTTTAGGCCAGGACAACCCTTGCCAGGCACGAAAATATAACCAAAGCTCGATAGTCTGTGTATGTAATGCCGATTATTGTGATGAAGTTTCCAAAGTGAATCCCCTTTCAGCAGGAAAATACGTACTGTACTCCTCAAGCAACGTAAGTCGATACCAAGCCATATTAAAACTTATATTATCAATAATAAAATTATGTTAATCTGTCATGAATGAAGAAGTAACGGACGCTGCAATCAGAAATTAGATCCAAAATTTAGGCAGCATTGGTTTAGATTGGAAGGGAAGAAGGCTCAGATACCTGGAAGCTATGTTGTACAATCAGGAGGCATCGTCGATCAACAACTGATCTAAACTCTAGAAAATGAAAAAAACCACACTTTATATTTAAATCTAAAAGTTAACCACAAGAATTTACAGCTTCATGAAAACAAAGTTTTTGACTGAAATTTGATGAAGATTTAAGAAAATTGTGATTTTTTAATTAATTAATTATTTTGGCACGAAATGACAAAAAAGTGTCTAAATAAAATGTGTTCAATTATTTTATTATTATAATTATTTTAAAAATTATACCATCTAATAAGAGAACACTGTCAAATTCTGTAGATCTGTAAAAAAGTTTATAATTATATTTTGCCTTGTAAAGTCACCTACATATAGGGTTACCAGATCCGAAAATGATTTTTCCTGACAAAATTTCTACTTAGCAAAAAAATTCTGTAAAATTAATGGATACAAATACCATCCATCCTAAGGGGGGGGGGGGCTAGAGAAATTCAGGAATCATTAATTTAACATTATCGATACGAATGACACCCAACATTATTACAACATTATCGGTGCACAATCCATCCTGAGGGGGGGGGGGGCTAGAGTGTGATTTTTTCTGGTAATTTCGCCTATATAATCATGTTTTTTTGTCATTTTATTCGATTCTGCCAGGAATTCCGTAATCCCTGTACATTCTGTTGCGCACAAAATTCTATTAAATTTATTTTTTCTAATATTTTTCAAAATTACTGAAATTTCCAATTTTTTTTGTTTTCCAAACAGACAGCTAAAATTCCTGACATGTCAGGAAAATTCCTGTCTACTGGTAACCCTACTTACATACTACATGTTGTGATGTCTACTTTTAACCTTAGAGTAACGATATAGAGTAGTATATTGTTACTCTAAGCTTTTAACTTTTGACACTTCAGGCTAATTTTTTTGTTCGCTTTTGTGAACAACTCTTTTAGGTCTCATAGAAAAAAAAATTGTCAATTTTATCTCAGGTCAGATTAGATTATGTTACTGTCAAGGGTATTCAAGGATATTCAAGGTGAATCAACGTAGATAAAGGAGCACGAAGGGCCTATTGTGTCTAAGTGCTTACAGATTGTTTTATGTTATGAAGTGACTCAGTTTCAAATGAGTACATGGCAAATGATAACATAAAAAAATACTTCAATAGAAAAATCTAATACATTTCTATTTTAATTCAATAAAACGACGATGGTAGAAGATGCATTGACGTTTCCCACTTTTGTTCTAGGATGGTCAACGGTTCGAAAAATCTTTTGGAAATCTTGTAAGGAAAACTATAAAACCTAATATTCCAGCTTGGGGTCTGGTCGACTGGTTAAACAAAGTTTCATCTTTTGCAGGTGAGCAATATTATTTTACAAATCGAATGGTAAATTCTGATTCTACGATCATTTTATTGCTGTTATTTTTTTTTATGCTCATCGGCCGTTGTTCCCAATTTTTCGATTGATCAACCTGAGTTTCCGATCAGCTAAGTGATTTGCTTAGTAAACTGCCTATTGGTCGGAGATTTTCTTTGGGAAGAGCTTAGCCAAAATTTCAGCTCAACAGTAGATCAGTGAGGTTGGAAACAACGGCGGTTAATCATTTAAGTAATTGCGCGTTCCCTGTGGGATACCATAATTCGATATTTCTTAATTGCTAATAAATAATATTGTAACTATTCTATTAAAATTTTAACAGAATGTGCGGAAGGAGATAATAATTTTGTACATTTTTTTCTTGATTATAAATAACCACGGAATAAAGAATAAAACAAAAGATAGATTTTTTTATAAAATATTACCTTACAACATTCTATCTAACACCTTTGTAAGATCAATAAAGGTCCCTCACATTGATACACAAATAATGCATCGAAAATTTCGGTAAACGGTCTATTTTTTTCTATATTGTGCTCGCGATATATTTTACACCATTTGAACTTGATTTTCAGTGTGAATCTTAATTTGTATATAAAAATAAATGTTTCTTTGTGGTTTATATGAGGTTTATAAATAATTCATCAGATTGCGATGAAACTTTCATAATTTGTAGTGTACGTGTGATGATTTCTGTATATAGTGCGTGAGCTCTAGCATTATTAAATTATTTCCTATACCATTCATCCGATAGTGATGAAAATTTGGTATGTTGCTAAGTGCACACCCGCGAATGTTTCAATATACAATAGTGAGCCTTTGCGTTATGAAATTTGAGTTTTGAACAATGTATGTATTTCACAGTTTAGCGGCATGAAGCGAAGGAGGGAGGGGTGGCGAATTTCCTGTGGGAGAAGGGAAAGAAGGAGGGTGACGGGATAGGGGGCGAGGGAAGGGCAGACAAAGGGATTGCAAAGCAGACATAGTACCAACGGTATGGGAAATCAGGGCGTAAAATTTGAAAATCCATTATCTTCACACTGATAGCTAGATGTAGCCTGCTCATTTATTCGTGTGCGAACCAGACGGAAAAACAAAAAATATTTTTTATCTAAAACACAAACACTTTCTTTGAGTTGCATTGCAATTCATGCTGGATTCTTGCTGGTATATTACAAAATAAGAAGTCGGCCAAACACACCAAAAATTTACGTAAACAGTGACAAATTTCGCTATTCGACAGATTTTTTTATCTGATTTTATCATGATCCTATATTAATTAAAAATCACAAGAGTCGAGATAATTTTAATTGTGCACACCTTTACGTCATTTAACTTTTGTATCTGACGTACTACCGTAATCTAAACCCGTTTTCAGACATTCGATGTTTTTGTATAAACAACCTTAGACCTTTTTAATTGTGTTTGCGTTTAACTCGTAGAATTCCATTTAATTTATGAAAAAAAATTATGCAGAGAAAATTAAAAAAATATATTATTAATGTTATACATTTTTATGTTTTGCAAGTATTTTAGTCATTTTTTATTGTGACAGCTGTTTCTTTCTTTTGTCTCGACTATTTTTTACAATTCTTCATTACGCAGTTCGGAACCAATTAGACTTAATTTACGCGTTCTATATGTAACAAATTCCGCTCACAAAGTTCCTGAATTTGGGATATCACATTATATTAGGGAACGTACCCATACTACGTGACCCCCTCTCCCCTCGGTGACCAAGTGTAGTATATTCCAAGACCCCCCCCCCCTTACCCCTATAGTTTTCACGTAGTAATGCATAAATATGATTTTGAATCATTTTTTGCTAACAAAAAGGGTTAATTTGTTATTTGTCTTTATTATTGTCAGTTTTCAATCAGCTGACGTCTCAGTACGTACTTCAGTACTGCCACCTGCGAGTTTAAAAAGCGCCAAACAATGCGCGCCATACTTGAATGTAGCTCGAAAAAAACGCGAGATTTCCCTAGAGGATATTGACTACGTAATAAACACCTAAGCCCCCGCCCCTCATTGTGACGGAGCGTGGAATTTTGAAGATCCCCTCAACGGGTCACGTAGTATGGGTACGTTCCCTTACTACTGCAACATAACGTTCACCATAAATGTACGTTAACTAAGGTCAGTTACTTGGTAGGTAACTACTTGGGAAAAACGAGTTGAACAAGAGTGAACATATTATTATCAAGTAGTATAATCAATATGAATCTTGACATAATAATTACGTAACATGAATTTTTATTAAGCATGTGGGTACTTTTACCCACATTTGCAAAAGAAGATTTTATCTTGATTTCGATACAGTAAATAAGTATGACACATATGACACACCTGCCAAATCAGTAGCCTGGGAAAAATGCGATTGCAAAAATGATTGTATTTAATCGCATTTTTGATACATTTAAATTCATATTTTAATTTGTTTTTATTGGTCCATGAGAAATTCTATATGCGTTTTCGCAGTATGATTTTGGTGTTTAAAAGTTTTTTTTTTATTTCTAGAATAATAGGTTTTTATTGCGGCACTAGTCAGCACTTAGCTTAGACAATAGAGACACAATGAGTGAATGACACACGACTACCGTCGCCAAGCTGTGACCAAACTGCACAGACTATCAAAGCGACTACGCAATGATTAATAATAATAATAATAATTGGATAATTTGTATAGCGCCGTTTTTGTGAGAAATCACCTCAAGGGCGCTGTACAATTTAAAATATAATTCTTAGGCTATATTTAAGTTTCTTATTTACAATTTTATACAGAAACATACTTACCTGGTCGGTCACTTCCGTTAAACACACTTTAATAAGAAAGTTTATGCTTGGAGAAGATACCAATTTGCACGCGGAGGACATTATATTGAAAACACTGGACTTTGCATGATTTTACATTTACTGACCCCATCACTTTTGGTATTCACTTATAAGAAGTATAATGCCAAAGGTGAGTTAATACTTACTTTGAAATACTTGAGAATTTAATGATTCTTTACGACTGGAGAATTTTCATCAAGTGACCATTATAAAAGCTTACAAAAAAGAATTAGCTCATATTTTCACAATTAGTTATTTACAATGTCACGGGCTGTGAATGTGAAAGTGAGAAGGTTTTGACTTTATGGATAAGACAGTCCGAACAGATGAGTTTTAAGTTTAGCTCTAAATTCCGCCTATTCCATGCTTTAGGTCCCGACACTCCGAAAGCGCGCTCACCGAACTTAGTGTCTGGTGTGCGCTTTGGTTCCTTCAACCTTCCGATAGCTGATGATGCTGCTGACCTGAGGGTTGATTGTCGAGAATTGGAATTTTCAGGAATACACAGTTCCGATAAGTAAGCCGGAGTCTTAATCGAGTTCCAAAGACTTCGTGGGTTTTGACGCTCTGAATCGATCCTACTTATCCAATATTTGGACCTTTTCGAATGAATTAATAACGATTGTGATGCGTTTGGTGTTTATGTAGAAACAAAGGCGAGGCGCCGCTGTGCGATGCAGTTTGCATTATGGGGCCAACAGACCTAACTATAAAAGCTCAAGCGTTATTTGGTTTGGCGTATTTCGGCATATCGGTTGCCGTACATTCCAAATGGGAATGTATGACGAGCGATATGCTGAAGTGGGCCAAGCCAAATAACGCTTGAGCTTTTATAGCTAGGTCTGTTGGTCCCATTAGTGTAGGTGAAAGTTGTTGTCGGCACATGCGTTCTTTCTATCTTTGACAGCTGCAAACTCGTAATTACATCCTCGAATTGTATACAGGATATTAAGCATCGTACTTGACTTACTTTAACCAACGATTCCTGAAATTATTTGAAGTAAAAAACGTAAATGAAATTTTGGTCTCCGGTGACATTATTTCGACAAAACCCAAAATGTTCCGACAAAACCTTTAAAGGGCAACAGACCTAACTATAAAAGCTCAAGAGTTATTTGGTTTAGCGTATTTCGGCATATCGGTTGCCGTACATTCCCAATGGGAATGTATGACGAGTGATATGCTGAAGTATGCCAAGCCAAATAACTCTTGTGCTTTTATAGCTAGGTCTGTTGGCCGCATTAATGTTCCTATTTTTTATTTTTTCTATTTCTATTTTTTATCCAACATTTAACTGACTACCAATGTTACTGTCCTTAGCTACTTGGCTATCTCTATTGCGTGTCCTTTGTCTACCATTGCATCATTTGCCCTATTCGGATATTCGTACTTATTGTACTTCTATCTGAAAAAATATGATATAACCCTCGATCGACGATAGCTATTGCGCTTGTTTTACTTTCGAATATTGAAATTTTGATACTACACCCCAACCCCAACCTTTAACCATAATCCACTGAACGCTATTTTTTAATGTTTTTATATTACCTCAACTTAAGGCTGCGCTAACCCGCTCAAAAATAAGAAGATGGAGAGATATGACAATACGAATGTTGGAGCGAGCGCGCAAACATTAAAATTCATGCGAAAATGTTTCATAAAACACGACTCGTTTGAAAAAGAGCAAAAATCTCGTGGGGGTTGTGTCAAGTAGTAAGCATTATAAGAGTTTTGGGCGTATTTCGATTTGAAATGTTGTGTATAAAATAAGGCATTCGATCTGGCAATATGCAATCTTTTCTAGCATGGCTGGGGAGTCAATAAGGTAGTTTACGACCTTGTCCAAAAACAGAACAGGTAAGTAGCATTTAAAGAAACAATGTGATTTTTTTCATACATATAACTTGTAAAATAACACAAACAAACGTGTAAATAATAATTTTCGGAGCATACTTTGGGATTTATTTCTATCGAAGGAATTTCAAACAATTACCGTTTCGGCGTGAGGAATGTCTAGATACTATCTTAAATAAAAACATATATAATTTTTAAGAGTTAAAAACTTCAAACGTTTAGGGAAACTTGTAAGAAATCGGTAGAAATTGGGAGAGCCGCCACTTAAGGAAGGAGAACAGGGAAGGAGAGGATGTTCTGGGAAGGAAAAAGGCATGAGAGACGGGTAGGAATCTGTCAGTGCATCCAGGATTAACGGTGGTGTGAATCCAACCCTCCCACTGCGATGCAAGGCGATATTCCGAGAGAGTCCTGCTGAAGAGATCAAAAGGTCTCCCTCAACCAGTCTCTCCAGATCCCGCCTGCCAATCAGAACAAACCTTATCCCGTGAACCCGAGCACCCCTGCTAAGTCACCAAAGTTAGCAAACCACTTGTGGTGACCTGTGGCAGACTTTTTGGTTATCCGATAAATGGTTCCCGGGACGGCGGTACCCATAACCACCTCCCAAATTGTGATTGACTAGAAAGAGAAGCTCGGAGCTCATTGACTCATAATATGAATAGACATTATTTATGTTATTGAAGCAAACTTCAACAACTTGTGATCGTATTATTCCTATTGCCCTAACCATATTTAACGATTTCAGATGCTACGGTGATTGAGATAAACAGAGATGTGACCTACCAGACGATAGAAGGATTCGGAGGATCTTTCACAGATGCTGCCGGAATCAACCTTCAAACTCTGAGCCAGGGAGCGCAAGATAATTTTGTTAAGTTAGTAACCTTTTACTTAACTAAATGACCTTAGGTAACTACTTACAGTAATAATCGAACATGTACAATGGTATTCTACTGAGGACTGGTAGAGTCACAAACAGATGATGAAGAAGAGACATCGGACAACAGTTCACACTCTTTATAAGTGTATGAGCACATTTAAGAAAAAACTTTAAAACAAATACAGTTTTATGATAACTTGATTATCTTTTTATAATATTACTAGCTGATACCCGTTCATGCTTTGCAATGCCAATTAAATAAATAAATTGTTTCTCCCTTCGTGTCATTTCCCATTCATCACTGTTCCCCTTCCGATTCCTCTTCCTCTTCCCCTCCCGCGTCCCCTTCCCATTCCGTTTCCACCTTCTTCGCCTTCCCCTCTCCCTTGTCCCCCTCCCGCAAAGCACCACTCCTTAATTCCCCAACCGACCCTCCCGCATATCCCTCCCCCCAGCCTTTTCACCCTGCCATCTAACTCCATAAAGTACACCCATTTTTCCAACAACCCGCGTGACCTATTTAATTTTTTATGCAAATTTCATAATGCCAGAGCTCACCAGTATATATGTATATAGAAGTATTCACGGGCATTTTCACAACAATTCACAAAGATTTAATAGCAATCGGATTAAATTTTAATCGCAATCATATGAATAGTATATCCTACAACCATTCCGGGTACGCGCACATAATATTCCCAAAGTTTCATTGCAATCGAATGAACAGTATGGCCGAACAACGTAAGGTACAAACAAACAAACAAATTTTTCTATTATAGATTAAAAAAAAAAAAAACACTTTGGCCCTTTCAAACGTTTTCAGGCTCCGTTTGGCAAGGCACACTAAGTATATATATAATATTTGGCTTGTGGCTTCCTCCTAATAATATTATGTATAATGCAGGTCTTACTTCAGCGAGAAAGGTTTGGAATATAATGTGGGAAGAGTTCCCATTGGAGGATCCGACTTCTCCACACATCCGTATGCCTACAACATGCAACCAACTGATGATCTCCAACTGTCTAACTTCTCTCTGACCGAAGAAGACTACACTCTTAAGGTTAGTCCAATACACTGAATTTTTACACACTAACATACTTTTGAAGTAAGTAGGTACTTAACAAAAACGGTTACATGGTATCACCAGGCTTATTTAGCCAGGGACCCTACCAAAAAGCAACTTGACAGGCGTAATAAGTTTTCTTAGCAAGCATAAAGGGCAACAGATATTCCGGCCATATACTGGGTGTTAAGGATCAAATGATCGTATTTGACTTACTATCTATAACCAGTGATTCCTGACATTATTTTAAGTAGTAAAATACATATGTAAATAAAAGTTTGATCTCCGGTGACTTTTTTTTTCTAGAAAAACATAAAAACACAGTAGGTATTAGGAAGTTAGGGGTGGGGTGAGCGATCGTTTGGTTAGTTGGCTCAGTTACCAGTGACGACATGTGAAAGAATTTTTTTTTATTGTTTTAAAAAAAAAATTTAAACCAAAAGACATCTAAAAAGTCACCGGAGACCAATATTTCATTAACATTTTTTACTCCAAATAATGTCAGGAATCACTACTTAAAGTTAGTCAAGTACGATCCTTAACACCCTGCATAATTAAATAATATATTTTAAGCTGAGCTGACACCGGGGAAACCTTTCCTGGACTGAGGAGATGCTTGTGCATCTTTCGCATAATATTTTTGCCTTTCGTAATATGTAATAGCCTTCTGCTTTGCTGTTTTATTGGAATGGCTGAATAATAATCGGAAGGCTGTAATCACCTGACATGATGAATGAGCTGAAATAATACATGGTGTAGATCAGTGATTCCCAAAGCGGACCCCCAGGGGTCCACGGGAGACTCGATGGGGGTCTACGTTGGCGTAATAAATGGTCTACGTTGGCGTAAATGTGGTAGAAATGTAGCAGCAGGGGTCTACTGAAACCAGTAAAATTTTGAAAGTGGTCTACGAGAAAAAAAAGTTTGGGAACCTCTGGTGTAGATGAAAGATGATAATTAAGAGATACTAGACAATCTTGCACGCTCTTATTTATGTACCACATTTTCGTCTATCTTTCATGCTATCTTTCTCAAAAATAAAACACTAAATAAACAATCTAGCTTTCAAAACCCATTTTTTTTAAATTGGATGAAGTCAAAAGAAAGAGATTTCATAAAAAAAACAAAAGGGAAAATAAATAATAACATATATACCAAATACCAACCATAAACACAACACAACTCACAGAAGCAACACACTAAAAGCGTCCGCAGATGAAACACTTTAGTCGCGCCTCCATATACCGTAACCGGATTGCATTGACTCCCTTATGGAGTCTCATCTTATCAATAAGTTTCTAATGCACGCAATAATTCATTTCAGCTTCCGCTAATCCATCAAGCCATTGCTCATGCCACAGAGGATCTGCACATTATGGCAACAGCCTGGTCCCCCCCGGTCTGGATGAAGACCAACGGAGAGTTTGGCGGGGAGTCCAGATTGATCGACAAGTATTACCAGACGTGGGCTGACTATCATCTCAGGCAAGTGAAGCATAATGTCATATTCTTAATCACCCTATTTCCCCATGTCTACTTTCTGTCTTAACATACCCTGCTTGCTTCTTACTTCTATTTTATAATTGTTTCATTCTAGTCACTTTATTCTCTCGACTTGTTGATAATAATTAAATCATTTGAAGGTTGTGTTAATAGTATTATGTTTTTCAGGTTTTTGCAGGAGTACAAAAAGAACAATGTGTCGATTTGGGCAATATCCACAGGGAACGAGCCCAGCAATGGAATTATTCCTATCCTGGCTTTCAACTCCCTAGGCTGGATGCCCTCAGATCAGGTACAATTCTTTTAATATTAACATGGTGATTTTTTAAGTATAAAATTAGCCTTAAAATACAGTAGTTGATAATGTCAGTAACTACATACAATTATTATACAACCCATCGCTGTTAACTGAGAACATTTTTTACTTCATTATGAGTAATTTGGAATGGCCTTTTGGTTATGTAGTTTCCTACTAGGCGTCTTAGAGAATTTCCTATCCTTTTTTTAATCGGCCTGAGGCAATTATCATGATTTATTTTTGGGGTGCGCCGTGTTGCGCTACCTCCTTCGCTTCGCCAACGCTTCGGTCAGCATTACAGTGTCCATCATCAGGGCAGATGTGTCTAAAGAAGGATGTTTTTTTTATTGTTTTTATTTAAAGACCCAGAGATGTTTGAATTTTTAAAAAATCTCATTAATATTAATAGGGAGGACATTACACAGGTACGACATCACACATTATGACAATCTTCGATTACACATCTGCTCTGATGATGGACGCTGTAATGCTGTCTGAAAAGTTGGCTAAAGAAGAAGGTAGCATAACATGGCACAATACCGCAAAAATTAATCTCTGTAATTTCCGCTTAATGTGGTGGTAGTAGAAGATTTTCAAATGTTGTTGGGTTATTTGTATCCCGGGAATGTTTGTCTTCTTTTTTTTTTTTAAATACTTTTAGCAGTGAAAATCACAAATCACATCCAACCTGAGGCAAGTAAAATATATATGTTGCCTGTAATGTATAATCGTAAATGTAAAATATAATCATTATTAAATAACAGTCGCAACGGTTTCGACTTCCACCATAACAAATTACGATCACTAGAAATAATGCTGAAATTAGCATCAACATCAGCTTTATTTCCAATAATTGACAATCGCCAACAAAGCATTGGCTTTTTTTGAATTATCGTCAATGCCCAGTACTAATACAAAATTTAGGAAAATTTTAATTGAAGTTTTGAAAGATTTGTGATGGGTTTCAGCAAATGTAACTAATTATGATTGTATTATTTTGCAGGCTAGATGGGTGGCAGAGAATTTGGGACCCACGATCAAGCACTCAGAATTTAAGGATGTCAACATTTTGGCTTTGGACGACCAAAGGTTTAGTTTGCCATGGTGGATCGAATGGGTAAATAAATCTTTCTGTAAATTTAAGATCATAAACAAATTAATCTATTTAGCCGAATATCAGTTTGTTTGAAGCAGTAAAAACTCTCAAATAACGACGACATGATATTTGTGGAGTTTTTATTTCTGAATTTTTACTGACATAGTCTTTTCTATTGTTAATTATGTGGTTTTGAAATATGTACATTGTACACCATACAAGACTCCAAACTGATCGAATCCAGTGGGGTATGGAGCCCAATTCAGGAATGTTGCAAGGCTGATGGGAGAGGGGAGGCGTTGAAGGAGGAAGATGGTTACCAAACACGTCTAATGCCATTTCGAACAATGTTTTGCAATGACTTTGATGATTTCAGTTGGCCGAGAATAATGACACAATGCAGTACATTGATGGTGTTGCGGTGCATTGGTATTGGAATGATCTGATTGGTCCCTCATCACTTGACAGGACTCACAATGCTTTCCCTGATAAATTCCTCATTGGAACCGAGGCCTGTGTGGGTAGGTACTCAACAGTTAAAAAATATGGTGACCAGAATGTTCAGTGGAAACTTTGAGTATGAATATTGAGTACAAACTTTTCATATTCTCACATTAATTCCTCACATGACAATGCATCACGTCTCGAAGCGTCGAAAACTGATAATTGGGGTTTTTAACCTTAGGTTAGGTTAGGTTAATGTGAGTGTTAATGCGATGTGATGAATTATCATGTGAAGAAGTATCGTGTCTGAATAAATTTACTATGGGAATTCAGATGCTGAGATCTCATAGTCCGATTAGACATGGAACCAAAAAATATATAGTGTGCGGTAGTCGCTAATTCCCAATGGAGTGCTCATAAAAACCCTATATATGGTGTAAGGGAGAGAGTCATGTTAGGAAAGTTGAAAGTATACTGAATGCTGTAGAAATGAGATCCTGATACATCCACGTTTGTTTGTGTTACAATGTGGAGATCTGGAAAAAATCCAAGACTTATGATAGCATAGTAAACAAAATTAAGAAGACAAGATGGCCAGGAGAATACGGAATGACGCAGAAGTTAATGGTAGAAGAAGACATGGCACAATCAAATCAAATCAATTATACAATAAAATCCCCCCAGACTTAAATATTAAAAATTGCAAAATGTCCTGCATTGGTTCAATAATAACTAAATGGTTGATTGGCTTGGGTAGGGAGGAGTCTGAAAAACTATTATATAATGTGACTTAAAACGATACATGGTTACCTATGAATGGCACATTTAGTAAAAACTTAGTACATAGGTATTAATTAAAAAAAATAATAATAATTTAAATTGCATTTGGCACTTTACACACTTTGGTTCCTTAGAACAGGCAATCTGCCTAGCTAGGAACTAATATCGACCTAAAACAATGTAATAACACTTGTATTCATTTTAAATATATTCTTGTATTATGTAATATTATTTGTTATTTTGGCTTTAAATGTACCAAATGTAAATAAATAAAAATAAATAAGTGAATCAAATGCTTAAGTTGGGTCCTTGCAAGAGTCTGATTACCAGAAGAGAATGATGTTTATTTGATTAATTAAATGTTGTTATTGTTTTAAGGTGACAAACCCTGGCAGACAGAGAAGGTGGAACTGGGGTCGTGGGCCAGGGCTGAGATGTACATAAAGGATATATTGGAGGTACAAAATAATAAACCTAAGTAAAAAAAACAGTGGAAACCTCATTATGGTGTGTTCGAGTGTCATGAAGTTTACAGATTATGATAATGTACCCATTCCTCTGAAATTTCTAGGAGAACATTCATTGATTTCAGCTCACAGTCATATCCATCATAAGCTATGGAGCTGTGAATTTTTTTCTTCTTTGTCATAAAAAGTTGTGTTTTGAAACATGCCTAAAGCCATAGAATAAAGAAGAGCACAAGAAATGCCTTGTGGACGTATTTCGTGATCCAAATATTTGTCCTATCGATCCTTAAATTTTCCAATACAAAACTGTGTTTATAAAATTTAAATGGGATGGAGATCTACAATGTCAGGTGAGTGTAAGTGAGACAGAGCTCTGGGCTAATCAAATAAATAAATTAATATAAATTGGATATAAACAGGACAGGACAGCATAGAGGTGCCTTGTCGAGGTGATGGGTCCCCGACCAGAAAAGGATAAGGGAGAAAATAAGATGAGAGAATTTAATTAATTTAAGTATTGAATTGTTCCAGGGTCTCAATCATTGGTACGTGGGCTGGATCGACTGGAATTTAGCTCTCAGTCGCGAGGGAGGTCCCAATTGGTTCAGCAATTTTGTGGACGCTGGAGTCATCGTAATGCCTGACTCTGATGAGTTCCTGAAGCAGCCTCTGTTCTACGCAGTTGGACACTTCAGTAAATTCATTCCCAGGGGCTCCGTCAGGGTGGAGGTGAAGGAACTGACTGGATTTGTGGATCACGTGGCATTCTTGAGACCGGATAATGGGATTGTTGTTGTGTTCTACAACCCGTAAGTTATAATTTCATTTAATTTATATTGCCATCTGTTATTATATATACATAGAGAGGAGACCATCGATAATTTGATGGCACTCAAAACAGGAAAACTTTACTTGCTATCAGTAAAGTAAGACAAGTGAGATAGATCTATGATCTACATCCTGTTCAATGTATAAATGGACGAATTTTCAAATAGCTTAGACATCGGAACAGGCTGTCATATTAACAATTTATGTCTAAATCACATAAGCTACGCGATTCTCCTAGCTACGTCGATCAAGAAATTGAGAATATTATTAAAAATCTGTGAAGAATATGTAAATGACTACAACATGAACTAACCGCATTCCACCATGGAAAAAATTCTGAGATTATGGCCTACCTCCTATGTTTCTATTGTCCATGGAAGAGACTGTAATATGAAGCACGGTCTATGTGTCGTTTATTGTAAAAGTGGTGTAACTCCATATTATAATAAATATTTTTGCTTAATGGTATCACATTTAGTCATATATTAGAAGTTTAAGTTCCCCGGATAAACAAGTAGAGCCACCTATGAGATTTTAAAGCAATTATTGGAGTAGCTTCACTTTCATATTGAAAGATATGACTAAATTAAGCCAATAAATAAGTACTATGGAGTTACACCACTTTTACAATGAACGACACATACACACGACGGTCCGATGGTTTGTGGAGAACCCGCTTTCACTGCGCGGGTGTAAACTGTGAACCATAAAGTTTTAAAGAATTGTGCACCATAGAATTACAGAACTCAATTCATTTGTGTGAATGCACTATGAACAAATATATGAATTGGAACTCACTTTTTGGAATTTCTGAATGGTTCTCTCTTGGAGTTGTATTATGATTTGGAGCTTGGAGCCCTCATTTCAAACTCTAACTCAGAAATTCCAAAAAGTGAGTTAGTTCACTATGGTTTAAGACGATCCAATTTGAATCCTATTAATTAATTAACTACTTTTTTATTTCAGATACGATTCTGATAAAACTCTCACTATCCAAGAAAAGGACAAAGGAAATATCCAAGTAAACGTCCCCGCCAGATCAGTCCACAGCTTAATTTACTGGTAATTTGTAAGTTTATGTCAGTGTCCGTAGAAAGACAGTAAATAAAGTCAATTTGTAAATATTAATGTGTACTTTAAATACCAAAAAATATTATTAAAACAATATCGAAGATAAATGTATACTGTTGTTCTTATTTTATGTTTACATATTATGTCAGTTTTTGGGATGAACATTGGATGATTGAAGGAGTGCAAGGAGAATATGACAAATAAATTAATGGTGGAAGTCAGGGATGCCCGAGGACGATATGGCACGATCAAGCGGATCAAATATTTCACGTCAACAGTCAGTAGGACAGAAGAGTACTCTCAACATCGCCCTGGTGAAGGACCACCATTCAGAATCGAGACATTGCATTGCTTGAAATGACTTTAGCCATGTTCAGTGACAAGATCTGAATGACCATATTATTAATCTTCCTCTTCCTCACTCCCATCAGCCTCACAACATATCTAATATACCTATCTCACAACATACCTACCCCAACCATTAAGGATGCCATAATCCAAAATTTCCCAAATTTTTGAGCTTGGGAGTTACTTTTACCATAATTTTCATGGGAATGGACCATAGACTTATTATGTATAGACCTGCCCTAAATGATAAAAGCGTATTATTTCCCCCTCCTTAATTCTATAAAATGTGACGTCATCATTCTTGTGCGGACTAGCGTCGAGCTCTCATCGGTACATTTTACGAAATAACACCGCAAAAATGGTAACTCGTGCTATTAAAACGTGTAAAAATAGAAGTGAAAAAGAGTATAAACCCAATTGTCTTTTTACCTTCCATAGGTAGGCATTATTTGTCTGTATTTTAAGCTTATTCACATCATATAATATTATCAGTTTTATCACACCAAGAAAAATGAAGCGTTGGCAACCGAAATTCCCGGTCCCGTCGTGTGCACGTTGCTGTTTACTGGGATAAGTAAATTATGAAACATTTGTAAAAGTGTCTTAACTAAACACGGTAACAAAATATTCGACTCTCAAAACAAGCGAACCTTTCTTCCCTTTATATGGATTACACAAGTTTGTTCAAACCGGGCGAACAATTCGCGCTCCCATGTGAAAAGGTCTATTCATTTAAAAGCAGATTTTACTTTTAAGAACTAAATGGTGATATTATAATGCGAGATGCCTATATACTGTCATATTGAAGTATTAACGAATCACATATCGTTACAGTCAACTCATCCCCCTGCGCCTCGCTACAGTTGGTTTTTACCCCTCTCCCTGATTCTCTGGTCTATGAATATGAATATTCAAATGTCTATGGAATGGACTTAAAACAAGAATTTTTATTTTTTTGTTCCTCAAAACTTTGACCATTCAGGGGGCGACAGATGCGAAGTTCCATCAAAAGATACTTTATACGCTCAAAAAAACATGTCTTCGCTATTCGGCTATGCGATATTTGAAAAGTTATGCGACCCCCCCCTCTGCCGTAAACAGGAGAGGGGGTCATTTTAAATACATGGAGCGTCGTGCTCCAACCGCTGTCAGCCATCAAGTTGACATAAATAAATGAAAACATTTCCAATAAAAAGAAATGATATTCCCTCGGCAGCTCCCTTCAACTGACCCCCTCTCCTGCCGTAGGAAGAAATCCTTTATTAATGTAATACAGTATCTTTTGATGTGAACTTCGCGTATGTCCCGTGCATTAAACTGCTTTGTCGAATAATCACAAATCCAACAAAATCAATTTATCAACAAGGTTGTAAATTCAGAATATGAAAATAATTATTTTCAAAATTCACAACAGTATGTAATTAATGGGATCGATAAAATTTAGCTCCATGATCAACCTGTTGGGAACACTTATGCCGTCCGTTCATGGAGCTACTTCAAAGTGACTCAATCGCCGCTCGTCAATACCCTCCATACTATTTTGCTAGTGTTCGTACACGCCGCGCGCGCTCTAGCAAAATAGTATGCCGGGTACTGACGAGCAGCGATCGAGTCGCTTGTAAATAGATCCATGAACGGAACAGTGGGAATTCTTTGCAGTATAACAAATAAAACGGCACAAATTGAAGACAACCAATAATTTATTCGACTGTCATTTTTTTATACAACTTATAGCTAGGGTTTTGCAGTTGAGTTAGAATTTCTTGAAACTCTTCTTGGATCCCTTTCCCTTAGTGACCTTGAGGACGTTGAACCTGACGGTCTTGGAGAGGGGTCTGCATTCTCCGATGGTCACCACATCTCCGATATCCACGTCCCTGCAACAACCACACAAATGGAGGATTAGTGGGGAACAGTGAGAAGGGGGGAATTAGTGGAGGTAGAGAGTTAGTTGTAGTCAGAAATTTTGGTTTAGAAAAGATGTTATCATCAAATTTGTGTCAGAAGACCGTCGTGGTTTCATCATTTGAACTGAATTATATAAATAATACATATATATCTTAGCAGTAAGATAATACAAAATAGAGATTGTGTTGGATTCTAGGCAAGATGTGCATTATATGCTACATTAAGTTGTTGAAAGTCAGCATACAAAAAATATATTTTTTCAATACGACGTAAAATATTTGACAGTTCTCACCTTTCTTACGAACTTAATTTTATAACATTTCTTTTGTGATATATTACAAAAATTACATGAAAATAATGTAGATAAAACGATCTTCCTAATAATCACTCAAATCTATGCTTTCCACAATGAATAAATATATATTATTCATATTATCAAGCGGCAGCCATTTTGTCCGCCATCTTTGGTGCCCGGCGCGTCATTGGCAATTAATTTGAATATTTCGGATCGGCTAAGTGCTATCCAGCATTTCGTTATGTCAAGAATGAGAATGGCCCAAGCGATTCTAACCTTGTTCTTCATACAATTTCTTTATACATAAGGGGCAAAATCGCTTAAAAAATCTGGACCCGCTGGGGGGACTGCAGCCTGCGAGAGGTTAAAGCGTGGTGGAATTGGTAAGTGTATCTACGACAATTCGAAAATAGCCTATGCTTTCACAAACACCAACAAAAAGTAATAAATGATGATCCTAATAATATTAGGGTTTCGTAACGTTACTCAGTTCCAATCGTTGGGACTGTTATTTAGAACGACAACTGTATTTCAATTGTCACTGGTAAAAATCATTAGATGCCAGAAGTTATAAAGAACAGGAAAATCTGACTATGAAATACATGGTGACCGTTGATTCCTCAAATTATTTTTCAAAAAGTTAGTTATACTTGAGGTGTGTAAAAGCAAAGGCAGCAATCTCCATTTCGGCCAGATTGTTGTTTGCTTTTGAAATGACGTGGAGATTGCTGTCTTCACTTTTACTTACAATATACACATATTGTACACACGTCAATATTACATACAATATTTGTATGTGATATTGTATGTGATATTGTATGTAAAAGCAAAGATAGCAATCTCCACGTCATTTTAAAAGCAAACATAGCAATCTGACCGGAATGGAGATTGCTGCCTTTGCTTTTACATTTCTGATTTCAAGAAATACAGTACTTTAGTGAAATTTACAAGGTTCAAGAAAAATGAATATATTTTTTTACTGCGACTGGAATCAAACCTATAATCTCCGCACTGAAGTCAAATAGTTACTCCATTATGCCACTTCTGAATCTTGCAGAGTTGGCAAGATAACTCAACCCTCTATTATGTATTATTTACTACCACAACAAGATTAGCGCATCATGAATATACATATTTGTACAAACCTGAAGCAAGGAGAGAGGTGCACGGACATGTTGCGATGCCTCTTCTCGAAACGGTTGTACTTCTTGATGTAGTGGAGGTAGTCCCTTCTGATGACTATGGTCCTCTGCATCTTCAGTTTCTGCACCACTCCGGTGAGGATGCGGCCTCTGATGGTCACGTTGCCGGTGAACGGGCATTTCTTGTCAATGTAGGTTCCTTCGACCGCCTAAACCGGGAATTGAACCATTAATATATACACAAGATGATTTATCAAGGATGAAGCAGTGTTGATATTATTTATGATAGGTGATGGATAAACTATAGTATTTGAGTTTTTACTAAAATCAGAAAAGACGATTTGTGCTTCATTTGTGTATCAGAAGACCGTCGTCGAAATCATCATGTGAAGTGTTATATCATTTGAGGTGTTTCAAAAATGTCACATTATTTGGTGATCAAAAAAAGGATCAGTGTGACTTTGAATTTTTTATGTTTATTTATTCATAAATGGTCCCAAGTTTGAGTAGGTGATTTATTTTATAAATTGAAAAATTTTAATAAATGTGATGTATTAAAATATTTTTTATAAAACCTAAAATATGGGATAAACAGTGAAATCCGATTCATTGGATTTAAATCGCAGTAAGCAGTTCATAGGTTTCAGAAATCTCTATCGCTCAGAAGGTTATGATATATTTTACTCAGAGCTGATATTATTGTCATATTTAAATATAATTATGGACTCTACAATATGTTCATTCTCCCTGTGTTTACTATCTATCAAATTTTGATAAGCTGTCAAGCAGGTCGTGTTGTGGACCGTTCAAATGTTGAAAATTCAAGATTTTGAAACACCCAAAGCTTAGTATTGAATTTGAATCGATTATGAATAAATTTAATTCATAAATAGATTCTATGAAATTGATTATCAATGTATATAATGTTATGTATTAGTGATCAATTGAAACCGATTATTATCTAAAATTCAAAAAGAGAGAATTAACGTGGTTAGTTATTATTGTTAGTAGACATTTTTTATACATTTCTGTGGTAGCCACCTCCTTCATAGAAAGCATAAATTACAGCAAGCATTTTTCATATTCAGAGACCCTTGTGAATAAGTGGGATATTGTAAAATAATGTTACATCAAGCCAAGTACATTCATAAACGCATCTATAAATCGCAAGCAGACATCTGTTGAACCGCGAGCGCTTATATTTTGTAACATTCACACGACGCAATCAAATATTTCTTCTTATTAGGAGAGGGGGTCAGGATAACTGCCGCGAGATACCATTTCTTTGTAGATTTTGTACTAGATCTGAGAATTTTACTGTTGACATTCACGCGTTTCAGTAAAAATGACCCCTCTCCTATTCTCGAAAGGAGAGGGGGGCGCTTATCTGTTCATATATCGCCTCAGGAGATCTTGATCTGCGCGTAAAGCGCTTAGGTGTGAACGGTCTGAAGGGATTGTATGGAGAGCGATATTTGGCATGCTACGACCTTTTTGAGTTTATTGAGATGGCTTGAAACTATTACTTTGCCTCACTTTATCAACAATTAAAAATATGAAAACAAAATTGGACTGCTTTATAGATAAGTACAAGAGTTTAAACAGATTAACCCCAAGTAAGAGACTCCTGCTTTTGATGTGAAGAAATGTACGGTTCGAAGCACTGCAATTAAAATGTTGACCTTGTACATTCATTTTGCTTGGAATTGTCAAAAAAAAAAAAAAAACCTTTTTATTTATTTGAACTATCTTGTCTGCCCTTACAAAGTAGTGAAAATCTCAGAAATCGTTATATTTAACTCTAATAAAACGTTATATTAACTCTTTTGATTGTTTATATGCAAAATTTATTTCAACAAAAGGAGATAGAAATATGAGCTACGACCTAAGAGTATGGATATTAGAGAGACGGCATGTGAAGTGTGCCCGCGCGCTCCAAGTGTGCCTTTTCGAGAATTTTACCCATACGGCTGACATTGGCTGTCACCATGGAAGATGGCTGCTATCGTAAAAATGTCGGAACGTATTAAACGACCAAAAAACAGCAGCCAATGTCAGCCATTTAAGTAAAATTCACGAAAAGGCACACTTGGAGCGCGCGGGCACACTTCACATGCCGTCTCTCTAATATCCATACTCTTAGGCTACGACCAAACTGCACTGACTATTCAAAGCGGCAGAGTCAATGAAAGATGCATTTGATGTGTACGTAACAGAGGCATGGAGCCAGCAAGCTTAGATGTGATTTGCAGTAGTGGGATGAACAACAATGGTAGATCATAACCCATCTCGTTGTTTCTATTGTCTATGGTTTTGAATGTAGCAGCTGTAACTTCACATGTAAGACAATAATGTACAAAATTAGTAAAATAAAGCATTCATAGACATCAGGACATTTCAATGAAATAGACGGACAATAGACTAAAAATGATTTTATTAGTAACAGAGTTCCCTTACCTTCAATTAGTAAATAATGGCCATACAATAGAATACAAGTAAAAAAAGAACCAACTTACTTGAGAAAAAATCGTTGACAGAGAAGATAAACAATGAAACCAGTAGGATATTTAAGGACATTATGTTGGGAGTAAAAACCATATTATTTAGGGATTAAAAATTTTTTTTCAAACATTGAATAGAGGAAAGACTCTTGGGAAAAGTAATTATTATTTTGCAGAGAGGTTACTTACTGTAAAATAATATTATTTAGTGTTAACTCCACACAGAGTTCCAGAGGTTTCACCCAGTATGTCATCTTTGGAGATGCTGTGTGGAGTGCCAAATAAAGCAAAATAAATAGTAAAGCATGGATATTGAAGAGGCCCATGTTGTGCAAGGGTGAAAACAGAAGCATCATTCCACAGGATTGGTTTACAATGAGTTTAAAAAGCAGATGATTTTTTTATTAAATAGTTATAGAATGTTGATTATTAGTTGCGACATTCCCAAGCAGATTTTATTAATATCATTATTAGTAACATTCGTTGTGACACAGTTAGTGACATTTAATTATTTTCAAGCAATTTTAGAAGGACGGAGGAAAATTAGCAAGAAAATTGTTATTTTTTGTAGATTATATCGGATTGCACCAGAAAATTCTCAAATTTATATATATTTTTTTAATCATTCTTTAGAATAAAAATGTGGTTGAATTCTTAAACTAGAAAATCAAACAGTTTGGCCATAATTTATCAAATAGATTAAATATTAATTATGCTAAAAAATAATAAGTGGACAATAATTTATCTATCTAGTGTTTTTGTATTAAATCAGATGACAATCTTTATATTAAATTCCAAATTTTAAATAGAATTTTCGACTAGAATTGGGTTGGTTGTTTTTTTTTTTCAACTTTTTGTCACTGTTTTGTTTTTGTTATGTCGTGGAACCACTGTAACGTAACACCATTGATGTGAGAATTTTCCAATGCAACAATATAATTCAGAGTAGTTTTGTTATTATTTTTGGAAGTCAGCAAGATAACCATAGAGGACATGGAAGTTCCCAGGCACCAGCCACCAGCACCACGACTCGCCCAGCAAGTCACTGAAAGTCAACAATAGCTACCTCACGGGGAGTTCTGAATCCTAGCCCAATGTCGCGATGGTATCGCATAAACTTCTTCTTCAGCCCCCCCTTCTTGTTGAAGTTGACGGTGGGCTGCTTCTGGAACGCCTTCTCTGTCTGCGGAAAACACAATCAACTACGTTATAGCACACCATGCCAAACGGGGGCTTGCCCCATGTCATACCTCACGGGGAGTCTTAAACCCTAAGCCCACGTCGCGCGTGTAGCGTAGAGACTTGCGTCCCTTCTTCACTGCGGTCCCCTTCTTCCTGTTTAGGAACACGGTTGGCTGCTTTTGGAACGAACGCTCATTCTGGAAACATGGTTAACACAACACAGAAGACACAATGAGACATAGAATTACTGATATTTGAAGTTTGATTAACACCACGATTTTATACCAAGTATTCGACTTGAATATGATAATCCTGCATTTTCATGAAATTTAACGTCGCTCGATAAGAGCTGCTGTCCGTCAGTCATCATAGCGATGTAATGCTCAATACAGGATTTAGATATTCTAGATATTTACGATTGAGAAGAAAATTTGGAAGGTTTTCAGTTGTATTTGTTATAAATAAACACGGATGGCATCGATATTCGCATTAATAAATGAAAAAAGCACGATTTGATATAGACGGACGTTCGGACGAAGAATTGACGAATAAAAATAAGCAATTCAAATTGCGCAAAATTAAATTCGGCACACTTTAAAACACTGGGGTTTAGCATTTTACCTGTTTTCTTATATTAAATTGAAGTTTATTATAAATGAATGGTAAATACAAGTTGGATGACAATTTGAAGTTTGAACAACATACTAGTGACAGGTAACCTCAAAACATGTGTAAGTTGTTGGTAATCTTATTTCATGATACAGTTACATTGCCGAAATACAATTTATTTAGAGAAAAATGTATTTACATCCTTTCATTGAAGCCTCAGAACACATTAAACGTACGAAAACGCGAAATTATCATGGCTAATGCCAACACCACGTGGACACACTCGGTCGCGGAAAACCAGTCACATTTTGCATATTTTCACGAAAGTTTATGCACTATCTTTTTGAAAACGGTCTTGTCTTGAAATATTAACATTATTGTTGAATAAAATCACTTAATATTATTGCAGATACGTTTCAAAAGACCGATTTTCTGTAAAACATACCTGGTCAGCCATCTTGTAAGCGGCAAAAGAACGGGAAATGCGGCAGGCGGCGCTGTCATCGCTTTCGGCTATGGATGACCGTAGACAATATTCAGTCCAATAAGGTAGGAACTAATACTTTTCAAAAGTACTTACCTTAAGAATCTAAAAAAGTAAGCAAATAAATCGTGCGTTATCCACTGGAAAATCAAATATTTAGCGGAAAATGTAAATTTATGAACGAACGAAAAACCCCAAGAAAGTTGATTTTTCACAAAACAAATGTTGTTTATATTGTCAAGGGACGTACTTCACTTTTGTTAATTAACCAGTAATTCCCGACATTATTTGGAGTAAAAAATGGAACTCAAATTTTTGACTTCGGTGCCCTTTTTATGTTTTTTCTCGATTTTCGTTTTTTTTTAAATAAATCTTTTACATTTCATCACTGGGCACTCAATCGATTAACCGTCCAACCCCTCACCCCAACTCACCCCGACCCAATGGTAATAATAAAAGCGCTCTGTCTGTTCAATGCCTACTGATTTTTTATGTTTTAAGTTTTAAAAAAATGTGACCCTAGACTAAAATTTTATCAACATTTTTTCAATGACATTATATTTGCATTTTTTATTCCAAATAATTTCAGGATTCACTGGTTAAAGTAAAGCAAATACGTCCCTTCACCCTGTAAGATAGCCGGCTAAGAACTTTTTACTAATTACCATGATCAAAATATTAATGAAATTAATTACATTTTTTATGTTATGTCTAGACGTTTCAGTTTTAGTTAATGAATGAACTTGAAAGCATATTCATAAATGTTAACCCTTTTTCAACAAAATTAATCAAGTTTTTAGTTAGAAATCTTGTTTAATTTTTGTCATTCAATAAAAGTTTTTTTTCTCAATATTTCTGGCTTTCCCCCTACATTTTGCAGAGATGGTAAGTGAATTTATGCATTAATTTTATTTAAATGGGAATATTTCAAAATTATAAATATAATTACATGAGAAACTAATAGGTAAGAAGATAAAGATGAGGGGAACAAACCATGTTGCGAAGAGCAGAGAAGTAACGTGGGCGTAACCCTTTCAATGACGGGCCTATGAAAAATTTGATATATTATTTTCCTAGTCCTGTTTCCTCGATGTGTACCTTTTCATACAATCTCCGAAAATGAAAAATCATATTGAGCCTTGAAACTTATTTTCAACGAGGGTCTCCTCCCGTAGAGTTAATCAAAAAATAAAATATAAATTGATCCCTGGCCGGTGCCTCCCACCCCGAAGTTAGGGCCCTAGCCTGGGAACTCTTAGGCCTAGGCGGAAGTCCGGCTCTGACCGAGATGACGCGTCCCGTCTGTATCTGGCACTACATATTTCACATTTATTATTAAAAAAAAAGATTATTTCTAGTGGTTTTGGCACCAGTTAAAATGTAATTTTTTTGTTCACCAACTAGTCCAGGGAGGCACCCCCCCCCTCTCCCCTTGCTGAGACCCCTATGTATGTATCGTAGTGGAAGAAATCAACCCATCAGGCTAATTTGTTTGCTCATATAGGTCTCATAGAAATCGTTGTGTCTCCCTTACCATCATAGTAAGAAATGTGATATAAACAGTGTTAGAAAGAAAAAACACCACTCTTTATATCAAAGAAGTAAAATGAAAACAAAGTTTCTTATCGTTTCTTTTTTTTACATGGAACGACAAAAAAGTGAGGTGACCATAACGTTATTATTCACCATAACCATATGTTTGTCTAATAAAATATGTAAATGTTTTTATTTTTTTCAAAATAAATAATTTCAGTTGTAATGTGAGCCATTTTGAAAATTTGCATGCAAAATTTTTATATTTAAAAAATTATATGTTTATTTCAATGTATAAAATTTTAATGCTTATTTTATCACCATTCAAAAACAGTTTATAGTTTTCGGATACATTCAGAAAGATTCCATTTATTTGAATTTTATTATAAAGCGGAAATATTTTGACTCTGACAAAATACGGTTTAGGCCTGAGGGGTTAAAGACAGTGGTGTCCAACCTTTTGGTAGAAGAATTAATGAATTCCATATCATCAATCAGCTTAATAAAATAAATAAAACCCTTTTTAACAACTAAATATTTATTTATTTATCAGACATAAGTGATTACAATAACAATACATAATGTGTAGGTATATTCCTTAAAATAATAATATTATTATCACAATTTCAATGCCTGAGATTTTACTAGGCCAAGTTGCTTCACAGAAATCCAAATGTAACATTGTCATCAAAAGAGTGTTCAGCGCCATTTTGTTTTTTTTTGACATTTGAAAGATCATCGTTAAACGCCGATTCTACGTGAATTTCAGCTTTCTATCAAATTGTAATAAGCTGACCAATTGTATAAAAAAACAACAAAAAAAACAGATGAGAGGTTAAAAAATGAAATGCAATTTTAATTCTTATGTATATTAAGGTCAGAATCGCTTGCGCCAATATCATTCCAGACTTTGCTTTTTCTTACAGTACTCTAGCCTCTCGCAATGCTCTGATATTAATTTTCTGTGGAATACGGCCTTAACCTATTTACTGTCATCTGACATTCAAGAGGTTAAGAACATAATAGTTGTCCTCTTCTACTGATCACAATTTGTACAAAAGCTGAAATAAACTTAGAATCGGCAAAGAAGAACTTTTCAAATGTCAAAAAAAAAAGGTGCTGAATGGCCATTTGTTCACTTTGTCACACGTGAATTTCTACAAAACAGCTGGGCCTTAGTATTATTCGAAAGTTGATCTTAATCATAATACATAGCCAACTTCTAATACCTAAATCTAAACTACTCATAATCTTTAGTCAAAATCTATAAAATATCTACATATCTACAGAAAAACTATGTATGTATATTCATTAGAAAATTAACGTAGTATCAGGCATATCTGCAAAATGACTCCATCATAAACGACATTTATTTATAAAACATAACCTCACATTTGATCCTACTTAAATTTGTTCTAATGGTGAGTACCTACGCTCATTCATGCTCGACTGTTTTACGCTCATTCGGACATGTCTCAATATCTATGACTTCTCTTATCGAGTTGTTCGAGAACGTGGATGCAACGACGAGCATGGTTCCAATAGAGTCAAACTTTCGAGCATGAATATAGGCATGTACACAGCTTTAAATCAGTGTTACTCAGTGTTGTCAAAGAAGTGATAAATTTTAGTACCATTTTATTAAATTCCGAGACTTTCTTGATAATACGCTTGTATATAGCCTCTTTTTAACAGTTGTTTCGTGTGACTTTCCATGTTGAAAATGTTAAGAAAGTGTCACTTACAAAATAATAAAAACGCAATGATGAAATCCATAACAATTAAAATAATACTCAGTTGCACTTAGTTAACCTTTTGGCTGCGATTATATCAACAATTGTTACGGCAAGAAATCGGTTGCCTATAGTACAACGTATTGAAAACCTGGGCTAGTTAACGAGGCCAAAAGGTTAATAAGCAGTTATAACTCATTTTTATTAAGAAAAAAATTAATTTGTATCTTCGTGAAACCTGTTGCTTTGGTTTCAGGATAATTTAATTTACCTTTCTTGAAGGTAAGTATATACATATTAAATAAAATCAAAGTCAATATGGCTGTTGCTGAAAAATTGCACAAAAAAATAAAAAATACATAACATTATGCAAAATTGTAGAGAATGTACAGAAATTTCCAATACTTATTCTGATAAAAAAAATTGTTTTCTATCTTTTATTTCATAAAATAGCATTGCTGTCCAAACTGGAAATCTTTCTTAAAACACAGAGCTATCATCAAAATAATGTGTTTCTTCGGCTACCTAAATTTGGACAGCCCTGTTTTAGGCTATCAGTTCATGTTACCATTATCACAAGTCAGGGCATGCAACGTGCAGTCCGCCTCACTAATAGATAAATTTCAATATCAATATAATACGCACACCGCATAGCTTTATGATATTATTTAAACTTTACAATGCTGGCATTTTCAGCTTAATTTATCACACTCATTGCCACAATGTATTTGCAGGGCCGGCCCTGAGCCAAACGCTGCAAAGTGTTAGTACAAACCTCAAACTTAAATAACAGTATTTTTAATATTTTTTTTTACAAATGTGAATTTTATAGTTAAAATAATTTTGCAAGTTTGCATCTTTAAAGCCCGCCAAAATTATTTAAATCTGGCAGGGTACGCATGATGTCATTTGTACCTCGGATTAGTAGGTTAACAGTAAGGTCAATCCCACTCGGGTCGCAATGAAATCAACAAATCCAAATTTAAATATTAACATTTGGGGACATACATTAATTACATGAGCTGTTTTTTAAAAAATTTAGACTCCTCCCCCCTTAGTGAGATTTAGTGGGACCCCCCCTCTTACTGAATTTTTTTTTTACTCTCGAAATAAATGTTTTTCATAATAGCCATTTTTTCAGCGGGCAAAATGGGACACTTCAAGCTTTTTTAGCGAAACTTCAAGGATCACAAATGCGGCGTATCCACATACAATACGTGCATAGTCACCGACGATGCACAAATGCGACAGCTTTCGAGATCAGGTTAATATTTTGAGTTTTGCAAACCCTGTGAATGTGTTCAAAACATCTGATTTTCAAAAAGTGAGCTTTATTCAGATTTTACTACACATTTTTGGCCCCTGCTGAGATATGCCGGGTTTATCATGACTTTATCGTGCAATTCCTATCTATCATTCTTCGTATCCAAATAATCCTCGTCTTCTTCATCGTCGAGTTCGGAAATCTTAGCGGTCTGTTGGGAGTCGAGGCAGACTTCCGCATCGTTGAGGATGGTTGCCACGGTCTTGACAAGTCTGTCCTTGAACTCCTCGACGATGCTGTGGTCCGAGGGTCCCCGGAGCTGGCCGCGGTGGTTGCGGTCGTATTCGTCGTGGTCGTCCATGGCTGAGCGATGTTCCTCGGCCAGGAATCCCTTATTCTCGATGTAGTACTCGATGACGGACCACAGCATGGAGTGGAATTCCAGGAGCAGATTGGCTTGTCTGAAAAAAGGAAAAGGTCAGAATAATATAACCTCAGAAAAAGAGTGAGATAAAGGATAATAAAAATCAAACAATACGGTTTAATTGTTTGATCTCTTTAAATTTTAATGTATTTCTCTCATCGCTAGAAATATATACAACATCTTCATTATGTTTTTAATAATATATAATATGTCACGCATTTTTCAAAAAATATTTGGTGGCAAAAAGTCGGAAGATTTTTCACCAACTTGTTGAGTTAAACAAGTAAAGTTAGTGATAATTGACATAAAATTCTTTCAATTCTATATCTGGTCAAAATGGATGAACTCTAAAACATCCGTAGATGACAGTTTACCAAAAAAGTAAGTGAACTTACTCGGGTGTGCACTGCAGTTTCATTCTTTTGTTGTCAATGTCAAACACAACTATTTCTTTATTCTGGAACACTTTCGTCACCTACAAATTAAATAAAAAAATCATTAGGGTCATTCATCACACGAGGGCGGCGGCATCCAGAGGCTGGTTGAATATAACTGGTTTCAGAGTTCTCAAAACAAGGCAACGGTGGTGGTCCACCATTACTCATAAACACCACCAAATCAATTATAATTCAGAAAAACCTGTAGAGAATTAAAGAAAATGTTGATGTTTTCGGGATGACTAATAGAAGATGAATATTAAGAAGTTCTCGCTTAAGATGTTTTCCTGTTTAAGAAGTTTGGTTTTTTCAGTCCCTTGAAGACCAAATGGCCCAATTTTTCCCACTTATAAGGTTTTCCCGCCTAAGTAGTTTTTTTTATTGAATACAGTATTGGTTTGACATTTGTCAATGAAGAACATGTCAGTTATGAGTCATAAGCTACTGCCTAGTCGATTGTATCGAATAATTTTTCAAACAAGTTTGATCGAAATCTGACAAGAATCATAAAATCATGAGCTCCTTCTGCAATATGTAATGTTTCTATGAAATTTACCTTTACATGTACATTCAACTTAATAAACATAATTTGAAAGATGCCCATTATTAAGCGTTTCATGTACAAACCTTACTCAAGGGTACCATCTAGTGGATTTCTTCGCTGCTCTGACTCAACTCTAACAATCGCATAGCATCTTCCCCGTCTAACTTACTTCATTCCTCTCCACCCCGAAATATTTTTCGGTTAACGTAAATTGGGCCTTAAGATGTTTTCCTGCTTAAGAAGTTTAGTTTTTTCGGTCCCTTGGCCCAAATGGCCCAATTTTTCCCACTTATAAGGTTTTCCCGCCTAAAAAGTTTTTTTTCCGGTCCCTTGTAAAACTTCTTAAAAGGGTTTCACTGTATTTCAAAATGCCATACTAATGTACCGGACCTTTACGCCTCCCGGTGTTATCTTACAGCATATTTGACATGTAAAACACAAACACGTGTAAATAATATTTGATTTATGGTGAGCATTTGAACATTGCTTTCCTCATTATCTCAAAACTTATATGTAATTGGAGACAAAACATATTTGGAGATGTCTGATTAATCAACTGGACGATGTTGAATAATATTTGTATGTAGTTACTGCTATTATTAACGTCTTCCTTCTCTCTTCTCGGAAGATAATTATAACAAACAAATTATAACATGTCTATTTATATTCAACTGTTAGGCATTGTGATGGCATCATACTCTTATTTCCAACAACTAGTTATATTTGATACTGCATAGATCTAAGGATCAGATAAGTAGTCTTACGTGTTGGCTGAACAGGAACACGGTGATGGGCTGTAGCACTGAAGTGTCCCTGACTAGCAGGCCCCGCCTCTCCTTGGAATGGACGGCTCCGCAGTACAGGAGGGCACCCGAGTCAAAGTGCTTGTGGATGCTGGCGTTCACACTGGAAGACGATATGAAGGCATGCTGGCCTTGGCTGGAAAAGGATGAAAGACAATTTCTTTTAAATGGAGATTTATTAAAGTTTGGTTTGCAAAAAAATTAAATTTGAGATGATATGGGCACTAAGACGGAGAACACCAGACCTCACAATGAAGCAGGCAATGACTATGGAGCTTCATCGACAGCCATCCAGAGGAAGATCAAATAACTCCTGGATTACTCAATGCTCCAAAATTCTACATAGAAACGGCCTGGATGAAAGCGATACCCAGAACCAAAGAAGCTACAACCTGAGAACGAGAAGAGCCGACCCCAACAGCCTACCTAGGAAATGAGTTGGGACAGTGCAAGAAAGAAGAGGTTTGCAAAAAATTAAACTAAAACATATTTAACCTGTAGGGGACGGCATTAAATTTCAATAAATAAAAAGATTTTTTGTTAAAGCCAACACTTAGACAATACCATACTTGAAAAAAGTGACACTTTAATATTTATCTTCTATCTATCCAGTACAAGGAACATCCGAAGACAAAATAAATATATAAGGTCCACACTGCAAATACAGGGTTTTGCACCGTGCATAGTCATAATTCTTCAACACTGCTATTGCAGGGCTCCGACACCTAAGGGTTAAGTAAACAACTCCCAAGTATTTGTGATCAGTAAAGATCTCAAAAAAAAATTGTTGTCAATGTTTGCGATAACAAGTAATTTGTTATTTTCACCCAGAAAAGGGGGAATCTCATAACTTTCATTCGATGTATATTATAGTTTTTTTTTTGTTTCGCATTAACTCCACACAGAAAATAATTTCCCTCAGAGCCTGTGTCATCTTTGGGGATTCTGTGTGGAAGGGTCTTTTTTGGAAAGGAAGGAGTGAACCTGAATCTCGAAGACACCCATGTTGTAGGAGGAAGGAAACACAGAGGCTGGCAAATCGTTCCACAGCCGAACTGTTGAACTCAAGAACGAGTCGTAGAAGCAACCCATTCTCGTGTGATAAAATGTTAAGCACGTACAAATGTTAGGCGCATGTCTCTGCACCGATACCGAAGGAATCAATGACGATAGTTCCTCAGAGCATTGCATCATTGCAATCCGTTTGTTAAGATAGGAGTATCTATCAAACAGACCGCCTGTTGCTCCACAAAGTTGAGGGTTTTTCAATTTTGTTTTGGTGCTCCAGATGAGAGGTGGCTGCCAAATTCAACCGATTGAATAATTGCTATGTAAAGATCTGATAATTTTCGATTGCCCAATACAAAACTTGTAAGTGAATTTTTAACAAAATAAACTTACTCTGAGTAGATTTCTTTAGTTTTGGCCAGCTTCCCCTTGGTCTTGAGCGTGTACTTGATGTGCAGCATGGTGTTGAGCCCTGACAGCAGCACCCCCTTTACCAGTTCATCCACGTTGGAGTAGGTATCCTCTTCCCCGAACATGGCGTTCCGATCCATGATGTGTCGCGGCAGCATGCGGCACTGCTGCAAGTGTTCCACGCAGATTTTACGCAGGTCTGAAAAGTATATTTAAGAAATCAGAAAACGTGATATGTAAAACTGAATATTTTCATTAAAATACTGCAGCTGAAATGAGATTTTTGAGAGTGGTAGAAGTAACAATATGAGATCGAATAAGAAGTTCGACGATCCGAGGCGTGCCAAACATTGAATCCCTGCTGCTGTTCATAGAAAAGTTGCAAATTAGGAGACTTCAGGTTTAACCTCTTGAACACACCGGAGCAAAAATTCCTCAAAGTACCCCTGACTGTCGGCTGAGAAATCGGAGAACTAGTGAAAATTACCTTGATGAGTTTTGCTCAAATATCGGAATAAAAATTCAATTTATTATTCATTGCAATTGTTTCTGTTTACCAGATAACATATCTTATTATTCACATATATCATGTTTATATTGTACAACCAGAATAGCTAACATTATATATATTTTTTTAAATCCCATTTGGGAGACAAACAGTGATTTTTTTTTCTTTATATACTCGTTTCATTATTTCCACAAAAACATGAAAAAAAAACCCTACACGAAAAATGATAATCAAATGTTGTTTTCAATGAAATAATGACCTGACCTTGAAATTTCAATTTCGACTGAAAATTCAAATGTATTCATTTTTGGGATGCAGCTGCATTAAAATAAAATTTTGTCATGTACTGATGAAATGTTAGAGCGCCCACATGGGGGCAGATGCCGAGCGCGGTCGTAAAAATATTGCTCACATGGAAGCGAAAACTGTTTGACTGGTAAAGAATGCCAGAAGATCGATTTCCGCAGAAAATTCTGACTGTGATTCAAAAGAAAAGACTAGACAATTGGAAGAAGATGAGATAAGTTTACCATAAACAGAGTTCATCCTCTCCCTCCTGGCACGTATCTTCCTGCAGAAGAAGTCGGCTTCTCTCCACCCCTTCTTCTCCCTGATCTCCTGGTACTTCTGGGAGAGCCAGTAGAGGGCCAGGTGGTCAGAGGTGGGGTGGTGCTCCTCTTTGGTCCTCCGCACCGCTGTAACCAGAGATTATTCAATAAAACATTGCAACTTGGTGTGTATCACTTTAATTTGTAATAACTCACCAATCGGTTTCTTGTTGACACATCTGTGCCTTCATCAGAGTAGATATTTAACTGGAGTTTAATAAATATATCTAAAAAAAACGAATATCCATTGCAGTCACAGTCGCTATGAGTATATGATACACAAATGAATGTGAACACAGTATAAGGACACAGTATGAATGAGGACACAGAGCACAACAAAGAAGAATATCCTCATCATCGGTTACTCGGAGGTAGATCTGTGCTGAACCAAGTGACTTCCGATGCCGTTGAATATCAACATCCCACCTCCACTAACTGGAGGGTGAAAGTAAAAAAAAATCAAAGAGAATAGTTCAATTCGGAGCAAAAAAACCCAAATGTGAAAATTTTCAAAGTGATGGTGAAATTTCTGGATCAGAATTATGTATTCATAACTTGGCATCTTTGCAACAATAAAACTGGAAAATTGACATAACAAAATAAGCCAGCACTTGACAGATGAATTATCATTGCATCTACAAACAATTTTTTTTTGGAATGATTTTATTAGTTTTCTGAACATTCTTGATTATAGTTAAATATATATACGTACAAGCAATTTCCTCTGTGCTGCAGGAAAATAGGTCTATATTGTTGGAGAGGATGGTGGAAAGGTCGATGACGGGACTGGCCACCTTGAAGATGGTGGAGTGGACAAGGGCCTTGGAGATCTTGGGGTGGGTGGTGAAGGGCGCTATCCTCCTGCCCAGGGCCGTCAGCTGCTCGTTCTCATCAAGGGCACCTGGAACAAACCACAACTATTTTAACACAAATTAATTAAACAAAATTAAGAGGATATTTACCAGAGAATACCGGAAATTAGCCCTTTTTAAATCAAATTCTAGATGTATTGACTCTTTTTTACAAAAATACATAAATTGATTTTGAAAGATTGTTATTTTATCTGGTAAACACATTTTTGAAATTTTGAAAAACTAAGTTTTTTTATTTATATACTACGGTTATAACACCGTTGGTCGTTGACAGATTTGTTCAATTTTCAAATGATATTTTATTAAATTGATAAACTAATGTTTAAGACAAGATTTTTTATGCATAGCACAAAGGGTAACAATTATTATAAGCAATAATTATTAGCCTGAAACACTCATCAATATTGAAACCTCTCCCGAGAAAAGATATATGTCGCCGACGGGACTCGAACCCGCACCCCTCTGTTTGCCGGACTAGAGCTCCTGTCCGGCAAACAGAGGGGTGCGGGTTCGAGTCCCGTCGGCGACATATATCTTTTCTCGGGAGAGGTTTCAATATTGATGAGTGTTTCAGGCTAATAATTATTGCTTATAATAATTTCAAATGATAGATTCTATTATTAAACAACACAAATTTCAAATCATATAATCATACAACAAAATAAATCAATACATAATCTAATAAACACATGTTTCAGAATTTTAATTTTAGTCAAATTAAAATCGTTAAAAAAATGTGTTTTGTGACGAAAATACCTCAGTTTTTCTGTTTATTTAAGGTCTTACAAACTAAATATTTCAGATTTTTTTTACACACTTATTTTGTTTAGACATTATTGAAAAATTATAAATTATTTTTATCGAAAATATTTTAAGAAGTATATAATTTTCATTCATTTACCATCTCCACTTTGATCATTTTTACGGCAGTTCACAACATATTTTCATCGACATAAATTCTCGCTTCTCATTAGCCGCTGGGACGCGGTTGTGAGAGGTCCTGTCCGCGCCGCTCTCACTGAGAACATTATGTAATAAATGGAAAACTTATACCGTTTGGCTTCATCGTTGTAAAAACATCTGCTCGCAGCACTGTTAACAAAGTCGGAATAATGGATTGCTGGATATTACCTCTTAACATGCACATGCTGGGATTTGAACCCGCGACATGCTGATTTGTTGCCAAGGATCGAAACCACAACACCTCGGAGGAGAATGTTACAAATCGTTGGTCTTCAGAATGTCGTTCTCAACTTAATCAAAACCGAAAGAAAACAAATAATAAAAGTTGATAGCTCAACATCGTAACCAATTAAAAACAAGCTGGGTATTCAAGGATCGGCATATTGGGCCAAATATCTTTATTTATTATTTACGTGAGTGACAGATCTACTGCCAAAGAAATGGTGTAAAACATGTGACACACATGTAGCACGACAGGTTTATGGCCTGAGTGCTTCCGGAAGGTATGCGGATTGTTTCGGTAACAACAATATGTGTTCCAACATACCCATATTGATCAGATCGCTGACGGCAATGCCTATAGCCTCAGCGCTCGGAGCTTGAGGGAACTGGCCCAGGAAATCTGCAGCCTTCTCGTTCACGCTGTAGGTCTTGCAGTCCATCACTGTCTTCTCCAGAGGGACACTGGAAGGAACAAATATGTTATAATGTCAAATACTACTTGTTTAATTTAAGATGTCTCCGTGGTTTCATTTAATTTTCAATATTAATAGATTCCTATTTTATCATGGGATGGTATATCTGTACTGAATCAAGTGACTCCCGATGTCGTAGACTGGCTGAATAATCTCAGCATCCCACTGCATTGACCGCTGACTCTCCTCCACCATACGAAGAAGAAGAGACTTAGAAGAAGAAGTTGTAAAACCATGTGCGTACGTGTTACAAATGTGGAAGATACGGAAGGAATGCAAGGGTGAAGATTAATAAAGGAACGCTTAGATGCGGAGCGGATTAACAAAGAAAGGAGCGTAAGGAGAATGTAAGATGCGAAAATGAATAGTAAAAGAATAAATTGTGGACGTCCAAGGAAGACAAAACACGAACAAGCGGATCTAATACTTGAGTCGGGTCCTGTCAAACACCCGAAGTATTTTAACCAACAAGCAATGTGATCAGTGGCGACGTGAGATATTTTTTTTTTGTTTTTTAATGGAAAAAAATATATATTATCGGACAGGGAAATAACATTCATGTTTTTTACTCCAAATATGCTCAGGAATCGCTGGATAAAATCCTCTGGATACATGCTATTCCATCTTATATGAGATGATGCGTTATTATGAGTGAAGCAAGGAGTGTGTCATGACAGAGTTGTGTGACCTCCGGAGAGACGGCATGATGGTTAGTTAGTTAATATTTGTATGTAATTACCGTAATATCTCGGGGATGGGATTCTCGACGAAGGTCTCCTGCTTGCCCTTGGTGTAGAGGTGGAAGCACTCCCCCGGCTTCACTCTGCCGGCCCTGCCCCGGCGCTGGGCCACACTGGCTTTCGATACCCAGTCGTTGTCCAACGAGGAGATGCCTGAATTTATAAAAATTAACATTAGGATAACTTAATTCCATGGCATATAAACAATTTCGGTATAAGTTGATGAAGTTTAGCAACGTCGGTGGTTGGTCAAATATGATCAAATTTGGCTAGATTCAGTCAAGGGCGTTAAATGTCATAAAATCTGCTCAAAGACCTTCAAAAGAGGTCAAATATCGCTAATAGAGTATATCCAAGTTTTTTTTATTGCTAAAATAATATTAAGCAAAAAATTACGATGATTATGGCATTTTTATTTTATTTTTATATTGACGAATAAATTTTCTATAGCGAGTCTAAGTTTCCTTTTTTTGATATACCTCCAAAACGAAATTTTGGGGCGGGGCTATCGTATGGCGTCATGAGCATCGACCGGCATCGTAGACATTTCTGACAGTAATACCTTGTTGTTTGTTGATGTGCGTAATTGGTGCCGTTGCCAACCACGGGCCTTGGTTTTGTCGGTTTTGATAATTTTAAAAATTAATAAATTTGAATGAAAACATAAAAAACAAACATTTTTAGTAGGATGATTAAAATCAGAAAAATTATCTTTAAATATTTCATACATTTTCAACAGAATCCCTCGTTTGTGAAAATACCCAAGTGTGGTCAAAAATGTTCAAATATTGGCCAATTTGGTCAAATATTTGCTCCAATTATGTAAAATAGGTAAGTTTTGGTAAATTCTTGCAAAATCTTGTCAAATAACCCCAAAAAAATTCAAATATTGTCAAAACTTTTATTTCGGCAAATAATGCAAAAATAATATTGGTAAAATTTCATGAAATATAATAAAATTTGCTCAAATTTGGACCCAATACTTCTTTCTGAAATGAAATCTCTTTGGCGATTGGCTACCGTCCATCCTTGCTGATGTTCTGCTCAGCCGTCCCAGTTTTGTTATTCTTTGTTTTGCAAATTGGACTTCTAAAAAAAAAAAACTCTTATCGATGACAATAAAAATATTACGTATTTTGAACTTACCCTTTTTGTCCATTAGTCTATGCTCCTTGTGGACTCCAGAGTCTATGACGTAGGAGACATCGTTTATGGTAATACTTGTCTCTGCTATGTTGGTAGCCAGGATGATTTTACGGACTCCCTCCGGTGGCTTTGTGAATATTTTCTTCTGATCTTCATTTGATAATCTTTAATAGATAAAATAAAACAATATTACATAATATTTCGGCTACTGGCATTATACCTAGCTCTCTCATTAAAAATTTAGGCATATTAGATTTGTCAAAGAATTTGTATATAAAAATGCAAAAATCAGTCATTTTAAATACATGTAGGATTACGAAAGATTTTTTAAATATTTATATTGACGGATCTGTAGGATTTATCGGTCAAATTAGGAATTCCACCGAGCCGAACCCTCTGATATGAAAATATCTGGAGTCAGTGAATTATATTCCCATTTAATAGTTTGGTAGATTAACATGTTGTTCTTGTATTGTTTTGTATTAATTATACTTATATAATACACTTGCATAACGTGGATTTACCAGATGATCATTTATATGGAAAAGTGTATGAAAGGGTTTAGTTTTCCTATGGGAAAAACTAAACCCGGACCTGAAAATCTGGTGCGTAAAAAAATTATTGGAAAACAATAATAAAAAAAATTATCTTCTGAAAAAGGTTACCAACCACTAATATGGGATTATTCATGTACTTTCAACATCCTTCAACAGATGTCGTTAATAAAGATAGTTATATGTATGTAGATTTTAGGTGTCTCAACAGAAGTCAGTTATGTAGTACCTTAGAAGAGAGTCATCTATCGTTGTTTGTATCTAATGCATGAACAGTTATGCAAATTGCCGATGGTAGGTATATAGTAGACTGCTGGGCTCCCCAATGTTTAAGTACCCAGCTCCAGAATAACTTAAGAGCCTCCCATGGTACGCACTTCTGGTCCAGTTAAATATTTACTGTAAACCTTACGATAACGTAAATAAAGTAACATGTAATCTCGACGAACCACAATCTTTATTGGAATTTTCCCGAGCATATTTCAAGTAATCTCAATCACTGGGATTAAAGAACATTACACTAACTAAATACTTAGAGAACTCGCATTTATACCTAGGCCTTCAAAGCGAGACATTGGAAATGGTGTATTTATTATGAAATAATCACGGAGAAATATGTACCTGGAATGCACGGGCAGTATAACATGTTTCCCGCTCTTGGCGAGGTGGTACTCGAGGTTGTCCCGCACCTTCCTGATCTCCTGCCAGCCCGGCAGGAAGCAAAGGATGGCTCCATCGGGCTTGGTCTTGTCCACCCACTTCACCACCTCCGTGAACTCGTTGGTCTCCACATAGGCCCTGCTATCTGCAAATGCAAAACAGCATACATTAATTACAGTGTAGCCACACCTGGCCAAAGACAGTAACACCTAACAACATACAATACACTAGTGTTTGATCAACATATATTTTTTAATATATATAATAATGGTGTTTAATGGTCAGTTAGTCAGCTTTTCCTGCATATTCCAAGGGTTAAATTTATATTATCATAATTAAATTTTTATCAAAGTAATGTCCCCGTGGGCAGCTTGAGCGTACCTGCATTTTTGCTATTTTCCAAAGTTCTAGTCAGATTAAGTTTGCTGCCAAAATCTTCCAGATAATGACTCGTCACTGGGAAGGTGAAGCCAGGAATGTCCAGAATGGGGCAGTCATCGAAGTATCTAGAAAAATAGTATTATTTTATTGGTTTGGAAATGAAAACATGCGTAGTTCCTACCGGGATGTCATTTTACGCAGTACCTACCTCTCCCCATTCCTAACCACATCACCTTGCTGGAAAAGCATTTCGAACTTGGAACAGTGACTAGTACATTGGAGTGCATTTGTTTCTGAAAAACTGAGAAGAATAAGTGCATTTGCTCACGGGGCAACAGAAAAAAAAAGTTTGCAACTCAACATACTATCCTGTGTATTTCAATGTGATGGTCTGCACACTACATACCTGCTCAAGAACCCATTGTCAATGGCAACACAACCGGCCACTCGCAACTCGCCGTGCCAAGTTGCCTGGTTGCCATGGTTGCGCCAGTTTTGTTGTCAGTTTTCGTGTTTTTTTGTTGCATGGTTTGATGGTCTGCACACTACATAACTGCTCAAAAACTAGTTGTCAACCGGTCACTCGCAACTCGCTGTGCTAGTTGCCACAGCAGGCCGTTGTTAGGTTACCTGGTTGCCATGGTTGCGCCAGTTTTTGTGTTTTTATTTTTTTATTGCATGGTTGCACCAGTTTAGTGGTAAGGTTTTATTTTTTTATTCGCCAGCACCAATATGACAACAACAGACGACTGAGATGACAGCTGAAGTGTTATGTGTATATGGTTAAACAAGCTGAGATAATTACTGAAATCATAAAATTGAGTTGCGTCGTGAGAGAAGATTGGTTGGCAACCATTGCAACCCGCAGTTGCCAACCAGTTTAAGTTTGGTCTCAGTTTCTTCATTAGCGAAGGGCCTAACTAGGAATACCTTGGAAGCAAGTTCCCTCCGAGCCGTTGGAATTGGTTGTCGTTTATTAACTAAAAAAAAGGTTTTTGATCATGTAAACTAAACAATATCTTTTTATAATTATTTGTGTTATTGGAGATAATACCTCGAGGTAAATGATTGGTCTTCCTTCTTCCTTGTATCCCTACTCTTTCCAACTCATATTATCATCCAATTTCAGCAAACACCATTTTGTTTCCTTTTAATTTATATTATTTACTGAAGCAGTTTTGGATGCAACATTATCTATAAATGGGAGGAGAATAAGATTCTGCATACAGTCAAGGGTTCTTTTGTTGTTGCTATTTTGGAGATAAATCTTCGTGTATGATATATGTAATACGTACTTGCTGAACAAGTCCACATCCAGCGTGGCACTCATGACGATGACCTTGAGGCGGGGGTTGAGAACCATGGCCCTCTTGGCCAGCGTCATGACGGCGTCAGAGTCTGCCGACCTTTCGTGAGCCTCGTCCAGGATCAGATGGGAGCAGCCCAGCAGCTGAAAAGAAACAATAGTCATACATTGTAGACATTGAATTTAATCCTATATCAAAATATAACTAGAAATAACAGCTAGTTAACGCTACCCTAACGCCCAATCTTCGTTGCACACACAATCAGCCTTACTAATATATTGTATACAATTGATAGACAACCATGTATGAAATGTATACATTTCCTAGGAATTGTATATAATTCCAATATCCTACTAGGAAATGTATAAAATAATGCTTTCGGTAATAAAACATGTTGTTTTATGTGTTATATTCTTATAAAGTTAAACTTTCATTTGGTAAGTAATCAATCTGTTATTTAAGTAATTAATATGGTTTGTGATACAAAAAAAAAGTTCCCTCTTTATAGCACCTACTGGCCTCAAGGCAAGAAAAACATCCCAGTTTTTAAGTAGTTTAGCGGCTACGCTAGGTTTGTGCAACATGATTTGTGATACAAAAGAAAGTGCCCCTTTATAGTTATATTATTATCAAAATGTTTTACATTTCCGATTGCTATTTAGGAAATGTATAGATTTTCTAGGAAATGTATAGTTATTTAAGTAATTAATATGGTTTGTGATACAAAAAAAAAGTTCCCTCTTTATAGCACCTACTGGCCTCAAGGCAAGAAAAACATCCCAGTTTTTAAGTAGTTTAGCGGCTACGCTAGGTTTGTGCAACATGATTTGTGATACAAAAGAAAGTGCCCCTTTATAGTTATATTATTATCAAAATGTTTTACATTTCCGATTGCTATTTAGGAAATGTATAGATTTTCTAGGAAATGTATAGTTATTTAAGTAATTAATATGGTTTGTGATACAAAAAAAAAGTTCCCTCTTTATAGCACCTACTGGCCTCAAGGCAAGAAAAACATCCCAGTTTTTAAGTAGTTTAGCGGCTACGCTAGGTTTGTGCAACATGATTTGTGATACAAAAGAAAGTGCCCCTTTATAGTTATATTATTATCAAAATGTTTTACATTTCCGATTGCTATTTAGGAAATGTATAGATTTTCTAGGAAATGTATAGATTTCCTAGGAAATGTGTCTAACATAATTTATTTCACACATTTCCGGGCGATTTTAGGAACTACATACATTTCCTAGGAATTGAATACAATGACGGTTTACATACATTTCCGTTAACATATCCAAAGAGTGTTGTTTATTTGCTGTATAAACTTGAAATTTCTCTTAAAATTTCGGAATATTTCCAAGGTACTTTATATTTGTTATATATATATATATAATCTTCACTTTGAAGATGTCATAAAACAGATAACACTTTAAAAACTGAAGAAAATTACCTTTTAGATTTTTGTATTTGAAATAATGCAATTTTTTTAATATTAGCACTCTAGCATGACCAAAACACCCAAGAGACGCCATTGAAGAGTGGGAAGGAACCTGGTGGTCAATATGTCCAGGAATGGCAGACTTATAAATCCATCCCACTTACGCAGATACGAAGACGCATCTGCCGCCAAGACCCGAACAACCCGCACCCCTGCTAAGTCACCAAACATAGCAAAACACTTAGGGTGACCTGCGGCAGAGGTGTTGGTAATCCAATTAATGGATCCCATGGCAGCGTTAGCCACGTCCGCCTCCCAAAGTGAAATTGTTATTAATGGAATATTAAAACATTGGTTTGTGGCAAGGAGCATTATCTTATTGTTTTTTAACTGTCAATTGAAATTCAGTAATTAATCAGTTCAATAGTTGATGTATATGTAGTTCATTGGTGGACTTTATATTTACCTCAGGAGATGACGCCAGCCTTCTTAGTAGGGCTCCGGCCGTGCAGTACAGGATGGCCCCACCGGGGGCCCGGGGCAGCTTGGTTGACAGCCGAACTTGGTGGCCAATTACGTCGCCTACCTGAGAAAACAATATGGTTGTTACAGAGTTATAATATGGGGGATTCAGTTAAATAATTGAGACGGAAACAAAGCGGGACAGTTTTTTTTAAGTGGAAGCAGGAAATACAATAATTTAGAAAGGTGATGAATTGAAAATGTTCATGCAAAAAAATGACTTCTTCTGAGCTGGTAAATAAAATTCTGATAAGCAGGGTTCAAAAATGAAAATCAGACATCTTAAACTCGTTAATAGAAATGAAGCACTAAAACATTTTAACTATTTAAATTATTTTTTAAAGTTCCAGTTAGAACTCCGACAGACTAAATATTTAATAACTTTATGTTTAAATTTACAAAAATTTCATTAAAAAAAAAAATTATTTACGAATACTCCACTTCCCAACATTCTCAACCAGGACAATAAGTCTAAATATAACTGTAATTCCCAATTTGAATGGACAGACATAATATGTATTAACCGTTTGAATGCGTATCGTCGATATTTCGACGAACGAATATCTATCATAAATTGCGTGCTGTCGATATATCGACAATATGACACGCAGTATATCTCTGGTATTCTGATGGTGCGCTGCGTCCGCGGTGTGTTGCTTTTCGCTTCTTTAGTGCTTATGTATATTTTTAAATCATAATGCTAAGTTTTCTAAACAAATAAAAAAAAGAATTAATGATAATAAAAAATTTTTTTTAATAAAATTAATTTATGTAGGTAGTTTTTTAGATGTTAATGTGGCAATAGAACACATTATAAAAGTATGTCCTTGTAGTGTATTGATTATTCGTGCGGTTTCAGCTTGTTTCAATAGATGTTGATAGCTTAGTTTGTAATAAGAAGTTCTGCTATATCCCAACAGATGGCAGTTGAGTGGGATATCAGAAGAGTACCATCTATCACCTATTCTTAGGTACAAACGGTTAAGATAATGTTTTTTTTTTTTTTTATATTACCCCGTACAGGAGGCCCTGAGGAAAATAATTTCGCTCGGGGCCTATGTCATCTTTGAAGATGCTGCGTGGAGGGTCTTGAAGGCATCAGCGAGATTGGGCAGACTCCTACAGTTTGCCCACCACAGCAACAGAACTACTTAGAGCATAGCCTAGTAAGGAAGTCTACTGTCCAGTTTAATATTCATTGCAGATATATACGATAACTAAATAGACCAACTAGCATTCCACTTTGACCTCCAACAAACTTTCGATTGCGTACATGGGCAGTTGATAGAAATGAGTGGGAAACAATCTCACCTCCTCTCCTCGCTCCCCTGCCACGCGGCTTGCCAGCGCCAGGGCGGCCACGCGTCGGGGCTGCGACACCAGCACACAGCACTCAGCGCCCTTGCCCTCAGCTGCGGCCGCGTCCAGTATGTACGAGGGTGTGCGTGTAGATTTACCGCAGCCGGGCGCGCCGCGGATCACCACCGCGCGATTACCAGCAATAGTGGCCAGTATTTTGTCCCTGGAAGAAATAAGGACTGGGTTATTTTGCAGTCATTCTCATTTCGAGTACATTAATACTGTGAATACAACAAAATAGTCGGTTAAGGGCTAGCGGGACTATGGCTTTTCTAATTGGGGTATGGATTTTGTGAGGCTGGAGGGAGAAAGAAAGGAAACTAGATGAGAAGAGGAAGGTCAGGAAGTACCCGGCTATTTAGATATCTGAGCCTAGAGGGTCCCAAGCTCGAAAATCTGTACAAATAATAAAAAAAATTTAAATGATAAAAATTTATTAAAAATTTTATTCACACTTTTCAGGTACTTTTCAACAACCCCAAGCCCGTCTTCTTCGGCCTTTCCTTCTGCCTCACAAAATTCTCTAATTCGGGGTGTCGTAATCCCACTGTCTCCAGTATGTAGAACCTTACATATGTGTGCCCTCTTACCTCAAATTACCGTACTAATTTAACACCCTCATTAATTACAAAAAAAAATCATAAAATGCATTTTTGCTTCAAAACCAAGTCATCTGAAAACCAGAATTTTGTATTGAATCTTTCATTTTAAACAGTTAAGTCTACCGCAGAATTGCTTTCTTGTGACATTATAAAATACATCTAATTTAGCAACAAAAACGGATAACCATAAAATAAACAAAAAAACATAAGATTATTGGAACAACTCATATAGGTCTTATGGAAATTGTTAGGTCTCCCTTTCTATCATGGTTATAGATATGACTTAAACAGTGTTGGAAAGAGAAAGCACCGCGCTTTATATTAAAATCTAAAAATTAACCACAAAATAAAAAATTTACACTTTAACAGCCTTACTAAAAAAAAACACTTCGCGGCCGTAAACGGTGTTTCTGTAGCACGTTGTGTAAAGTCTGTACATTTCGTTTTTCAAATTCTTACTAAACAAAATATATGGTTTTGATCTGACAACGTCGTATTTTACCAGCCTTACTAATAAACTTTCTGAAAATTTTTTACAATGGTCAAACAACCATGTATGAAGAATCCTTACTAATTAAGAACTGACAAAAAATTGTTCATGGAAAGATATGTACATTGCTTACACGGCCAAGGAGGGTAGTTTATCTGTTGTATATATTTGTTCCATTTGTAATTTTCAACGAATTTCGAATTTTTTTTTTAATGTCCTATATATTTATTATTTTTTGAGATGTCGTAAAAACAAATACCATTTTAGAACAAAAATTTAATTATCTTTAACCTCTTGAATGCCAGGTGTTTTTGGAAAAAATCGCGCGAAATTATCTTCCCGGCTTTTGCTCAAATATCGTATAAAAACAAAGGAATTGTTTTTTTTGTGATTGTTTTCTGTTTGCCAGATAATGTACCTTATTATTCATATATATTTCATGATAATATCGTTACAAGTTTTCCCAGAATAGCTATTTTTAACAAAAAAATGTGAAAATATTTCCCATTCGACAAAAAAATGTAAATAAAATATATTCATACGAAAATGATCATTTTTTTTTATTTCTCTACAAACCTGAATAGACACCCTACATGAAAAAAACCAATTCAAAGGTGTTTTCGAAGAAGTAATGACATAAATACTTATTTGAAAATGAAATGACAGTTGAAAACCGTTTATAAAAGTGACGCCAAGTTGACCATAGATATTTATTATAAATTATTCAGATGGGTTGGCGCTATGCGGATTTTTGCTATGTCAAGACCGAGAACGGCGCAAGCGATTCTGACCTTGTTCTTCATACAACTTCTTTATACATAAGGAACAAAATCGCTTCAAAAAATTTTTTTTTTTTAATTTTGACCCGCGGCCACCGGTGGGCGAACGTCAGTCGAGAGGTTAAGATTTTCAAATCTAAAATATACTTAAGTGTTAAAAACTGTAGTATTTTAAGCTTCAACATCAAGCCGAAAAAAAAAACTCTTTCTATTAAAACATTGAAATATTTGGAAAAATTCAAAATTCAAAAAACACAGTCCTTTTATTTAATGATTTTGAAATAAAACTGTCACCTCACATTTTACTCCTTCACACAATAAAAAATCTTGAAATTCGCTTTTCATTCCCAAAAATTTACATTAAAAAAACTCACGTTTGAATACATAGCTTGCACATCTTAAGACATTCATTACTTTGATATGTTTACTAAAATATGTATTAGACATTTTATTCACCAAAAACCATCACTTTCAAGAATTTATATTAAAATAAAGATCTTAAAATGCAAATTATTTCTGAATATAACCTATAGAACCATTTTCTGACAGTTCAATTTAGAACACATGATTTTTGCGTCACAATTTGACTTAAACTAACGAAAAACAACACAAATTAATAGTAAATATATTGAGTACATAAATATAAGTGCGAATTAGTCATAAAGATTGAAATCATTAACAAAAACATCATCTTAATCACACACACATTCGCGACCGACTTTTTTCCGCATTCGCGGCTATTTTTTTCAGCGGGAAAGCAATGCGCAGAGCGCATCAATCACACCACCTAGCGGATTATTATGAAAACTCCAATTTAAACAAGTAAAATACGGTGTTGCCAAATCTAAAGATTCACAAAAACACCGTTTAACGGCCGCGGAGTGTTTTTTTTTTAGGAAGGCTGTATGAATCCAAAGTTTTCAATCGGAATTTGAAAAAAAATTGTGAAAATTTTGGAATTTTTTATTAATTATTTTTATGAAATGACACAAAAGTGACGCAAAAGTTGACATAACTACATTTGCCTAATAAAATACTTGTGTTTTTTTTTTTTAATTTTCATTATTAGTAATTTTAGTTAGAAAAAATGTAAGATGAGAATTATTAAAACTTTTTTATGTTTGCATTAATAACTCAGGTGAGGGACATAGGTCATTCCTATGTCTACCTACGTTAAATTATCGTGAAAACAAGATTCTGTGTCCAAGCGGTTAAAAACTTTTTTTTAACTCTCAAAGACAGTTTTTATTTTTTGGATACATTCAGATATATTCCATTTACATAATATTTGGATTTTATTGCTAAGCAGAAATTTTTTGACCTCTAATTGGTCCGAGATCTGATGGGTTAAGAGGGTATTTCACCACCTCTGAGTGTGTCGATTAGCACTAACTGCTCTTGGAGAAAAATACAAAATTACCTGTTTCACCACCGCTGATTTATGCTACCCGTCAAATAATTATTGCATAAATAACAAATAAAGAAAGATTCTCACTTGCTCAGCGTAATGGGCAGCCTCGACTCTGGATCGGCGTTAGTAACTCTGGCCAGGAGAAGAGCATTTCTCTTTTCCATTTCCAGTTTGTCCTTCTCTTCCGGAGGTACGGAGAAGATGTAATCCCGGTACTCCGTTTGGGATGCTGCGATAAAGATAATTATTAAATTTGCATTTATTTAATTGAACATAATACTTTTTAAAGACAAAAATCTAAGGGCTATTTATTTCACACAACTTTAACAATTCATCGAATTTTAAAGTTAATATTCAAGTCTCGTGGAAGTTAATGTTCAAATCCTATGAAAGTTAACCTCTCGACTGCCGTTCGCCCACCGGTGGCCGCGGGTCGAAATTTAAAAAAAAAATTTTTTGAAGCGATTTTGTTCCTTATGTATAAAGAAGTTGTATGAAGAACAAGGTCAGAATCGCTTGCGCCGTTCTCGGTCTTGACATAGCAAAAATCCGCATAGCGCCAACCCATCTGAATAATTTATAATAAATATCTATGGTCAACTTGGCGTCACTTTTACAAACGGTTTTCAACTGTCATTTCATTTTCAAACAAGTATTTATGTCATTACTTCTTCGAAAACACCTTTGAATTGGTTTTTTTCATGTAGGGTGTCTATTCAGGTTTGTAGAGAAATAAAAAAAAATTATCATTTTCGTATGAATATATTTTATTTACATTTTTTTTGTCGAATGGGAAATATTTTCACATTTTTTTGTTAAAAATAGCTATTCTGGGAAAACTTGTAACGATATTATCATGAAATATATATGAATAATAAGGTACATTATCTGGCAAACAGAAAACAATCACAAAAAAAAACAATTCCTTTGTTTTTATACGATATTTGAGCAAAAGCCGGGAAGATAATTTCGCGCGATTTTTTCCAAAAACACCTGGCATTCAAGAGGTTAATATTCAAGTCCTGTGGAAGTTAATATTCAAGTCTCGTGGAAGTTAATGTTCAAATCCTATGAAAATTATTCAAGTCCTGTGGAAGTTAATATTCAAATCTTGTAGAATTTAATATTCAAGTCCTGTGGAAGTTATTATTCAAGTCCCGTGGAAGTTGATATTCAAGTCCTGTGGAAGTTAATATTCATGTCCTGTGGAAGTTCTATTCAAGAACTATGATGCAACTGGCCCGTAATGTAATAATAACATAATTTTAATAAAACTTTCACAGAACTTTATTTATAATATTGAAATATGAATGAAAAGCTTTGTGAAACGACTGGCCGTAAGAATACAAATAATAATAAGATTTCAATTAACTCACCGAGACTCATGGTGTGAACATTCTGTGCGGCAATTTCCTCTGTAAAAAAAAAAAACATAGTGAAAAACTTATTCAAAACATACAATCTCTCTTTAACCTCTCATTAGTCGCTCGGACGCCAGCATCTGGGATTTTATAAAAATAAATATTTTTTTAAATGCGATTTTAACCCTTATGTATAAAGTAACTGTACAAGGACAAGGTCAGAATCGCTTGCGCCAATATCATTCCAGACGTAATAATAGGGACCTAAAAGAAACATTGTCTTCTGCTTGTTTGTCCATACGTTGCAGATGTTGGTGTTTGGCTTCAGTACATTTTTTGTGAGATTCTTTCAACGAGGTCTCCGATTTTAATGTAATTTTGATTTTGTTGACAGCTTACATAAAAGCTAGAGTAAAACCCAAGTTTACCAATGATTTTCTGTTTCAGAAATTATTGCAAGACTCACAAAAAAAAAACCAAAGACAAACTCAACAATGTATCCTGGCATGCCTGATGCAGAAAGTTTCATAGAATCTCACGATAGAAGTTCAGGTTTGTACCAGAAACGGAAGACCGTCCAGAAGACAATTCCGTTTACTTTTGAGTGTTTTACTACATAATAACTAGTGCAAAAATCACAGGATATTATAATAATTGTGAGATTTGTGAAACTGAAACTATGTATGAAATATATGCCTCATTGTCTTTCAAAACAAATATTGTCAATTTTCATTATAATTTCCCTTTCATAAGAAAACTTTTAGTATACTTTAAAAAAAAAACATTAATAGTTTCGTACTCCGCCTACTGGTTAATACGGAATATTTTTTATTCAAACAGTTAGATTTTGCTTTATTATTACGAAAATTGAGTATTTATGTCGGAGGAGACGAAAAAACATGCATTTATATTTCAATTTTATAAGATTATTTCACTTACGCGAAGTGTTTGACAGCCACGTTTGGCCAAGTGAAACGGGACTTATACAACTTCAAATACTACAATATACAACTATTTACGTGCACAAAATAATTTATTAGGTTCTTAGGCTGAGTAAACTAAGTAATTCATGCGTATTTAGATAGAAAAAATAATCACAAATATCAAATTCAAAGAAATGGCGGCAAAGGAAATGTTCCGCTCCGTATTATCCGTGCGTATCCGTGTATCGAATTTCGAATTCCATATTATCCTGTAAGCGGAGTAGTAAACATTTACCAAAAAATCATCTGACAAATATTTAAACAAAGGAATTTCATTTTCTCAAATATCGAATTATTGATTAAATAATTTTGCTACCTACTTTATCGCTTGTCTGAATTGTTCCCCAAAATCAGCCCCAATTTTGAAAATTAAAAGTTCATTGAACGTGAATAATTTCACTATTTTTTTCAATATTTCACATCACATCACAAACAATTGAAATTAGTATGTTTTATAATAAAATAAATCTATAACTTACGCTCTTCGTCCAATTCGCTCAGATCAGATGGAATTTCTGTCGGTGGTAAAATATTCTTCTGTAGTTTGTTGTGCGCTTCCATCAAAAGTGGTTCTGAAAGAAAAAACAATGATTGAAAAAATAAATCCTTATTTTATATGCGATACCATGTTGTAGGAGAAAGGAAAAGCTGGCAAATTGTTCCATAGCCGAGCTATTGAACTCGTAGAAGCGACTCATTCTCATGTGACAAATCGTCGCTCTAGTTCGTTTTTGTCTAACAGACCATTTTTCGTGAACTTGAGTTAAGTATGCATTTTTTCTCAAAAAGCCTTTATTTATACAATAATCGTTAAAAAAAAGATATAAAAGATTATTTAAGGGGTTTTCAAAACGCACTTTGTCTTGCGTCCTCCAAAATTTATGTGCTTTTATTGTAAAACATTAAACATTAAAGCGCCATTTCTCCCGATTTACGTTTTGGTCTGTTGGATAAAAAAGAACTGAAGCGACGAAATGTCAACCGTGCACAAATGTTAAAATACATTAAAGCGCCATTTCTCCCGATTTACGTTTTGGTCTGTTGGATAAAAACGAACTGAAGCGACGAAATGTCAACCGTGCACAAATGTTGGCACGCAATTGGCGTGTTTGTTGAGTTTGCAACGGGGCCAAAGGCATCAATGATGCTAGTTCCTCGTAACCTCTTCCATTGAAATACAGGTAGAACAAGGACAGCCTTCCCTCCCATGCTTGAATAGCAATCCATTTGTTAAAATAGGAAATCTATCAAAGGATCGCCTGTTTCTGCTCAGAGTCGATGGTTTTTTTGCACTTGCGATTTGTACAGGGTTAGCAGTTGTATAACTATTAAAGTATCTACGGGCCCTGTACAGTACGCCCAATTTCTGAGAAACTAACTTAACTCTGGCTTCGATGGAGTCCCTGGATAGACTGGGTGGACGAGGATTGGAACAGCACGGGAAGGATGGAGGACTAGAAGCGATTAGAGAGGGACAACAGCCATTGGACATACAGCGAACATTTGGAGTGGAGGAAGTGAAATCCCACTCTGGGAAATATCCAAAAAAGCATACGACCGAGTCTACAGGAAAAAGCTGTCAAAAGGTGTTGTCCGAGCATATAGTGAATGCAAATATCATACAGGCAATTGCGTCTTCGTATGAGGGGAGTATTAGAGTGAACGGTGGTTTTCACGGTGGTTTGACATTACAAAAGGTGTTAAGCAAGGCTGCGTAATGTCACCGTGGTTATTCAATCTATACATGGATAATTGTAAGCAAGAATTGAAAGAGGTGGGATTGGACACGAAATTGAATAATCTGAAAATATGTTGCATGCTGTATGGTGAAGACCTGATTAATCAATTGAGAGTAGGTACGCACCAACATTAGCCCTGTACGTGTTAAGCAGATCGACAATCCTCTCCACCTCGTTGTTGTCCAAACTGACCACCAGCGGCCTGTTGAGGTCCCTCTTCATCTCATTGATGTAGCTTTTGTCATATATGGGGAGACCCTTTTCATCAATGTTCTTCCGCATGAAGAGCCAGTGGAGCGCCTTCTCCGCCGCCTTGCGGTGTGATATCTGCTTCGTTACACCATTCCTGGATAAAATGAAATAGATTAGAATACTGACTATTATACTATACTTCTTCTGAACGCATATATATGTTAGTCAGACAAACTCCCTGTCCGTTGACAAACTGACAAGACTGAATGAAGTCTTTTGCACAGATACAAATTCACAGTTTTGCAAGTCAGGATATTGTATACGCATGTGAAACAAAATATGCTTTAAATTAAAAATATCCAACTTATGAAACAATGAGCCTGCATCCAAGCAAATAACCTTAATCTCAATATGCTAACAAACAATTAGGTACTTTGACTTAACGAAGAGGAAAATACATGTAGTTGAGATATTTCAAACTCCTGTCACAATACATAAATACAGATAATATTATGAAACAATTCACTGCCAGTAGCAGAGAACCTGGTAAAATAAAATTAAAAAGTAATAAATGCCTTATTGCATTCATTGCACCCAAATATAGCTAAATCGCGAGCAAAAGAAGGTGCGCAGACGCACATCTCTTGCGTTGTACATAAATGGCATGATTTATATTAGCACAAGTAGCTTCTGCCCGCGACTTCGTCTGCGCAGGATTAGTACTTCGATTAGCCTATTTTCTTTTTGTAGGTCCCATCTATGTTTATACCAAAATTCTTAACCTATTTATTTAAAATATCTCTTCGATTTGATAATTCTTGATTCGATTCTAGGGTGAGTACTTCAAATAAATTCACTAATTTAAATATTTTCTAAAATAAAATTTTGGTTTTACAATCATTGTTTTTCAAAATGTCATTCTCAAATTTTGACATTTTCTATTAAACAATAATTATTATTTGTAAAACATGAAAAATAGCAAGCTTTGGGTATAAATTATAGCCTATATGTTATTCTGATGTATGAGCTATATTATTGTAAAGTTTCACTAAAGTCCATTCAGTGGTTTTTGCGTGAAAGAGTAACAAACATACATACATCCGTACAAAACTTTCGCGTTTATAATATTAGTAAGATTTCACTGGTGTTCGTTGGTCGCTTGCCATGCCGCTCTGTACACATACACACACTCTTACATTTGTTGCGGACGATGCTAGAGAACGATCTTTTGTATTTGGTCAAACTATAGTCATGGGTAGTACATAAATAGTAAAGAAACTAACCCTTCAAACACCATTTGTTCCGGCCAGGTCATGTGGTATGCAGATGTCCAGTGTCCCAAATGTCCCTTTTTATGTTTCTTCCCTTTGCCAACAAAACTGTGGACGGTGGCTTGCTTGTGTGTGATCTCATAGATGTTTTTTCCCAGCATACCGATAAGATTGTTAAGGGTTGTCTTTGGCTGGGGGAACAGCAAAAATATCTTGGCTTCATCTGAAAATAAACATTAATAAATCAGTCATGAGATGAGATGGAAATGTACATAAGGCTCCGGTAAACAAGCTACTTTTTACGACAATTTCTTGCAGACAAGGTATTTCCATATTATTCTTGTCGACGCATTGCCCTGTCTAAATGGTGAGTTTGCTCGCATACCGATATTGCATACACCCAAGGCATAGTAGGCATAAAGTTCGGTAATAGGCAAATTATCTTGCTTTATTTTTTGGGAATTATGACCGAAATTCCCAAAAAATACTGGCAACCGTTTCAGAGGGAAGAAGTCCAATGTACCGCCCCAGGATAAGTTGGGGAAAGCGACTTCAGAGGATGTGCGAGAGGTTGGGGCTGTCACTAAATTAGCGCAGGACAGGGACGATCGGAGGCTCTGTGTCAAAGCCGTGAGTCCCGATCCTAAAAGGACAAGGGGAAGAAGATGAATTTTTTTTTTAAAAGTAAGACAAATATTCCCGGGTTACGAATAACCTGACAATATTTGAAAATCTCCTACAAACTGCACAGAAAGCGTAAAATGTTTCTTGTGTTGTGATGGAGGACTTAGCCAGCCGAGGAATTGAACACGGGATGCCTGGGTGGGACCCAAAAGCGATGATGCCAACTCAGCCACTGACCACTGAGATGAGAGAAATCATTTTTTATGTATAGTGAGATTTTACTGTATCTTCACAAAAACAGATTTTTGTAGCCATTTATCACAAACCACAAAGTTTTTGGTGCAAATAAAAATTAATTAAGTGTTACAAAGTAGTACATAATATATTGCACATATTGCATGAAAGAATTATTAAAAAAAAAATTATTGTGACAATTAATTTTTAAATTATAATAATTATTATATAACTTTTTTTACGCACCAGATTTTCAGGTCCGGGTTTAGTTTTTCCCATAGGAAAAACTAAACCCTTTCATACACTTTTCCATATAAATGATCATCTAGTAAATCCACGTTATGCAAGTGTAATATATAAGTATAATTAATACAAAACAATACAAGAACAACACGTTAAACTACCAAACTATTAAATGGGAATATAATTTACTGACTCCAGATATTTTCATATCAGAGGGTTTGGCTCGGAGGAATTCCTAATTTGACCGATAAATCCTACAGATCCCTCAATATAAATATTTAAAAAATCTAATAATAACAATCATTTATATTATTATTTGTATTATTTTTAAAATCATACCTTTTGATGAGAGATCACTGCTAAATTCTGTAGATCTGTAAAAGAAAAGGTTTATGATTATATTTTGCCTAGTAAACTTGCCTAAATAGATGACATTAAATGACTAAAAAGTGAGGTGAAGATAACATTTATAATACTTTTGTCTAATAAAAGGTGTGTTTTTATTTTTTTTCCTTATCAGTAAATAGTTTGAAAGTAGTTCATAAGATATTTTGAAAAAACTTAAAGTAAGCTATTTTTAAAACTTTTTTATGATTGCGTTCAAAATTTTTATATTAAAAAAATTACCAGTTTATTTCTAATAATAAAATTTGAAAGAGTATTTCTTTCAAAAACAGTTTTTAGATTTTGGATGTATTCAGAAATATTGCATTTATTTGAATTTTATGAACTTCTGCCAGATATCACCCGAGGCCAGAGGGATTCTGTAAAGTTTAGTCAGTTGAATATGAAGTAATATTATGATTTATTACTCCTTTCTACGCACATAGGGCTTTACATTAGGTACATATGGTTACAGTTTTTTACAAAGACCAAAGATAGAAACTAAGAGAGATATGGAATGGAAGCGTGACTTTCACGGAGCAACGACCAAACTGCTCAGGCTGTATAGCGTTTTGTGTGTAGGTAGAAAAAAGGCGCGACGCTGCTACGAGTAGATGCGATTTACAGTAGGATGGGCGGTATGATGTGGGCGACAATTTTGTGCATGCGGTTATTGATTCCTCCTTCCACCCCGTTTCTATTCTCAACGATTTTAATAATAAATTTAGCTGTAAAGCAAATTGTAATGATATATATATTATAAATCTTTACGTACTTTGATTCATCGAGCGTTGTGAATTGTGGCTCAACTTTAACCTTTTTCGATGGTTTAGGTTTCTTTCTAGTGTCAACCGGATCACCAAAGGTGTCCTGATCCATGGCGAAAGGGTCTTCTTCGGCCGGTAACACATCGTGCAGACCCCTTCTCCTCGGTCTCTCATTGTTGGACCTATATATGTGGTTATACCGGACGTCCAAAAGAAACGAGGGGTATCGGGTAAGCAGTTGGTCTGATTTGAAAGCATTTCCAAAGGTTAGGTAGTCGCTGATGATGCGATGGTTGTAACTGGTTCCAGATGGTCTCTTTTCCAGGTTTGGTGTGGTGACGTTGAAATTACGCACTGTGATAAAGGTGGCGCCATTTTGGACGGTCTGAAATAATTAACTTAATGTTATTAATTTAAGTTTGTGTTATGCTCCATTCTATATTAACACACTTTGGGCGGGAAGGATAGTTGTACCATCTGGTTCTACTTGAATGCCTGGAAAGGCACTGCCGTCAAATATTTTTTATATGAATATATCATTGAAGAAGAGATAATACTAATAAATCTAAACAGAACAAGACACAAAAAACCAACCAATACAACCAACCTTTTTCTGATCAGATTGTATAAAATTGAATATAAAGTTCTTTAGATTATGATCAGAGAACATTTTATTTGCTTGGGCACATAAGCTTGTTTTCACGACAATTTAACCTAGGTAGACATAGGAATGACGTATGTCCCGCACCTGAATTATTAATATTTGTGCCTGAATTTCACAAAATAAAGTAAAACGTGTTTCTGGTGTTTTTTTAATCAAAACAGGAGGCCAATGTTAAGCGGGAATTTCAACCTTATCGCCATCTGCGTAAGGGATGATTTTGAGGTTGGAAGCAATTGGGATTCTTAGTGATATTCATGTAAAAAAACGAATATAGACAAAATAAGATTATTTTTTACCAATGCCGGCATAGACTGGAACAATAATTGTTTGGAAGTGGCCCATCTACAGCAGTAAGTCATTTTCTGAACTTTTCTTTTTAAACTCTGTGGACAAACTGAACACGGCTGGAGGAGAGATTTTACTAGCTGGAAATAAAGTAAAGCATTTAAATATCATATTTTATCATCTTAATAAATAAATACATCATAAAAATGTACATATATTTTTTAACTTTTAATTATTTATTAACCAAAAAATACTTTTAAGTGCAATTCTTTTTTTTTTGTATTTGCCACCTCACTAGGCTAAGCCTGTTCCGAGGTGGCAGGAATTAAATATTTTTATGTAATTTTCTTAAAAGAAAGAATAAAATTAATCAATAAATAGAATTTGGAAAAATAAACAGAGAATGAAAATTAATAAGCAAAATAGAAAAGACAAAAATGGAGGAGAGATGATATAAAGAAATTAAATTATGTTTAATTTATTAGTTTGTCTTTTTGGTACTGCATAGATATAATTTTGATTTACAGTTGAATGAATATATATTTTGTTTGATGAATATATATTATAAAAATTAAGTGTACAATGTGCTATGTGCCGCTAAAACTCAGGAAAGAGTCCCGGTACGATCAAGGGAGTTAAATGGTGTGGTAACCCTCTATCCCACATCCATGAAGAAGGTTCCCAATTTTTACCTGAAGGGCGTGCTTTTGAAGATATAAGAGTTGGAAGTTTCGCAGAAATTTCTATATCAGTCCAAAACATTTGAGAGTATTCAAGAGCATTCCACAACATTCCGGAACATTGTGGAATAATCTGGAACATTTGGGAACATCCCGGAACGTTTTAAGATCGTTGTGAAACATTCCAGAATACTCTCAAATGTTGTGGAATGTTTTGGACAATTTTTGAACCATTCGAAGCCTTTTTTGAAGGGTTACAAGGGCTACAACACAATCTCATGTCAACTTCCCGAGCGAAGCTGGGTACCCCAGCTAGTATGTTATAATTGGGTGTAATTAAGCAAAAGGGAACCAAATGACTATATTAGGTATTTTGACCTTTGCAATAATAAGTGAAAATATCCTTAATTTATGATATGTAAAAGAGAAAATAGCACATTTCTGTTGATTTTGCTTAAAATTGTTTCCTTTACGCTAAACCGATAATGAAAAATTTAAAAAAAAATTATTTTAATATTAGGTCCTTACATATGAAATTGGCGTTTTGCCATAGTGGCAACTTTGATCTCAAATATCTTCTCTTTGGTTAGGAATTCCAAATTCAAATTTATACAGCTATTTACTCATGTATTTGTGTTTCGAAAATTATAATTCATTAGTTTTTTCCTTAATTGTTTTTTTCCTTTGCGTCACCAAACGCTCACAAGTAAGTTTTTTGGAGTCAATTTTCGCTTGGGGCATGGTTTTGTTGGTTCAGCAGGGTTCAGCCATTGCGATGAGCGCTTCCGATTATCGTACAGGATCTACTTTTCATCACAGGTAATGATTCGATTTAATGTGCCGGTTGAGATCAAAGTTGCCAGTACGGCAAAATGCCAATTTCATATGTAAGGACCTAATAGAACCAACTGGGTAGTTCTGTTTAACCCCCTCCAAGCTAATTTGCTCGCTTTTGGGAACAACTCATAGGCCTCATAGGCATTATTGTGTCTCCCTTACTATTATGGTGAAAAATATGATCTCTCTCTTACTATTATGGTGAAAAATATGATCTACATGGTGTTAGAAAGATAAAAAAACCATGCTTTATATTCAAATCCCAAATTTAACCACAAAATAATTCAAATTAATTAAAGAAACACTCAGAAACAAATATATACACCAACAAATTTTTCTTGACATTTGTCGAAAATAAAGTAAAGGTTAAGAAATATGCATAAATTTAAAAAAATATATTCCGTGCATGCTTTACATCTTCCCCGGGGTAAATAGATATCCCTTGTAGTATTTAAGTTAAAATCAAGTGTTATTTTTTTATTATTTGTGTATTCAGCGTTCAGCGAGGCGGAATTCGCCAACTATACTCAAAAATCTTAGGCTTAAGACCATCGATTTCCCCTAACCGCCCCACTTTTAGGCACAGATTATGGAAATTATACTTCATTTCAACGATTACAACAAGAAAAAACTATTTACATGCTCACAAAATCAGTTATTACGTTCTTAGTTTGGGTAAAGTAAGTAATTCTCACATATTTAGTTGAAACAAAACTCACGCAAATATCAATACGTACAAAAAAAGGCAAAGGAATGGTTTTATATGGGAAATTTTAAACTTTGAACAAAAATGGAATTTTAATACACCTTTTACCATCTATCCGAATGTAACGATTATTATAAGCAATAATTATTAGCCTGAAACACTCATTCATATTGAAAAAACCTCCCGATAAAAGATACATGTCGTAGACGGGACTCGAACCCGCGCCGAATAAGCGGTAATTGTTGAATGAAACACTAGTATATATGGAATCATTTGGCGGGTAAGAGATAAGCCGCCGTAGCTTAGTGGATAGAGCTCCTGACCGGCAATCAGAGGGGCGCGGGTTCTAGTCCCGTCGGCGGCATGTATCTTGTCTCGGGAGGATTTTTCAATATAGATGAGTGTTTCAGGCTAATAATTATTGCTTATAATAATTGTTACCCTTTGTGCTATGCATAAAAAGTCTAGTCTTGAACATTAGTTTATCAATTTAAAAATAATAATAATATTCAAATGTAATTACATATTTGTTTCTAGTAGTAATTAAGTTGAAATGTAGTGTATGTAATTCCCAAAATAAAAGTGCGGCGGTTAGTGGAATATTTACCGGACCATCAAACTAGGCACATGTCCTTATTATAATAGCTCATAAAGTATAAAAAAAATATTTTTCTTGCAAAGCAAATTAATATTTTAAAAAAACTGACATACATCTCAAACTGACAAACATAAATAAATAAAAAAAGTGTTGAACGCATCATAGAATAATATAAGTAATAATTTATTATACTCAATAATATTACAATACTAATGGAATATTCTTGAAGCGCATTTATAGGTTATGAGAGGTTATAATTTACGTCATGTTACCTTGCTTAGTTAATCCATAAGTTTTACGGGGACATGCGGTATTTTTATGCAAAACTGTATAAGATTTGCTCAAAGAAGGATTATGTAAGTTTAATATCGTATAGTAGGACAACACTTCATAGAATTAAAAAAATATTTTAAAGTTCCCACTGTCAAAACTCGGCCAATCTAGGAGGACAGTGTTGCCCATAAACCCCATAAATAAAGCAATCAGTGTTGCCATTGTTGCTAACTCGTTTTTTTTTTAACGTAAAACTAGATACCTACCTACTAAAAAGAACTTATGCTACGGACACGGACAGACATTCAGAGAGAGTCAATGGCGTAGCTTCGTGGAGCGGCGGGGGCGGCCCGCACCGTATAGGGGTGACAGCCGACCGTGAAAAAAAACTTAGGAAGGAAGAATATTGCCACAAAAACATAATACATGTGAACACTGTCTGTTATTTTGACTATATTTTCGTAACTCTATGGCTCGGTCGATTCCCCAAAAATGCTGTTGTTTTATTTTCGCAGGATTCACACTAAAAGCTGAACTGCAAAAGGATAAATTGGAATGTCTTGATCGATCCAGTATTGAACTTCGAATTAGGTATATCGAAATCCGCTCAAGATATAACTTCATTTTCGTTGTTTGTTTATGGGGTGTTATGCCGTGTTGCGCTACCTCCTTCTTTAGCCGACGTTTCGGACAGCGTTGCAGTGTCCATCATCAGGGCAGATCCAGCAGATTTGATGATGGACACTGCAACGCTGTCCGAAACGTCGGCTAAAGAAGGAGGTAGCGCAACATGGCATAACACCCCAAAAACAAACAACGAAAATGATTTGGCCGTGAAAATCTAAAAAGTATCTATAACTTCATTGTTCGAGGTTGTGCAGAAAAATACTTTGCTTTTGGCGAATTATGAAGAATTGTAATTAGCTATTTCAAAATTTACAAATTTTTATGATGTGTTATCAGAAACGGAACACCTTTTAGAGATACCAAGATTTAGAAGACATTTTCCAAAAGCGGCCAATATTACAGTTTCTAACTGAGTGTCTCTAGATTTTTTGAAAATTTATCGTGGAATGAGATTTTTCAGAATCTCTGCCAAATCTTCGTGCGTGAGAAGTTTTAGCAAACGAAGATTAATTAAAAAAATACTTGTAGGCGTGACCGAAACGAGACGTCTTTGAATATTAACAGTTGAGCATGCGGAAACATAAACTATAATTTTGAGGATGTTATTTCCAAGTTTGCAGCTCAAAGCTGGAAAGAAAAGATTTTAAGTATTTAAGTAGATAAATTTTGTTCATGGGGATAATATTAATTCTACTCTCATTCTTCTTTTTCCATATCCAACATTCGATTCCATACATCAATATGAAACAATACTATTACTAGCATACATAATATTATAACTTGAACAGCAAAATCATTCTGCACCAAAAAACCTTATTGCAGAAAAATATCTTCAAAGTCACAAACTTCATCAGAAGAATTTGTAGTTTTCCGGAAATTGGTGCCAAAAGAAGACTTTCCTGCAAGACGGACCCATCCTTTAAATTTTTAAGTAGTTTCGGATCAATATATGTTTGTGAAAAGATTTTTTCAAATATTAATTATATAAAATATAAATAGCGCACATTTATAACTTAGCAATATATTTATGATTTGTTGTTACTGTAAACATCTCATCTGATGTCTAAGATAGGAAAATTATGAAACAAGGAACAATTTCAGAAATTACATTAATTATGCCAATTATTCAGATTTTGATTTTTCTTGTTTTATTTCTTTATTTGTAATTATTAAATTCTCTAGCCAACCCCCTCCCCAACAAGATTGAAACTCAAAATCAAAAATTGAGAAGTCGTCTTTGCAAACTTTGACACATCAGAAAATGGTAAGGCGAACTAAACCTGTCCAACTAAAGTGATGAAGTACACTACGCCTCGTAAAAACGATCACCTGCGATCACCTGTCAAATACAAATAAAATGGCAATTGCAAAAGGTTCAAAGTGATTTTAGAACCTTGTAAAATAAATGAAGCTCTAAAAACTTGATGTTAGAACTTCATCATGCAAGAATCTGAAAATTATTTTCGTTACAGAAATTATCAAAAGAAATGATTTTCCATTCAAACGTATTTTTTTGAAAAAAAAAAAGTCAGTTAGAATCACGATGACGTGTTATCGAGAAAGAAAGGCAAACGTTCCCAGATTACGAATATCCCGATAATTATATTAAAAGTTCCTAACCCATTGTTGTATTACATACCTATATATATACAGTGGAGCACGTTTCGACGAGATATTAGTAGGCATTAGCGCCTCTAATTGTATTTTTTTTTTATAGAGAAACCTCACAAGAGTCCCAACTGCTCCCTTCTAGAGCCAGTGAGACTATGGCATCCCCAATTGGAGTATGTTGTGAGGCTGAAGGTAAGTGGGGAAGGGAAGGAGATGGGGAAGAGGAAGGTGGGAAAGTACCTGGCTATTCAGATCTAGTCACTAAACACGGCTAAAGCCATTATTAAGCAACGTTTCAATTCTGAATGGTGGTCTTACACCAGGGCGATACTGAGAGTATCTTCCACTCTGGAACGTGCCGCAAATATAACATATATTATTTTTATTAATTAATTGCGAAAGAACACAAATTAATCAAATAAAATTTATTTGCGCACGCCGGGTTCGAACCCGCGACCTTCCGAATGGGAGTCAAGTGTCTTACCACTCGACCACGGACGGTCGTCATGCAGATGGCAACGCCCTCCGTGGTCGAGGAATAAGGCTCTTGGCTAGCGATCCAAAGGTCGCGGATTCGAACCCGGCGCGCGCAAATAATTTTTTTGTGTTATTTAATCATTAAAAATATAAGGTATGTTTGCGGCACCTTCCAGAGTGGAAGATACTTTCATTATTGCCCTAATAGGTATAACACCACCATTCCAAATTGAAACATTGCATGAAAAGGCTTTAGCCGTGTTTGGTGACCAGATCAAAATAGCCAGGAAATTCCCCACTTTCCTCTACCTATCTCCTTCCCCTCCCCGCTACCTTCAGCCTCACAATATACCCTAATTGGGGATGCCATAGTCTCACAGGATCCTGGCGATTCGGAGAAGTTGAGACTATTGTGCGGTAATCTTATAAAAAAATCTCTATAATCTAACTATAACAGAAAGCTGAATGGAGCTTGTGTCGTGATGGAGGACATAGCCAGCCGATTACAAATGAATATATTTAATTTGAACGTCACAAAAACGGCGCTATACAAAATTCCAAATGTTATTATTATAGCTCGGGCTTTAGGCAGTTTTTCGAAATGAGATGTCATTGATATATAATTATATAACTCAATGTGAGATGTAGTCTGTAATTTTTCTCTTGTTTTGAACGTTAAGTTTGCAAAATTTCATCACGAATATCAGAAAAAGGAGAAGGGGTGATTTTTAGAAATCTCATGTAAACATTGTGTTTTTTACTCTTGTTTTAAAGGTAGAATGTGCTAAATTTCACCAATCTTGGAATAAAAACTGAAGATTTGTTAGGATGAAAACCATTTAACTCAGTAGTAGAAACAATCTCAAAAATAAATCAAAATCACATCCACCTCTCCGAACGCAATCGCGGAGTTTTTATTCCTCCCAAGTTTTCAGCATTCGAAAATAATAAATGACGAACGAAATGATAAAATATATTATCAAGCGTTCACGGCGCATTGTAGGAAATTTAATAAAATGACAACTTGCGATAATGTTCAGAGTGGAGCCCATAAATGAACCAACACTTAGATTGATATCTTCGGGCTTTTACTATAGCCACTGATTGGTCCTTAAAACCATAAGCAATGTACGGATTTATTACGATGACGTCACAAACCATCGACAAAGATAGAGGAAGTAAAAAAAAAAAGGTACTACCATCGACAAAGATAGAGGAAAGTAAAAAAAAAGGTACTACCATAGACAATATAAATACGGTCCAAATTTTTTAGCCTAAAATAATATTTAAAAATGAAAAACTTGTAATTACATGAATTATTTTATTTCTTAAATACAGATAACCTAAAAAATGGACAAACAAGCTTGTGGAAACACAAAAAACACATTTAAAATGACAATGAAATGTAAATCACACAAAAACAAAAATTTATAACTCAAATATGGTTGTGCTTCCTAAGACTGAATCGAATTTTGACATTTCTCTGTTTATTAACAGAAAAAGAAAGATTCATAATTACATGTTCTAAGTATTTTATTTATTTATGTATTAATTTTCACGATGTAGAATAATTTTCTCGATTTACCCGCGTAATGTAGTCCTTTAAAGGACTTTTTAACTTCTGACGTTTCGGACAAATCTCACTGTTCATCTTCAGGCTTATATCTTGAGTTTTGTATCAAACTGATCGCTTACGCGTGTCAGTTTGATACAAAACTCAAGACATAAGGCCTCTGAAGATGGACAGTGAGATCTGTCCGAAACGTCAGGAGTTAAAAAGTCCTTTTAAGGACTACGTTACGCGGGTAAACCGAGTAAATTATTCTACATCTTACACCCGTGAAAACTTTAATCATAACATATATATATATTAATACAGATAACTCAGGAAACACAAGAAAAACAAGAATATATAAACACAAAACACATTTTAAAGACGATGTTAAAAGATATTCATTATGGTGTCGAGTAAGTAATAAAAAAGAACAAGACAAATAAATAAGCTAATCACGACAACCATTTCTTCCTGTATTTAGCGTACTTTTCATATCGTTGTTGTGCCATAAGCCTCATGGAACCTTCTACATTACAGGATCTCAATTCTGAGCCACGTAATCTTTTGTTAAATGAATCAATCAATTGAAAATGAATCACAGATTTTCTTAAATTGAACATCTGTGTCCGGTATAGGTACAATAGGAAAAAAGTTACATCTGAATTTAAATTGGAAAAGGGGAATTGTACATAAATGAAGTCGGTGACATTAGACAACAGAATGGTAGAGTCATCGGCTTCGCAATTGGTACCAGGTGACCGAGAGAGAGAATGAATTTAGAGAGCACCGGATAAAAACTTGAAAGAGATTCTTCCAAGCAGGTTTCATTTCTGTATAGCGTTGCCATTGCAAGGCGATTTTTAAGCGTACTACTTTTACGTTGGGAGTATCTCAGCTGACGCTTGTTCCCACTATCTCCAACCGCATTTTCCTCTTCTTGGGTGTGATCGCCATCTGAAATAAATAAATTCATCACATTACAAAAAGTTCTCAATCAAAACAAAGAATATTATTTCTTTTAACGAAAAATAAAACAGTTGTATACCAGCATCCACTTCTGTGTGCATTTTGGCAGCAAAAGGTCCGCTGCTGGGTCCAGCGAAGACATTAGGATCTGAAATAAATAAATTATCACATTACCCAAAGTTCTCAAACAAAACATAGAAAATTATTTCCTTTATCAACACATCTATTATTTCCTTTGACCAAATATATACATACAGTGTGCACACACAATACATACATTTACTTATACACACATATATAAACAACAAATACTCTATTATTTTATCGTGTCTCTCCTACTCTATCCGAATATCTTAAACAGACTAATAGCACTATCACATGCACTCATCAAAAGAGTAATTCAATTGCTGTGTTGGAAGAAATAATTAATATCTTTATCATAATAACGACTCAGATCAGCTATTCTTTCATTCTATCTCTCTACCGACACTCACAATCATATGAATAAAATTAAGATGGATGCCATATAGAGATTTATACCTTGACTGTAATTGTGATCTTGGAGGGCACCACAATTTGTGCAGTAGTATACTTGGGGGTACATGTGGAACACGAATGCGGTCTGAAAAAGAAAATAGATTAAAATCTGAGGTTTACAGTTACATTAGTAAAATACTGAACAAACAAAGAGAGATTCGCACCTGTATTTTGGTTAACACCACGGGTCCCATGTGCACCGTGTAAATCCCGATATTGTCCGATATCTGGAAGATTAAGGGTAGGCAAAGTACCTAAACGACATCCTTGCAGCCTTCGACACTACAACGATATTTTGGAGACATTTTAGCCATTTTAACAAATTTATTTTCACGCATATTTACGTCGGCGAAGAACAACCTGAACAACGCACAACTGATTTTGGATTTGACGTTTTGGGCATTTATTACCATAGATGCCTGTTGCCATAGACGCCAGATGCCAAAGATTGGTCATTTCGATGATATTACGATGACGTCACGAACCAATGAGTAAGGACCAACATTATGGTCGGAGTCGACCCCCCCTGGTGGAGCCAGTGGAGGGGCGTCCGCGGCGTCACGCGCCGGTCAGCAGCGTTTCCTCCGCCCAGTCCGGCCCAGTCGATTTCATTCGTCTGAGGAGTCAACACCTGGGTGTTCACGACTCTTCACAGCGAGCTACAAACGAACCAGCGACTTCGATTTTGAGCCAACACGTGAGTTTGTTAAAATATTCTAACTATCATTAAATGTTTTTATAACTTTATTGTCTACAATAATTAATGCAAGCAACAAGCTAAATCTGCTCGTGTTCTGTTCAATATTGTTTTATTTGATATTTTTCACGAAGCTGCGTTCATTTTTATTTTTATTTTTTTACTTTTTTCCATCCTTCCTTTCAACAATTGCCACAAGAAATAACTATTTACTTGCCCAAAATAGGTTATTAATTTCTTAATTTAGTTTAAATAAGTAAAACATGCGATTTAGATTAAAACTGATTTCATGCAAATATTAACAGTACAAAAAAAATGCGACAAAGGAATCTGATAAAGTTGTATAAGTCCGCTTCATTTTGATTATCATGGCGTCGAACACTTCGTGTAAATGAATTAATTTGAACAAAATATAAAATGCTTATTTTTTCGTCTCCCCGACATAAATACTCACTTTTCGTAATAATACGCGAAATCTAACTATTTAAAATAAGTAATATTCAGTATTAACCGTAAGGCGGAGTTTATTAAGACAAGTTTATTAGGAATCGTTTTATATGGGAAATTTTGAACTCTGAATAAAAATGGAATTTTAATGCATCTGTTACCCTATCCACCAGTAAACCTAACCTATCAAAAGTAGTTTTTGTATTAATTTATTCCATATAATGATTTTGTTCAATCGTTTTTTTTTTAATAGTTTCATACTCCGCCTACTGGTTAATACGGAATATTTTTTATTCAAACAGTTAGTTTTTGATTCATTATTACGAAAATTGAGTATTTATGTCGTGGGAGACGAAAAAACATGCATTTTATAAGATTATTTCACTTACGCGAAGTGTTTGACGGCCACGTTTGGCCAAGGTAAACGGGACTTATACAACTTCAATTACTACAATATACAACTATTTACGTGCACAAAATAGGTTATTAGGTTCTTAGGCTGGGTAAACTAAATAATTCATGCGTATTTAGATTGAAAAACAAAACGCAAATATCAAATCCAAAGAAATGGCGGCAAAGGAAATGTTCCGCTCCGTATTATCCGTGTATCGAACTTCGAATTCCGTATTATCCGGTAAGCGGAGTAGTAAACATTTACTTTTTTTTGTTTTGCAATTGAATGTGGGGACATTTTTAATGAGTTATAAAATTATTGACTTAATTTGTATATTACACAACCTACTGCAATCAGCACTGTTTTAAAAACATTTGATATTTCGATCGTCCAGTTGATTAGACGGACATCTCCAAATACTAAGTTTTGAGATTATGAGAAAAGCAATGTTCTTACCGTAAATCAAATATTTTTTACACGTGTCTGTATTTTACGTATTAAGGCCGCGCTAACCCGATCAAAAAGAAGAAGACGGAGAAATACGACAGTACGAACGTGGGAGCGAGCGCGTTAATATTAAAAACCATAAAATTCATGCGAAAATTGTGAAAATGTTTAATAAAAGACGACTCGTTTGAAAAAAAGCAAAAATCTCGTAGGGGATATGTCAAGCAGCATTTAAAGAAACATTATGATTTTTTTCATACATATAACTTGTAAAATAACAGAAACAAACGTGTTAATAATAATAATTTTTGGAGCATACTTTGCGAATTATTTCTGTCGAGGGAATTTCAAATAATTACCGTTTCGGCGTGGGGAATGTAAAGATACTATCTTAAAGAATAACATATATTTTTTTAGGGCTTAAAAATTTCAAACGTTTAAGGAAAACGTGTCAGAAATCGGTAGAAATTGGAAGAGTGGCCCCTTAAATATGCTATTATATAGCACCGGGAAACATAACGGTCCGATACACGTATGAAATTTTGAATTTTCCCACCAGTGACCCAGAAAACATCAATGTTTTGTAATTTTTTCTGCATTATAATTAATTTGGTGGTTTTTAAGTAGGTAATCTACCAGTATAGTACTAGATAGTCGGACAGAGGGTACACTTACATACAAGGGAACGTTCCATACTACGTGACCCACTTTTTGCAATGTTTTACCCCACCTCCCCCTTCAGTGACCACGTGTATTATATTTGATTACGAAGAAAACAAAATTGTAAAAAAAAGATATCTGGAAAGTCACCGGAGACCAAAATTTCATTTACATTTTTTACTCCAAACAATGTCAGTTAAAGTAAGCCAAGAACGTCCCTTTACCCTGTATAACTGCACACTCAACTCAAATTTAGATTTTTCGGAGATGTCCGACTAATCAACCGGATGAATAATTTCCTAAATACTAATTACGCACACATCGAAAGCCACGCTGAAATTATAGTATCGCCTGTATAGAAACTATATTATGAACACCTGTGTAAAAATATTACGGACCTTTAATGGAACCCTAGTTTAAAAAACATGTTGTCATCGTTCTTATTGTATAATCATGTGCTTGAAATCTTAATATATAAAACAAAGTCGGGTTAGTTACACCATTTATAACTCAAGAACGGCTGGACCGATTTTTATGATCTTTGATTTGTTGGATTTGTCTCCGTCCCGATTAACAGAATAACTATTAAAACATCGGAAAAAATCACGGGAAAAATAATTATGAAGAAAATAATTTTTTTCATATATTTTGTATGGAACGGATTTTCAAATAATGTGCGTTGGTCAACATAATTTGAATCAATTCGAACTGTCAATAGTGTAGTGTGCCGAACATTTCGTGCTTAGTCAACAGCTCATTTTCATTTTTGAACTTAGAGTAGGTACATATTTATTTTAACTTAATAAAAACTTAATTTATTTCAGCTAATAAATTAAACACAAAATTTATTGATTCTGAGGCGGTACGAAGTTTGCCGGGTCAGCTAGTATTAAATAAAATATTTTATTATCGTGACCTCGAATATTTCGCATTATTTCGTGATAATTATCGTACTGCGTAATCCATTTAAATAATGGTAATGCCTTTTTAGGTGAATACGTTTTATGTTTTGGGAGATTTTACAGAATTTTTCATTGTCATTACGAGGGTATTACCAGAGAATACCGGAAATAAGTCATTTTTAAATCAAATTCTAGACGTATTGACTCTTTTTTAGAAAAAAAACATAAATTGATTTAGAAAGATTGTTATTTTATCTGTTAAACGCAAATTTTGAAAAACTATGTTTATTTTTAATATACTAAGGTTATACCGTTGGTCGTTGGCAGATTTGTTCAATTTTCAAACGACATATTGTATTATGCAACACAAATTTCAAATCAGTACATAATCTAGTAAACACATTTTTCAGAATTTAAATTTAAATTTAATTAAAACCATTAAAAAATAAATCCGAGAACGTGTTTTGTTACGAAAATAACTCTGTTTTTCTATTTATTTAAGGTCCTACAAACTAAAATATATCATATTTTTTACACGCTTATTTTGTTTAGATATTATTGAAAAATCATACATACTTATGATCAAAAAATACTTACAAAAATTACACGATATTCAATAATTCAGCATCTTTCTTTTTGAGCATTTTTATTGCGCACTTGAATGTAGGTATATATTAAAGTATTGAATGAAAAAATACGATATTAAATTTTTAATTTTTAAAAATTGATTTGGGGAATAATCGATCTTTCTCATCGGAACCTCCGATTACAGTTGCAAGCATTTTTAAACTTTTATTCTCAGCCGCGGTCAATGGCTCTTAAGGGCAGATGAACTCTCCCATTTAAAAAAATATATATATTTTAATTTTTTATTATATTTTATTAGTTTTAATGGCAAAGTGTGTACATGCTTTAGGTATAAAGTATAATGTTCTTACATGCTGTAGGTGTAAAATATGTTTGTACAATTGTACATGCAGTAGATGTAAAGTATAAATCAATCTTTTTTAACAGTCATCACCAGGGTTTCCTGTTCTAAGGCGGATTGTAGTTTCTATTTTAACGTTTGTATTTAGTTTCAAGCGCCCTTCAGGTTCAGATTTCTCACAAAAACAGCGCTTTACAAATTATCCAATTATTATTATGTTTGTCAGTAAGTCTATCGTGTGCTGTATTTCTTACTATATATCACTAGGCTTAACTTGCCAGGGCCCCTACCAGGGAGCAACTTGATGGACATAAAACTCCCATATCTAGCATGAAAAGCAACTGACATACCGGCCCTACCACTTTGCTCCCTCAGCCATGTTTTTACTTTTGTTTTAAATGCTCTCATTCATTTCCGTTATTTTTTTGCTGTTTCTTAGATTTGGTAAAGCAATTGTATGGTTTCGTAGCATAAGGTTTAAAATGTCTCTTTCCAAAAAATGTGTTCAAACCGTGAGTAACCTGCATATTTTGGCTTATTGCCCTGGTTGAGTATTTATGTTGGGCATTGGAGTATTCAGGCGGCATTAAGAATTACGTTGTGATCAATCAAACACGTGGCGCGTGTTACGTCACAATCTTATGTATCATAAACTCTTATACTATATCGAGTAAATTGAGCCATGTGTCAATCGTCCCCAGTCTACCCTACACACGCGAGAAAATGTATAATTTATTTCTCCCGGTGCAAAGTTTCCGATATTATGATTTTATTGTCAATAATATTGTTTGTGTAGTTGATCGTTTTGTCACACAATTTTTTTTGACGAGGTTTTGTCTAACTTTTGCGAAGGGGTTGAATCCTTTATAACATTTGTTGGGTTTTCCTTAGAATTTATTTTTACGTTATTTAGGTCGTCAATTTAATTAATTGAATGTTTTTTATTGTTTTCCATTGCACAGTTAATTTTTTGCCAGATTTTTTTTGGGTTGTCTTCGGAGCTTATTATTTTGTTTGTAATATTCACATTTACTATTTTTTATTAAGCATGTCAAATCAAGTGTCAATTTATGTTTATAGTTTTTATGATTAGAATTGGGAAATCAACTTTTTTTGTATCGTAGAACATTTTTTGGGGTTTTACTTATAATTTATTTTTACGTTATTTAGGTAGTTAATTTAATTAATTGAATGTTTTTATTTATTTTCCATTGCACAGTACATTTTTTGCCAGATTATTTTTGGGTTGTTTTCGGAGCTTATTATTTTGTTTGTAATATTCAACTTTACTTATTTTTATTAAACGTGTCAATTTATGTTTATATTTTAATTAGATATGGGAAATCAACTTTTTTGTATAGCTTACTTTTTCTCTGGTTGAATCATTGAATTAAACCCTGAGTGATATAATTTATATTTTGCGAGATTACAATTAGGAATTTCAGATTTAGAGTTTTCTATGTGTGTTTATAAAATGTTTTCAAAGTTCTTTGATCACATTTCACCCTCTTCACAATAGGTTACAAGTTGCCAATTTTCGGTTTTCAAGTTTTCAATTAATTTGTGCGTAATTCGGGATAATTTTGTTTGTGTTGTTTTTTCATACTAGTACAAAAACATGCACGTGTGATGGTCGTTGATGTTATTTTTCTAATGGTTTATACGTTATGAATATCTTTTATGTTAACATTTGTCCAAATAGAGACTCTAGACAAAATGGTTATACCATGAATTTCGTGCGTATTTTCATTTATAAAGATTCAATATTCATGTTTATGTCTACTTCATTTTTGTTAATATTGATATTGAAATCCCCCGCGATTATACAAGTTTTATTTTTTAATATTGATAACTTCGGTAAATAATTAAGTATTATAGCGGGTTCCGACGATCGAATTTTAGTTGAAAAACTTTGGTTCGACGTCAATAATTGTATGAAAAAACTTGTCCAACTTTGTTGAAAGAAGGTTCACATGTGGAAACCTTTAAATGGTACAATTAATGTAACTTAAATACTTAATGTAAACTGTTGGTCTCCCAAATAAAATAAAATTTAATTAAAATGTGTCAATATGCTTCCAAGTGTCGATCCACGAGTTCTATAGATTTTCTATTGAAGCCCACTAGCAGGCGCTCAAAAAGAAGGGGAGATAATTACGAATGTTAGAGGGAGAGCCCAAATATTATAATCGACAACGTCTGTGAAAATGTTTAACAAAATACGACTAGATAAATTAGAGCATAAATCTCGGTGGAAATGTCTTAAATAGCATTTAATGAAACACAGCGATTTTTTTTCATGTAAATAACTTGTAATATAACAACAACAAAAAAAGTTTTGTACTGATTTTTTTCTATCGAGGGAACTTTATATAATTACCGTTTCTTCATCTTCAAAAATATTATATATTATTAAAATTTAAGAAACTTAAAAACATAGTGTTCAAGAGAAATGTTATAAAACGGTAGAAAATCGGAATGCCGCGGTTTAAATAAAAAATCATTTTATGAGTTGAGTTAAATTTATATGCAGTTAGTTGAATCTAAATTTTGTTCGGAAATTTTAACAATGTTATATTTGTTAATAACGAATTAATTAATAATTATTAGCACAAAGCACTCTTCTTAGGGTGAATTGCCTATTCCATAAAAAAAAAATTATTAGAGCTAACACAGCTACCTAGGAGCTAATTAACTTAATAAGTTGACAGAAAATATAAAATATATTTAAGCAATAAAAATAGTAAAACCAATAAAAACAGCCTCAAGGAATTCAAAAGAAAATTTAAAACGATAATCTACTGAAAAGTTCAACTAAAAAGAAATAAAACTTTTATTAAAAATTGAAACTCCACATTAAAAACGCGTTTTTAAAAATATATATTTTTTTAATGTAAAATAACTTGCCTAAAAACCAATAGGTTTTTTTATTGTATATAATATTATTATAATTAAAATATATTTATATCTGTAAAATTCTAGTCACTGGTTAAGTGCATGCTTTCGTATTTTTCCTGTTTCCATTTTAGGTCCTAAGCAATGATTTTCCGCGTTTGTTAAATCAAACAAAATAAATTATTATGCATTATTTTTAATTTCCGATAATTGTAATACTGATTTCTTATTATTACCTAATTGATTCAAAGTGTTTTTTTTTCTTTTAAAGTAACATGACGGTTCTTGAAAAATGACATTTTGAAAGTTAACAAATATCCATTAAAATGCATTATTTTTCAATTCCGGTAACAACAATTAAAAAAAAAAGTGCATATTAAGCGTGTCCCTATTTTATAAATATTTACCAGCAAGTATACAGCTTTTTATGGGAGTAAATCTTTAAATATAATTGATAGATACAAAATTATGAAGATGAAATATTTCATATATTCTACATGTGATTATTACTCCATTATCAATTATATTAAAAAAAAATCAAATTAAAATAATTTTTTATTAGTTACTATGGCTTTCAACTGTCATTTTGTCCAATTTCATGTTACGTATTTCTGGTTCTTTTCGTTATGTATAAGTCATTGTGGAATAAGTACTCGAACGTGGGTAAACTTTCCGGATGACTGGAAATGCTCAATACGAATGTTTTTTTTTAGAAAAACCCCTTTTGATTATTTTGAATTCAATACCAAAAAAGACAACTATTTGCAGTTGGAGGGAGAGAAAATACTGCATTAAAATTTAACTAAAAACTAACTAACTAACCATCACGCCGTTTCCCCGCAGGGGTAGGCAGAGAGGACGGACCGCCAAACAACTCGGTCTTGGCACACGCTCCTTGCCTCATTCACATTCATACATCTTCTCATACATACTCTTCTATTATTCTGACTCTTGACATGGCCCGACTCAAGTATCTGATTTACTTGATCGTGCCACGTCTTCCTTGGGCGTCCTCGGCTTCTTATACTGTTCACATTCGCGTCATAAATTCTCTTTACACTCCTTTCTTCATTCATTCGCTCAACATGCCCAAACCATCTAAGCGTCCCTTTCTTAATCTTACTTACTACGCTCACATCAGCCTTGCATTCTTTTCGGATCTCCAATACGAATTAAAATTAAAATTTCAATTTGAAAATTTACTTGTGTGGTTTTTTACAGCCGTTTACAATAACTTATGTCCATTGATATATATATATATATATATATCTACTTCAATGCTTATGTCCGTATTTTATGACATTTTGTACTGAAATTTTAAATGCCTTTAGTAATGAAGTTTAATCAAAAGTGTTTTTTCAAAAAATATTTGTATTAAGCGTAGCCAGCTGCTAAAAAAATTCCAAATTTTGTTATAAGTAACACAGCCGGCTTCAAAAGTTACTCGCCATATACGAATGAAAAATTACTCGTTGTCTCGACGAACTTTGTTGAATGTTTCATTTTTACGTATTCTTCAATGTAGAAAGCGGTCGAAGGGTTGAAGAGATGATTATATTGGCAGCCTTGTGAAGATTGTCTATGCTTCTGATGTTTTGACATTTCTATGGCGCGAATTTGAAATTACGAGCGCAATGAGTGGTTTATTTATGGAGTGCACTTTCTTTGAAATGGCTGGCATTACTCAATACCAAGAACAGCTGGTAACCACCGCGGTAAAGAAATTTAATCCTGCTATGTAAAATATGCTTGCATGCAAAACGACAGTAAAACAGATTATTTTATCACAGCATCAGCTTCAATTTTCGCTACATTACGTTTTGCAAACCAATATCACTGGTAAATCAGCCATTAGAAGGAACTTTAAACCAACTTAAGGGTTACTTAGGGGTTAAGGGGTAGGTGGAAGGGGAAGGTGAGGGGGTTTAATGGAGGAGGGGGGGATTATTTTAAATAATTTATTATGTGCTCCCAAGTGCTCCCAAGGGGGTAGCGTTTGTGGGAGAGTTCGGATAAGGGGGGGGGGGGGAGCATGGTTAGGGAAGCACTGCAGTCCGCGTGCTGTGCTCATCCTGCATGCTCCCTTTTCATCTTTTTCAATTTTCCATCTTGACATAAATAGTTTTTCTGAAATTTTACCAATGCACCTAACACCGAGAAGGTATTACCGTAACACAAATGACGTACATAATGGCCCTAGATTTAGAGGTACCACAAAGTTAGCTTTAAACTAATTCTATTTATTTTTCCAGGCGCAATGTTTTCTTCCAACGAAGGATGTGGCGTCATCAAACTGCCATTTGGATCATCAGACGATTGCTGGTGGACCTGCCTGGCCGAATGGAATAATTTATTCTTAGTTGGCCTAATCGTAAGTCGCGCGCCTGGTCTGTAAGTTGCTCGCCTAGTAGGTAAGCTCGCCTAGTATATAAGTCGCTCGCTTAGTATATAGGTCGTTCCCCTAGTATTTAAGCTCGCCTAATATGTAGGTCGCTCGCCTATTATCTAAGCTCGCCTAGTATGTAAGTCGCTCGTCTAGTATCTAGATCTCTCGCCTAGTATTTAAGTCTTTCGCCTTATGTAAGTCATTCGCCTAGTATGTAAGTCATTCGCCTAGTATGTAAGTCTTTCGCGTAGTCTGTAAGTCGTTCGCGTAGTCAGTAAGTCGTTCGCGTAGTCAGTAAGTCGTTCGCGTAGTCAGTAAGTCGTTTGCGTAGTCAGTAAGTCGTTCGCGTAGTCAGTAAGTCATACGCGTAGTCAGTAAGTCGTTCGCGTAGTCCGTAAGTCGTTCGCCTAGTATGTAAGTCTTTCGCGTAGTCTATAAGTCGTTTGGGTAGTCTGTAAGTCGTTCGCGTAGTATGTAAGTCTTTCTCGTAGTCTATAAGTCGTTTGGGTAGTCTGTAAGTCGTTCGCGTAGTATGTAAGTCTTTCTCGTAGTCTATAAGTCGTTTGGGTAGTCTGTAAGTCGTTCGCGTAGTCAGTAAGTCGTTCGCGTAGTCAGTAAGTCGTTCGCGTAGTCCGTAAGTCATTTGCGTAGTATGTAAGTCATTCGCCTAGTATGTAAGTCGTTCTACTAGTATGTAAGTCATTCAACTAGTATGTAAGTCGTTCGCCTAGTATGTAAATCGTTCGCCTAGTATGTAAGTCTTGGGCCTAGTCTCTAAGTCTAGCACTCGTGTTTTTTAATATTTTATTTTCTATGCTTTGGATTTTATATATTTTATCTGCTGTGCTTTGAATTTAATATTTTTTCTGTGTTTTGTACATATATATATTTTATCTGCTGTGCTTTGAATTTTTTTTTTTTTTCTGTGTTTTGTACATATTATATGGTATATATTTTATCTGTGATGCTTTGGTTTTATATATTTTTTGTGATTAGTATGTAACAAAATCTAATATATTTATCTGTTTTATGAGAATTAGGACACCAGCGATCTTCTTACTGCAGAAGGTCAATGCGCTGTCGATGGTCCGAGGATTTGATTTTCTTCAAAGACCCTGTTGTGTCCAGGTTAGTTTCTATAGTAATATGATGCAGTGTGGTTGTTTTTATATTTTTTTTAAATTATGTTTAGCTGTTATTTAGAATGATCTAATATTAAATACTTTCCGAATTTATTCTGCTGAAATTGATGTCATTATTAATAAGTAGTGGGGGCCGCCGAGAGCCCGAACCGGGCCTGTTAGTTTCAATTCGGCTGAAGAAAGGTTGAAAAAAGCATTGTTATTGAGATGGTGATGTTTCTTTGGACAAATCATATACATAATTCCTGCTTGCAAATCTTTATTATTTTGAAGGATAAAGATTTTTTTTTTCTAATTCTATTTGTTAGGGCCCTTCACCTCATTTTCGTTTGATTTAATAATGTCTTGCTTTTTCATTATAATAACTCTTTTCGTGTCTTTCAGGTTGAATCTCAGTTCTCCAGGACTTCGGGGGACTTGGTTGCCGGCACTTCGGGGACTCGGGGGACTTGATTGCCGGCACTTCGGGGACTTGACATGATCGCCAACGCTTCTGAGGCCTTGGTATGTAATATTTTCTTACTTTATATTCCTCTTGTTTTTATGGCAGTTTTTAAATAGGTTCTTTTTAAAAAACCTAATTACCAACTGTCAGGGAGTCAACTGTCAGGGGTCAACTGTCAGGGGGTCAACTGTCAGGGGGTTAACTGTCAGCGGTCAACTGTCAGGGGTTCAACTGTCAGGGGGTCAACTGTCAGGGGTTCAACTTTCGGGTCACTAACTGTACTCATGGTGCGAAATATACACTCGTTCTAAGAGGGTTAAAGTCATTCCGAGCAATGTTTCTCAATCCCTAGGGTTAACTATTATGGTAGTGCAGTGAAATCATGACTATATCTACAGATGCACTGCAATGTGCCCATGTAGAGCTATCTTTTAGAAGTTTTGGAACGCATTTTGTTACTGTCCATCATATTTCCAAAGTAAAAAAGTTGATATCGTATAAGTCTGTTAATTATTTCAAACATAATTTTCAGTATTGTATTTGGTTAGTTTTAAATATTTGAGATATTTACAAAATATTACCCGTCTCCTAAGAGCTCGTACGCACTAGCGGCTAGCCGCCTAGGTGGTTAGCCGCCTAGGTGGTTAGCCGCGGCGGCTGGCCGCACTTTTATTTTAATATGCAACCGCTCATTTCGTACGCACTAAACCGCTGAAAAATTCAAACAAAATTCAACCGCTAATCGAACCGCCTAGGCGGCCAGCCGCTAGTGGTTACTTGAATGGTTGTCTTTCACCGGGACAATACTGAAAATATCTACCGTTCTAGTAAATTATCTTATTATTAATCAAAATTTTGAATATAATTATACTTAGCTAGGAACACACTTATTTTAAATTCGTAGGTAGTCAAATTTTAGAATATTTCTCTGAAATTCGCGTGAAATTTAGGCTAAGGGCAAGTTGTTTAACCGAATTTAAGCAATACTTCAGATTTCAAAGTTAATTTTGAAGTTCTGTCGATGATAATAAAAATTCTGTGAAGCAACTGGGCCATAATAACTTATAATAGAACTTGAATAGAACTTTAACAGGACCCTAGAATTAACTTAGAAATTTTATAAATTGTCCATATACTGGGAAATAACTGGCCCTAAGCAACAAAAAGCTGGTACGATTTTTAGGATTTAACATCATCTTTTAAGCCAACAATGATGGTTATTTTCCATAATACCAACACACATACCAAATTTTTATTTTCACTAAATATAAAAATCGGAAGTTTTAAAATAAGAATGCATGTGCAAAATGTCGATGGCTTAGGCGCTCCGCCCACTGAGGCAACTGAAAACCAACTAAAACCGACTGTTTTCTCTGTCTTGATTGGTCAAAAAGCTTGGTTAACCATAGATGATGAACAATCAGCTGACAGTTGGCAACTATCAATGGCCGCCCAGGGAAATCAGCAGTGACAGTCGCAAGTCACCGCTTGCGTTACCATAGACAACGGGGTTTTGTGTGATTGTGTAGTGCGCGGGCCATCACATTGTCATTCAAAGACAGTTGGCAGTTGAGAGTTTTCAGTTGCCTGAGTGGGCGGAGGCGCTTAGAGTTAAAGTGACCTACAAAAATGTCCAAAATGAGTTAATGGCACTGTTTGATTTAAACATCTATGATATATTTACAGTCAAAATGTGGTAGCTCTCTGATTAAAATAATAAAGTAAGGTATAAAGAACATATACTTAAAGTTATCCAATTCCTTGTTACACTTTTAACCGCTTGGACACATAAGCTTGTTTTCACGACAATTTAACATAGGTAAACATAGGAATGACGTATGTCCCGTACCTGAGTTATTAAAATAATATTAAATTAGTTGTGTTAGCTGAGGATTACCAATAATTTTTTTTTCATCTTTGTTTTTATAAATTAATGGTATATTGTCTAAATCATTTTTCCTCATTCTCCAACTAAATTAATAGCATAATATATTATATACATATGAGTATATTTATTCTTTCGTCTTAGTCCTTTTTAAATTGATAGCATTTTTTTCCAAATTTAGTACTTATTAGGTTAATAGCATTTTTTTTTCAAATCAACTATAGTCACCCCATATTGTTTACATTGAAATGGGCAAGGCGCCTTTAGCTTAGTGCATTAGTGGGGACCCACCACAAGAAATGTTAATGTAACAATATTGTACTTTCAAGTTATTATTGTACATGTATTACTTACCTATATATTTTTTTGTGTTATTTTTGTTACTTTAAGTAAATAATTATTAACTTCAACACAGGCTTGTCCTAGTGAGGTTAAAAATTGTATTATTAACTGTAATACCTAAAATATGAAGAAACAATAAATAAATAAAGGTTTTAGCGTATCTCCGAAGCATCAAATAGTATTAATATCAACATGTAACAGCTATTACCACATTTAACATTTTGCCAACTGATTTAAAGGAATAATAATGTGTACTATATAATAATAGGGTGTATCAGCTGTATCAGTTTAGTTATTTCTAGTTAAATAAATGATTAAGTGGAAAGTTTCTAAAATCAACCTTTAAATATAATTTAAAAGATGTTGAATTTAAAAGGATTCAGTGTTGTACCCGTCCTGGTAAGACGAAAGGTTCTGGGTTCGTGTCCCAGTTGTGACCGTCACCTTTTTTATTTTTTTTTTGATAGTCATCTTTTTTTTATTATTATTATTATTTATTTTTTTTAGTTAGAAAATGGCCTTGTATGCTGAAACAGCTATCACAATAATGAAAAACCAAAACTCTTGCAGAACTTAATAATAACATTATTAAATTTAATTTGAATTAAATTTAAAAAAAAAAATGGGGTTCTAAAATTAAATAAATAATAAAAAAATTCTACAAAAACAATAAATAAATTTCTGTGTCTTGTTCATTTTCATATTTTCAATTTTAGATTATTAGCGTTATCATCTTCTTCAATGATATTATACAGGGTGTTAAGGGACGTACTTGACTTACTTTAACCAGTGATTCCTGGCATTATTTGTAGTAAAAAATGTAAATGAAATTTTGGTCTCCGGTAAATTTTTTAATGGCTTTTTTTTCAATTTTTTTTTTTAATTTTGGTCTCCGGTAAATTTTTTAATGGCTTTTTTTTCAATTTTTTTTTTTAAAAATTCAATAAAATAATTTTTATATTTTTCATGTTGACATTAGTCCCTCAACACTTTTACAGATTATTTTATTTATTTACGCCCTTAGGGCTTTTACAACAATCGTATAAAATCAAAATAATAGAAAAAGAAACAATAATATACCAATTATTTTGTAATATTGTTTCTCTTCCTTTAATTAGTAGAAGGAAAACAGAATTTTAGAAATTTGATATATAAATTTTGGTAAGGAATGAATGAAAATATCGACAGAACTAAATTTATTTCCAAGCCCTTGTAGTCTTTGGATTGGGGAGTTAACCGCTTGGGCACATAAGCTTGTTTTTAAGACAATTTAAGGTAGGTAGACATAGGAATGACGTATGTCCCGTACCTGAGTTATTAATGAAATAGTTTTTGACGGATAAACAAAGAACAGCTCTGGAGGCCTCGTGTCATGATTTGGTGCTTGGAATGTTATTAATGTTTTGTTAGGTCCGGTGTGTATTTTATTTTATTAATATTTTATTTCAATAAACGCCAGGGTTACGGACAATTAAATTAATTCAATTGTGAAGATTGTGTTTTTGCTTTTTCCTAACAATTAACATTTTGTAGATACAACACTTTAAATCTTTGCCGTCATTATTTATGTCTCATATGTAACGCGATCTTGAATGTTTAATTACATACATAGCTGCATAATTTTAATGTAAAAGACACCTAAACACCTCATACGTACACTATGCATTATTACTCCTGTAGTGATTTAATCTTTTATCATGTGAATACCGCACAAGAGTCCCAACTTCCAAGGGGGGCGGAGGGAGAGTTGAGATGATGGAGCGATTGAGGGGGTAGTTGGGGTAGGGGGGGTAGGTGGGATTGGTGGGATCGGTGGGTAGGTGGGTTTGGTAGGTAGGTGAGGGGTGGGGTTTCTTCAAGGTAGTCAGGGTTTTTATTTTTTATTTTGTGAATACTGATACTGCATGATATTCCCAACTGCTCCCAAAGGATGTTGTGGGAGAGTTGAGGAGGTAGATAGGGTTATAGTAGAATTTATAATAATAATAATAATTGGATAATTTGTAGAGCGCCGTTTTTGTGAGAAATATAGGAAAGAAGAACAACAACATTTAAAAACAAACTACTTAGCTCTGCTTATTTCAGCTGTGTATTGTACCCACTCTGTTATTCCATCTTGTATGGTGGAGTTTCTTGTTTTTATCTTATTTCATTTTTGATTTTGTTTTTGTTTTTAACTTTTTTGTTTGTTTTTGATTTGGTTTTTTTATTTTGTTTTTGATTTTGTTGTGCGATTTTGTTGTGCTTTTGTTATGCTATGCTAGGCACAACAAATCACCAAAGTTTCACGGCAATCGGATGGAATGGGTTAAAAACGCATAAGGGACAAACAAGGAAACATTCATTTTTATGTATTAACCTCTCAGAGTGGAAGATAGTCTCAGTATCGCCATGGTGTAAGACTACCATTCAGAATTGAAACATTGCTTGAAATAGCTTCAGCCGTGTTTAGTGACTAGATCTGAATAGCCAGGTACTCCCCTATCTTATCTATCTATCTTTCCTATGTCCCATCTCCCTCCCTTCCCCGCTTACCTTCTGCCTCACAACATACCCCAGTTGGGGATGGCTGACAGTCTTTTTGGCTCCAGGCGGGAGCAGCTGGGACTCTTGTGAGGTGTTCACTATAAAAAAATATTAAAAAAACCTCGCCTTTCATTTTCATTTGTTTGAATAATGTCTTGATTTTACTTTATAATAACATATGTTTTTGTTTCTTTCAGGTTGAACCTTGTGCCCCCCACCAGCTCCAGTTTCCCAGGATTTCGGGGGATTTGGTTGCTGGCACTCCGGGACACTTGTGATCGCCACCACTTCTCTGGCAATGGTAAGTTATTTAATTTTAATAATTTCCTTTTCAAATTTCTATTGTGTTTTATAGCTGTTTTTCAATGTGTTCTTAGTAAAAACCTATTTAGTTCATTACATTTAAGATCGGTATATGTAAGATACTAGCGAATACCCAGCGTGTGTTGCAATGCCACTCAAAGAAAGAAAGTGTTTGAGTTAAAATTCTGTTTATTGAAATTCTTTTGGATACACAATATTTTCCGTTTTACCGACGCTTGATCAGGCCACATACAGCTGTCCGTCTGAGAAGCAATATTGATTTTCCAAATTCACCCCTTGCTATTCCCTATCGCTCGCCCAAATCCCCCTTCTTCGTCCTCCTCCCCCCTCCCGGATTTCCCTCCCCATCCCTCCTTCCCACCCTGCCACTATATGAAATATACACATTTTGCAAAAAATCGCATGCCACCTATAGTAAATTTTTTATACAATTTTCGTAACGCCAGAGCTCACCATTATTACGACTATCCAGAAAAACAATGTCGGATCTGCTTAAAATTAAAAATCATTCTGTTGGCTTTTGCAAGTTTGCTCTCCTGACCATAAGTAACTCTTCTATCTACCGTCATGAGATTGTTAATGGTGTGAGCATGCGCAAAGCCAATACAAAGAAAGTTAAACTGTTATTAGTGTTAGAATTGTACTGAATATAAAACTTATTGTGCTGCCGATCACTGAATGATAATTGAACCTTCCTGTGCCAAGCTAGTTTAATGTGTCTTAAAAATTATTATAACTCTTTATTTGTAGGCCTAATGTTGTATTGTTGAAATGAAAATGCGTTTGAATATGCAAGATCGCTGTATTCGCTGCCCCTTGAGAGTGCTGCCCGCGCGTTATTCGCCTTGCACATCTGCTTATGGCGGGCCAATATGTATGGCGGTCTTCCTAAATGCAGAATAATCCCAATAGCTCTGAAACATTTTTTTGTTTTAAATTTTTTTTCTTTCCTTGTAAAAAAATTACAAAGTACCATAAAAATATTTTTTTAAATATTAATTTTCAATTGCTTACAGCAACTGTCAGTTCACCAAAAACTGAATTTTCTGAAAGGAGGTGATGACGAATGCGATTAACCCTTCAAAAAGTTGGCGTATTTTGTCAGAGGCTAAAAATATTCCCACTTTAGAATATTTATTTATACTGGGTTTTTACAGATGTTCGCAAGTACGTGAGAACATCCAATTATAAAAACTCAGTTATTGTACAAATAGAAACATACAATTACAAAAAATCTACAATTACATACAATTAAATACAGATACATACAATTAAATACAGATACATACAATTAGAAAAATAGAAAAAACACAAATAAAAATAAAATAAAATAAAATCCAAATAAATGGAATATTGGTTAACGTATTCGAAAAATAAAAACTGTTTTCGAAAGGTCATGAAATAGGCTTTCAAATTTTATTATTAGAAATAAAAATGTAATTTTTTAAATATAAAATTTTTTGATAAAATTTTTTAAAAGTTTTAAAAATGGCTCACTTTACGTTTTTTTTTGTAATTAAAATTGCTGATAATAAAAACACATACCTACATATTTCATTAGACAAATGAATTATAAACGTTACTGTCACCTCACTTTTCACTTGTTTCATGTAAAACAAAAAACTTTAAAAATTCATAATTTCTTTTCAAATTGCGATCGGAAACTGTTTCATAAAGGTGTACATTTAAATTTTTTGTGGTTATTTTTTAGATTTGAGTGTTGAATTATCTTTCCATTGCAATACCGTTAAGTTCATACTTCTCACTATGATAGTAAGGGAGACACAACGATTTATATGAGACCTATGTGTGCTGGGACAAATATGGTATCCTGTCATTGAACGGGGTTAAATAAGCAATATTTGCATACATATCCACCAGTAAACGCCAATTCTGACTTCAATGATATAGATTCTGGTGATGAAAATGAGGTACAAGTTGAAAATTTACCAGAGCCACAGTCTCAAAATGAAGTATTTGGGGAATACTACGATGATGACGAGTGGTCAGCTGATGACGATATTCCGTTGTCAGATAATTCAAATCCTGGACGGTTACTTCCATTAATACCTGTTCAAAAGATTTCTGTTCGAAAGGTAGGTATTTAAGGTAGAAAACGAATGATATAAAAACGTCCAACAACCTACATGATACAAGTTTATGTTTTTCTTGCAACGTCTGACATGGACTATCATTATCAGTTGACCAATCATCATCATCGAAATATTCCACACATGTGGCCCCGGTAAATTTTCAATTCGTACCTCATTTTCATAACCAGAATCTAGATCGGTTAGGCCAGAATTGGCTTTTACTGGTGGCTGTATGCAAATTTTCAATTCATCATCACCTTCTTCCAGAAAAGACAGTTTTTGGCGCACTGACAAGCAACTGAAAAAGAATTTAAAGAAAACATTTTAGACGCTCATAACCCTACTGTACCAAAATTGGAACACTAAATTTTGGTACACAAAAAATATTGTTAAATTACGTTACCCATGATTTTATATGTAATATAAAAAAAACCCAGTTAAACTTTTAAGTATTGTAATACACATACACTTTGTTATAAAAGACATGTTTTTAATTTTATAAAAAAAAAACCAGTTAAACTTTAACGTATTGTAATACACTTACACTTATGTTCTAAAAGACATGTTTTTTAATTTTGTGATGTGCCATAGACAAAGTTATTTTCTAAAACGTTATGCCTGCTTATAATTTTTTTTTTTGAGAACCCAATTTGGTACGGTAGGGTAGGCAAATCTTTTTCCATCTCAACATAAATACATGTAACTGCACACTCAACTCAAATTTCGTTTTAAATGGATGATTGGCTTGTGAAAAATTTGGAGATTTGCAAAGAATACTAGGCTGATGAGTAAGATTAGAAAGAGACGCTTAGATGGTTCGGGCACATGAACACATAGAATAAGCGGTATATGATGACGCGAATGTGAATGGCAGAAGAAGTTGTAGATGCCTGAGGAAGACATGAAACGATCAAGTCAATGAAATATTTGACTGTGCTATGTCAAGAATCAGAATTACAGACGGCTAATATATGAGACAATGTATGAATGTGAATGAAGCAAGAAGTGTATGTCAAGAACGAGTTGTTTGGCTTTTGTCATTTGTTGTTGTCTACCTACCCCTTCAACAAACAGCATGTGTGGTAGTTAGTTATTTTTTATATAACAATAATAATTTATAATCAAAGTCATGTTACTTTATTCGTACGTTTACATCATTTTATGTTTTCTGCTTTTTCCTTCTAAGAGGATTTAATATATAATTTGGTTGAAATGTTACCTATCTATGTAGCTAATTCCATTTCACCCAGCGTTTCAATTCTGAATGATGAGTCTCCAAAAAGAATTCCTTATCAATTTAATTAACTTTATGTGTGCACCGCTGTGTGCCAGGTTAATTATACCAGAGTCATCTTAGTGCTTTGCCTTTTGCCTTATTGGACGCCTTCATATTCAATGCGTAACTAGTAAATTGTCGAAACAACAAATTGAAAAAACAAGCGGCAATTCGGTTTGTCCGCAAAATGAAATTATATACATAATTAAAAGCCTTACTACATTAAATTAGTGTAAATTTAGTAAATATTTTGGTTATAACTATGTAAAGTCAAGTTTTTTAGATGGACGCGGTAATGTCGATCTGATGAAAAGACACAGATATGATAGCGGGCTGTGTGTATGTAAATTTAAATAAAATACATCATAGTTTAAGAAAAAATTGTAACAATCTGGCCCTAATAGGCTAAAAACTGGTAATGGCCAGAAATAAAAAAAGTGGATAAAAGTTTTAAATGGTTTCAATATATCGGTAGTGATATGGCAAAAGGTGCCTAACTAGATTGTGCAAAGCTTTATTGGAATTCGGTTACTAGTATTGAGGGCAAGAAAATTATTTATTTTTGCCTTCAAGATTTAACGTTGCGTTTTTCTTTTCAGAATGCGCCGTGGAGTAACGCTATGGGCCTGAAGAACCAGATGACTGGAGGACTGGATGACTGGTGAGCTAGATTGTCTACAATACTGCTCCGTGGTATGATCTTTTTCTTTTGAACTTGCCAGCACAAATTTAACTTTGCATTGCGTTTTTAGAGGTCTTTTAGATTTTTGTTTTTAAGGATGCTGTTGACGCTAGGTTGTCTGCTTTGGTTGTTAGGTTGTCATTCTGTTGTTGTCGTTCTGCTTTTGTCGCTAGGAAGGATGCTATTGTCGCTAGGTTGTCGATCTGCTTTTGTCAGTAGGTTGTCATTAGGTTGTTGCTCCGTTGTCACAAGACTGTATTTCCGCTGTTGCTAGGTTGTCGTTCAGTTGTCGCTAGGCTGTCGTTCAGTTGTTGCTAGGTTGTCGTTCCGTCGTCATTAGGTTATTTTTCATTATTACTACTTTTATGTTTTCAGGTTTATTTTTAAGTTAGTTTTAAGTTCCTGGCGGGCAAGTGGTCCCATTAAGCCAGTGGTCCGGACCAGAGACCAGCTAAGACTTTTCAGGTTTATTTTTAAGCTAGTTTTAAGTTTCTGGCGGGTAAGTGGTCCCCTTAAGCCAGTGGTCCGGACCAGAGACCAGCTAAGACTTTTCAGGTTTATTTTTAAGTTAGTTTTAAGTTTCTGGCGGGCAATTGTCCCCTTAAGCCAGTGGTCCGGACCAGAGACCAGCTAAAACTTTTCAGGTTTATTTTTAAGTTAGTTTTAAGTTAGGTTTATTTTTATGTTAGTTTTAAGTTTCTGGCGGGCGAGTGTCCCCTTAAGCCAGTGGTCCGGACCAGAGACCAGCTAAGACTTTTCAGATTTATTTTTAAGTTTCTGGCGGGCAAGTATCCCCTTAAGCCAGTGGTCCGGACCAGAGACCAGCTAAAACTTTTCAGGTTTATTTTTAAGTTAGTTTTAAGTTAGGTTTATTTTTAAGTTAGTTTTAAGTTTCTGGCGGGCGAGTGTCCCCTTAAGCCAGTGGTCCGGACCAGAGACCAGCTAAGACTTTTCAGGTTTATTTTTAAGTTAGGTTTATTTTTAAGTTAGTTTTAAGTTTCTGGCGGGCAAGTGGTCCCCTTAAGCCAGTGGTCCGGACCAGAGACCAGCTAAGACTTTTCAGGTTTATTTTTAAGTTAGGTTTAAGTTTCTGGCGGGCAAGTGTACCCTTAAGCCAGTGGTCCGGACCCAGAGACCAGCTAAGACTTTTCAGGTTTATTTTTAAGTTAGGCTTATTTTTAAGTTAGTTTTAAGTTTCTGGCGGGCGAGTGTCCCCTTAAGCCATTGGTCCGGACCAGAGACCAGCTAAGACTTTTCAGATTTATTTTTAAGTTAGGTTTATTTTTAAGTTAGTTTTAAGTTTCTGGCGGGCAAGTGGTCCCCTTAAGCCAGTGGTCCGGACCAGAGACCAGCTAAGACTTTTCAGGTTTATTTTTAAGTTAGTTTTAAGTTTCTGGCGGGCAAGTGGTCCTCTTAAGCCAGTGGTCCGGACCAGAGACCAGCTAAGACTTTTCAGGTTTATTTTTAAGTTAGGTTTATTTTTAAGTTAGGTTTATTTTTAAGTTAGGTTTATTTTTAAGTTAGGTTTATTTTTAAGTTAGGTTTATTTTTAAGTTAGGTTTATTTTTAAGTTAGGTTTATTTTTAAGCTAGGTTTATTTTTAAGTTAGGTTTAAGTTTCTGGCGGGCAAGTGTACCCTTAAGCCAGTGGTCCGGACCAGAGACCAGCTAAGACTTTTCAGGTTTATTTTTAAGTTAGGTTTATTTTTAAGTTAGGTTTATTTTTAAGATAGGTTTATTTTTAAGTTAGGTTTATTTTTAAGTTAGTTTTAAGTTTCTGGCGGGCAAGTGTCCCATTAAGCCAGTGGTCCGGACCAGAGACCAGCTAAGACTTTTCAGGTTTATTTTTAAGTTAGATTTATTTTTATGTTAGTTTTAAGTTTCTGGCGGGCAAGTGGTCCCCTTAAGCAAGTGTTCCGGACCAGAGACCAGCTAAGACTTTTCAAGTTTATTTTTAAGTTAGTTTTAAGTTTCTGGCGGGCAAGTGGTCCTCTTAAGCCAGTGGTCCGGACCAGAGACCAGCTAAGACTTTTCAGGTTTATTTTTAAGTTAGGTTTATTTTTAAGTTAGGTTTATTTTTAAGATAGGTTTATTTTTAAGTTAGGTTTATTTTTAAGTTAGTTTTAAGTTTCTGGCGGGCAAGTGTCCCATTAAGCCAGTGGTCCGGACCAGAGACCAGCTAAGACTTTTCAGGTTTATTTTTAAGTTAGTTTTATTTTTAAGTTAGTTTTAAGTTTCTGGCGGGCAATTGTCCCCTTAAGCCAGTGGTCCGGACCAGAGACCAGCTAAAACTTTTCAGGTTTATTTTTAAGTTAGGTTTATTTTTAAGTTAGTTTTAAGTTTCTGGCGGGCGAGTGTCCCCTTAAGCCAGTGGTCCGGACCAGAGACCAGCTAAGACTTTTCAGATTTATTTTTAGGTTTCTGGCGGGCAAGTATCCCCTTAAGCCAGTGGTCCGGACCAGAGACCAGATAAGACTTTTCAGGTTTATTTTTAAGTTAGGTTTATTTTTAAGTTAGTTTTAAGTTTCTGGCGGGCAAGTGGTCCCCTTAAGCCAGTGGTCCGGACCAGAGACCAGCTAAGACTTTTCAGGTTTATTTTTAAGTTAATTTTAAGTTTCTGGCGGGCAATTGTCCCCTTAAGCCAGTGGTCCGGACCAGAGACCAGCTAAGACTTTTCAGGTTTATTTTTAAGTTAGGTTTATTTTTAAGTTAGTTTTAAGTTTCTGGCGGGCAAGTGTCCCATTAAGCCAGTGGTCCGGACCAGAGACCAGCTAAGACTTTTCAGGTTTATTTTTAAGTTAGTTTTAAGTTTCTGGCGGGCAATTGTCCCCTTAAGCCAGTGGTCCGGACCAGAGACCAGCTAAAACTTTTCAGGTTTATTTTTAAGTTAGTTTTAAGTTAGGTTTATTTTTAAGTTAGTTTTAAGTTTCTGGCGGGCGAGTGTCCCCTTAAGCCAGTGGTCCGGACCAGAGACCAGCTAAGACTTTTCAGGTTTATTTTTAAGTTAGGTTTATTTTTAAGTTAGTTTTAAGTTTCTGGCGGGCAAGTGGTCCCCTTAAGCCAGTGGTCCGGACCAGAGACCAGCTAAGACTTTTCAGGTTTATTTTTAAGTTAGGTTTAAGTTTCTGGCGGGCAAGTGTACCCTTAAGCCAGTGGTCCGGACCCAGAGACCAGCTAAGACTTTTCAGGTTTATTTTTAAGTTAGGCTTATTTTTAAGTTAGTTTTAAGTTTCTGGCGGGCGAGTGTCCCCTTAAGCCAGTGGTCCGGACCAGAGACCAGCTAAGACTTTTCAGATTTATTTTTAAGTTAGGTTTATTTTTAAGTTAGTTTTAAGTTTCTGGCGGGCAAGTGGTCCCCTTAAGCCAGTGGTCCGGACCAGAGACCAGCTAAGACTTTTCAGGTTTATTTTTAAGTTAGTTTTAAGTTTCTGGCGGGCAAGTGGTCCTCTTAAGCCAGTGGTCCGGACCAGAGACCAGCTAAGAGTTTTCAGGTTTATTTTTAAGTTAGGTTTATTTTTAAGTTAGGTTTATTTTTAAGTTAGGTTTATTTTTAAGTTAGGTTTATTTTTAAGTTAGGTTTATTTTTAAGTTAGGTTTATTTTTAAGCTAGGTTTATTTTTAAGTTAGGTTTAAGTTTCTGGCGGGCAAGTGTACCCTTAAGCCAGTGGTCCGGACCAGAGACCAGCTAACACTTTTCAGGTTTATTTTTAAGTTAGGTTTATTTTTAAGTTAGGTTTATTTTTAAGATAGGTTTATTTTTAAGTTAGGTTTATTTTTAAGTTAGTTTTAAGTTTCTGGCGGGCAAGTGTCCCATTAAGCCAGTGGTCCGGACCAGAGACCAGCTAAGACTTTTCAGGTTTATTTTTAAGTTAGATTTATTTTTAAGTTAGTTTTAAGTTTCTGGCGGGCAAGTGGTCCCCTTAAGCAAGTGTTCCGGACCAGAGACCAGCTAAGACTTTTCAAGTTTATTTTTAAGTTAGTTTTAAGTTTCTGGCGGGCAAGTGGTCCTCTTAAGCCAGTGGTCCGGACCAGAGACCAGCTAAGACTTTTCAGGTTTATTTTTAAGTTAGTTTTAAGTTTCTGGCGGGCAAGTGGTCCCCTTAAGCCAGTGGTCCGGACCAGAGACCAGCTAAGACTTTTCAGGTTTATTTTTAAGTTAGTTTTAAGTTTCTGGCGGGCAATTGTCCCCTTAAGCCAGTGGTCCGGACCAGAGACCAGCTAAGACTTTTCAGGTTTATTTTTAAGTTAGGCTTATTTTTAAGTTAGGTTCAAGTTTCTGGCGGGCAAGTGTACCCTTAAGCCAGTGGTCCGGACCAGAGACCAGCTAAGACTTTTCAGGTTTATTTTTAAGTTAGTTTTAAGTTTCTGGCGGGCAAGTGTCCCCTTAAGCCAGTGGTCCGGACCAGAGACCAGCTAAGACTTTTCAGGTTTATTTTTAAGTTTCTGGCGGGCAAATGGTCCCCTTAAGCCAGTGGTCCGGACCAGAGACCAGCTAAGACTTTTTAGGTTTATTTTTAAGTTAGTTTTAAGTTTCTGGCGGGCAAGTACTCCCTTAAGCTAGTGGTCCGGACCAGAGACCAGCAAATATTTTCTTTTCAGGTTTATTTTTAAGTTAGTTTTAAGTTTCCGGCGGGCAACCACTTAAGTGGTTCGGTTCAATTTTTAGTTCAGACGAGTTCTTGGTAAGATTTACAATACTATTTTAAATTAACTTGCATGGGGTGACTAACATACTAACAACTAACTAACTTAAAACATTATTGTATATCTTACTGAACTTATCTTTGAACTTTTTATCGATTTTTTTATACATTAATTCAGAGAGTATAGGGCTACTGGCGATTCTCTCTTTAAAAAAAAAACGAGTGTCCTAGCTACCACAGTAGTCACTGGTCACTTGGAAAAGCTAGGGCGCTTATCAGAGGAGTACATGCAATAATAAGTATAACTCTTGGAGTGCCTACTATAAATGTAAGTATCCTTACATTTTTCTTTCTCGATATGTATATACTGAGTGGTTAATTAATTATGAAAGTGTTTAATAAATAAATAAAATAGATATTGGAGGGTCTAGAATCGTTTTAAAAGAAATGTTGCTTCCTTTTTACATCAAAAAAATTGAGTCCTGACGTGTGCGGCTAAGAACGTGAAACAATCAGTTTCCTCACACAGTCATTGGGAAAGTGGTACGTCCCTTTCAATTCCCTGTATTATTTCCACAATCAGTTTTAATTTTGAAAATTATCCTCAACTCCTCTGCCAATACTATCGATTTATAACATATTTCCCTTGAACACTGCCCCTAAAAAAATGATATTTGTTAAGTTTATCTCTATACTGAGTCAAAAAAGTAATTTCAATTTTAGAATTAATAATATAATTTAACTGTATCATACTTCGGCATTATGGAATGGGGAGGTTGGGCAGCACCCACTATCTACCCTCTAGTGACAGTTCAAAAACTTTTGCTAAGGATCAACTTCAAATGTTCTACTTCTCATTCATCAGAGCCACTTTTCAAGAAACTAACAGTACTAGACATTCGCCAACTGTATATTAAGATAGTTCCCCTTAATAGTCTTCCTGAAGAAGTAAAAAATAACAGATTTGGTATTATTTAAGAATAAGATCAAATTATTCTTAAAAAATGAACTACGATAACATCACCAATCTTATTCGAGTCTATAGCCTCCATTGAAGCTCTGGAAAAACGTAGCCCTGATTTGGATTCCTGGACATATTTGGCATAATGGGTAATGATATTGCGGATGCTTTGGCAAAACAAGGAGCATCCAACCCTGTTCTTACCCTCGTAAACCACATTCCCTATCTGACATTTTTTCTATCATCAAAGATAGATCCCGCTGTATTTGGGCAGAGTATTGGCACATTGCTAGACAATCTAAGGGAGCCAATTATGCGTAAATACAATCCCATCAAACCCGTGGTTTTAACAATTCCCTCATTTTTCCAAAAAAGATTTTCCTCACTATTTTTTTTTTTTTTTTTTTTATTTTTTTTTTATTTATTTATCAAAAAAATACATTTTTACAAAATAAGGGTAGTCCCACAAAGCTGTCAAATGGCAGCTTGTCTGTAGGTTCTACAATTTATCACTCTTAATATTATACATAAGGAAATATTGTTAATACATATTATATAGTTTTAAGGACACATTAGGATAGATCACATAATAATATTAGATTATTTGAATTACATCTATAAGATATTTCAATGTACATGCCTAATAATAAAATATATAGGCAGCTACATTAAGATAATCAATTCAACATATTTAAAGATACATGGAGTTTTCGTTAATTAACCACATTTTTATCATTTTAGGGCATAATCTGTAATTTTTTTCAAATTTTAAGTTTTTATTTATTTTATTGAAAATCACTGGTATTTGGTATTCAAGAGTACGGCTTCCATATTTATTTAAAATTCGAGGAGTTTTTAGGCCCTTTCCTTCTTTAAATCTTGTGGTATGTTTGTGTATCATTGGGTGTTTATAAGAGCTTTCCCCCGCGTTATCCATAATAGTAATGAACCAAAGGAGACCTTTTGTTGTAAGAATGCTCTCTGAGCCATATAATAGTTTTAAGTTATTTCTCTCTCTGTAAATATTTGGTGTAACAATTTTTTTTATTATGGCAGTTTGTAAATTTTGAATATATTTAATGTAAATAGAGCTTGCCTGTCCCCAGGTTCGAATTCCATATCTAAGGATGGATTCGACCATAGAAAAATATATGAGTTTAAGAGTGCAATGAGGCAAAATAAATTTTAATTTGTAAAAATTACTAGCTATTGATCGTAGCTGGTTACAAATTTTTGCCACTTGTTTATCCCATTTAAAATTATTATCAACAATTATTCCCAGATAAGTATATTCATTAGTAAAATCAATTTTTTCACAGTCGCAAATATTAGTGATTTCATTATGAATACAGTCGAAACTATGAGCAGTTATTTTAGGTATATTCCACATTTTCAAACTCGGTGATCTTATATACATGCATTTGGTTTTTTTAACATTAATAATTAGTCCTACATCATGAGCCCATTTGAGAAGCTCGTTAAAATCTCTTTGTAATTCTTGTATGCCAATTTCAGGGTTTTCATGTGATATTACAAGAGCAGTATCATCAGCAAAAATGAATCTACGAGCTTTTTTGAAAATCTTACTCATAGCAATAACATATATAATATATAATTTTGGACCTAGAATTGACCCTTGCGGTACTCCCGATTTGATATATCTTGATTTACTAATTATATTTAAAATCTTCACACTCATTTTTCTATTCGACAAATAGTTTTTGAAGAATAAGAGGAGTTTACCCCGGATTCCTATAATTTCAAGTACTTTAATTATTTGTATATGGCTGAGTGTATCGAAGGCTTTTGAGAAATCAATAAATAGAACCAGTACATGTTGTTTAGAGTTAAGTTGTGAATTTATATAATTAGAAAAATTTTCGAGCAATTTATCGCAACTTTTTTTTTTTTGGAAGCCATACTGACATTCATCGATAATACTTAGATTATTTAAATATTTATCTAAATTTATTGATATATATTTTTCTAAAATTTTTTCTAATGCAGGTAGTATGGAAATAGGCCTGTAATTATTTATTAAGGAGTGATTTCCATTTTTAAAGATGGGCCTTACAATGCTAAATTTTAGTTCCTCGGGAATGTGGCTCGTATCAATTATTCTGTTTATTAAGTGCGTAATTAAAGGACTAAGTAATTTTACATGTTTTTTTAATTTTTTTAACAATTATTATAGTTTTTTTAACAATTATTCATTATTTTTTTTTCACAAAATTAAACAAATTTTCCCATGAAGGTTCTGTATAAATATCTAATTTGCATTATTCTCTACACACACTGTTGCCACAGTAAAAAACCTTATATAGAAATTCACCCAATTCGTAAAAAATATATAATAAAACAACTTATATAAGTCGGGTTTTATTTCAGTATAGAGATTTGGGACTAACTACCATATGCATTCCTCTTTGCTCAAAATAATAATGAAAAAAATAACAGATTTGGTATCATTTAAAAAAAAAAATCAAATTATTGTAAAAAAAATTAACAACCATAACATCATCAATCAAAATACTGTAACTTCATTTCATGCCTTTTTATATTTTTTAACGTTGCAACATATATTGATTGTACACTCTACTATACATGGTGTAACAAGACGAAATTTTTGTCTACGGTGACTTTATTTGGTGACGTTTTTTATTTTCTAAATTTTTTTCACAAAAATCAAAAAAAAAAATCTTTTTCATCTCGTCATTGGTCACTCAGCCGAGTAAACGCCCAGCCTCTTAACCCGCTCCCAACTGTCTAACACCTATTTTTTTTTATGTTTTTGTAGAAAAAAAAATATATATATCAAAAATGTCACCGAAAACCAAAATTTTATTAACATTTTTTACTCCAAATAAGTTCAGGAATCGCTGGTTAAAATATTTCGGGTACGTCCTGTTACACCCTGTATAATTATGAATTAACTCCTACACCAAGCTCAAGAGCTAGCTCTCTTAACACTTAAGGACTCGTTAACGGGTCTGATGGACCCAGTTCTTCGTATTTTGTGTAGGAACTTAAAAAAATTGACGTTTGCGACTTTGCCGTTCTTAGTACCTTTCAACGATTGTGTAGCACGACAGATGTCAAACTTAGTCATCAGTTAGCGCGCTGCGTATGAGTGCTATGGACATAAAAGGTGTGTATGGGTCCACTGGACCCGGTAGTGACTAAATACGTAAGTATTTTTTCCATAATTTTATTACTACTTTTTTACCCTTTTTTAACTTTATTCGCAGAGAATATAGCTACCAAAAGTTTTAAGAGACCTAACGAAATAAAAGAATATCTCAATGGAGAAATAGAAAACGAAGACTGTTATAAGACTGAAGGCTGTTTAGAAATAAGTGAGCATAAATCGGATTCCGAACAAGAAGGCGATAAGTGCATTGCGGCCTATGTAACTGGAAAAAGCATGAAGCACCTTTGATAAAATTGTTAAAACTTAATTTGTAGTAGAAAGGGACCGAACAATGTAGGGATGTGATTTTATTCCAAAGAAAATATTTTATACTTTGTTAATTTTTAAAGTTGTTTTTATTATTTTTCTATAATGACTGATCTCTCATTATTATTTTGTCTAAGTAGGTTCATTAGAGTACTGTAAGAAAATATCGAAGATTTAGCTTAAAATTAGTAATTACAGAAATTATAACAATTAGCCTTAATCTTATCATAAAGTATGGTAAAATTCTTTTTATTTTTTATTAACATTTTTTATTGTTTTTACTTAAAAAATGTTAGTATTTGTTTAAAAAAAGTTGTTTTTTTTTTGCTCACACGTTATCCTTATAAGTATGAGGCGGCTAGCGGTGGCAAAATGATGAATTCCCAGAGCCGCTCATTATTAAAGGCAAAACAATAAAATTATCGTTATTTAACGGGTAAAATTTGTTTTAAACACAGTGTAGTTCTTGCTGGTGGCCGATGTGAACGAGCGTGTACAACGAGAGACCTGATCTGTATCAATTCTCAATTTTGAATGATTTATTAACGAAATTAGTTTTCATACAGGGAATACTTAAATACATCATTTATGTTCATAAACGTATATTGGATTTTCAGTCTGGATGTTGTGTGATATCATTGTATAATTTTTTTATGAAATGTTGAGGAAATGAATTAAAAATTTAATTACAAGTACGTTACAGTTTCTTCGCTGGTATTATAATGCGTACATGTGTGAGCTACTGTGATTCAACATCCAAAATATTGCGACATATAACAGTTGAGTTCAGATGGAAAAGTGTAAATCAACCAAACTAAAATAATATTCAATTGCGTACTGCTCTTCGACCTTTTGGTGCTAAAAATTACTATAATGGACTTGTTAGCTGCAGTTCCTTGGCGATAACATGAAATATGATATGTTTGTTTACGATATTTATACACGTAAATATAATGTTATTTTTGTCCCTTTCTGTTCAAAATAAAATATATGGAAAAGAAATGAGACATATTATCGGCTTATCTTCTATAAAAGCAATCCTTTTAAAATTACAGTATGCTAAAGGATTTATTTAGGACCTAACTAGCGCATTAGAATGGGCAAAAATAACTAATTAATAATTATTGTAATATTTGGGCTGTATTTTAAAGAAATATAATACTCGACAGCCTCCGTGGTCAAGAGGTTAGTGTCTTGACTAGCAATACGGTGGGAGCGAGTTCATATTCAAACGTGCACGAGTAAATTTTATTTGATTTATTTGTGTTATTTTCACAAATTAATTTAAACTTAAAAAATAATGTGTAGTATATTTACGGCATGTTCCAGAGTGGAGGATACTCTCAGTATCGCCCTGGTGTAATACTACCATTCAGAATTGAAAAGTTATATGAAATGACTTTAGCCTTGTTAGGAGATCAGATCTGAATAGCCAGGTACTTCCCCATCTCCCTCCCCTCCCCACTACCTTCAGTCTCACAACGGTTCTATTAACATAAAAAAGAAATGTTTTTATTTTATTTTTGTTATAAATTAACTCCACACATAAGACCTTGAGGAAAATATTTTTCCCATAGACCCTACTTCATTTCTGGGGATGCTGTGTGAAGAGTTTTTCGAGAAGAGGAAGGAGTGAACATGGGTTGTGAAGAGATCATGTTGTAGAAGAGAGGAAACACGGAAGCCAGCAAATCGTTCCACAGCCGAGCTGTTGAACTTAAGAACGATCCGTAGAAACGACCCGTTGTCATGCGACACGAATGTCAACCGTGTACAAATATTGGGCGTGCGTTTGGCATTTTTCCCAATTATACAACGATACCGAAAAGATCACAGATGCGAGATCCTCGGATCATCTTCCACTGAGAAGTAGAACACAGACGGAGTAGAACACAGACATCGTTCACGAATGAGTCGTAAGAACGACCAGTTCTCACGTGAAAAATGCTGTCTGCAAAAGTTGGGTGCGCGTTTGGTGTAAATTTTAAAATAATTAAAAATAATATACGAGTATATCATACTGGTATTTGCGGCACTTTCCGGAGTGGAAGACACTATCAATATCACCCTGGTGTAAGACCACCATTCAACATTTGAAATGTCTTTAGCTGTGTTTTTTCCTGGCCATTCAGATCAGAATGGCCAAGTAATTCCCCAGCTTCCTCTTCCCCATCTCCTTCTCCTCATCACTACCTTCAGCCTCCAACACACCCCATGTAGCCTCACTGGCTCAAGACGGTTGGGAGGAATTGGGACTGTTTGGCGGTATTCACAATTAAAAAATGTTTTAATTTTTTTTTTTACTTTCACTTCACACAGAAGGCCCGGAGGAAAATAGTTTTCCCTCAGAGCCTATGTCATCTCTGGGGTGTGTGTGAATGGTTTTTAGAGGAGAAGGTGTGAACATGGGTCTTGAAGTGATTCATGTTGTAGAAGGGAAGAAACACAGAAGCCGGCAAATCGACGGCCGGCGTAGTCCAGTAGTAAGGTTCTGGACTCCCAATCTAAAGGTCGCGGGTTCGACCCGGCGTGCGCTAATAAGTTTTATTTCATTAATTTGTGTTATTTTACAATTAATAAATTAATATATTTGCAGCATGTTCCAGAGTGGAAGATACTCTCAGTATCGCCCTGGTGTAAAACCATCATTCATAATTGAAACGTTGCTTGAAATGTAGCCGTGTTTGGTGACCAGATCTGAATACCCAGGTACTTCCCCACCTCCCTCTTCCATCTTCCCCATCTCCTTAACCTTCCCACTTCAGCCTCACAACGTAGCCAATTGGGGATGCCAAAGTCTCAGTTGGGAGCAGTTGGGACTCAGTTGCAGTTGGGGAATGAATACGGACAGCATTCACACCTGACGCCTATGCTCTTAAGATTTCAATCCAGTTCTAATTGGGGAAGCTATTAAACTGATCGCCCGTTTCTGCTTAGGGTCAAGGATTTTTTAAAAGTATTTTAGGGCTCTAGACCAAGGGTGGCTGTCATATTCAACAGTGGGGCGCACTTGTGATTTCTACAGGTCAAGGATATCCCCGATATACATAATGTATATAAAATGTACCAATATATCACGTCATTTTTAATAAGTCAATTTTTATTGTTAACAAGATACTCAACTTCTCGCATGCTAAAACCGAGAAGCGGTTTAAAAATAAGTGTGATGAAGTTATTTTTCCCTTGAGTAAGATACTGTAATAGCCCCAGCGTGGCCGCCTACTACTTATAAGAAAGTAAACAATTACTTTTATTGAGCAGTTTTGGAATAAACACATTATGATGTTATATTGGGTCCAGCGCACCCGGTAGCGAGTATTTGTGTTACAAATTATAGGTACAAAATATTTTTCATTCTGACACTCGCTCCTCTTTTAAACACAAGCATCCGCTTCAAAAGAAAAATCTGAGAAAACTTATTTTGTAATTTATTGTTATCAATTTTGTTATAAAACTTGTAAACTTATTACTAGAAACATTAAAAAAACAAGAAAAAAAATTGACACGCGAGTGCCTTAGTGTTCCCTTATTCTTTTTACAATCACCCTAAATACATTTTCTATGAACCTTGAATGTGTACCATATGTTGGTGCTAAATAAAATCAAAGAAGTTAGTTTTGACTTATCAGTTGACTTATTGATTGGGAAACCATATTTGAGAGAGAAAGCCAATAGGATAAAGTGGGGTTTTAGTGATATTGACCAAATAGTGGCTGAGTTGACAAAAGCGTCGGGTTCCTTCCCAGGCGTCGTGGGTTTAACTTCTCGTTTAGTTAAGTCCTCTTGCGCAAGCAACATCTTTCGCTTTTAATGACGGTAGTAAGAGGAATTCAAATCCATCATAAGCACTTTCATTTTTATATTTAATGCCAACCAGGTTTCACTATAACTGTAGCTTCTTCGGGGCAGTACAATACTCTACTAAAATCTACAAGTAACATGATGTGTGTATAATATCAATGGTTATAAACATATTTGTCGCATAACAAAATATCTGGTTAATATGAAAAAATAAATTTAACTAGCTGACCCGACAAACTTCGTACCGCCTCAGAATCAATAAATGTTGTGTTTAATTTATTAGCTGTTCGAATTGATTCAAATTATGTCGACCAACGCACATTATTTGAAAAGCCGTTCCTGGCCGTTCCTGTTCCGTGTAGCCGTTCCATACAAAATATATGAAAAAATTTATTTTCTTCATAATTATTTTTTCCGTGCTTTTTTCCGATGTTTTAATAATTATTATGTTAACCGGGATGGAGACAAATCCAACAAATCAAAGATCATGAAAATTGGTTCAGCCGTTCTTGAGTTATAAATGGTTTAACTTTAACTAATAATTAAAATCTAGACTAATCATTCCTAAGCATTTAAACAAATATGGGCAAAGAACCCTGGACTGCATGATCCCAAATTGCTTAAATATGTTACCTGCAGCAATCAAAAAATGTACAAACGCAAAAATAAATATCATGTTAAAAAATTGGCTCGCTGAAAGACATAGTTTGTATTAGATTCTAAGACAAACAATTTGTAACTTCATACACTTTTTATATATATATTTTTTTAAATTTATTTTTATATCATGGTACACCTCTTTTTTATTTTTATATCATTTTATTTTATTATTTTTATATCATGTTACACCTCTTTAGGCTATATTTCTTATGGTATGAAGGTATACAATATATATTTTTTATGAATGTAAACAAATATTTTGTAATAATTAATTTAATTTTTGTTATAATATTAATTTGTTATAATTTTTGTTATTAAAAGTACCCATTGACAAACTACTTAAAAGTAGTTTATTGGGACTTTTTCTCTGTTTTTGTATTATGTTTTTATTTGATATGTATGTATTATTCTTTGTTTTAAATGTTTCTTTAAATAAAATAAAAATAAAAATAAAAAACCGACTTTGTTTTATATATTAAGATTTATTCGAAATGAGCACAAATGAAATTAGTTTGCAATTAAAATTAAACAACTTCTGTAGTAAGATAACTTTATTAGATAATAATTTTTTGATAGCATACAAATGAATGCTACAATTCGGTTTGTTTCTCTACATGTCGGGTGGTTATATTATGTAGCAGGATATTATTTTTAAATACAGCGAACTTGGGCTGATTTTTCATAAAAACGGCATACACAAATTATCCAATTATTATATATCATAGAGATACATTATCAATATTATTAATGGGACAACTTCTGGTTAAGCTACTGCGATGCTTACAATATTGTTCGGTATATAATATAGGTATTCTTATCTTATTAATAATTAGTTACAATTTAAATCTAGCTTTTTTTACAATAGCTCCACACAGGAGCCCCTGAAGAAAATATTTCTAGGGCCTATGTCATCTTTGGGGATGCTGTGTGGAGGGTTCTTTTTAGGAAAGGAAGGAGAGGATGTTCTGGGAAGGAAAAAAGTATGAGGGGTGGGTAGGAATTTGGGGGTCAGTGTGTCCAGGAGTGACGGATGAATGATTCCATCCCTCCCACTGCGGTGCAAGGTGATGTTTTGAGAGAGCTCTGCTGGAGAGAAGAAAGAGATTAAAAAATTCGGTTATAATATTTTGATCATTCCCATCACTAGTTTCGGAGGGATTGTTTATGGTTTCAGATTCAGAGTGTATCTATGGTTTGTATCTAATATCTATGAGTTTGAACAACAGAACAAAAATACTGAAAGTGTCATTCTGACAGCTGTGTTATTTTCTATCTCATTTACAATTGAAATATAATAATACTGCGATATAAATTATATAAAAACTCTGTTATGTGCTAGAAAGCAATTTTAAAATGGGTAACCAGCTCGTGAGTGTCGTTCCATCAGAAATTCTGCCCGTGGAACATTATCTAACGGATAACCATGGACTGTATTTTGATATCAGGCAAGATTTTTTCGTAAAATATAATGCGTCACAATATGAAGTATGTTTTAACAGTTTGTCAGGTTTCTCATTGATATTATTAATCCTTATTTACAGCCTTGGTTCTACGAGATTCTTCAAGGTGGCCCGTGCAAAGTCGCAAGAAGGGTTGGTAGTTGTAAAAGTGTTTGCAATACAGGACCCAACTCTTCCTTTAGGAGTTCACAGAGAAAGATTGGATTACATACGGACACACTTGGCGTCTGCTTTTAATTGCCTGCCGTTCCAAAAAGTCGTGGTATGTTGTTTTATTATAGAGCCCCAATAAAAAGATGAGAAAATAAAACAAACTTGTTGTATAAAAATATAGGCACATTACAGATAGCTCAACATTAAAATTCCGCCTTTAAAACTCGCGCCACCGAAAAATACGATATATATTCCCAATTTGTGCGCGTAACAATCCGCACATAATCATCCATACTAAAAAATCATAGCCGATACAAATCCCTGTGACGGTGAAACGAACAAAACTAAGTAATATTAACCCAGCTCGAGTCGAGTCCCGCCGATGCAATGCCCGAGATTATCGCAGGATGACCGGCTAACGGTTGATCTTTGCACCAAAATATGGATGCAAGTTAAATGTTATATGTTATATATTATGGTATTTAACTTTGTAGTCATTTTGGTACATTTTTTATTTTCTCATTTCTGCATTTCTCCAACCTTTTGCTAGTATCATTTGTAAATCTACTATTGAAGTAAACCGATTTTGACTTCTGTTTTCGTATTAATTTTTTTTAGATAAGTTTTTAAATCCCTTAGTTACGAGTACATTTACTAAAGTTACGGTAAACGTCGCTAGTTATGCAATTTTGTGTTGAGCTTTCTCTAGTATTGTTTCGGCTTTCAAATTGAAAGCGGTTGCGTTTATCGATTGTCGCGAATATTCTGTCGCAATTTTTTTTCACAATGGCGGAATACAGTGTGATATATACAAAAAATAACGCTAATACTAATGAAAAAAAGGTTGGATTTTTTTTTTGTATAAGTGTGTAATGGATTTTTTGTGTAAGTGAAAAATCCTAATTTTATTTCGTGCCACTTTCATTTTTGGTTTTTTATGTTTTAAAATATCAATTATATATCCTACATTCTACGTTATTTTTTATAATGAAAAGTAAAAATAGCAATGTACATTGAGTGCTGTAAAAATCAAATCTAAAACTTTTCTGGTTATCTAATAATTTTATCGAAGTTATTTAAAAACAATAGTATGTAGGTACCCCTCCCACTAACTTTGGTTAGTAAATAAATTTCGATTAGATATATCTTCTCTTGAATTTCTGAACCCCCCGTTAAAAAGACCACGAACCGCCACTGATTATAGATAATGATGTTTGCTTTTCTTATCGCATTTCCTCGAATTGTATTGGCTTATTGGGTGAATTGCTTCTTTGTTATTCAATCTATTCAAATAGATACATATTTACATTGATTAAATAATGGGTAAATATTTTCAAAATAGGGACAAGATTTATGCACTTAAAAAAAGTAGTAGTTAGATAATAATGAGAAGTATTTCATTTAAAATAAAACAATAACTTTTGTATATACCACTTTTATATTTTAGAAATATTTCAGTTTCCGAAAATGGAAAAATATGCTATTTCATTAAAAATTGGAATTCTTTTATTCAAGCCATGTTTTGACATAATAATTATTAAAAAAAGTTTTTAGACTAGTTTCTTTTTTTTGGTAATTACATATTTACAAATTAGGAACATGCTTATTAATACACACTTTTTAAAAAAAAACTTTTTGGAGTAGTTAGATAATATTGATAAGTACCTCAGTTTCCAAAAATGGAAAATATTGCAACTAGGGTTACCAGGGGGCCTAGTCTATATCTCTCACAGCGCCCGTAACGCGGGTTTAGCTACGTCACGAATCCGTATTAACCCTCCTCTGACCGTGCTAAAAACTTTCTCGCGCTCCGATGCTGTACACTCAGTAAATATTAGTGTAATGTATTTATTTAATCCAATACATAAATGTATTGTGGAGGAATACCTAAAATGTTAACTCTATGTTTAGTATATTTACAAAGATATTTCAGTAAATACAAACCGTGACAGCTTAGTTCACAGCACCGTCAAGAAAGGTTAAACGGCAAACGTGCTTGTTTGTGAAACCGAAAGATAGAGACTAGGCCCCCAGATGACAGGAATTTCCCTGACATGTCCGGAATTTTAGCTGTCTGTCAGGAAAATAGAGAAAATTGGAAATATATAGAAATTTTCTGGAATTTTTAAAAATAGTAGAAATAATAAATTAAATAGAATTTTGGGTGCAACGTAATTTACAGGGATTACGGACTTCCTGGCAGAATTGAATAAAATGACAAAAAAGGCGAAATTGCTAAGTCAGGGATTTTGTCGGGAAAACTCATTTTTGGATCTGGTAACCATCCCCCCAACACTGTAAAATATTAATTAGGTATTTGTGTACATTAGTTCGACTTTTAAAATGGCCTGCAAAGTGACCATACCAAACTTATTATAGGTAAGTAGGAGTAAACTAGACTATGATTGCCCGCTACTAATGATTGTCCACTATCATTTTAGTTTACCTTTTCTCACTAACGCATGTAAATTGTCTATATTAATTCAATGTAAATTGACAAATTGTAATATTGGGAGATATGAACAAGTGGTTGAAAAGTGAAATCAGCTTTTAAAAAGCTTGTTGAAGTTCTTAAAATGTGTTTACTTATGTTATGTTTTACGTATTATTATTGATAATATAACAAAATAAGTAATTCAGCCCCCTTGAGGTGATTTTTCACAAAAAATGGTGCTATGCAAATCAGCCAAATATTATTATTTAAGTGTGTACCATCTTCAGGTTGTAATATTGTCGATTTTTATCTAACCACTAAAGTGGGCAACTACTATGAACTGAACATTTAGTTATATTTTTTGTCCTCTCGAGTGTGCCTATTCCCTTCCTCCTCGCAGCAACCATCGCTTCAGGGCGCCAAATTCAAATAAGCAAGTTGCTCTGCCCCACCCTGTATAATCGACAATAGGAAATGTTATGCAACTATTTATTTTTTTGTAATATGGTGGGTAGGAATAAGTTTACTTAAGCGGGCAATCAACCTATTTTACTCTACTACAGGTAGGTAACTACTTATTCGCTTGTCTGAAATTGAAAAGATTCTTTTAAAATATTTTTCTCAACACGCAACACTTTTTTCATCCATTCATTCCAATTTTGAAAAGTTCACGCTTTAGAAAATTATTTTGTTTAGCTAATTATTTCTGAACTCAATCAATATGTTCTATATACCAAGTGATAAAAATGTAATGTTTATTTTTTCAGCAAACTGAAAAGGCCGCTCTGATAATGCGAGAGTATGTTAAATTTAGTTTATACGATCGAATATCAACTCGGCCATTCTTGAGCATTCTGGAGAAGAAGTGGATCACATTTCAGGTGCTCTATGCCCTTCATCAGTGCCATAAACTGGGAATATGCCACGGAGACATAAAGGTAATGTTTACATGTATTCAATTTAATTTATTTGGAGAATATCCCAATAAGAACCTCAGATGAATTAAAAAGTAAAGATATACAATGCGCATGGTATCACTGAACTAGGTCCAGTGGACATACTTGAGATTTACTGCGTTTAGTATCGCATACAAGTTCGTTCGTCGGACAAGCCATACCAGCTGCCACAAACACGCCACTCTAGGCTCTTTTTTGTGACAATATGGCTTCCTGTGCTTTTGAGAGGTGCAAAAATCATTCACAAGCAGAAAACATTCATTAATACAAATAAATCACTTATTATTTCAATAAATACAACCATTCACAAAGTTAGCTACCTGTAAACAGTAAATGTTAAAATAAAATAAAGTGAGATAGCAAATGCAGCAACACATAAGTATAAGAAAGACAACTTGCTGACAGTAGGTCGTCTCATTCAGACCACATTGAAGAGGATTAACCAGTGGGTTGCCGCGGTCTCTACAGATAATGGTGTTTTGCGCGCCATGTTAACTCACTTCTAAGCACCGATACACTTGGCAGACCGTATGGTAAAAACAGATTTAACAATTATTATAAGCAATAATTATTAGCCTGAAACATATTAACCATATTGAAAAAATCTTCTGAGAAAAGATACATATCGCCGACGGGATTCGAACCCGCACCCCTTTGATTGCCGGTCAAGAGCTCTACCATTAAGCTATGGCTGGTTACCTCCTACCCGCCATATGATTCAATATATACCTAGTGTTTCATTCAACAATTACTGCTTATTACATTTTTTCACCTGCAAACAACCAACTTTATTTTTATATGGGAAAGGCATATAAGTGCTAACTCTCCCACTAGGTGGCGTCGAGACATATTATGCCTACATTTTTTGGTGAAATAATTTAACTCGTCAAATATTGATTATTTTTTTAATTGATAAACTAATGTTTTAAGACAAGATTTTTTTATACATAGCACAAAGGGTAATTAGCACTTACATGCCTTTCCCATATAAAAATAATTTTCACCGACCGCTTTGTTAGGAACTGTTGCAAGCTTTGTTGAAAAATAACATTTCGTGTTTTTAAATTTAAAAAATAACCATTAAAATGCACTTTTTTCGTAATTCCCGCAAATGAATTGATTAGAACTAGTTAATATCTAACTACTACAACTTTTTAAATTAATTTTTTTCGCCACAAAGCGTGACCCGGTTTTGTAAATATTTTACCTTATATTTCACACAATCAAGGACTGGATGACGTCACGTCTCTCCCGCATGGTATTATACTCTTAGCCGGCGTTTTCGCGGGCTTAATAAAATTCAAACTTGTAGAATTAATTTAATTATGAAAACAAACTTTAAAAAAAAAAAGTTAAAAGTTAAAAGTTAATTTAAGTTTGCATGTGAACATTGATAAATTTTTTTTTAAAAAAGGACACAACTTCCTTATTGTCAATGTGCAAGTACTGGAGGTGCCACACACCGAAACCATAAATATGGTGTGTATAAAAGGGTGCACACACCTTGTTACAAATGCTTTTATGTAACAACGCCTTGAGGAATATCGTTCAAAAGCAAAACGCAAAATACTGGGCAATTTGTCTCACAAAATCAAGAGATATTAATTTTTTTCTTCATGTTCCTCAGTAAGGAAAGCGTTAACTGTATGTATCATCCTCTTTACAGCTTGAAAACATAATGCTTACATCGTGGAACTGGGTGTTACTGGCCGACTTTGCCTCCTTCAAACCCACCTTCCTCCCGGAGGACAACCCGGCCGACTACAGTTACTTCTTCGATACCTCCAGAAGAAGACTGTGCTACGTCGCCCCGGAGAGGTTCGTGAAGACTATCGGGATGGACGGGCTGGGCAGGGCGCAGGCCGATGACAAGTTGGGAGGTGGTTTGCTGTTGAACGAGTCTCCGTGTAAAGCGGGAGACCTGGTGCCTAGCATGGATATCTTCTCGGCGGGGTAATTAATTAATTTATTTATTTTATTAATGGAGTACTGATACCAACTCTGATGAATGGCCGTGAGGTGTGGAATTACCAGAGGAACGTGAAAGTAGACTGAATGCTGTAGAAACACAATATTTGTGTTATGTTAAAATTGTGTAGATTCTAAACGAATGCAAGGCATGCAAATATAATGAATAACATTAAGAAAGGGATGCTTAGATGGTTTCAGCATGTAGAGAGTTCATAGAATCAGTGACTGGACAACTCGACAACATGCAACTTCATCACTCCTTTAAAAAGTCATTAAAAGTTATGAAAAAAAAAATTTAAACAAGTAACATTAGATACGTTTTTTAGATTTTCACGGCCAAAAGCATTTTCGTTGTTTGTTTTTGGGGTGTTATGCCGTGTTGCGCTACCTCCTTCTTTAGCCGACGTTTCGGACAGCGTTGGAGTGTCCATCATCAGTGTGACACATCGTCGGATCTGCCGGATCTGCCCTGATGATGGACACTGCAACGCTGTCTGAAACGTCGGCTAAAGAAGGAGGTAACATTAGGTTATTTTGTGGAGTATTTTTTTTTCATAACTTTTTGACTTTTCGAAGGGGGGGGTGTTGAAATGCCACTTTGTTGAATTATCGTGGAACCCATAGAATTTACATCACATTGAGTACCCAAAAATCCTTTTTTCCTTTTTTTTTGCAACTAAGAGTTAACAAACTTTTGGAGTCGGGTCTAAGCTTCAATGCATTTTAAAATATTTTAAACAGCTGACATTAACTCCCTGGCGACCGATTTTTTTCAGATTTACCTAAAAAATTTTAATTTCAGACTTGTTTCACTCGAAAACAAAAGTTTGAATCAAAAAAAGTCATACCATAAATCAATCCAAATGCTATGTAGATTCAACAGTTTTCCACTTTGTAAATAATACCACAATCATCTTCAATAACCTGGAATTCCCTTGATCTTCCAGCTGTGCCCTGCTGGAGCTGTGGAACGACGGCACCCCCGCCTGGGACCTTTCGGGCCTGCTGAGCTACCGATCCAGCGATGGGCCCCCTCAGGTTAAGCTGCCCAAGCAGTGCGACAAGCGGCTGGCCAGTCTATTGCTGTCCATGGTGCAAAGGAGTCCCCAGCAGAGACTGTCGGCTGAGGTGTATTTGGATAATGAGCGGGGAAAGTAAGAAATTGTCTATTTGTAGTGAAACTCACTTATAATAATATAGGAATAAGAAAATAATTGATGATGGCCATTGGTATATTGGGGATGACCATTGATATATTAATCTGTATGTGGCTCGAATGCCGACTTACAGGGCAATTTTTTTTTTTTTTTTAAATACCATTTTAACCCTTATGTATAAAGAAACTGTACAAGGGCAAGGTCAGAATCACTTGCGCCAATATCATTCCAGATGTTGCTTTTAATTTCACTAATGTAGCTTCTCGGAATGATTTGAAATTAATTTTTCCATGGAGAACGGCCATCATATAACCAAATATCATCCCAAATTCAAGAGAATAACAAATAGATACGATGTCCCATATATAATTTTCTATGGAGAACGGCCATCATATGGCCAAATATCATCCCAAATTCAAGAGATTAACAAATAGATACGATGTCCCATATATAATTTTCTATGGAGAACGGCCATCATATGGCCAAATGTCATCCCACATTTAAGAGGTTAACAAATAGATACAATGTTCCATATATAATTTTCTATGGAGAACGGCTATCATATGGACAAATGTCATCCCACATTCAAGAGGTTAACAAATAGATACGATGTCCCATATATAATTTTCTATGGAGAACGGCCATCATATGGCCAAATGTCATCCCAAATTCAAGAGATTAACAAATAGATACGATGTCCCATATATAATTTTCTATGGAGAACGGCCATCATATGGCCAAATATCATCCCAAATTCAAGAGAATAACAAATAGATACGATGTCCCATATATAATTTTCTATGGAGAACGGCCATCATATGGCCAAATATCATCCCAAATTCAAGAGATTAACAAATAGATACGATGTCCCATATATAATTTTCTATGGAGAACGGCCATCATATGGCCAAATGTCATCCCACATTTAAGAGGTTAACAAATAGATACAATGTTCCATATATAATTTTCTATGGAGAACGGCTATCATATGGACAAATGTCATCCCACATTCAAGAGGTTAACAAATAGTACAGCGCCCTTGAGGTGATTTCTCACAAAAACGGCGCTCTACAAATTATCCAATTATTATTATTATTATTATACGATGTCCCATATATAATTTTCTATGGAGAACGGCCATCATATGGCCAAATGTCATCCCAAATTCAAGAGATTAACAAATAGATACGATGTCCCATATATAATTTTATATGGAGAACGGCCATCATATGGCCAAATGTCATCCCACATTCAAGAAGTTAACAAATAGATACGATGTCCCATATATAATTTTCTATGGAGAACGGCAATCATATGGCCAAATGTCATCCCAAATTCAAGAGATTAACAAATAGATACAATGTCCCATATATAATTTTCTATGGAGAACGGCCATCGTAAGGACAAATGTCATCCCACATTCAAGAGGTTAACAACTAGATACGATGTCCCACATATAATTTCAAACAACAAAAGAACCCATACATAATGTCAGCTATCTTACATAAAGTAGCCAAAAAATGTGCGTTAAGAATAAAGAACAAGAAGTGCCTTGTGGGTGTGTTTCGTGTTCCAAATATTTGTCTAATCAGGGCTTAAATGGTGTTTACAAAATTCAAATGGGACGGAGATCTACGATGTCAGGCGAGTGTAAGTGAGACGCAGTTCTGGGCTCTTGGGCTAAATGAAAGATATATTTCGAATTCCAAATTTGTTAGCAAGGCACTTATGGTTTTCTTCTTTCTTCTGTGGTTAAGAAGACTAAGATAATATTGGTAGTTCTTAGTCAAAGTATGATACATTTAAAAATTACTTTGATGTTGATATGGTCGAATTAGTTCCGTGGTAAGAACAATGCCCCAGGACGGCAGAAGTCCTGGGTTCAATTCCCAGATCCAACTGAATCTTTTTCGGTTTCATATTTTTTGATTGAGAGTGATTCATTTTGTAATAATAATTAAAAAGTAACACTATGAGTAATTATTTCATAACACTACACCCCCTATTATATTTATGAGTAATTATTTCATAACACTACACCCCACAGAATTCTGTCATCCCGCTTCAGAAGCATAGATTTTTAAATGCTGACTTTTCTACGAAATAAATTAGAGCCCAAAGTTTTCGCTCAAGCCACATGATGTAATTTGTTTATTTCTCGGCCAATAGCATGCCAGAAAAGCAGCATGTCACAAAACAGAGTGATGAAACTTAACATCCCAACTTATTGTAACTGTGTGGCTTTGAAAGCCATAAGCTTCAATAGACTAACGTAAAACCAGGTATATAATAGTAAAATTCGTGGCAAAAGTGATGTTGTAACTCGAATACATAGACAGTCACAAACCAATACAATTACGCCTTCTATTTACTAATGGGGTAAAGGATTAATAAATAACAAAAAATGAGGTACCCACTTTAGCGTGGTAATAATGTTCCCTGTCAAAATGTTCCCAGTAAAATTATCCCCAGTTAAAAAGTTCCTTACCAAAATGTCCCTGGTCAAAACGTTCCCCGCCAAAATGTTCATAGTTAACCTCTAATGATCACCGGTTTTTGGAAGCGATTTTGTCCCTTGTGTATAAAGAAATTGTATCAAAAACAAGGTCAGAATCGCTTGGGCCAATCTCGTTCTCGACTAAACAAAATACCGCATAGCGTCTAGCCTCTCGGAATAATTTTAATAAATTGTCGATGACGCGGCGGGCAACAAAGATGGCCGACAAAATGGCCGCCGCATCAAAATATGGATGGAGTTGGTTTAGAAACTCTATATTATTTCATTGTTTTTGATATAACTTCACTGTGGAAAGAATAGATTTCAGGTATTATCAGAAATATCGTTTTATCTACATTATTTTCATGTAATTTTTGTAATATATCACAAAAGAAATGTTATAAATATTGGATTCATATGAAATGTCAATTTTCTTACGTCGTAATGAAAAAATATATTTTTCCTATGCTGGCCTTCAAAAGGTTAATAGTCACATAATCAATTAGGTTAGGTTAGGAGATGCCGAGTCTGCTGATTGAATGCGCTAATATAATCACATTTTACCTGTTTCTAATTGGGAACATTTTGACAAGGAACATTATTTCTAGAAACATTTTGATCAGGAACATTTTTACTAGGAACGTAGTTACTTAGAATCGTCAATTACTTACATTGACAAATAATTCAATGTTTTGTGTATAATCCTATGTTATATCTCTCTTTTCAGATTGTTCCCCGAGTATTTCTATTCGTTCCTCCAGCCGTACATGTTGATATTTTCATCGCAACCGATTTTACCACCCGACGAGAAAATCCTGCGAATATACCAAGACATTGCCAACGTTATCAACATCTTCTCAAACAATCCCAACGACAAGCAAAACTACAAAGACAACGTCGATAATCACAAAGACTCACCCAAAGACAATGAAAATAACGTAGATCAACATCCAAATAATATAAACGTTGTGAAGATTAAAACAATCGATGCGGCGAAAGCTATCAAAATCGACGAAGCCAAAGATGAAATGAATGGCAAAGAGAAGAAGCAGCTAAGTCCAGATAGCGAAGGACTGATAATTATTACTTCGCTGGTGACGTCTTGTATCAGGGGACTCCATCATTGCACGTCCAAACTGTATTGCTTGGATATTTTGCTACAGTTAGCAGAAAATGCTAGTGCCGAGACGATTTTAGATAGAATTTTACCTTATATCGTGAGTATGAGTGTAATTTTTTTTTTAAATAATAATTTCCAATAAAGTTTTTGGTGATGTTTTTTTTTAAATTGCAAGCTTATTCATATTTTTTTAGATTCAGATTGTCAAATAATCATTTTTAAATTTTTTCTGCTCTAAAAACTAATATATTTTCAATAGTGAAGTGGATATAGTTCAATTCAGCTTAGTGGTGTTTTTTAACCTGAACAATTGTTAGAGCGGCGGTTTTGCCCTTCAACAGCACGGCGGCCATATTGGATATGCAAAGTACTTATATGTTTTCTGGCTCGTGATTGGTGCATTTCGAGAGTGGCGCTATTGTACCTCACCAAAAGTGGAAGCGGGGCAGTTTTACATTTGACTACCGTTCTAAAAATCCGTTTTTGCTTTGGTTTTATAGTGTAGAAAGTGAGATATAGATTACTAATCATTCATTAGGTCAAAATGAATACATTGTGGATAGTGGCAGTTTTATTTTATACCCCTTGATATGTCATTTTTGGGCATGCTGTGTGGTGAGTTTTTTGAGAAAAGGAAGAAATAAGCCCATTTGGATGGAGGAAAGAAACACATTCCACATACAAACTGTTAATCACTGGAGCGATTTTTGCCATATATTGGTGCCATTTTAAATGTCACCAATTGCTTTTCGGATAAAAAAAAAGCCCATTATCTCTTGATTCGGCAAATTTAAAAAAATAATATATTTGTAGTTCCCACGTTTGTTATTTTGGAGTTAAAATGAAGCTGTTGAAATGCTTTATCTATTATGATTGTTGATGTCGCAAATCCGAACTTAGTAGACTATTTTAGAACGATATTTAAAATTAAATTTTTAAAATAGTTTTTTCACGCAGAATTTCTGATCAGCTGTTTACGGTTCAAATTAAGTTCTTTTTCCATAAATATGTACCTTTCATTATCAAGTATACCACAGATAACATACAGAAATCGAAAATATTCTATGTTGACTCGAATAAGTACCTCTCACGGCAGTTTCAAAGTAACAAACACGCAGGATTTGCACGGTTATAAACTGTACAATTTTTTTATATTTATTTTTATAAATCCGACAAGTATGAAATAAACGGTAAAATACAGGTTAATTCATTGGCTACAAAGCCTCTATAATAAGTTTTTGTCTCCATTTTAAAATTCAAAGGAATGATTTTTTAATGTTGACGAAAAATTTTAAAAATGATCGTCTGGAAATCTCGAGCAATCAAGGCAAAATTATTTATTTCGCGTGGTCACTCCAGTGGATAAAAGTTGTAGAAGCAACCCATTCTCATGTGGCAAAATTTTACATAGCACATCACAACTTTGCTCTAAAGATTGCAATTCGTTCGTCGCGATAGGGGAAACTATCAAACGAACCGCCCTTTTCTGCAAGAGTTGACTGGCATATAAATGTTCATTTACTTTTACAACCCTAACTTACCCGCACTGAAAAGGGTAATTCTATTTACAAGCACTAACGAATTAGCATTTCTTCTAGATTCACCTGACCCATGATGCACTCCCCCGTGTTAGGGTGAACGCCTTAGACATTTTGACCAAGTGTCTGCGAATGATCGACACTCTACCCAAGTCGGATACAAATGTCTTCCCTGAGTACATCTTCCCCGAGATTGCGCCACTCGCTTTGGATTCTGCTGTATCGGTTCGAGCGGCGTACGCCAGCAATATAGGTAATTAAATTTAAATAATAACAAATGAGATAATGAAAGAAGGGCAAATGAAGGAAACTCTATTAATATAGGACTGAAATGAAATGAAGCAAGCAGTCCATAATGTAGTGCTGATACCAACCATGATACATATATGGCAGTAAAGCATGGAACTAATAAGGAAGGATGAAAGTAGACAGCACTCTGTAGAAATGAGACCCCTGGGGCATATTTCTGGTAAAACCAGGTATGACCTTATTTCAGATATGAAGATTCGGAAAGCATGAAGATCTGTTTTATGTGTACTGAATAATATTACGAAAGGGACGATTTGGACATGTGGAGCGGATAAAAGAAGAAAGGAGTGTAAGAAGATTATGTAACGCCCTAGAAAGACATGACATGACCAAGTGAATCAAGTCCGAATAACAGAAGAATATGAATGAGACGATGTGTGTGCCTGGAGAGAGGAGTGTATTTATTCCCTCTGCCTACACCTGCACAGAAACGGCGTGTTGGTTATTTAGTTACATATATTCACCAAAGACCACACAGATATTTGAAAATTAATTTGGAAAGCACCCAATCATTTTAAATCAGTTTGTATCATTTTCATAATTCATTTCATCTATTTAATTATAGCAAGTTTAGCTGAAACTGCACTGAAGTTTTTGGACCAGACTCAAAACATGGATAATCCCAAAGAATCAGCGAAGATAAATTACGAGTCAGAATTATCAGCGCTACATGAAATGGTAAGTACATTTATTTAAAATATTAATAATATTTTTTCTTTAATAAATTTCTTGTACATTGCAAACTTATATTTCATCACATCACTGCACCAGAGATTATCGACCTGACAACAGTATGTAATTTGTCTGTGTTTCAATTATACATCTGTGGCTAAAGAATATACTTACAAACAATTAGTTTTAATCACAATTTACACGGGGAAGAACTGTTAATTTTTTAACATAATTAATTTATTTAAATAACAACTTAAAAACAAGATAATCACAGAAAAAAATCTGTTGATTCTTGCAAAATATTTTTCATACAAATTTTGTGTTAAGAACTCCCATAGATGCTGCCCACTCAGACAGCTATAGCCAATTGGACTATGGTGTCCCTGATTGGGGTGTGTTGTGAGGCTGGGTTGGGAAATGTATGGCTGTCTGGTGTCTGGTCACCAAACACGTAAAAGCCATTTCAAGCAATGTTTCGATTAAGAATGGTGGTCTTTCACCACTAATACTGAGTATGAATACCAGGAATATATATGCCTATGAAATGTGCTGCAAATATCTTACTAATATTATAAACGCGAAAGTTTGTATGGATGTATGTATGTTTGTTACTCTTTAAATCGAAATTTAATGAATGGATTTTAATGAAACTGTACAATAATATAGCTCATACATCAGAATAAAATATAGGCTATAATTTATAAAGCTAGCTATTTATTTTCATTATATTGAAAATAATAATTGTAGTTTAATAGAAAACGTCAAAATTTGAGAATGACATTTTGCAAAACAATGATTGTTAAATCAATATTCTATTTCGGAAAATATTTAAATTAGTGAATTTATTTGAAGTACTCGCCTAATACTTTGAATCGAATCAAGAATTATACCTACATATTTTAAATAAATAGGTTAAGAATTTTGGTATAAACGTAGGTCGAAGTACTAATCCTACGCAAACGAAGTCGCGGGCAGAAGCTTGTACTATGATATGTTATATTAATTATTAAATGTGTTTGTATTTGCAGGTTCGACAAACAGTTTCCAGTCTTTTAACTGATTCTCAAACCATTGTGCGTAGAGTTTTCATGGAAAGTGGAATAACAAAGCTGTGCGTATTTTTCGGAAAGCAAAAAGGTTTGTTGATAAAAAAATTATTTAAACAATTAATTTCTGGCTCCAATGGAGCTCACTGCGACAAGACCACAACATATTGTATTGTGCGTTTAATGATTCTACAGCAATAATCAAAGACTGTTACAGTGAAACCCTCTTATTATCTTCTCTGATTTTTCTGTTTCGGATTTTCGATTGACTTTCGCTATTATTATCTTCATTAATTAAAATATTTTACTTATTTACGTGTTGTTTTTAGCTAACGACGTCCTCCTGTCACACATGATCACCTTCTTGAATGATAAAGAGGACACGGCCCTGAGGGGGAGTTTCTTTGACTGCATCGTGGGAGTAGCGGCTTACGTTGGATGGCACTGCTCTCACATATTGGTGCCTCTGCTGCAACAGGTTAAGCAAACATATTAACTAACAAGGAATGCTAATACACACCCTGATGTATGGTGTCGATGCGTGGAACCGGCAGAGGAAGGATGAAAGCCGACCGAATGCTTAGAATAGTACACGACTGCTGACCCTGTACAGATCGCAAGTGTACCCCACTGTTTGGCAGCCACCTCTTGTCTTAAGCCTTAACCTGATAAAACCATTGACTCTGAAATAAGCATTCCATTTGTTAGATTCCTTTATCTTAACAAGCGGATTGTAATCTTTAGAGCACAGGCGTTAGGTAGGTATGCTGTCCTTGTACTACCGATATTACAATGGAAGATGCTCCGAGGAACTAGCGATTGATCCCTTCGGCACTGGTGCATAGTCGGGAAACATGCCAAAAGCATGTACATAGTTGACATTTGTCACATGAGTCGCTTTTACGACTTGTTCTTGAGTTTATCAGCTCGACTGTGGAATGATTTGCAGACCTCTGTGCTTCCTTTCTCCTACAACATGGAGAGAGGAAAAAAGACCCTCCACACAGCGCCTTCAAAATTCTAACTCCTGCGTGGAGTTAGAGATGTTGTGAAGAATGTTTTCAATTCACTTTATTTATTTTAAGAACATTTACAAAACAAAATTTCTATTCGTTTTTAAAAGTATGCAAGGATATAAGGAATAATGGCCTTATTAATAAATGCACTTTAAACCTTACACAACTAATAAATTATCAATAATGTGTTGTAAACAGTTGTCTATCAGCCGTACAAAATTCAAAACAAGCCAAAAGCAGAATTTATACTAGCAGCAACAAAGCTTGCCTTCTAAATTCTGCTTCGTTGATGTTATAATATCAATTTATTTTCCAGGGCCTGACTGATCCGTCAGAGTTTATAATAGCCAAATCGCTCCGGGCCACAACATCTTTAGCAGAACTTGGGCTACTGCAGAAACTGTCACTCTGTGAGCTGGTCTCCGAGACTGTCTGCTATCTGGCTCATCCCAACTTATGGGTAAGTTTTTTTTTTTTTTACAGTTATCTATGGGAGGTTAAATACTCATTGTGTCTGCAATTTCAACTACGCATTCTTCTGGAAGATGGTGAGTGCCACATGGGGCAGTGGCACAGGACAATATACCTGCTGCCCTACCTATCTCTACTATCAATTTATACATTTCCATTAATGACCCCCTATATAAGCCATACAAATTCAGTCCGTCTTTAGAGACGGTATCGAATAGCTGTATCTCCCGAATGGGCTGTCAAATTGGTGAAATGTTTTCATCTTCACGCAATACCAAACTCTATGCGCTAGTGGTAGATGCTATGTTAGCCTGCAGTTCATCTGGCCTGATCATCAGGGCAGATTTGTAGATTGGGGTGAAGTCGGAACAATGACTAAAATCCAAGACCTTCTGAGGCCTGCAAAAACCAAGTTTCCTCTTGAGACAGACTTGTATGTAGGTCAGACAAAAATGAAAATCTCCAAATCAATTTGTTGCTGAAGTCGTGGAAGGACCCAAAACGTATCTAGCACGCCTAATTATTAAGACAATTGAAATCCACAAATACCCTATTAATATTAATAGATACAATGGCGCTAAGCTTAATAATTTATGGTAACGGTACTTGAAGGCTAAACGCCGAAAACCAAATTAATTTAACAATTTATTATACTGTAATACTGGCATAAATACACACTTCACCACAATCTACAAATCTGCCCTGATGAAGGACACTGCAACACTGTCTGAAATGTTGGCTAAAGTAGGAGGAAGCACGACAAGCCACGATACCCCTAAAATAAATTAATTGATACAAGTAAATATGTACTTACAACACCTATGAACATATTATTCCTTTGCCAAGATCGAATTGTTTGCTGCGTGTTAAAGTTGTTTACTTCTAAAATATTCCTTTACCTCAGTAGAATCTTACTAATATTATAAACGTTAAAGTTTGTATGGATGTATGTATGTTTGTTACTCTTTCAAGCAAAATTTACTGAATGGATTTTAATGAAACTTTACAACAATATAGCTCATACATCAGAATAATATATTATAGGCTACAATTTATAAAGCTAGCTATTTATTTTCAATACGTTGAAAATAATAATTATTGTTTAATAGAAAATGTCAAAATTTGAGAATGACATTTTGCAAAACAATGATTGTTAAATCAAAATTCTATTTTAGAAAATATTTAAATTAGTGAATTTATTTCAAGTACTCGCCTAATACTTTGAATCGAATCAAAAATTATACATATTTTAAATAAATAGGTTAAGAATTTTGGTATAAACGGATGGAAAAACTAGATGGAACCTAGGAAAAGAAAATAGATTACTCGAAGTACTAATCCCACGCAGACGAAGTCGCGGGCAAAAGCTAGTTTAAAAATAAAATACTTCATTATGCACGGAAGCGAACGCAGTTGTCGCATGGGATACATTTTGGCATCCGGCAGAATAGAGCGTTCGATCCACGAAATTTGAAAAGCTAACAGTCAAGGAGAGCATTAAATTAATCTGGGTCTTGAAGAGATATGTAATTATTTTGTTTTTCAGATTCTTCATGAAACTTGTGGCCTTATATCTTGTGTGGCGTCCCTGCTGAATCCCATTGATGTTAATTGCAAAATACTTCCTCTTGTTTGGCCGCATCTGCATCATAAATTAACACAGGTAAGTTTTGTGTAAATCTCTTTTTTCGCCGATTATTTTGTAGCAATTCCATGGTTAGTTGTTACTTCAATACCAAGCTGAAGGAGAGATATCATTTCTCCCTCTATTGCAGCTGGTAAGGCTGCGCTCTGTTGCCCTCTTCAAGTGCATCAGCAGTACTTTTAAAATTTTCCTAAATCAAAGACCAGTCTGTCGTCGTACACCCAGAGAATACAATATATCAGAAAATTAGGGCCATTGCTTCTAGAATTCGGTCATTTCAATAGTGTCATGAGATTAGCAGTGCAGTAGGTCATTACTTCCTTGGCACAAAATGCAGTGCATGTTTTTCTAGCAACATTTTTATGCTCGGTGCTTGCAAAACCAAAATCCGCTGGCACTAAAACACTGGATTCTACTTTTTTGTCATGAATGTAGCCTTTCTGACTGTCTAGAAAATATTTTTATCTGTGCATATCAAAATTAGTTTTTGTTCAACGGCGTTCCAAAAATTATAAAAATATGTGAATTTTCAAAAGTCATTATTTCTTGGAATTATTATTATTATTTTTTTTAATTTAGGGCATTTAATGAGTCGTTTGTCGTAAGCCCGCCGGCGGACGGGTGACAGCTGAGAGGTTAAAAAATAAAATGCTATTTCAACTCTTGTGTATACAGAAACTGTACAAGGAGAAGGTCAGAATAGCTTGCGCCAATATCATTCCAGACTTTGCTTTTTATTAGAGCACTCTAGCTTCTTGGAATGCTCTGATATTAATTTTCTATGAAATACGGCCTTAACCTCTTAACTGTCATCTGACAATCAAGAGGGTAATCAGATTTGTGAAGAAACAATAAAACCATTCATTCATTCATATAATTTTTTTTTTTAATTTAACTTTTTTTTTTTTAGATATGTTTAGTTATTAGGAACATTAAATAAATATGAATAAAAAGATATATTATCTGGTAAACAGAAAACAATGGCAAAAAAAGTAAATCGTAGTTTTTATTCTGATATTTGAGGTAATTAACTTCTTGAATGTCGGATGACATTTGCCCACATATTGCCGATGGCTGTATTCCATAGAAAATTAATATCAGAGCATTCCGAGAGGCCAGATTATTGAAATAACAAGCAATGTCTGGAATGATATTGGCGCAAGCGACCTTGTCCTCGTACAGTTTCTTTATATATGTAGGTTTAAATCGCATTTTATTTTTTAACCTCTTATGTCTCACAGAACTTGTTTAACCCGTTCACCCTTGTTTAATGTCAGATGATATTTTGAAAAACCGCGCGGAAGTTACCTTGATGACTTCTGGTCAAATATCCATATAAAAACGAAGGAATTGTTTTTTTTTTTTTCTGTTTACCAGATAATATATTTTATTGTAATCATATATATTACATGATAGTATCGTTACAAGTTTTGCCGGAATAGCTAACTTTAGCGAATTAAAAAAAAATCACCCATTCGGCAAACAAATATCAAAAAATTATATATTTATTCGAATACGAACTGATTTTATTGTTTCTATACAAACCTGAATATACACCCTACATGAAAACCAATAATTCAAAGGTGTTTTCGAAGAATTACTGACATTGATACTTCTTTAAAAGGTTGACAGCTGGTAAAGCGGGAAAAAGCGTGATTTCCGAATGTCACAGATAATTACTTAAAAAAATATTCAGAGTAGCTAGATTAATCAAATCAACTGGTCAAGAAAGATATTGGCGCAAGCGATTCTGACTTTGCCCTTCATACAGTTTCTTTATACATATGGGTTAAAATCGCAATTTAAAAAAAAAAACAAAAAATTTTGTCACGAGGTTAATATTGTTTTAATTTTTTCAGGTGGACAAGCCGGAACTGTTACTGGAAAGCCTTTCCCCGCACATTCCCAGAACTATTTTTGATTCTGTTATACGATATAGGGATATCAATCAGCTCATACAAACACTGAGAGAAAGAAAAAATACAAGAATGAAAGTAAGTGATGTAACACAGTCAAGAAAAAGTTTGTATTTTATTTATTTTGTATTGGTAATATGTTCACGATTTTGGAGTTCTCCGACCCAGGGCATGCACTACACTGTGCATACGGAGTAATAACCAATTATGTGTTTTAGTCAAAATAATCTAGAAATTTAATAAAATGGAGCAATAGGGAAGTTGAGCGAAAAATATTTTGACTTAAATACTAGTATTTTTTAAAGTTCGTTTTCATAATTAAATTAATTTTACAAGTTTGAATTTCATTAAAGCCCGCGCAAACGCCGGCAGCATTAAACCGTGCGGCAGAGCTTGTGACGTAGCCCGGTCCTTAATTGTTTGAAATATAAGTGAAAATATTTACAAAATTACACGCTTAATATGGACGAAAAAAATAAATTAAAAAAGCACAGCTTCTCCAGGTAACAAACTGGAAGTCAACTGCTGAGGACAGGAGGAGGTGGAGGCGAATGTTGCGGGAGGCCAAAGCTCAATATGGGCTGTAGCGCCTTGAAGAAGAAGAAGAATATCTAACTACTACAACTTTTTAAATTTATTTTTTTTGTCCATATTAAGCGTGTCATGGTTTTGTAAATATTTTCCCTTATATTTCACACAATCAAGGACCGGATGACGTCACAAACTCTGCCGCACGGTATTATACTCTTGCCGGCGTTTTCGCGGGCTTAATAAAATTCAAACTTGTAGAATTAATTTAATTATGAAAACGAACTTAAAAAAAAAATAAAAAAACTAGTATTTAAGTTTGCATGTGAATATTGATAAAAAAAAATGGACTCAACTTCCTTATTGTTTTGGTTATTCAAACTTGAGGTTATGTTTTTTATCCACATCTGACATGTTGATATTGTCGACTGAATGGAAAAAAGTTTTTCAAATCAAGATTTTTTTTTGTTTAATTTAATGTTAAAAGTTCTCTCTTCTTTCACATAGTTTTAAAAACTGATTCTCTCTGAATATCAAAAATAATATAACATTTTATTCAATTTTAAAAAATTAAAAAAAAATATAACATTGAAAAAATATCACATCAAAACTTACATAACAAAAAAATCAGGTGAAAAAAATTCATTCGAGATTATACACAAAAATCATCTACCAAATTATAAAAATGATTACAGCCTGAATTAGTAGCTAAAATTCAAATAAAAAAAAGCATGCAAAAACAATTATATCTGCAATTGGAAACGAGACCTTAAAATTTTTATTTCTTTTTACATGAATACCACACAAGAGTCTCAACTGCTCTCGTCTGGAGCCAGTAAGACTATGGCACTCCCCAATTGGGGTATGTTTGGAGGCTGATTGAAGTGGGGAGGGAAAGGAGATGAGGATGAGGAAGGTGGGGAAAAACCTGGCTATTCAGATCTGGTCACCAAACACGGCTAAAGCCATTTCAAGCAACTTTTCAATTCTGAATGGTGATCTTACACCGGGGCGATACTAAGAGTATCTTCCACTCTGGAAAGTGCCCCAAATATACTATTTATTATTTTTTAATTAACGAATTGTGAAATAACACAAATTAATCAAATAAATTGTTCTCTATAATGAGTGAAAGACAGGATTGTGTAGTGTATAAATCTCTTTATTCCTTCCAGGTGAAACAAGGCACAATGCCTCAATACTGCGAGATGGGTCAGGTTCTTAAGAACCTGTTTCGTCGCCTGGAGTCGGACGGCCTCACCGACCACATCGAGTCCCAGATCCTGGCCATGAGCGCCCACCTCATTGAGATCCAGCGGGCCGGTGCCCAGGGCAACGTGTACCAGGTGCCCAATGATGCTCCCGGAAAGCTCTGCCTCTCCAGCAGTCAGTGTCCGGCCAAGATGATCTCGCTGGACGCTGGCTTGTTGGACGCCACGTCCGATACGCATCTTCAGTCTAAGAATTTGTATACTAGTAACAGCGTGACGAATTATAGGTTAGTTAATTCATTTATTTTTATGGAAAAAATTTTATCACGATAAAACCAATGACGACGTTACAATACATCTAGACTTGCTATTGTCTCACAGTTTCAAATTTAAATGTGGCAAGTAAGAAACACTCTTGTTTCTAGTAAATTCTTAATTCAAACGTTGTATGACAAAGACCAACATAGGAACGGCTGGCGTTTTCATATTCAAAAATTCCGTCGAATACTGCCTCAAGGCCAACTAGAGTATGAGTCCCAGGCGATTTTGAGGTGTCAAGTGATCAAACTATTATAAACACACAGTATATATAGTAATGACAGTTCGCAAATGGCAGCGATTTTTATTGTACTCATTAGGACTGGTTCATATGTTGTTTTACTGCAAACATATGAATAAACAGAATGATTAGACTATTTTAAACAATAAAGTTTACTTAGCGACAGCACTGACGTCATAATTTTGCTGTTGTTTGCCAGGGCAATTCTGTAATTCTCTAATAGCGCATACAATCTTTGGGCGGTAAAAAATAGTATTATTTATGATATTTGATAATAATAAGTAAATTGCGTGTATGTATTTACAAATGGATCGTATTAAACCATAGTGAACTAACTCACTTTCTGGAATTTCAACTTTCTGGAATTTCTGGAAAACATTTTCTCATCAAACAGACAGGCATTTTGGTGCTTTTTTAATGCAATTTACTTAGAGGTAGCACACAAACTTATGCAGCGCTTGGTAGTTTAGTACTAAAACTGCTAAATAGAAAACCTGACTTTATTTTGGCTTGTCACTTTGAGATTTCTACGGCGCGTCTATGTATATTGTAATGTCATTGGAAAAAACATAATTATAATTGATTTTTCAATACCTGTCTTGCTGGGAAATTCCTGTGTCCCAACAGACGTAGGAGGTACATAAATAATAGATATATTGGTTAAAAACACTAATATGTACAGTGAAGCTCTCTTAAGAAGTTCCCGCTTAACCGCTTGGACACATAAGCTTGTTTTCACAATAATTTAACGTGGGTAGACATAGGAATGACGTATGCCGCGTACCTGAGTTATTAAGAAGTTTTCCTGCTTAAGTTTGGTTTTTACGATCCCTTGAAGACCAAATGGCCCAATTTATCCCACTTATAAGGTTTTCCCGTCTAAGAAGTTTTTCTTTCCGGTCTCCTAGATAATTTCTTAAAAGGGTTTCACTGTACATCTTTTCTTTGTGGTTAAAACAAGATTTTTGAAAAGAAAAAAAGAAATGTAACTTTAATTCTATAAATGATAATAATATTAAAAATTATCTTTTACCCACCGCTTCGCTCGCATGGTATTAAGGAAAAATTACTGCAGAAAGAACTTTCCCTCAGGAATAAAATTTTTATATGAGAGGTTTAATTTAATTTAAATGCTGGCAGCCCGCTTGTTTATTGAGATAAATATGATAAAGTAAGTACATTGCCCACGTCACTAAACTATGTCCATTCTGAGATGTGTCGTCTGTACAAGGTTCACTCCTTTCTTTTCTCAAAAAAGACAGGCTGCGTAGGTAATCACTATTAAAAAATTAATTAAAGTAAGAAAGGAGTTTGTTACTATTAAAAAAATGTACTCTCTTAACTTTTTTTATTCCAGGAAAAATCACAAGACAAGTGTAAGCAGTCAAGCACCGGCAGAAATCCACAGCCACATGAACTCGGAATGGCAACACATGTTTGGTGACAACAGAAATGCGGCTGAGGCACAATACTCTTCATTACTATCGAGAGGTCTGTCAACAAAATCTACAATTTCTTTACTATGGCAACACCAATTTTAGAAATAAATATAGTAGATTTAAATGTGGGGTTATGTTTTAATTCCAAATCTGACTCAGGACAGGATAAATGGCTTAACTCATTTTTACATAACGCTTAAAAAAAATACTAAAATTGCGAGTTTCTTTCACATAATTTTTATTTTGATTTAACCTCTAATAAATGTTTTTTTTGGTATGTACATTTCAAGTATATAATTCATCTGTATTCAAATTTCATACTAAAAAAACATAAATAGTAGTTTTTATTCTGATATTTGGAGCAAAACTCATCGAGGTTATTTTCACACGGTTCTGCGAATTCTATTTTGAGGATTTTCTGCTCTGACGTTCAAAAGGTTGAATGTGCTAATGTGCTAACCTTTACATGTTAACTTTCCAATTTTAGATGCTGGTGGCAACGAGTACATCAACGCCAGCCCCTCGTCAGCTGCCTCCATCCACGCTTCTAGCTCGCCAAACCCCGGTGGGCTGGCTCATTCCCCCTCTCAGATGCAGAGCTACCCCAGGGCTTCTAGCCCCGCGTCCGAGGATTCCAACGTCACCCATCTGTCGTCCCTCGTAGAGCAGAGCTTACTGCAGGAAAGGAGCTATGTTCAATGTAAGAATGATTATTTATTTACTCTTTATATCAAACTAAACCACATCCACACATATCCATCTTGCACAGTCTTATCCATTTTGTTTAACCTCTTGTAGGCCGTAGTCCCCCGGGCGGGTCTCGATTTTTGAAGCGATTTTGCCCCTTATGTATAAAAAAAATTGTATAAAGAACAAGGTCAGAATCGCTTGGGCCATTCTCGAATAACATAACGAATTACTGGATAGCATTTAGCCACTCCGAATAATTCATATTAATTGCCAATGATGCGCCTGGTACCAAAGATGGCAGACAAAATGGCTGCCGCTTGATAATATGAATGCTGTCATATTCTAAGTCTATATTTATTCATTATTTTTTTGTATAAATCCATCACAAAAGAAATGTTATAAAAATTGAATTCGTAAGAAAGGTGAGAACTGTCAAATATTTTAGGTCGTATTGAAAAAAAAAATTTTTTTATGCTGGCCTTCAACAAGTTAATTCACTAAAAGCTTTTCTGCATTGTAATTGATTTAGTTGTTTTTGTGAGTAATCTGAGTATTGTACCAGATAGAGGGTAGATAGGATTTTTCGGAGATGTGCGACTAATCAAACGGATGATCAATATTTGCCATACCGTGATTTGAATCCACAACCTCTGGATTCGTAGTACAGAATCTTAACCTTCAAAAATGTAACCTTCAAAATTTCACCATGTCATACTAACCATTGAATACTTGAATCGTTGAGTTCCAATATCCTCCCTAATGAATTTTTGTTGAAAATGAGTTGTGAATGCCATATTTTATGTTTTCTAACCAGGAATGTGTGCTGTTGTTATTATTTCCAAATTTCTCCTAGTTTCTTTATAAATCGTGTTTAAATATCGACCTTTCAAAATTTTCAGTTCCAAAATACTCCGTAATCGAGACGATTTACGGAGTATTCTGAATCAGAAGTCAGTATTTCAACAAACCCAAAATGATCACCAGTTTCTTTCCATGCAAAATTTTGGTCGTTTGGTTGATTTTTGTCATGCTTATTCTATTAATTTCTTAATAAAACAACAAAAAAAACTGGAATCTTGAAAACTCATCAGCCCACACGTTTTTCTTGATTTACTCAAAAGTATGAAAATCCATTAGGGAGGATTTTGGAATTCAACAATTCACTTCACATTGTCTACTACAGTAGTTTCTTGAAGGTTTCTTTCTCTTTTGCAGATAGTATGGCCCCTTGTCGATTAGAACTAAGGGATCTATCAACGAGACAGCAAACAAAATATGTAAAAGCCTTAAGGTAAGTGTATCGTCATTGTATTTTGTAAAATGCCTGTTTACATTAAGACATTAAGGTTTTATGGTTATATTGGAATGGCGGAATAGTAGTCAATAAACTGTAATTGATACAATTTATTATCTCTAAATGACAGATGATAATGAAGAGAGACAGGACAAACATTTATATACCTGCAGTTTTCTCACTTTCATCTCCTCTTCCTTATTCACTGGAGCAATTTAGGTTTAAATTTAGACCACTTTTATTTTTCTGCGATTGATATTGGTCCAAAATTGGACCACATTTAACGAACCTACGAATATGGAATAAACTGTGAAATCTAGGTGGATTCATCAGCTTTAAACTGCAGTAAACAGTTTATATGTTTCTTATTAATTTTTTGAGGAGTTAAATAGAATGGCCAAATCAAAAACTGAACACCGTTCGATCGTTCGAGTGGCTATACAAGACTACAGTAGTACATTCATTTTAACAAGCCTGATCGACTCCATTTGGGGAAGCTCCTGTGAGGCATCACATAATTTCAAAAAAATTTATTGCAAATGACAAAATTATCCCCGACGTTTGAAAATTTTGTATTTTTTCAGATCCCGTGAGGGAGCAGTAGAGAATTTCGGAACTAATCTCCCCCCAACTAATTGGAAGCCTGGAACAACTCTAATGGCTCAGCTGCATGAGCACAGGTAAAATTTTACTTACGAATCAATTAACCTTTGGGATACCGCATCCCAAGATATAAAGAATCAATTATCCTTTGGAATGCCGGATCCTAGTGAGCTTGATTGTTTATTCCCTGTGCTTGTCTGTAAGTCTGTAATAACTCACTGATTAATCAGATACAGTTTGTATTTATGTTCATAATATAAGTGGTTTTTTCAGACAAGCAACTTATATTCAGAGATTATTTTTTTATCAGAATAAAAGAAATTTTTTAGTATGAATAAGTGTTTATTTAAATGATGTAAAAAACCTTATATTTTTTTTTTGTAAATTCATATAGTAATGTAAATTTGAAAATTGTTTTTTTTTCTGCAGTGTACATTAATTTCAATTTTTATTATCGACTTTTGCCAAAAGTAATACAAAATTTCTCTTCTGATTAGTTATTTTGTTGACAAGCGATTATGGTTTAGTATAAAAAATAAAAACCTGTGTAAAGTTGCTAGATGCTGTTGCCATATATGGCAACTCTGACACACGATGGGTACAAATCTTGGATACCTAATAAGCATCTACGGTTCATTAGAAATTAACTAATCAATCTCCGGTACACTAGAAATTAACTAACCAATCTCCGGTACACTAGAAATTAACTAACCAATCTCCGATACACTAGAAATTAACTAACCAATCTCCGGTACACTAGAAATTAACTAATCAATCTCCGGTACATTAGAAATTAACTAACAAATCTCCGGTACACTTGAAATTAAGTAACCAATCCCCGGTACACCAGAAATTACCTAACCAATCTCCGGTACACTAGAAATTAAGTAATCAATCTCCAGTACATTAGAAATTAACTAATCAATCTCCGGTACATTAGAAATTAACTAACATATCTCCGGTACATTAGAAATTAACTAACCAATCTCCGGTACACTTGAAATTAAGTAACCAATCCCCGGTACACCAGAAATTAACTAAGCAATCTCCTGTACACTAGAAATTTACCCACTGACACCAATCCACCTGACTTTCCTCTGACAGTGTTGCCCACTATTGGACTACCTCTAAAATACTAAATCGATTATTATAGTGTACCAAGGATACCTTTTTTTCTTTATTTCCAGAGCATCTGTGAATAAACTGGTGAACTTATCTTCCGGCCCATCCACAAAAGGCCTTTTCGGTTCTTGCTCCAATGATGGAACCGTCAGATTGTGGGAGGTTGGAAAAATGGAAGGAGTCAGCATTGTCAACAAGTAAGATGTTGTTTTGTTTTATGAATCAAATGCAATTTCACATTATTTCTGCTGGTATTTATGTATAGATTGAATGGTTCCATGACAACTCAACAAAGAGGCATTTCAGCACCCCTTTGAAAAATCATGAAAAGTGATGAAAAAAAATAGCCCATATCCTAACCTAACGTAACCTATTTAACCAAGTTTTTGTTGTTGTTGTTTTTCATCACTTTTAATGACTTCAAAGGAGTGATGAAGTTGCTCATTGTTAGTTGTCCGGTCACCAGTTTGAACCAGATGCCTTTTGAATACATACAATAGTTTCTCTTCTTCGTATAGTGGAGGTCAAAGTAGAAGTTATATATAAGTTTGAAGTTATCCAGCCAGTCAATCATATCGGGAGTCACATGGTTCTGTTGAAGGTGACATTATTCTATGATGTAGTCTGTTGTTTGAACAGGTCCACATTCACAGAATTCAGCCATCTTTGGGCCCCATTCGTGCATCATATACGCACAGCAACTGTGACTTTACCGGATGTGGTTTAGTGAGGTCCACTTTTGTGCATCATATACGCACAGCAACTGTGACTATACCGGATGTGGTTTAGTGAGGTCCACTTTTGTGCATCATATACGCACAGCAACTGTGACTGTACCGGATGCGGTTTAGTGAGGTCCACATTTGTGCATCATATACGCACAGCAACTGTGACTGTACCGGATGCGGTTTAGTGAGGTCCACATTTGTGCATCATACACGCACAGCAACTGTGACTGTACCGGATGCGGTTTAGTGAGGTCCGTATTTGTGCATCATACCCGCACACTAACTGTGACTGTACCGGATGTGGTTTAGTGAGGTCCACATTTGTGCATCAAATACGCGTAGCAACTGTGACTGTACCGGATGCGGTTTAATGAGGTCCACATTTGTGCATCATATACGCACAGCAACTGTGACTGTACCGGATCCGGTTTAGTGACGTCCACATTTGTGCATCATACCCGCACAGTAACTGTGACTGTACCGGATGTGGTTTAGTGAGGTCGACATTTGTGCATCATACCCGCACAGTAACTGTACTGTAACTGTGTAGTGAGGTCCACATTTTAAAAGGCAGTTTAATAGATAGGCCCACAGCCAGGGGCTTGTTTTTAACTTCCTAAATCTGGCACAGCCGATCTGAGTTTGCCACGACTTTTAGTGGAGTTTAACCCAGGCCAAAAATCTACCACACTTTAACCTTTTCTCGTGTTTTAACTATTCATATCGATTAAAAATTGACTTTCGTTTATATTTTTCCTTCCCAGATCCAAGTCAATGTATAATCGTGGAGCGGGCCCGGTGATCGGTCTGGCTCCTTGTGAAAACAACCAATCTTTTGCAGCAGCTACTCAGGATGGATCTGTGTTTGTTCTCAGGTAATATAAAACGCTTTATTTTTTAACTCAAAATCACACGCATTATGTTCTTATTTATCAAAGGACTTTATGACACTTTCTTAACCTTTAGAATGCCGGATATCCTTGAGCTCCAACTTCTGTCGTGTGTCGGGAATTATAGACATTCTGCGGTCTGTGCACTTGCTGACTGTAATTCACTTGCAATTTTAAAAATTATGCTTTTGCTAATTATTTTTATCAGTTAAATTGTGTACCTATGTATTTAACAAAATTGTTTGTTTATAATACAGGTGTTTTATCACAATAAGTACTTTCTATTATGGACATTTCTCTTTTTACTGTATTTTCGCAAGGCTGAATTTAAGTGTTTTCAGTTCAATAAAATTTGCACAAAACAGATATTGCCTATTCATACAATATCAGAATATTGGATTTTTTTCATTCAAATGCAACTGTGATGTTCTACGGCTCTGAAATGTGTCATCATCCTTCATTATTCTCTTTTAGACTAGACTCAGGATCCTCCCGCATGGTGCTGTCGCAGTGTCGTCAGTTGGACCCTGCGGAAGACGGAGGTGTCATCGACGTGTCATGCAACAGCCAGTGCACCGGTGGCGATAATGTTGTCATATACGCAACTCTGTATGGCGGCATTTTTGGGTGGGATTTGCGGGCACCTGGTGAGTTCAATTCTGCTAAATATTTGTAGCAATGATGTTGTTATTAGCGTCTTTAAACATTGTGAAGAATGTGTGTGAATTAGGCTCTTGCGGCTTACCATAGACAATTAACCTGATCTATGCGACTGTCGCATATGTGTGCAGCTTGTTCTGGCCTGTGTGTTTTTTGGTCACATCATGGCCGTATACCATAGAAAATTAATATCAGAGCTTTCCGAGAGGCTACATTACTGAAATAAAAAGCAACGTCTAGAATGATATTGGCGCAAGCAATTCTGACCTTGTACTTGTACAGCTTCTTTATACATGAGGGTTAACTTGTTGAAAGCCAGCATAGGAAAAATATATTTTACAACGTAAAATATTTGACAGTTCTCACGTTTCTTACGAACTAAATTTTTATAAGATTTCTTATGTGATATATTACAAAAATTACATCAAAATAATATAGATAAAACGTACTTCCTAATAATGCATACGTTTTTTAGATTTTCACGGCCAAAAGCATTTTCGTTGTTTGTTTTTGGGGTGTTATCAACCGGATCTGCCCTGATGATGGACACTGCAACGCTGTCCTAAACGTCGGCTAAAGAAGGAGGTAGCGCAACACGGCATAACACCCCAAAAACAAACAACGAAAATTCCTAATAATCACTCAAATCTTTGCTTTCCACAATGGATTTGTATAAAAAACAATGAATAAATATAGACTTCGAATATGACAGCGTTCATATTATCAAGCGGCAGACATTTTGTCCGCCATCTTTGTTGCCCGGCGCGTCATTAGCAATTAATATGAATTATTCGGAGTGGCTAAATGCTATCCAGTAATTCGTTATGTCAAGATCGAGAATGGCCCCAGCGATTCTGACCTTGTTCTTCATACAATTTCTTTATACATACGGGACAAAATCGCTTAAAAAGTCCAGACCTGCCGGGGGGACTGCAGCCTACAAGAGGTTAAAATGTCGGCTGACATTTGATTACATGATGGCCGTGTATCGTAGAAAATTAATATCAGCGCTTTCCGAGAGGCTGAAATAAAAAGCAACGTCTAGAATGATATTTTTGCAAGCAATTCTGATCTTTTCCTTGTACAGTTTCTTTATACATGAGGGTTAAAATCGCATTTTATTTTTTAATCTTTCATCTATCCTCTGTCTGCCGGTGGGCTTACGACAAATGAGAGGTTAAGATCCAAGTGAATTCTTTCCCTTCCTTAAAAAGACTCTCCAAAGATAATAAGCTTACAAAGATAATAATATAATAAGCTTACAAGATAATAAGAAAATAAGCTTACAAAGATAATAAGATAATAAGCTTACAAAGATAATAAGATAATACAAAGATAATAAGATAATAAGCTTACAAAGATAATAAGATAATAAGCTTACATAGATAATAAGCTTACAAAGATAATAAGATAATAAGCTTACAAAGATAATAAGATAACAAGCTTACAAAGATAATAAGCTTACAAAGATAATAAGCTTACAAATATAATAAGATAACAAGCTTACAAAGATAATAAGCTTACAAAGATAATAAGCTAACAAAGATAATAAGATAATAAGCTTACAAAGATAATAAGATAACAAGCTTACAAAGATAATAAGCTTACAAAGATAATAAGATAATAAGATAACAAGCTTACAAAGATAATAAGATAATAAGCTTACAAAGATAATAAGCTTTCAAAGATATTAAGTCCTGTTTGGGATTGAAATAAATTACACAATTACAATTTGATTAAAATTGAGCATTTAATTTGATTAAAATTGATGGTTTTCAGGAAATGCTTGGAAACTGCAGGGCGACCTGAAACAAGGTGTCTACACCTGCATGTACGTCAGCAATACAGGGTGGCTCACTGTGGGCACTTCCAGTGGACGCATCAGGGTCTGGGATCTCAGGTTCAGTCTTCCAATCACCACATTAGTTCATCCTAGAGGTATGTTACAATTATTTATTCATTACACTCCTTCCTTGGCAGTCCATTTTCCTATACTGAACTTGATTAAGGACAACAATATTTAATTTCCCTTTATTTATTAGTTTACAATTACCTAATATATATTTTTTAAATACCTCAAAGATTTTGTGGCCTCTAACTATTTTAAATCACATTAAAATGTTTAGTGTTGCTGAAATATACAATAGATGGCATCCATTTTGGAAAGCAGAAAATAAAGATAAATTAAATATTGTGATGCTTAACCATGCTTCCCGTCTAGGAAGTTTGCTGCACTTTCAAAATAAAAACATAGAAATTAAATATTACAGTGCTTAACCAGTACTGCTTATATTTATGTATTAAGCGGACCACACACCATGCTGCCTGCGAACAGCCCGACATATCGGGCTGTTAGCAGCTAGCTATTGTCTCCTGTCTCTTTTTTCCTCATGCGAACCCGTAACATTCTGTTTCACGTTGCCTTCTGTCTCTTTCATTACACAACAAATTCAATACCACCATCTCATTTCACTGCGGCGCATCGGTTGGTTCTAGCGGCAGACAGTTTCTTCCAATTTGCAGTGTTACAAGTTCGCATGAGGAAAAAAGAGACAGGAGACAACCTCCAATCTTCGATTTTCAGCCAGCTGCTAACAGTTGCTGTTCGCAGCACGGTGTGTAGACCGCTTACACAAATGCTTAATATTGCTCCTTAATATCTGCCATTGTTGATTTTCTTGTGTGTCTTCTGGCATTCCACTGACCAAGCCATCTCATTTACGTCATTTCTATAAAAAGTAGCAGGGGTATGCCCACCTTGAGTCGTTGAACTGTAAGAATTTTCAAAGATATTAAATGAATTTGATGTTTTTCATATTTCAGAGTGCAGAATTCGCAGCATAAGAGCCCACCCCACAGAGCCGTGTTGGGCAGTTTGTGCCGCCGGGAATGAAGCAGCCATCTGGAGTTTGGAGAGTGCGCAGAGACAGTCTGTACTGTGGCCCTCAAATAGACCCCCTCTCACTTACAATGTGGTAAGTTAAGTGACTAACCATTAAACCGAGGAATTCCGGCAAATCCGTAGCGGATTTGCTAGGAACTCACCGCACTAGCCTCAGTTTTATGGTATTTCGAACCTTGACAAATGCTCCTAGCATACTTAAATAAATTGTATTCGCTTGGCAAGGTAATAATGCATCTTAATGTATTATTGTGTCTTGTCACTTGCTTACATTGGTTTTTTGTCTGTAAAAAAGTGCATTGCAAATTCCTTGTCGAATGTCGTAATCTTTCATTTTCAAAAGTTATAGTACTGTATTTATTTACAGAAAAGTTTCATGGGACTTATTTTTATTGTGAAGAATGCTTATTTAGCTGAAAAATATATACTAAAACTCAAGAATATTTTCATATTTCTTCATTGTATTAGAGAGAAAAAAACATTCCTCTGAATAAAAGTAGATATCCCGAAGAAACTACACAGGATAGATATGTATACGATTTTTATAAATATAAAAATACAATATCTAGTAAGATGATACAATTTACAAAAATATAATTTTGCAAAAAAATTATTATGAAAATAATGTCAGCCGGGGCTTAGCGGTCAGCTCGGAATTTTAGCTGGCACGCTAAAGTTTAATATAACGAGTCAAAGTAAAGCTTTTAATGCATTCATTAAATGAAATATTTATTTTTATTTTAACTGAGTTAAACCTCAAATTGTAACATTTTAATTAATGAAGACAATATTGGCAAAAATCTGTATTTTCTGTTTCTGATTTTTGATTGAGTTTCATTAATATTGTCTTTATTAATTATAATGAAATATTGTTTGTTATTTCTAGCCTTGTTCACAATACATCAGCGCTTTGTACGGGGGAGTGGTAGATGACTCGGTGTACTTCCTGACGGCGGGTTCGGATCAGAGGATCAGATTCTGGGATTTGGACCAGCCGGAAGACTCCTACATTCTGATCGGAGCCCCAAATGATCCATTACTGTCTAGTACTGCATCCGTCACCTACAGGTATGATCTCATTAAAAAAAAAATGTACCACACTCCCAACTGTCCTCAATCATAGATAATACTAATAAAGGGCACAAGTTTGACTCTTTAATAAAGTATGCATTTTGCAGGAGCCGCCTGGTGGACGGCACCTCAGTCATCCAGGAGAGCACCTGCGTGTCTGCCTCGCCCACCGTGTCCTCTCTGCACGAGGAGAACCCGTCCCGCTGCGGCCCCGAGCCCCGCGGGCCCCACCACACAGCCCCCGTCACCTGCCTGGCCACTGTCACGGCCCAACACTGCTATCTGCTGAGCGCCGAAGCTCAAGGGGTCATCCATGTCTGGAAATAGCTCACATAATGTCCCATTGCTTTGTTTATTTATCATAGTTTTTCTTTTATGTTTGTTATCGAGTTTGTAATGGCTACATAGCAGACTAAAGATAAGCTGTGAGTAGTTGAATTGTGTAATGAATTTTATCCGGTAGAGTTCTGATACCTGCTAATCACCGAAGCTTAAGGGGTCATCGAAATAGCTTCGATAATGTCCAGTTGATTTGCATATTCATTGTATTTTAAAAAAAAACTTTCTTTCTTAATAATTTCTGTCACATGTCACCACATACCAAGACCTAATGCCCTTTTTTTCAAAGATAAAAAAATAATTTTTTAACTTTTGTTACTTGTAAAGGTACATTTGAACAAGAAAAAACACTATTGAAAGTTTAATTTTAACATCTATATATGTATAGATATAGCGGCCGCAAGGGGGGGGTCCGACAAATCGGCTGGAATTCTGGAGTCCTTGGAAATCATTTGAAACAAGAAATTTTTAAAAAAATCGTTGTAGATATTGTGAATGTACATACCAGTTTGCAAAAAAAGTTGTTGAATAAAAATTGAAGAAAAAACTGTCTTAATTTTGCAATAACTTTGTCGTGACGTATAGTTAATTGAGGTTCATCTGCATATAAATTTAATTTTCTTTAATTTTTTTGAATGAAATGAATCTGATGAAAGTTTGACGAGGTACAATTAGCGTTCAAAGTTTTCGCTTGTAACCGAGCCGGTACGTTTTCCGGTCTACCTGCTTGGCGCACACCGCTCCTAACTACATTTAAAGTTCGAATTTGATGCTATAACTTTGGGAATGTATTCTCCACATGCACAGAAAGATTTTTAAGCACCAAAAAAAGAAAATTTTTTGGATTGGCTGGACCAGATTCCCCCTCCCCCCCCCCCTCCCAATGAACGGTGTATATCACTTGGTACAATCGTGCTGGCATTAAGTACACCCTGATACTCCTGTATATTTGTGTTTTATTATTTTCAGGCAGAAATTAAGAATATTGTCTGTCTTTATTCTAGTTTATATAGCAGCTATATATTTTTTCTTTATAGATAAACTCCCTTCCTCTTTTGTCATTATAAAAAATATGTTAGATGGAATAAAATTGTCATCCTTCCCAAATTTAAACCGTTTTATTGGAAGTAGGCAAATTTTGAAGAAGAAAATAAAAGTGTATTCCAGTTTCCAAAATGAGGCTTATAAAAATATTTTTTGCATGTTTTTAGATAATAATTAAAAAATTTTATTTATCTTACTTTTTTTCTCATAATCGGGGCTCAAATATTGAAGATTTACGAAATTAAATCGAAATTATTTTTATAATGTATTTTAGTATTACGTTTGCAAAATATTATTTCAGCGCCCTTAAGGTGATTTTCCACAAAAACGGCGCTATACAAAATGTCCAATTATAATTATTAATTAACAAATTGCATAATAAAAATGTTATAAAAATTTTGTTGTGTGAATTTTCAGACCTTTCGAGATATATTTAGTTATATGTGATTTCGTGATATGTTCAAGTTTCGATACGTTTTTAGATTTTCACGGCCAAAAACAAACAAAGAAAATGTTCAAGTTTCGTTTCAACTTTCAATCTCACTATTGGTTGTGTCGAGGAATTGTGTTACAGATTATAAAGTTCCCTTTTTTTTTCTGCGACATGCTAATATTCAATTTCTTGACGAGAACGAATGAACATGAACGTTCAAATGAAAAAAAATTGAATTAAAAGAAACTCCATTCACATATTATGCATTTTAATTAGCAAAAACTCAGTTGGCAAGGGGTTCAATAAATTATGGCTCACTATTATTTGCCTAATTTGGTCCTACAATCATTTTAAATAATATAATTTCTGTTAATCACCTGATTTTTGGACATATGTTTATGCCAACAGTTTATTAAAATAATATACATATACATAAAATGCTATTTAAGTTTTTAAGTACCTACCTAACAGAAGCTAAAAAAATCAATAGAATAAATATCTTTTAATAAATATATAATCCGGTAAACTCTTTAAAAAAAATATAACCCTTTTAACTCTGAAAAAAAAAACATAACCAGGTAAACTGTTTTAAAACATTTTAACCCTGGTAAACTCTTTAAAATAAACATAATCCGATAAACTCTTTAGAAAAAACATAACCCGGTAATATCTTAAAATTTAAAGGAAAACAAAAATGTTTACATAGTTTGACTCGCTTTTTAATTAAGCATGGGACAGACGCAAAGTTCACATCAAAAGATACTTTATAACACAATAACGCTCGCCATACAATGCCATACATACCCGACACACGTAAAAAGATGATGCTTTATAAGCATGGTTTGGGTCTTCGCTATTCGTCGTTATTCTTCATAACCGGTGTCGACACTATATTTGAAAAGTAATACACCCCATTTCCACCGTAAACAGGAGAGGGGGTCATTTTTAAATATGCAGCTGCCGTGCTCATGCCGCTGTCAGCCGTCAACTTGGTAGATTCAGTAGAAAGCTACCGAATTCAACTGACCCCCTTTCCTGCCGTAGGAAGATAATAAGTCTTTTATAACGTAGTGTGTCGGTACAAAAATATTGTGTTATAAAGTATCTTTTGATGTGAACTCCGCGTCTGTCCCATGTATTATGTTATTAAAATGGTTAGTGTCAAAATAAAAATAAAACTATTTCATATTTTTATAAGAAAAACTCTCTTTTTAACTTTTGAAGGTTATTCCCATCAATGTAATATATCATTGAAGAAGAAGATAACAATAATAGTCTAATTTTTTAAAATATGAAAATGAACAAGACACAGAAAAATAATAAAAGATAACGGTCGCAACTGGGACACGAACCCAGAACCTTACATCTTACCGGGACATACACCTCTACCAATTGGGCTACTGCGATCTATTATGAGACTGTCGTAATTGTCAACTTCATATTTCAAATTTCAGAATTAACAATATTTTCTTCGACTAATGTTTTTTTTTCCATATTATTGGCAGCTACCTTTATTAATATTTTATTATATTTTAGATAACGGTCCCAGTTGCGACAGTTATCTTTTATTATTTTTCTGTGTCTTGTTCATTTTCATATTTAAAAAAATTTGATTATTATTGTTATCTTCTTCTTCGATGATATAAAACTATTTCAGTTTATTACATACTATACGCTATAACTTTATTTCATAAGCAATTATTTTTCAAAAAATAACTGATTTGAATAATCTTTTTAAAATTACTCTGTTTGGTTTAATATAATATTCTGAATAAACCTCTATTAATATTCTTAAAACTTTTTCATGACACAATGTTACATAAATTATTAGTGTTCATGTTATTATTACATATATGTTGATCCATTTCTAAGTTAGTAAATGTAACATTATGTAATTTGAATTTGCTGTGATCTTCATGTTTTGTAAATATTTTTTTCATAATATATGTAATATGAAAACAAACCATCTTTTTTTAATCCTTTCACAGATCCAAGTTTACCTGTTTTAACAATAATAGTAACTATCTTAACAAATGGATTGCAATCTTTAGAGCACAGACGTCAGGGGGAATGTTGTCCTTGTTCTACCATTATTTCCAAAACACTGGTATTATTGATCTCTTTAACACCAGAGCACAATCAGGAAACACGCCCAACACGTATACTGATATTTCAATGGAAGATGCTCTAAAATGACCAACATTATTGATCCCTTTGGCACCAGAGCACAATCATACATTTTCGAGACATTCCTCACATTTTCTTGAGAGTGGGTCGCTTCTACGATTCGTTCTTAACAGTTCAGTTATGAAATGATTAGCCGGCCTGTGGGTCTCTTCCCTTTTACAAGAGGAGACTGTGTTTCTTTAGGACCCAGGTTCACTCCTTCCGTTCCTTAAAAAAGCCCTCCATCCCTAAACATGGCGTAGGCCCAGGGGGTAATCATTCTATTAGGGCCTCGTTAGGAGTTAATATAAAAAACACCAATAACGATTAAGGAAAAATAATTGTATTTAAAGGTAAATATAATCGTTTATAATATTGAACATAACATAACGTGCTACATAAATATTTGAATGCTTAGTATTTAAAGAGTTATTAATTAAAACCCAATAACCCGCTGAATAGATAATAATTATTTTATAATTGATAAACTAATGTTTAAGACAAGATTTTTTATGCATAGCACAAAGGGTAACAATTATTACAAGCAATAATTATTAGCCTGAAACACTCATCCATATTGAAAGAATCTTCCGAGAAAAGATACATATCGCCGACGGGACTCGAACCTGCACCCTTTTGATTGCTGGTCAAGTGCTCTACCATTAACCGCTTGGACACATAAGCTTGTTTTCACGATAATTTAACGTAGGTAGACATAGGAATGACGTATGCCGCGTACCTGAGTTATTAAGCTACGGCGGGATACCTCCTACCCGCCAAATGATTCAATATGGATGAGTGTTTCAGGCTAATAATTATTGCTTATAATAATTGTTACCCTTTGAATAGATAATACCTAGTAGAAATGCCTTCCATGTAGATTTAAATTCAAAACCAATGCCACCACGGACAGACCATTTAGCATGTGATGTTGCACTTACACTGCCTGACATTGTATATCACTATTAACGGCAATTACACATACACTTCGGAGCGACGATAACACCCGCCACTCCAGGCAGCCACGCAGAATAGTCTCATCATGAACAGGGCTATAAACCGTTACCTTACTTTCGAACTTTACCTTTGTGTACGACGGTCTGGAGTTGTGCGTGATATCATCGCTCCAAAGTAGTCGTGTAATTACCACTATTAAATTTTTTTATTGAAGTGAAAGTTTCATAGTGATGATGAAACGACTTCCTGTATTTGAAATTTAAGCAAATAATGATCAGTTTTTTATATCGTGAAATACGGCAACATCGCATTTCTTGTGTTCTTCTTTATGCTATACATATAATAACCCAACAAAGAAAACATTGAGTAATCAACAATATCAAATGCTTGGTTTCTTCAACAATCAGCTATAAAATCAGATAAAATAGAAATCTGAACAAATACAGTGAAACTCTCTAAAGAAGTTTACTAAGGGACCGGAAACAAAACTTCTTAAGAAAACCTTATTTGTGGGATAAATTGGGCCATTAAGTGTCCAAGGGACTAAAAAACCAAACTTCTTAAGAGGGTTTCACTGTATTCTGCAAAAGGAATGTGTAAATCACAAATGGTATACAACTAATCTCTTGTTGACAATGTTATAATATTAGAAGAAATGTGGAGCGTAAAATGTTCATTGCTAAAATAATATATTTAATACCAAATGAATGTCCATCATTGGACTCAAATATAAATGATTGCACAGAAATAGGATGTATAAAATATTTGTGAGTAAAATAATACTTATTTATTGAATTTAATTACTACTTAAACGCCCATAAATAATGACAGGGGTTTTTTTACATTCTAGCTGTGAAAATTGGAAAATTCTATAAATAATGTGGAAACTGGGCTACATAAATATTAAAGCAAGATACTATTTCGTAATCGTGAAATGTAGTTATTGCTAGATGAATATAATATTATTATTCTAAATCATTTTTCAGCATACAATATACCATGTAAGCGACACGAAACAAATTATTCAAAAGAGAGAAAAAAAAATTCAAGTTGTCCTTGGCATCGGTATTACACATCGACTGTGTTTTGGTAAAACCGTTCAAGCCACATTTTTTGGGAGTTTTCAGTAGTTTCATCCCGTAGAAGAGTGTCGTAATAGAAGAAGTAAGAGAATCGTAAATCAGTTAATTTTACAGGAGAGCGAAAACAAATGAATGATGAACAAGTGGTCCCATCGAAAAGAAACATTAGCGACATCTTGCGAAGATCAAGTTATCTAACTTAAATACGGTTTTCGTGTGGCATAGATAATCACAATCACTTTACTTTTCAGAGATAAAATTTAAAATAGAAAATTTTGACTTACACTTTTCTATGGGATATGAGACATGTAGATGTCATAAAATAATCAACGAAGTGCAATCACAACATGATAAAATAATTATGGTTCATTTAGGCATTTTTAATAATAAATGAATGCGACTTAAAGCGCGAATAAACCGTGGATGGAATCACGTGAAAAAACCGTGGATGAAATTTCTAAACCCTCAAATTTTTCTTTTCTTAATATAATAATATTGAAAGTATAATAAAAAAAATATATATACATATAATAAATATAATACTATTGAAAGCCAGAATAGGAAAAATATTTTTTTTCAACAAACGTAAAATATTTGACAGTTTCCTGTACTTCCATTTGATTCACAAATCAATTTTTATAACATTTCTTTTGTGATATATTATAAAAATAATGTAGATAAAACGATCTTCCTAATAATCACTCAAATCTATGCTTTCCACAATGGATTTATATCAAAAACAATGAAAAAATATAGACTTTGATACTATCCAGTATTTCGTTACGTCAAGAACGAGAATGGCCCAAGCGAATCTGACCTTGTTCTTCATACAATTTCTTTATACATAAGGGACAAAATCGCTACCAAAATCGATGGTACACCGGAGTATGTACGGCCAATGACAGGTTAATTATAAATAGAATTGCAAAATTTTACAGAAAAATTTTGAAAAACAAATAACCACTTTCATATAAATTTCAAAAATTTTAATTACTTTTGCGAATTTATAATATTTGTTTTTATTCTCTTCTGTAAAGTTTCCATTTTGTGGCTTTTACCAAGGGTTGTTGGTAAAAGCCACAAACCGCAGTTGATTTTGCCCTAAAAACCAACATTTTAACAAATATTTAGCATTCTGTGGATGAACATACACGGAGAAAATTGTTACAAATAGAATGGCATCAAAACATCACTTTTGGAAAGATGTTACATTCGCATGATTTCATGCGGAACAAGGGATATGACCATTAGTAAAAGTGAGAAAACCTTTAAAATGTTCAGTCAAAGGAAATTGCATATTATATTATTCCCTTGTTCCTGATTATAAATGAGATTCTGTCAAGTGAGTTCTCAAAAACACTATTAACCGCTTCGACACATAAGCTTGTTTTCACAATAATTTAACATAGGTAGACCTGAGTTATTAAATACTTTTATATTTGATTCGAAGGGTCTGTCCAAAACTTTGGAGCATTATTAATTTTTCTATCCTCTTTTTTCTTTCTCTTAACCTTTTGAAAGCCAGCATAGGAAAAACATATTTTTTCAATATGATGTAAAAAATTTGACACTTCTCACCTTTCTTACGAACTCAATTTTTATAACATTTCTTTTGTGATATATTAAAAAATTACATAAAAATAATGTAGATAAAACGATCTTCCTAATAATCACTCAAATCTATGCTTTTCTCAATGGATTTATATCAAAAACAATGAAAAAATATTGACTCCGACTACGACTCCATTCATATTATCACGCGGCGGCCATTTTGTTGGCTATCTTTGATGCCCGGAGCGTCATCGTGAATTAATTTGAATTATTCCGAGAGGCTAGACGCTATGCAGTATTTCGTTACATCGAGAACGAGAATGGCCCAAGCGATTCTGACCTTGTTCTTAATACAATTTCTTTATACATAAGGGACAAAATCACTTCAAAAATCCGAACCCGCCAGAGGACTGCGGCCTGCGACGACTTAACCTACCTACAATGTCAATACTAATTAACAGAACATTACAAGAGATAATGCATTGTGTCAATTACAGTCTATTGACTATTATTCCAGCATCCAATTCAAAGTATAGTAATGTACCCCTCAGCCAACCTTTGGCATACATATATTTCTTAAAGAAGCTGTCAGAAGGTCGGAGAATTTGCGAGAATTTCTGCTTTGCAATAAAATCCAAATAACTGGAATATTTCTGAAAATTGAAAATTAAAAACTGTTTTTAAAATTGTAATTAAATATGCTTTAAAATTTTATTATTAGAAATAAAGATATAAACTTTAAATGCAAACATAAAAAAGTTTTAAAGATGGCCCACTTTACGTTTTGTCGTCTATGAAAAAAAAACTATACATTTTATTAGACAAACATATTATAAACATATTATCACCTCACTTTTTTGTCATTTCATACTAAATAATTATAAAAAATAATTAATAAAAAATTCACAAAGCTTCATAAATTTTTCTCAAATTGTTATCGTAAATTTTGTTTTCATAGAGGTGTTCATTTTAATTCTTTTGTGGTTAACTTTTAGATTTGTATATAAAGCATGGTATTTTCTCTTTCGAACACCGTTTAGTTCATATTTTGACCCTCTTTCCCATGGACCAGTCGTCCCCCTGCTATATCACATAAATTATTTTCATCATTAATTGACCAAAGACTGAAAAATCTCAAAGAATCCACATGAGAATTAATTATCGGCCATTTTGCTACTATTCGTTTGTCTATTATGGAACATTTCAACAAAGATAACCTCTCTTATCAAAATTTTCCTATGACTACATTGTAACATTAAAAATGCAGCTTACAAAAGTAAATATAACACTTTATAATTTACCAAGATAGCATATAAAAGATATAGACTATAAAGCGGCACAATCAATCTACATATTATTATTTTTATAATATTCATTTTAGATAGTTTTATTTATTTTATAAATTTAAAATTTGGGAGGCAGGTATGGGTACCGCCGCCCCGGGAACCACTTATTGGATAAATAACACCCATCCCATAGGCCACCCCAAGTGGTTCACTATGTTTGGTGACTAAGCAGAGGTGCCCGCCTTAATTGGGCGAGGTTTGTCTACGTCTTGAGTGGCGGACCGGATCGGGAGAGACTGGTTGACGAAGACCAAACCTAGTTCTCTCCATCTGGACTCTCTCGACCCATCGCCTTGCATCGCAGTGGGAGGGATGGATTCATACATCCGTCACTCCTGGACATATTAACTCCCAGATTCCTACCCAACCCTCATACTTTTTCCTTGCCAGAACTTCCTCTCTTTCCTTTCCCTAAAAAGACCCACTACACAGCATCACCAAAGATGACATAGGCCCTGAGGACTTTAAGTAAAAACAAGATAATCAGTAAATATTTCAAACTTCATAATCAATGTATGTGCCATTGTCAAATACAGAGTAGCCCAAAAGTTGTCACCCGATGTTCTTTGCCTGTAATTTTTTTTTTTAATGAATAATTTTTTTTCTGCTTTTGGATTCTGTTTCTTTGATGTGTTAATTTTTTTTCCATTAAGTCAAAAAAATGATATCAGCCAAGTGGCCGCCGCCAGAATTGTGACCATACGGACCCGATTTATGTCATTTTCCATCACCCTTCCGGTGATAGGTTCTCGCATTCTTGACGGATATTCTCTTCGAAGGCTTCAAGAGTCTGAGGCTTGTTGTTATGCTCATGGTTTTAAGAAACCCAACAAAAAGAAATCTGGAATGGTAAAATCGGGCGAACTTGCCGGCCAGTGCAACTCACCAAACGAGAGTTTAGGTGATTTGCTCTGGCCGTTGTCAATCAAAAAAACATTTTTTCCGCATTCTTGAGGGGTATAGCGATTCTTGTCTTATTGACATGTATTTTGTATTTGTTTGCTTCACAAATGTCAAAGTAGAACTGACATTTGCCGCCATTTGCAAAAATTATGGCATTTTCCGATAGGGTGATGACTTTTGCGTCACCTTGTACGTACATGATTGTTTCAGGAAAGGTTTAAAAAATATATATTTATTTAAAATTATAATATTGTTAAAAAAATAAATGTTAAAATATCATAACAATAATGGCGTAACAAAATAGTAAATGTAAAATATATTTTTGAAGAATTTCAACGCCGATGAAGAGAACTAGCTCTTGAGTTTGATTTGGAAGTATTAAAGAGTGTACAAATAATATCATACTATGATGAGGCAACATTAAAAAATATAAATATGTAATGAATTAATGCTGTTACTTCGATTTGTGGTTGATGTAACAGGTGTTTAATTTTTTTTTTTCTTGAATAATACCAAATCAGTTTTTTTTTTACTTCTTCGGAAAAACCATTGTATCTTTTTTTTTTTTAACTTCAAACATTCCCGGTTTTGTTTAACCTCTTGAACACCAGCGTATCCTTATGGATATATTTAAAAAATAATTTTTCTGATGTTGATGATTTCTCCGGGATGTTGGAACTACAGTGCTTTAAAAAAATAGGCACTTTTAACATTAACTCTAACGCCGTTCTTCCATGTAGCTATTCACAAGCGACGCTACCGCTACCTGTCAAACAAATTTGCTAGTGTAGCACCTAGCGGCGTTTTCAAATACTAATAATAGTATGGAAAACACAGACGAGCGGCGATCGCGTCGCTTGAAGGTAGCTCCATGGAAGAACGGCGTAAGATATAGATTATAGGTACCAATCAAGTCTTGCGACTTTTGAGTGTGCTAGGTTTAAAAATTTCAAATTATTTTAACCTCTATAGAGCACACTAAAAAATGACAAGGCACCATTTGTAGCTACTCTATAACTCTATGATTAATCTATCTACTCCCCATCTCCTTCCCCTCCCCACTACCTAAGCTCCAGACAGTTGGTAGCAGTTGTGGGATATTCATATAAAAATAATGAAAAAATGTAGCAATATTCTTTATAAATTATTGTGACATCCAAATTGATAGACTTACCCTAACATGTAATCTATGTATCATGAGCTGGAGGCAAACTACGGGACTATATTTTATGCACCGGGAGGGTTCGAGAATGCTTTAAATAAACTACAACACCATTCGTACATTGACCGCCGAAGAGTGCACATTGAAATAACCAGACATTAAAGTTCGCTAAAGTAAGGCAAAGCGCGTAGTGATACTAAAAATGGGGTGGGTAAATTACAATGCATTTGTAAAAGTGTCTAACTTTTACAAATATCATCTTATTACAAAATATTAAATTTTGGAAACAAGTCTCAACTTTTGTTTACTCAAAAAGGACTAGTAATTCGTAGGCACATTTTATTTTCGAGGACTAAATAGAGTGACATTACAATGAGAGTTATACTGTCAGATTCATTTGTTGACAAGTCACAGAAATGAAGACAGGTCACGCTGCCTCCTGCGCTCCGCTTAACTTAGTTTGTTCTTCTTTCTCTGATTGGCTGATCTATCAATTTTAATGTCTATGTAAACTATTCTTTGTAATTGAGCAAAGAATGAACTTTGACTCCACTTTCTTCTCTGATCCTCTTCCCGCCATTTATGTAACCTAGTTCTATGACAGCAAGACATCCCACAACATCACACCCGGCGTCTTTCAGCAAGTTGATTCCGGCCACCATGGAACCTCCAGTGGCTATCAGATCATCCACGATGAGGCACTTCAAACCGGGCCGCAGGTGCGCTGTCTGTACTTCAAATACATCCTAGAACAAAATATTTGAGGTTATTATTATTATCTAACGAGCAGGCAGAATTCTGCTGATGCGCTCATATCTAATTTCACATGAAGTTTAATAATACTCGTGTTGATTTAAAATATCCCTTTCTTGTATGTTTGTGGCATCGATGACATGTTGTGGAAGTTAGTTCCATGCTTCCACTACTCTATTTGCAAGGAAGTGTTTCCTAGGAGTGGATGTCAAAGGTGTTTTGTTAATTTTTTTGAGTGTCCATGGAGATTTACATTTGCGTTGGTGGTGAAAGTCTCTATCAAGTTACCCCTTTTTCTTCTTTCTTTTAACCTGTCATTGGCCAAACCGGTGTACCATCGATTTTGGAAGCGATTTTGTCCCTTATGTATAAAGAAATTGTATCAAGAACAAGGTCAGAATCGCTTGGGCCATTCTCGTTCTTGATGTAACGAAATACTGCATAGCGTCTAGCCTCTCTGAATAATTTTAATAAATTGTCTATGATGCGGCGGGCAAGAAAGGTAGCCGACAAAATGGCCGCCGCGTCAAAATATGGACGGAGTTGATTCAGAAACTCTATATTCTTTTATTGTTTTTGATATGAATTCATTGTGGAGAGAATAGATTTCAGGTATTATCAGAAAGATCATTTTATCTACATTATTTTCATGTAATTTTTGTAATATATCACAAAAGAAATGTTAAAAATATTGGATTCGCAAGAAATGTCAAATTTCTTAGTCGTAATGAAAAAAATATAAGAAAATAATTAATTTGGGTAAAAATTTAAGGAAGTAAGAACTTGTAAGCTTTAAAATCATTTCATAAAAATTATTCAGTCTCTCAATGTAAATATCTACTTTTGCAATTAATCGTCACAAAATAAGCTCTAATATCCTTTTTCCACATACAAAAAGTTAATTGAATATTAAATATGTAATGATTTATCATCAGAATACCAATTTATAATGAATTTATTGCATAATAGGAATCAAATAACGTAATGAGGTCATAGGCATCAGCCAATTAAATTAATTACATTGATAATTAGAGAAATTTATTTATTTATAAACATGATAAAATATAAACACAAGGCTATAAAGCGTCCGACAAACGCGAAGTTCACATCAAAAGATACTTTATAACACAATAGCGCTCGCCATACAATCCCATACAGACCCGCCACACGTAAAAAGATAATGTTTTATAAGTGCGGTTTGGGTCTTTGCTATTCGGCGTTAGTCGCTGCAATCACTCCCAATGCGATATTTGAAAAGTTATGCGACCCCCCCTCCGCCGTAAGCAGGAGAGGGGGTCATTTTCAATAAGCAGCCGCCGTGATCAAGCAGCTGTCAGTCGTCAAATTGACAGATCCAATACAAAAAGATATACACAGTATCTTTTGATGTGAATTTCGCATCTGTCACTACCTTAATAGTATTATAAATTGCTTTTAGATAAATGAAAACAATGATTATTGTAGTTGTAAAAAAGTATTGTGTGAAAAAAATTTATAAAAAAATGAGTCATTAAATTATCAAGTACCTAATAAATAAAAATTATCTCTTACTTATGTGTTAATTAAACTTTAAAATCAAAGAGATGTTCCCCTACACAAAATTATCCCATCGTACCACTAAACGTAAATTTTTATCTCCAGGTTTACGCAACAGATGAATGAACTGAGATAAGATAGTGTTGTGACCTACTTCCACTAAGAGCTTATATTGTAACTCAAATTATCTTGTTGTTAACTGCCAAAAACCAATTAAAAAAAATAATAGGTACTGCTTGACCCATTTTTACTTATCAAATAGGGCTGATAGGCTACTGCAGGTAGCAACCCTGATGCACGACTTTATCATATAATAATGTATAGGATTTTCTGCTATCCTTTGAAGTCGGTAACACTTTAAACCAAAATCTACTCGACCGATTATTTTGAAATTTTGTATACAACTTCCTTACATGTATGACCAGGTAACTAACGCTGGAAGCTTCTATCTTACTAATATTATAAACGCGAAAGTTTGTACGGATGTATGTATGTTTGTTACTCTTTAAATCAAAATTTAATGAATGGATTTTAATAAAACTTTACAATAATATAGCTCATACATCAGAATAACATATAGGCTATAATTTATAAAGCTAGCTATTTATTTTCAATATATTGAAAATAATAATTATTGTTTAATAGAAAACGTCAAAATTTGAGAATGACATTTTGCAAAACAATGATCATTAAATCAAAATTCTATTTTGGGAAATATTTAAATTTGTGAATTTATTTGAAGTACTCGCCTAATGCTTTGAATCGAATCAAGAATTATAGATATTTTAAATAAATAGGTTAAGAATTTTGGTATAAACGTAGATGGGACCTAGGAAAATAAAATAGATTACTCAAAGTACTAATCCTACGCAGACGAAGTCGCGGGCAGAAGCTTGTTTTTCATAATTATGAATTTTACAATAACAAATAGGCTTATTTTTAGACGAAAATCGGTTTTTTCACTTCTAAGTGTCACCAAAAATTTAAAAATCAAAAAAAATAAATTCTTTCCAGCGTTACCTTATAAAAGTGGTCATCTAATGATATCATTTTTATTTTTTGATGATCCAGTCATGAGTTCACTGTTCACCGGCGGACAACTTTTTTTCGAGGCGCCTCTGAAGTTTGCTGCTGTCGGGTTAATTATTTATATTTTGTTTTAAAAAATTTAAGGAAATTTTTGTTTGTATGTTGTACTATAATGTTACGATCAATTAAATAAATTTGTACTATCTGTAGCGTCTAAAAAAATTCTTAAAAATTGACCTTTTTTACGCCGAATTAACATTACCATCCCCTTAAGTTGAGTTAAAAAAAAAATTACAAGGGAACATGGCTGCAATATGGGGAGATTTAGACTTTATGAAGGATTTATTTAGGTTTTTTATGTGTCATTTTTATGTTTTCATTGTACCAGGCGAGGCAGTTGATGGATGCTTTTTCATGGGTGGGAATACCTGCATAAAATGTTTCCGCGAGACTTAAGACGTAATCTTTAAGGAGAGGGACTTCAGGGTCTCGGTGGAGTTGAAAATACCCTTATCCATTTGGGGGCTCCCATGGCTATTCTGATGACTTTATTTTAAATTGTTTGCAGTTTTTTCAAAGGGGACTCTGCAGCATTTTATTTTATTTTTTATAGTGGACACCTCACAAGAGTCCCAACAGCTCCCGTCTGGAGCCAGTGAGACTATGGCATTCTTAATTGGGGTATGTTGTGTGGCTGAAGGCAAGCGGGGAAGGGAAGGAGATGGGGGAGGAAGGTGGGGATGTACCCACGGACCCAGATTGGGCTTGCAAGTTAGTTTCGGCCTCTTGTGCTTGTTAAGGGAGCCAAGATTCTTACTTATATATGTTATGATATATTTTGTATAAATTATTTATTGTTTTAGGAAAACATTTTAATTATATTTATTTGTTCTGTTTTGTAGATAATTGATAAAACAGCGCAATTCAAAAGGGAGGTTATTGTAGTTATTTATGGCTTGGTAAATATAATGGTTTTGTGTTTGTGTTATTTTGAAATTAGGTGTAATAAATTGATTTCCATTTCCCGTAGTGTGTTATTAATTCTTGATATTCTTTATTATTTTTTCCTATACACATTTTTATAATGGAAGCTTATTATATAATGGAAGACTAATATACTTCTAATATTATTTTGCATTGTTTGCAAGAAGTTTTGCGTTGTTTGCAAGAAGCGGCGGATAGTAGAAACGGCCTGGAAGAGAGCGATACCCAGAACCGAAGAAGCTACAACCTGAGAACGAGGAGAGCCGACCCCAACAGCCTACCTAGGCAATGAGTTGGGACAGTGCAAGGAAGAAGAAGAAGAAGATTATTTTGCATTGTTTGTTTTTTCATTATATTCTTTTATAATATTTTACATTCTTTTATATTTCATACTTTATAAATATTTTAAATAATTTTAATGTACTATGTAGTATAAAATCGACCACCACAACACGGGCATGTGCCTAGCATAATGGTTGAATAATTCTCAATTAATGTAATAAACAATGCAATGGATAAAGAAAAAAAATAAAAATACATATATTAAAAAAATTTTATGCTTACCGATCCGTATTCCAGAGTATATTGATAGGATTTAACCTCTCCGGGAAGTTTTCCCTTCTTCCTGATAGGGATACAAGCCAGTTCTAACTCAGCAGCCACCATGAAACACAAGAGGAATCCTCGGGACTCCAAACCCACCACAGCTTCTATATCTGGAAAGTGTATTTTTATACTTTCCATCACAATCTCCTTCAGGGCCTTACAGACGTTACCCTTGGCAATAGCCGAAAATATATCCCTGAAAAAAAAAAAGGAAAAATAATCAAACATACTAATTTCCGATGTCAATGCATGCGTGTATAATTTGTTTACTTTTTTACCTTATACTGTAATGGCACTATTTCCTAATTCAAATACAAGAAATGTTTTTTTCTGTGTTTCGTTAAAAATAAATTACTTTAATGTAAATAATTTTTAAGCATGTTTTTATTTTTTAAATCTGTCATATACATGTATTTTTTTTTTTATTGTGTAGGTACCTGCATAATATTATTCAAGTTCAATGAACTTTCAAAATTGAAACTGATTTGTATAAATTATATTGTACAAGCGATAAAGTGGGTACCAAAATTATTTTATTAATTTATAACTCTTTATTCGAAATGTTTATTTCATTTGTTTAAATGTTTGACAGATGCTTAGGTGAATTAATAGAATGAAGCAGAATGAAGATTTGTGACATTGTGCGTGGTTTCACTGAACTAGGTCCATTGGACATATTTTAGTGGCCTGATCACATACACATTCTTTGTACGGCTATTCTTTTCATATGAAATTACACTTCATTTTAGCAATTATTACAAGAAACAAACATTTACAAGCATAACATAGGTTATTAGGTTCATAGTTAGGTAAACTAAGTAATTCGTGCATATTTAGTTGAAATAAAACTCATGCAAATGTCAATGAATACAAAAAAATTAAATGACGACAAAGAATCGTTTTTATGTGGGAAATTTTGGACTTTTGAATTAATGGAATTTGAATGCAAATTTTTACCATCTATCCAAACGTAATTTCCCAAATCTGTGCCTAATAAAAGTTCATCAGTTAGTGGAATATTTACCTTTAGTTTTTATTAATTCTCTAAGAACATAAATAAAATAAGAACGAAATAAGAATTTCATTTCTCCAATAAAAACGGAATGCTTTTATGTTTTTAAGTTCAAAATGTCATAAATTAATGTTCTGAGGGTGGTTATTTTTTAATTATAACGAGACAAAAACGCCGGTAAAAACATTGAACTTAAATACATAATTATAATTTTAAAATTTAAAAAAAAAGTTAAACATGTTGACTTACTTAAATAGTATTCCAGCTTTCGGAAAATCTGCATAACTAACAATGTTATCTTCAACAAGCTTAAGTTTTTCTTTATAAGTTTGCGTTTCCATTGTGAATCAAATTAATGAGCTTAAGATCAGTTATCTCGGTAAAGAATGCGGGAATGCGGTTCTCTCGTACTCATAAATAAACCACTTCTCGTACTGATAACAGATTTTCTATCAATCAAGCACGGTTGACAGCTCTCGACCATAGATACGCTCTCGATTTGACGTTTAGTTTCCAGTTCCCATTTCCCATAGATAAATAAAAACTCGTGCTATGTATTTGTTAAAGTGATGCGAATGATCGAAACATTTATATAATCGATTTTTTAAAAATCGAAACATCAAAAGAATCGAATGATTTATCGATTTAATTGCTCGGGGTTTGGGAGCAATGGCTACGGTCAGGGGCAGCTTTTTTTGTCTCGCCGGGGAGGGGGGGTGCTAGAAAGCACCCAAATCATTATTATGCTACGTCCAGACTGCGACCAACTTCCAACTTCAACGTTTGGACGATTGTGTGGAGGGGTAGTTCGTGCGTTGGAAGATCGAGTTGGAAGGTTGGAGTTCAAGTTGGCCCGGGATTGCCTATGAGGCGATCACGACGGCCAACTCATACGAACCGGCATGCCGCAGCCGTCCACAAATTAGTCTGCGAACGGCCGGCGATCAAGACACGTGTACCGCGTACCATTAAAATGAAAATATGATTACAGAAGAGTGGTATAATAATTGTTTGAAAACATGTCGTGTATATACTTCTACGTAATAATTGTAGGCAACTGATAAGACAAGCGCCGAATTAGCTGTTCGACATACGGCATGTTGAAATTCGGAGTTTGGAGTTGGAAGGTTGGCCGCAGCTGCCACACGATCGTAGCGTTGGTGTGGAAGTACCATTACGGGGCGTAATGCTAGTCTTGGTCGAACTTTAAAAATCGTTTCATCGGGCTCTAGTGCACACAACCGACTGAAATTGGTGAAATTTGATTCTTACTCAAAATTATGGCCTGAAGAGGAATCAATGAAAAACCTGCAATCATTTTCAATCATTCTTTCAAACAAAAAAATTACATTTCTCAGTTATCGACCATCTGAATAGTAAGCCTTTTTATTTATCACATTGATCTTAATAATCGTGTGATGAAAAGCTTGTCACCAAACCGGTGACTTGTCAACTCAGAATGAATTCACACCTCCTTTGAAAAGCCGTTAAAGGTGATATATAAAATGAAAATACTTTAAAAAATTGATAAAATAGGTTACGTTAATATGCTATGGGCAATTTTTCAAAAATTTTTATATAGCTTTTAATGACTTTTCAGAGAGTTGTTGAGTTGACTTGAATCTGAGTTGACATGGAACCTACCAAACCATAATCTAATAAATATTTAGAATGTGTAATATCACTTTCTTGTTTTAAAATACCAGAAAATCGTTTGAAAAACTGGAAATTTGGGTTATTTGACCGAAAATTGTAAACTTTTCCTTAAAATTTTGCGTTAACTGAAACAAGAAATTTTCAGGTCCAGAAATTCACGTTGATTTTTAGCATCAAAATAGAGTAGAAAACACAGAAGGGCGCCAATGTTGTTCAGATGGCAATACAAAAATTTTGAAATAAACACATGAAATCTGTGTCCTACGATTTTGTAAAAAAAAAAACTTCAGTGGGAAAAATATTTTTTCATGTCAATATAGGTATCCACTGATTTCAAAACTAGAATTGGATACTGGTACATTATACCTTTGCAATTTTGTGATAACACAATGAAGAATGGCAATATTGTAGTAAAATAAAAAGCATTTTTATTTTTATTTTTAACTTTTTAACTTAAAGAGTTAAACCTCAAATTATAATATTTTAATTAATGAATATAATATTAGCGAAAGTCAATCGAAAATCTGAAACAGAAAAATCAGAAAAAGATACGGATACATCTGGGAATGGAACATCCCAGATGTATCCGTATCTTTTTCTGATTTTTCTGTTTCAGATTTTCGATTGACTTTCGCTAATATTATCTTCATTAATTAAAATATTATAAATAAAAAGCAGTTTAGGAGTCGCTCACATTTATTTAACACTAGCTGAAGTATCCAGTGTTGCCCAGGCAACTGAAGTGCCCAGCTTTAGATTATCTCCCTAAAAAAAGTACCTTCTGACGAATAGCACTGATGTCAAAACTATCTATAGCTTTAGAGGGCGACCCTTTCTTATTTTTCCTGGAGTTTCGAATTTACCCCCATTTGTTTTGCTCTCCTTTACAATGTGCTTGATGGTACTTTTTGATTTCCCTGCGAAAAAAAACACAATACGATAGCTAAAAATATTGTTAATCTATGTAAATAAAATAAAATCATACTTAAAAAACGTATTCGTGTTTGAAAATATTGAGACCATATCGGGTTTAAATTGTTATTATTAAAAGAAAACCAAAAATATTTATGTTAAATTTTTTTTTTTTAAATGCTACTTACAGTGTTCTACATATTCAGTATCGTTGCATTTAATAAAACTGTCAAACAGAATATAATTTTCAAATGTTTTGAAGTAATAGTTCCCTACAAAATATGTTCTTATCATTTCAAAGTGTTACAGATTAAAAAAAATTAAACTTCATTACAAAGAAGTTCGTTAAAATTTCTCTATAAAGAACGTTATTTCTTCCGTTTATCAATTTAGAATCTTTCGGTTTTTGATTCTGATTTGATTTTGATTTGATTTGATTTGATTGAAACGACATAGAAAAGCTTTAAAGATTACCTCCCTAGAGCCACCTTTATTGTTATTTTATACGTTGATGATAGATTTTAGTTGAAGCTCGAAAATAATGCCAATTTAAATACAACATCACTTGTAAATTAGTGCTTTATCGCTATACAAATTTCTGCAAATATCTACAGGAGAATATTTTTCACGTTAGACAGTTAAACTGGTGTTGTCCGCCAACAATTTTTTTAGTGATTTTTTAATATTTTCTACTGTATTTTGACATTCTGTATGTATAGTGTTTTCTATCACTTCTATTATGCAATTTGAATCAATTAACTTTTTTACATCAACAATATGTCACCTGAGTGCTTAATCGTCCAATCTTCATTTTAGTTTTTGTTCAATCTTAATTTTAAAATTAAAAATAAAGTAACAAAAACAATAAATAATCACTTAACTAAGGAATCTTTAAACTAACGAAACCTTTACCTTTACGAAATAGCTTCGTCGTAAACGTTTAAACGTAATGTTTCATTGAAATAATGAAAGAAAACCTTCCCCCTCCTGTAAGGCTTGCAAATGGTCGTTTGGATAATTAAGCACGAAGGCGACGAATATTCGTTTTTGAAAAAAAAATCGGAGTGATTTTATGTTTCAATACAATTATTTCGAAAAATTAAATGAAGGATCATTTGAAATTTCAATGATGCCCATCACTAGTAAATTGTTTTAAAATCGCGCGACTGTCTAACTGTGATTGGTTTATTTATGGTCTAACTGTCTATGAATATAACATATAACCGTCAAAATTTATAGAAATGCGAAATGCCAAATATCTTCACAATCTGATCCCGCCAAAGTGATTTAATTCTTTTTCATTAGGAATACAACTTCTATTTCTTTTAAAACTAATACCTCAGTTACTGAAAATTAAACAAAACTATGATTGCCACAGTTCTTGTCGTCCTATAAAACCAGGTAACATAACAAAACAAATAATACTCTGCATCGATTGCGCATACATTGTTGTTATATTATGTCGATTTTGTTGTTGATGTTTTGGTGTTCAGTTAGGAAATATGGGTAAAAGGAAGTCCGACGGTGGGGATGTGGAGGAGCCTATGGAAGTTGATAGACCCGTGACAAACGGACATTGTGGTGACGGGGCCCATCCATCTACAAGCAATGGAGACGGCGGAGAAGATGATGACATGGACCATATTTCTGATGATGAAGAAGGTGGCATCAGAATCGGTGATATCTACATCCCCCCGGCACCGAAGCCAACGCTTTCCATGGAGGCCGATGGACCTAGGCTTATAATAACAGACATTGTCAATGAAAACTTCAAAAGCTACGCCGGTACTGAGAGGTTGGGACCATTTCACAAGGTTAGTGTGCTGCTATGAGCTATGACGTACTAATTTCTACTATTAATTGTTGGCTTTTATGTCCCACTTACTTACCTCTTGTAATAAATACAAAGTATACTTCTTATTTTGTTATTATAGAGCTGATATAGTTAATGTATACTTCCCTTGACCACTTAGGCCATAGGCCCATTGTGCTATCTTCTATTTTATCTAATTCCTTTAACAGTAACCCGGTCCCTTTTATAAAGTTCACCAGGGTTGACATTGGATACGAGACTATGTCTTCTGGTTCCATTATGTGTCATCTCTCCTCTCCACTCCCTCTTGGTTCCCTGAAGGCCCCACGAGGGAAGAGGGCCTCATCCCTCCTCTCCACTCCTCTTTGGTTGCCTGAAGGCCTCCCATTTGTGAATGCCTATATAAGATGTATAACTTAGTTCATTTGAAATTCACTGGATGAATGAAAACTATTTTCTACTAAATTAAATTAAAAAAAAACACATATAACAAAGAAATTTTTGAATTTTAAGCCAAAAGGAATCAATTTTAAAAATTTCCGATTCCTTGAAAAAACAATATCGGCCGATCCAGTGGCAGCAGAGTCACCAGGACAAAAAACCTTGACAGTATTATTGTCATACATGAAGTTGGGTTCATAAGTTAGATTTTATCTTTGTATATATATGATATTTGTCTTTGGAAAACGTTTCATTTGGTTAGACATTTTATGATTTTGTTATGTGAAATTTGGAAATTTTATCACGGAATTTTTTTCTATAAAATTTCTTCTGGGAAAATTGGTTGGTATTTTTTTTTTTAAACAGAAAGACAAACATTTCCGGCTTACGAATAGCCTGACACTATTTGAAAATTTCCTACTACCACCACAGTAAGCTGAAAATGTTGCTTGCGTTGTGATGGAGGATTTAGCCAGCCGAGGAATTGAACATGCGACGCCTGGGTGGGATCCAACTCAGCTATTGACCGGTAAAATGGTTCTGGAGTTTGTACAAAAGTTTTTGAAACTGAGATACATTTTCTTTTCTTTTTTATTTGAAAACTTCAACAGGTTATTTTAAAATAACAGAAAACTGTACAGACATAAGCATAATAATATCCTATTTTTATAAATTTGTAATTTTTAATTTTATTTATACACAAACGGCCTTACTAATAAACTTTCTGAAAATTTTTAACAATCGTTATACAACCGTGTATGACAAAACCTTACTAAATAAAAACTGACAAAAAATTGTTCATAGAAAGATATGTACATTGCTTACACGGCCAAATAGGGAAATTTATCTGTTTTATATATTTGTAATTTTCAACAAATTTCGAAATTTTTCCAAGGTGTTTTAAATGTCCTATATAATTCTTATTTTTTGAGATGTCGTAAAAACAAATACCATTTTAAGTAGAACCAAGATTAAATTTCATTTTAGATTTTTGTATCTAAAATATACTTCAGAGTTTAAAAACTGTAATATTTTAAGCTTCAATCATGAAAAAAATTGAAAAAAAAAGCATACCCCCAACACTTTCTATTAAAACATTTAAAATTTTGGAAGAATTCACATTGAAAAATCACAGTCCTTTTATTTAATGAATTTGAAATAAAACTGTGACCTCTTATTTCTTCTTCATACAATAACAAATTTTAATAAAATCTTGAAATTTGCTTTTAATTCCCAAAAATTTGCAATAAAAAAACTGACGTTTAAATGCATTGCTTGCACATCTTAAGACGTTCATTTCTTTGATACATTTACTAAAACATGCATTAGACATTTAAGTTATCAAATAACATCACTTTCAAAAAATTATTATAAAATAAAAATCTTAAAATGAAATTTCATTAACCTCTCGACTGCCGTTCGCCCACCGGTGGCCGCGGGTCGAAATTTAAAAAAAATAAATTTTTGAAGCGATTTTGTTCCTTATGTATAAAGAAGTTGTATGAAGAACAAGGTCAGAATCGCTTGCGCCGTTCTCGGTCTTGACATAGCAAAAATCCGCATAGCGCCAAACCATCTGAATAATTTATAATAAATATCTATGGTCAACTTGGCGTCACTTTTACAAACGGTTTTCAACTGTCATTTCATTTTCAAACAAGTATTTATGTCATTACTTCTTCGAAAACACCTTTGAATTGGTTTTTTTCATGTAGGGTGTCTATTCAGGTTTGTAGAGAAATAAAAAAAAAATATCATTTTCGTATGAATATATTTTATTTACATTTTTTTGTCGAATGGGAAATATTTTCACATTTTTTTGTTAAAAATAGCTATTCTGGGAAAACTTGTAACGATATTATCATGAAATATATATGAATAATAAGGTACATTATCTGGCAAACAGAAAACAATCACAAAAAAAAACAATTCCTTTGTTTTTATACAATATTTGAGCAAAAGCCGGGAAGATAATTTCGCGCGATTTTTTCCAAAAACACCTGGCATTCAAGAGGTTAATAATATAATATAATATAACCTGTAAAACCATTTTCAGACAGTTTAATTCACAACATACGATTATTGTGCCATAACTTGACTCAAACTGGCGAAAAACAACACAAATAATAGTAAATATATTTGATTACAGCGAATTGGTCATTAGGATAGAAATCATTAACTAAAAGATCATCTTAATCACAACACATATTTGCGATTGAATTTTTTTCGTGGAATCGGTGGCTTTTTTTTCCAGAGGGAATGCGCAGGCGCAGCTATATACCACCTTACGGATATTAATGTAAGCAACAATTTAAACAGGCAAAATACAACTTTGCTAGATCAACAAAAAATTTTTTTTTTAGTAAGAATTTGTTCAACTAAATGAACAGATTTTACACAACGTGCAATAGAAACACCATTTTTTTATTAGTAAGGCTGTGTCTTTTATAGTGATTTATTTATGGTGTATTACATATTTTTTATTTATTTATTTGCAGAGTTTTACCGCCATCATCGGCCCGAATGGCAGTGGTAAAAGCAATGTGATCGACTCCATGCTGTTTGTATTTGGGTACAGAGCCACCAAGATCAGGTCCAAGAAGATATCGGTACTTCTGCACTCCTCCAAGAAGTTCCCCAACATCACTAGCGCCACCGTCTCCGTGCATTTTGCTCAAATCATCGATCAGGTTATATAAATTTATTAAAAGAATGGCAGAATATATTTGCAATATCGCCTTGGCGAAAGACCACCATTCAGAATCAAGACATTGCTTGAAATGGCTTTAAAATAGCCAGGGCTTCCCATCTTCCAAAGTTTTTTTTTTTTTACATATGGGAATCGGTAAGTGTATTTTTGCCGGAGATTAGCTGTGTTTTTGTTTCAAACAAATATATATAACACATATTTGTAAAAAGCATTAAGCGGGCGACAAACGCAGCGTTAAAAGCGCTAGCATTATTGAATGCGACTTACGCTGCTTATCTTTTCTACCGACACACTACGTTAGAAAGATTTCTTCCTATGGCAGCAGAGGGGGTCAGTTGAATTTGGGAGCGGCCGCGAAATACCATTTATTTGTACTGGATCTGTCAACTTGACGGCTAACAGCTGCTTGAGCACGGCTGCTCCTTATTTAAAATGATCTCCTCTCCTGTTTGCGGCGGAGGGGGGGTCGCATAACTTTTCAAATATCGCACCGAGAGCTGTTACCCGAACCGTGCTTATATCGCATCATCTTTTTTCGTGTAGCGGGTCTGTATGGGATTGTATGGCGAGCTGATATTTTGATAATAACTTTGCGTCTGTCCCGTGCATTAACTTTGTGGCTCGCCATAATTTACAATAAAAATATATAATTTTTTTTTATACCACTTTATTTTTAATCAAACTCTACCGGTTTCGGAAGAACCCTTCCTTCGGCAGGAGAATATTAAAACTAACCTATGATACAAAATATTGACAGATATACAAAAAAATTAGGTGTTTGAGTGGGAGGTGAACAACGGGGAAGAGGTAATTGCGGGATTTCCGACAAGAACAGAGCGATTCACTGCAAATGCATTGCTAGGAAATATTTTATGCAAGTTCAGTGAAAAACTGATTATTGCTTACTAGTATAAAATAAAATAAATAAATCGTGGAAATTTTTTTTGATTGTGCATATTTCAAGGTTTTTTTAATGCAAAATTACGTGTTTTAGCTTTGAAATTTTGATCATCCAGAAATATTATAGATTGATTAAGATATGATTTCAGATTTTCACTGCCAAAAGTATTTTTGTTATTTATGTTTGGGGCCTTATCGTCCAGGTAAAGTAGAGCAACACGGCAAAACACCCCAAAAATAAATAACAAAAAAAACCTTGCTTTAGTCGTCTTTTTATTATAAGCTTAGAAAAACTTAAGTTTGAGTCCTGTAAAAATGCTTTTGAGTGTAAAATATTTTTTATGAACCATAGAGCTAAATAAATAGATGTGGCAAATTTGATTTCTGTAGTCACTGGCTAGAAATAATTTAAAAATTTTGTGCCCGAGCCGAGCTTCTCAAAATAATATGCAATTTGATTTTCGACCATGTTTTCTTTGCATAAATCCAAACAGACAACCGGCGAAAATTTCAACCTTAACTAATTAGTGTAAGGAATGATTTTCTCGATGATCATCTTAATATTTTTCTTATGGATTATAGGTTGGTGTAACATATGATATAGGTTGGTGTAAAAAAAATATTTATATTGTGTATGAAAAATGTATGAAAAAATGTTATCTGTAGATATAAGATGTAAATTATGTATATGTTACTAAATCATAAGCACCTGCTGACAAGCCAATTCAATTGGACTTGTTTGTTGATTTATTTATTATAACTATGCTGTTAATAAAAAAAAATAAAAAAAATAGTGTTTAGAGAAGCTTAAGCAGGTCTTAATCCAGCAAGGACATCATTTGTCGTTAGCCCGCCGGCGCAATATATTTTTTTTGTTTTTGACAAGGTCAGAATCGCTTGCGCCAATATCTTTCTCGACGTTACAGTTGATTTGATTAATCTAGCTACTCGGAATATTTTTAAAAATTAATATTCATGACATTGGGAGCATCATATGTTTTTAAAAATAAATAAAATATCAACTTTTAAAAGAAGTAAGTAGGGTGTATATTCAGGTTTTTGAAGAAATAATAAAAATCAGTTCATATTCGTATAAATATATATTTTTTTGATATTTGTGTGCCGAATGGGAGAATTTTTATTTTTTTTGTTAAAGTTAGCTATTCTGGGAAAACTTGTAACGATATTATCACGTAATATATACAAATAATAAGATACATTATCTGGTAAACAGAAAACAATTCCTTTGTTTTTATATGGATATTTGATCAGAAGTTATCAAGGTAATTTCCGCGCTGATTTTCAAAATACCATCCACAATCAACAGGTTAATAACTCAGGTACGGGGCATAAGTCATTCCTATGTCTACCTACGTTAAATTGTCGTGAAAACAAGCTTATGTGCCCAAGCGGTTAAAAGATTATTAATATTTGTTTTTCTTTTCTCTTTCAGGAAGGTGAAGATGGGTACACGATTGTACCAAATTCTGCCTTTATCATTTCAAGAACTGCCTTCAAGGATAATAGCTCACACTACACTGTGGACGGGAGAAAAGTCCAGTTCAAGGAGGTGTCCAGGGTCCTCAAATCCTTCAACATTGATCTGGACCACAATAGATTTTTAATTCTACAGGTAAATAATAAAGAAAAAGTCTGCATTATTGTCTGCATATTTGAATTATCTATTATCTTGTAATGTATATTTGTAATATGCAGTGTGGAGTCGGTAGTACGCAATGAAGAGCGAGTGAGTATTATGTACAGGTATTTATTCAGGAGCTGCTAGTAACAAAAGAGACATACCTCGAGCACGCATCGCCTTATATAGATTCACGCAAGCATACTGTCTCGCTTGCTCTCATACATATTCAAACAGATATCACATATCTCTACTCCCTACATTGTTCCTCTGACTAGGAGTGCTTTTATCCATATAAAGTACAGTATTTTGTTTTAGGGTGAAGTGGAACAGATTGCCATGATGAAGCCCAAGGGACCGAACGAGCACGAGTCTGGAATGTTAGAGTATCTGGAAGATATTGTGGGGACTACCAGGTTTAAAGTAAGTTTATTTAAATATTTAACTCATCAGGCTATTTGTTCAATTTGGGAGGCGGGAATGGGTACCGCCGCCCCGGGAACCATTTATTGGATAACCAACACCTCTGCAATACGTCATCCCGAGTGGTTCGCTACGTTTGGTGACTTAGCGGGGGTGCCCGTGTTCATGGGCTAAGGTTTGTCTAGGTCTTGGCGGCGGATGATCTAGACACACTGAACCCCGGATTCCTACCCAACCCTCATATCTTTTTCCTTCCCAGAACTTCCTCTCCTTCCTTTCCTTAAAAATACCCTCCACACAGCATCCCCAAAGATGACATAGGCCCTGAGGGAAATTATTTTCCTCAGGGCCTCCTGTGTGGACCTAATGTAAAAAAAAAAACTCATATAGGTCTCATAGAAATTGTTGTCTCTACTTCCATAATGTAACGGTATTGGAAAGAGAAAACATCACGCTATGTATTAAAATCTAAAAGTTCACCACAAAAGAATTCAAATGTACACCTTTATGAAACCAAAGTTTCCAACCCCAATTTGAAAATTATGTAAATTTGTGACTTTTTAAAAAATTATTTAAAAAAAAAATATCACAAGAAGTTTCATAAATTCTTCTTAAATTGCTGTCTTTGGCATACATCAAAATTTCGCGGTCGATATCCGATGCAGCTGGCCCTTCAGATTCCGATATTCAAAGTAAATTCCGCTATAATCCGTGCAAATCAAATTCTCACGACCGATTAATGTTGCGGCCAGCCCTTTACGATATATTTCCCCGTAAATACACAACATTCCAGTGGAAACCGATTCCGATTTACAAAATAATAATACGAAGTAGGACGATGTCCAACCAATTTTTTTGGCGAAAATTTCGAAATACGCGTTTTTTCGAATTATCGGGGTTTGAATCAATGGGTTTCTACTGTATATCTGTGATCATAAGGGAAGTGGATCGAGGGAATGGTATAATATATGTAATTTGAATCTTTGGTTTCATAGAGGTGCACATTTTAATTCTCTGTGGGTTAACTTCTAGATAGAAATATAAAGCATGGTGTTTTCTCTTTCTAGCTTTGTTTAGATTATATGTCTCACCACGCCAGCAAGGGAGGCACAACAATTTCTATGAAACCCAAAAGCGAACAAATTCACTCTACAGGTATAAATTAGCAAATTATCATAAGGGGTTAACTTATGCATTATAATATGAACAGGTTTAACTTGTTGAAAGCCAGCATACAAAAAATTTTTTTTTTCAATACGACGTAAAATATTTGACAGTTCTCATCTTTCTTACGAATTCAATTTTGACAACATTTCTTTTGTGATATATTACAAAAATTACATTAAAATAATGTAGATAAAACGAACTTCCTAGTAATCACTCAAATCTATGCTTTCCGCAATGGATTTATATCAAAAACAATGAATAAATATAGACTTCGAATATGACAGCTTTATATTATCAAGCGGCATCCATTTTGTCCGCCATCTTTGATGCCCGGCACGTCATTGTGAATTAATTTGAATTATTCAGAGTGGCTAAATGCTATCCAGTATTTCGTAATGTCAAGATTGAGAATGGCCCAAGCGTTTCTGATCTTGTTCTTCATACAATTTCTTTATACATAAGGGGCAAAATCGCTTCAAAAATCCGGACCCGCCGGGGCGACTGTGGCCTGCAAGAGGTTAATGAAGCTTGCATTGTGCTTGCAAGAAATGAGTTTCATTACTCTGTGTATAAGATTTATTTTCTAGTGTAAATCTAAACATTTTTCATAGAATTTACACTTACGGACTGCTTTTTTGCTAAATGTTTTCAGCTCTGTCTGGATAAATAACCGTTGTGTGTTATTTCAGGAGCCCATAGAGAAGTTGTCGCTTCGAGTGGAAGAGTTGTCGGAAGCCCGCAAGGAGAAGCTGAACCGGGTGCGCCTAGTGGAAGGGGAGAAACAGAAACTGGAGGGTCCTATGAAGGAGGCCCTCACGCAGCTCAACATCATGAACAACCTCACCAGGGCCAAGAACTCACTGCTGCAGAAATACATGTAGGTCAATTCTAAACATTTTTAAAAGGCTGATGTTCTTCTTTCTTATTCTTATATATGTAATATATTATATACTAGCTCAAGTACCGATGGGAGTGTGGCGAACCCATCACTCAGGGAGTGGAAACACAACATGTGATAGCCATCCCAAGTCATGGTATGAGTTACTGTGCTCAGGCTGAAGGACTCTGGGGAATAGTGTCACAAATGGTGCCTCTAATGCCCTGTTCTGACTGGGCGAGTATTTTAGTCGAGTATATTAGTTACTAAACGTGTCCAAACACCACAATTTTAGTAGAGTAGGCTATTCAGCTCTTTAGTATTTTCGTTGTTTGTTTTGTGGTGTTATGCCGTGTTGCGCTACCTCCTTCTTTAGCCGACGTTTCGGACAGCGTTGCAGTGTCCATCATCAGGGCAGATCCGACGATGTAGATCTGCCGGATCTGCCCTGATGATGGACACGTCAGCTAAAGAAGGAGGTAGCGCAACATGGCATAACACCCCAAAAACAAATAACGAAAATGCTTTTGGCTGTGAAAATCTAAAAAAAGCTCTTTAGTAGATTAAATCCATTTGGTTCTATTTTTTCAGCGAGTAGAGTCCTCCTCCACGCGTTCCTGCGCACTGACATGCTCAGTTCATTCGTAGACGCAGACATGCGCGATACGTTGTCTAAAATTCTTTATTTTTGCGGCTATTAATCTATTTTTGCGGCTATTAATCTATTTTTGTGTCCATAGTTTATTTATTTTCATCTCACTGATTTATTCTTCTACCTCTTCTAAAGTAAGCATTACAATCAGCTTAATAAGTGTATTTACTTTATTGCGTTGCAGCCCGTCATGTTGCGACGCACCGCTTACTAATGAACTCTACTTGACAGCAGTGCAAACAACAAGTAGCGAGTTACTCGCCCCTCGACTTACTACTTGTCAGGTGTGAACAAGTCTTAAGATACACGGGTGCAACTCGGAGTATTTAGACCTTACCCCAGCACTCAGGGCTTTTCTTGGGTGGATCCTCTATTTCCCTAGAGGGGAAAAGTTTAATTCTCAGTAAAAGTAAAAAATTAATTTTGAATGATTTTTTTTTCTTTTGAATTTATTACTACTAGCCCAAGAGATAAGCCTAAAAAATAAATGTATTATAGATAAAAATCTTTTTCTGTATGTTGATTTTTAAAAATTATTTTAGATACACAACTAACAAGAAAATAAATGTCACTAAGGAAGAAAAAGACAAACATCAGGCATTGCTGGATGAGTTGGACCAAAAGATGAGCGAATTGAAAACTGTCAAAGATACGAAATCTCATGAATACCAGCTAGGAACCAAGTAAGTCAAAATCTTTATTTATTTATTTTTTTATGTGATACATGTTGATAATTTTACATCTTAGATTATTTACTACTCTTCTATTAGAAGCATTTGTTTAATATTATTTTAATAAAAAATATAAATTAATTTAATATTATTATTCCAGGCAATTTGAAAAGCTAGAAGCTCGCAGGGAGGAGCTAACAGAACTCTTTAAGAGAATGAAGACCAAGGATGTGTCGCTTCAAGCGGAAATGACGCAGACCCTCAAGAGGAAGAAGAACATCCAGGGGGTTCTGGAGCAGGAGAAGGGAAAACTGATTGATTTTGAACAGGTAAGAAACATCTTCCCTGATGACTGTAAAGCTGTCCAAAATGTTGGCTAAAAGAGGTAGTGCAACCCTGCCATAAAACTCCAAAACTAAATAAAGGTAGAGGCTTTAGCCGTGTTTGGTGACCATATGAATAGCCAGTTACTTCCGGACCTCCTTCTACCCCATCTCCTTCCCTTCTAGCCTTACAATGTAGAATAGAAGCAAGTGAAACTCTCTTAAGAAGTTTTCCAAGGGACTGGAAAAAAAAACTTCTTAAGGGGGAAAACCTTAAATGTGGAATAAATGTGACCATTGAGTCTTCAAGGGACTGAAAAAACCAAACTTCTTAAGTACGAAAGTATTTGGAACCTCAATTTTTAATATCTGGATTCATTTAAAAACATTATTGCCCATTTTAGCCCTCTGACTCAATATGATAAGATTGAGTGTGCTGAAGTAGACATTTTCGTCGATAATTTACACAGATGCAGCAAAAAATGTTCTGCTATTGCATATATCACTTAACAATTTTGAGCTAATTATGTTATGTATCACTTGTGTCTCTCTTTGTGTCTCTTTATTTTGTTTGTATTATGTATCTCTTTACTGAGTAGGTTTTTGTAATTTTATGTATCTATTTGTATAAAAACTATATAAGTTTTTTTAACTGAGAGCATCTGTAAGAACCCTGTGTAAATTAATAATCCATACTTATATATTACCAGGTCCCAGACAGAAGTAAGAGAGATATCAAGGATTGCCAGGACTTAGACACAAAGCTATCACAACAAAAGGAATCTAAAGAAACGGAACTGCAAAGTGTCATGGAAAGCATTGGGTAAGTCCATAAATAATACAAAAGGGATGTATATGTTTGTTTATTTAATTTGAATGAACGTGAACCGTTATTAGCATGAAACCAAACGCACAATGCGTCTTGCCAACATCGTTCTCCCATACTACTGCAAATCATACGGTAGTTTTTCATGTAGCTTGGCTGTACCTCAAAGTCAGCATGCTTACATACCATTATCTTATCTATGGGTAAGTCATTCTAATGTTTCTATAAAAAAAAATATCTATGAATGATCCAGTGCATAAGAATCTAATAAGTATAGTGAATGAAAGTAATATTAATATATATAATTTTTTTTTAAATTACAGTGCGGAAACTCGCGGTCTCCAAGAAGCAAAAGACAAGGTCCAACTGAAATTGATTGACCTGAAGAAGGTGGAGGATGAGACGAAGAAGAAGTTCAAGCTGGCCGAGTCAGAGCTGAAGATCTACGTCAGCACTGAGGAGAAGGAGAAGGAAAAGCTGCAGAATCTCAAGGAGGCGGTGGAGCAGGCTTCTTTGGATATAGAGGAGAAAAAAAAGTAAGCTATTTAAAAGGAATAAATTATAATGTTGAGTACTACTTCGCAGAAGCGGCAAAATGGGACAATCATAAAGAGGCTGACTCGGATGAAAATACAGTGAAAGCCTCTTTAGAAGTTCCCTCTTAAGAAGTTTTCACTCTTAAGAAGTTTTCATGCTTGAGAGGTTTTGGTTTTTTGCGGTCCCTTGAAGGCAGAATGGCCCGAGAAAACCTTATACCTCTGGACAGAACAGCATCGAGCCAGGCCCGTTGTCATTCATCTGGATAGTTTTGTCTTGTTAAATATCACAAGTTTGACCGAAAGTGTTTACGGCATGCATTAGGCTAGTTTTCAGTAAGTGTTTCGTTTTGAAATGAGAATATGCTTAGTTTTCACCGGGATGTCATTTATCCAGTTCCTACCTCTCCCTTATCAACACCTTGCTGGAAAAGTATTTGAAATTTAGAACAATGGCAAGAAAAAAGTGCATTTGTTTTTAAAACAAAAGAAAGAAGATTTGAAACTACCTTGGAAACAAGTTGTTGGTGTTTTTGTTTACATAATTTCGTTTTTAAGTAAAACGAAGGAATTTGACCATCTTGGAAATACATACATAATATCATTTTGTACTCATTCGTTTTGTTGTGGCGATAATTACCTTGGGGTATTGTGGCAGAAGTATGTAACTAGGCAGAACTATATAACGTGGTCGCCCTTTCACACAGACACAGTAAGAAGTAAGTGATTGGTTATCACTTTTCCTTGCAAATCATATTTTTCCTATAAACATTACCTCCCAATTCCAGAAAGCACCATTTTGTCCCGATCCTTTTTTGTATTGACAGTCCATTACAAGTGCATCGTAGGGCTACTTCTTATTTATTTCATTGTCAATATCGGCAAAGACTATCGACAGTCCTAACGAGCGCAACCGTCTACAGGAAATCAATATAAAGTCATTGTCAGTCAATCATTGTCAGCCTGTCGATCCAATATTGAAGTTATTAATTTAACCATGCTAGACCCACTGCGCAGGAACTAGTATGGGACGTTGACGACAATTCTAAAAAACACCAACTGTTGAATATAATCTAACAAAAATGTTAAATAACAAACCTAAGAAAATTAAGAAATCCCAACATTAGGTAGTTCCAACTGTTGGAATGACAACAGCCAATGAGTCAATGGCTATACAGTCAAACCCTCTTAAGAAGTTCCGTCTTAAGAAGTTTTCTTGCCTAAGAAGTTTGGTTTTTCGTTCCCTTGAAGACCAAAGGCCCAATTTATCCCACGTATAAGTTTTTTTTGTATTTAATCGCCTTTCAAAGAATCGCATCACAACATAACCCAATTGCGGATGCCATAGTCTGACTGGCTCCAGACTGTTGGGAGCAGTTAGGACTGTTGTGTGGTCAGTTTTCTGCTCTAGAACTTCCTACACGTTCTTATTCCTATTGAGATTGACAAATCAACGTATTATTTTTTTCAGGCGATTGGGCGAGGTGACCTCCACCCTACCCAATAAAGAGAAGACTCTCATCGCCGCCAAGAAAGAACTGGAGGAGCTGAAGAAGGAAGACATGGAGGTAGGGGCCAAGGTCAGGGTGCTCAGGGGGCAGTTGGAGGAGACAAAGCAGTCAATGAGCGCCACCAGGTCCAAGGGAAGGGTTCTGGATTCGCTGATTGCAGAGAAGCAAGCCGGAAGATTGCCAGGGATATTTGGAAGACTGGTATGTCATGTTTTTACATAGACATCCAAATTGATAGACTTGCCCTAACATAAAATCTGGCTATCATGCCGACGAGCTAGAGGCAAACCATGCAACCATATTTTACTGGCACCAGGAGGGTTCAAGGATGCTCTGAAATAGTTGTCCATCAATGTCCATACATTGAAATAACCAGATTCTGCGCAGAAAAGTTAAGTTTGCTAAAGTAAGGCAATGGTTTAACCTTTTGAAAGCCAGCATAGGAAAAATACATTTTTTCATTATGACATAAGAAATTTGACATTTCTTGCGAATCCAATATTTATAACATTTCTTTTGTGATATATTACAAAAATTACACGAAAATAATATAGATAAAATGATCTTTCTGATGATACCTGAAATCTATTCTCTCTACAATGAATTTATATCAAAAACACTGAAAGAATATAGAGTATCTAAACCAACTCTGTCCATATTTTGACGCGGCGGCCATTTTGTCGGCCATCTTTCTTGCTCGCCGCATTATCGACAATTTATTAAAATTATTCCGAGAGGCTAGACGCTATGCAGTATTTCATTACGTCAAGAACGAGAATGGCCCAAGCGATTCTGACCTTGTTCTTGATACAATTTCTTTATACATAAGGGACAAAATCGCTTCCAAAATCGATGCTACACCTGAGTATGTACAGCCAATGACAGGTTATGCTTAACCTGTCATTGGCCGTACATACCAAATATATTTTATTTGCTCGGCAAGGAAATAGCAATTTCCTTTACTCTTACTTTTATTCTAGCAAGCGTTGAAATAGACAATCTTTAGTAAATAAATTCATCTTTTAATTTTTTTTTGTTGAATTTTCTTTCAGGGTGACCTCGGCGCCATAGATGAAAAGTACGATGTGGCGATATCCACCTGCTGCGGCCCCCTCGACAACATTGTGGTGGACACTGTCTCCACTGCACAGTACTGCATTGAGTTCCTCAGGGAACACAATGTCGGAAGAGCCACCTTCATAGTCCTGGAAAAGCAGGAGCATCTGAGGGCTAAGAGCAGCCAGAAAATCACCACGTAATTTTTTTTATATTTCTATTTATCGCGCAAATTTTAATTTTTTGGGGCCAGTGTTTCAACTCCGGGAACCTCTTTGTGAGACTGAAAGAAGTGTGAAAAGGAAGGAGCAACTAATTAAATAACCATTAACCTGTTTGCTGAAGGGATAGGCAGAGAGGGTAGACCGCCACACATGTATGTTGGTACACACTCCTTGCTTCATTTACATTCATGCCTCGCCCCATATATAATCTTTTGGTATTCTATCTTTTGTCGTGATTCGATGCAATTTTTTTATTCACTTGGTCCTGCCATGTCTTCCTCTGGCATCCATGACTTCTAATATTCATTTTCGTGTCATTTGCTGTCACTGTCACTCCTTTCTTCGTTCATCCGCTCCACACAATTAGATTTGGATATTGGACTTCTCTGACCATTATTTTATTATTTATTTATTAACCCTTTGATCCCTGAACATAGATTAAGAGGACTTTCATATTTTTTTTGTGTGAATTATTTGTTATTTGTAGCTTGAAAATCATTCTGAATTTTTTTTTGGAATTTTCTGAAAACTCCTTACAGGGAAAATTCCTCCAATACATTTTTATACCATCAGGGAATAAGTAATAATTTTTTGTACAATTTAACTGTTTTCATTTTATTTAAAATATAATTTAATATGGTTAATTATTTACTTCTAAATACATTTTTCATAGATGATGACATTACTGGTTTACAATATGAACAAAATGTTTTTTCTCTTTCTAACTTCTCAAAAAGTAACCCGATTAACCATGTGACCACTCTATGAAAAACAATTTCTCCTGGTGTCCATTTTTGTAACTAAGCGTTAAAAAATTTCCAACCTATAAAATAATGTCCAATAATGAACTGACAGGAATAATATCAAACCTCACTCCCCCTGGGTTCCCCAAAGGCTGCTAGTTTTTTTTGGTTATTTGAATGGTTCACTTTTGGTCCTACGAGTGTCTTGGGAAATAGAAGATCCACCTTAGGAGTTCCGCGAGGGGGGGGGGGGGGGGGGGGGGGAATTTTTACCACTAATTCGTTGTCCAAAAATGCTATTATCGTGAAACCGTGACCTTCAATGCTAGAAGACGTAACTTGACTATTTATCCGCCTGTATGTTTTTACTTTACACCCTCCACTTATTAAAATCAGGTCAGGTGCATTCGATCTTCCAATAAAGGGGTGGAAAAAATATACTGGTTGGAATTGATTGTGAAAGTAAATTTCTAATGCGGCCATGCGTCTGGCACTTTTCAAGCAATAAATCGACCCTTTGGAATACCAAGGTTCCATCTGTGGCGGCAGCATCTCGCGATACTGGGATTTATAGTTAGCTACTTTAGAGTTCATTATCGCCCGACGTTACGGAAACAGATGGAACCTTGTTATTCCAAAGGGTTGAAATGAAAACCCCGAGAGTCCGAGGTCTAATAATAACAAAGTTCTATGTATATTTCACAAAATGTAATAGCTAAAAACTTCATTTTGGGCTGCAAAAAATCTTCAATTGGGCCGCAGATTGGGTATGCCTGGTCTATATACTCGGGAGATGAAATCCTGTTATGGCACCGTTGGAGACACTTTTTCGCAGTGTCATTTAGATTGAGCACGGTAGCTCACACCTTGGCTTCCGATGGCTAATGCACTCCCTGAGTGATGTTTTCGCCACACCCCCTACTCTTTCCGACCATTAATATTTTTGGTCATTTTCATTTCAGCCCCGAGAACGTCCCCCGCCTGTTTGACCTGATCCGCATCTCCGACGAACGGGTGCGGCCGGCTTTCTACTATGGGGTGCGGGACACGCTGGTGGCCAAGGACCTGGACCAGGCCACCAGGGTCTCCTACGGGAGGGTCCGCTACCGAGTGGTCACGCTGGGAGGAGACCTCATTGAGATTGCCGGTCAGTTTTCCCCACTCATTATTTCTAAATGCAGGATACTGTGTTGATACATTGGAACCTGAATAGGATGAACAACTCGGAATGTGTTAGCGATGAATGTAAGTACATAATTCCAATAATTTTGATGGTGTTTGAAAGAGAGAGTACGAAAACACTGTAATATAATATGACTGTGGCTTGGTGAAACCCCGAAAAAGCAAATATTTACAAATTCTTAAAATAATTTAAATTCTTATGGTTTATATGGATGTAATTATTTGTTTTTCAAATGTTTGATGCAAAATATTTGGTATTCTATTTATAATTATGAGAGATTTTAGGGGTTGAGTAATTTTAAGATTTTTGGTTTTCTTGAATTTTTTTTTAATGTGAATACCGCACAAGAGTCCTAACTGCTCCCAACCTGTGGGCCTGGATCCAGTGAGATTATGGCAACCCCAATTGGGGTATGCTGAATATGAAATAACATAACCACTGGAGCGTTTTTTGGCTTATATATGCGCCATTTTAAATGTCTACGATTGATTTCCAGATAAAAAAGCCAATTATCTCTTGATTCGGCAAAATATTTGAAGGTCTCACGTTTGTTATTTTGGTCTTAAAACGAAGCTATTGAAATGCTTTATCTATTATAATCATAAATGTCACAAATCCGACTTCACAGACTATTTTAGAACAATGTTAAGAATCATTTTTTTAAATATTTTTTTGTGCAGAATTCTGATCAGCTGTTTACGGATAAAATTGTGTCCACTTTCCAAAGATATGTACCTTTCATTATTAAGTATACCACAGACAACATACAGAAATCGAATATATTCTATGTTGACTAGAATAAGTACCTCTGACAGCAGTTTCAAAGTATCAAACATGCAGGATCTGCGCGGTTATAAACTTTTTACGATTACGATTTTTTTTTTTAAATTTATAAATCCTACAAAATGAGATTAACGGTAAAATACAGGTTAATTCATTGGCTAAATAGCACTTTAATAAGTTTTTATGTCTCCATGTTAAAATTCGAAAGTATGATTTTTTTAATGTTGATGAAAAAATTTTAAAAATGATCGTCCGGAAATCTTGAGCAATCGAGGCAAATTTATTTATTTCGCGTAGTCGCACCAGTGGATAAAAGAAAATTGTGCATATAATTTTAGTTTTCAGTATTAAAAATGCCGTAATCGGCAAATATTACTTTACCTATTATTCTATATGACTATTCTATATGAAACCACTTAAAAGTAACATTCCCAAAAAAGGTGGTTGAAGTGTTTTGCCAAAATACGGTAGAAATTGTGAAAGATAAATTCTTAGAGCAAAAAGATAAGTTAGAAGTAGTGTCCGACCGAAACTACTTTTTACTGCCGAAACCGAAACCGAAACCGAATTTCGGTTTTGATCTCAGTTTCGGCCGAAACCGAAACCGAAACCGAAACTTCCATATAAGGTCATGTTATCATGGGAAAAAAAATAATCAATCTTAATCAGTCAGCCTTTATTTTAAAACCTTATATTAAACATCCCGTCTCAAATATTTGAACTAATAATAAACATAACATAAATTTTCGTTGTTTGTTTTTGGGGTGTTATGCCGTGTTGTGCTACCTCCTTCTTTAGCCGACGTTTCGGACAGCGTTGCAGTGTCCATCATCAGGGCAGATCCGGCAGATCCGACGGATCACCCCAAAAACAAACAACGAAAATGCTTTTGGCCGTGAAAATCTAAAAACGTATATAACATAAATTGTCTCTTGGTATTTCAAATAAATTATTTGTGCTTTTTGAAATAATGATTCGAAATAAATATACCTAGGTATTATTTTAGGTATACTGATTTGAAATACATATAACTACTTATTCTAGGTATATTTATTTCAAATGAACTCTTTGGTAAATAATATTAAAATAAGAAATGGTAGGTCTGTTATTTCTTTTTAAACGTTATTTACAAATATCACAAAAAAATAGGTACAAAAAAAAAAAATTCTAATTTGTTTAGGTACACTAAACAAAAAATACTTTATAATATCTTACATCTTAAGAACAAAATAATTTCTTCTAAACTTTGGTCATTTTGTAAGGAACTCTTTTTAATGAAATTCAATAAAATAAAAATTACCTATCTACTGAGTTCAACAACTAAATATTTTTTATACAAATAATACTTATAGCCCAATTATTTGGTAGTTTTACCTGGAAAGTTTTCCGGGAGTTTTTGAAAATCGGTAATTTTATAGATTTCGATGTGCTCTTTTTGAATTTCAACATTGCCACATGGTATCTTTGCCGCTCGCTCCGCCATATTGGAAAAATGGCACCTAATAGAATTTTTTTGACAATATTCCCTTTCCGACTCATTTTGCGATAAAAATATGTATGTACAAAATTAAACTAGAGAAAATTTCCAATTAACGTACAAACAATTTTTTTTTGGTAAAATCAATAATTTTGTACGTTTTTACTACGTTTTTTTCGTATATTTCTCCAAATGATTTTGCTATCCGACCGGCAAAGATACGAGTTGGCAAATTTGAAATTCGAAAACAGCCAAAAATTACCAATTTTCAAAACTCCAGGAAAACTTTCCAGGTAACCTCTTTTTTTCGAACCAAATAGCTGTACTATTAATAATACGGCCGGCGTTGTCTAGAGGTAAGGCTCTAGACTTACAATCCGAAGGTCAGGGGTTCGTACCCGACGTGCGCAAATAAATTTCATTTGATTAATTTGTGTTGTTTCACAATTAATTGATTAAAAATAAAATCTAATATAAAAAAAATTATATAGTATATTTGCGGCACGTTCCGAGTGGAAGATACTCTCAGTATCGCCCTGGTGTAAGATCACCATTCAGAATTGAACTCAAACTTAAAAAACTGTGAAGAGCTCCAATGTGCTGCAATCATTAATAATTTTAATGAATTAATTATTATCAGTATTCATAATTAAACAATCTAATATTATAAGTGAGAAACAATAATTTTATCAACATTTTTGCCACAGAAATCTTTTCTTCGGTTTTAATAAATTTGACCAGCAGCACTAAATAGTTGTTAACTGGAAACATCTGTCGGTAGAGCCGACAAGAATTTCACTGCAACCTTTGTCAAAGACAGAAATGGACTAGAATTCCAGTAAGAATAAATATCTGCGTTTCTTGTAACCTTGGCTCTGTTAAGTAGGCTTGAATAATTTGCTCAACTTGTGTGCGATCACCATTATCCACACCAGAAGTTTCTTCCATTAAAAGTCATGGGCATCCCATAGCCCTTCTCCTCTTTCAGAAAACGCGATTCTAGATGAACAAGATAAGATAGCTGTGGGTCTCCAGAATTACAGCTTTTGCTCATTATTGCACTAACGACGTCCGCGCACAATTATCAACTTCATCAGAATTCAAATATGTAATTTTTAATCTGGGATTCAATAATGTTGAAGTAATCAGAGCAGGATGTCCTTTGACGTATGCAAATCAACAAGTCCTGACTGTACTGACACGACTATGAGTGCTAACGCAGCAAAATGACACTTCGTCGCTCGCAGCTCAGTGCACCGAACATATCCGATCGCAACACGAAACCTCCCGAATTCAGTTTCGGTTTCGGCCGTAGTTTCGGCTGGATGGCAGCCGAAACCGAAACTAAACCGAAACCCATTTTTTTGCCATTTTTTTGAAACTAGGCCGAAACCGAAACCGAAACCGAAAGTTCGGTCGGACACTAGTTAGAAGACATTGGAAAAATGGTTAATGCAGGAACCTCCATTAATGGAGGAGTGGAAGATACTTCAGTATCGCCCTGGTGTGAGACCTCCATTCAGAATAGAAAAGTTGCTTGTTTGGTGACAAGATATGAATAGCCCCACATTCCTCTTCCCCATCCCTTTGCTTCACCACTACCTCCAGCCTCACAAAATATCCCAATTGGGAATGCTAGCAGTCCATGGCGGAGTGAAGATACCAATCCTACTGGCAGTGAAGGATGGAACTGGCAGAGCAAGGATGAAAGTAGACAGAAAGCTGTTGAAATAAGATCCGTGATGTATGTGTGTGAAAACCATGTTTTTTTTCTGCTGCTACACATTTTTTATTTTCCCCCACAGGTACAATGTCGGGTGGCGGCAAAACTGCATCTCGTGGAAGAATGGGCAGGACAGTCCAAGTGGCCAATGAAATTGATCCAAGGATTGTAGCAGCTCAAGAAGAAGAATTGACAGATCTTCAAGAGAGGTATGGCAAAATGTTATGATAATATTTTTTATTTATTTATTGTACGACAAATTAATTATCCAGCCGAGAATACGTAACCGTTGCGTAGATTCTCGTCACTCACATTAATTAACCTCTCGCAGGACGCAGTCCCCCCGTCGGGTCTGGATTTTTGAAGCGATTTTGCCCCTTGTGTATAAAGAAATTGTATGAAGAACAAGGTTAGAAACGAAATACTGGGTAGCATTTAGCCACTCTGAATAATTCAAATTAATTCACAATGACGCGCCGGGCATCAAAGATGGCGGACAAAATGGCTGCCGCTTGATAATACGAATGGAGTCGTATTCGAAGTCTATATTTTTTCTTTGTTTTTGATATAAATCCATTGTGGAAAGCATAGTTTTGAGTGATTATTAGGAAGTTCGTTTTATCTACATTATTTTGATGTAATTTTTGTAATATATCACAAAAGAAATGTTATAAAAATTGAGTTCGTAAGAAAGGTGAGAACTGTCAAATATTTTATGTCGTATTGAAAAAATATATTTTTCCTATGCTGGCTTTAACCCGTTTAATCACAGGAGACCATATTTGTCCCAACTCACATAGGTCTCACAGAAATCGTTGTTTCTCCCTTACTATCATAGTCAGAAATGTGATCTAAACGGTATTGGAAAGAGAATACAACAAACTATACATTCAAATGTAAAAGAAAACCACAAAAAAATTAAAATTTACCCCTTTCTGAAACCAAAGTTTCCGATAGCAATTTGAAAAAAAATCATGGAACTTTGTGAATTTTTTTAAATTTTTTTTTACATGAAACAAAAAAAAGTGAAGTGACAGTAAGGTTTATAATTCAGTTATCTAATGAAATAAGTATGTGTTTTATTATTTTTTCATTATCAGTAATTTTCGTTAGAAAAAAAAGTAAAGTGAGCCATTTTGAACACTTTTTAAAGTTTTCGCAAAAAAAAAAAATTATTTAAAAAAATGCAAAGTAATTTTTAATCTAGAAATTTGAAAGCCTATTACATCACCTTTCGAAAACAGTTTTTAGTTTTCGAATACTTTAACAAATGTTCCATTTATTTGAATTTTATTGCAAAGCGGGAATATTTTTAGCCTCTGACAAAATACGCCAATTTTTTTAAGGGTTAAACAAGTAAAGAATATAAAATAAATAAAAAATTAAACAAAAAAAAAAATTTCAAAACTAGAAAAGTAATCTGCTGGAAAAGTAAGGGGTCCAAAAAAAATTGGACGCCCTGGCTTACATGATTGCAACCCGTCTGGTCATCTGAAAAAGAACGGATTCTTAATCAGTAAGAATGTCGCTATCGCCAGGACCTACACCAGAATTTTTTTTTCAAAGAATGGCAGCCGTTTAAAAAAAAAAAATTTTTAACAGATTAAAACCTTTTTAAAATTGTTTTTTTAATTAAATTTAATCTCTGATTCTGCTTGGGGCCATATAGGGATGTATGGAAAAGGTTTGTACCAAATTTAGAATTACAAATGTTTGATCACAAGAGACAATAACATGCTAGCGGAACGTGTGAAAGAAAGTCCCGGCGCACAAGAGAGTGACGTGAAGAGTATTACCTTTCACATCACTTGCTATTTGAAATGTCGCTTGTTAAGGGAGGCATTTTTTACAATTTAATTTGCTCGTATTGCGAATTACTTGTTATGAGAGGTGCCTTGTTATTAAGCAAGGTTCCACTGTATTTTTGAAAAACTTCAATTTTATTTATTTCAGAATGAAAGAGCTCCGCAACCGTCTCCAACCTTTGGAGACTAAGATATCTGCTCTAACTCGGGAGGTGAACCAACTCAAGAGCGAGAAATGCAAGATCGAAGTTGAATACAAGAATCTGGTTGAGCAAGTCCCGTTGCTGAAGGTTTGTGCATTTTAAAATATATTTCAAATTGGTTTTATTTACCACCACACATAAAGGGAGATGGACCATAAACTACTATTAGTATGAAATCGCTCGCACAATAGTGTCGCCAACATCCTTTACCCATACTATTGGAAATGGTATCTACGCACAGCGGTGCCCTAGGTGCCCAGCCTTTATTTCTACCTAAACGCCAAACGTTTAACTTTTGATAGTTAACCTGGGAAGACTCACTAGGTTAATTAACTGCCTCGCAGGGAATGTGGATATTTTCCACAAGTCCTACAACAATTTTAAGCCCGAAATATCGACGGCAAATGGCTAACTCCACTTTTGACCTAAAATCATGTTTTGATGTCGCCGAATACGCAAAGTTGTCACCTACAGTATGCAAAATCAAACAACTCCTAGCTATCAAAACTACCGAGAAAATCGCGTGCACGTAAATCGGGCAACTCCCAACACTGGTATAGCAACACATCAAAGTGGCTGACGGCGTGTAAGAAACGAGGCTCGAGTTTATTTTTTGTCCACGGGCATAAATAAAAGATAGTTTAACCTGAAAACAATACAGAGAATTGTTAGTAAGTGACTTTATTTAAATAATGTATAATTGTTGTGAATACTCAAAATGAATACCATGATATAACCTACAAAAGTGCAATGATGGAATTGGCCATTTTTCATTATAAAAATTTGTTCATGATTCGGGAGTTGCCCACAAAAGTTTTTATTTTCTGATCCATATAATATTGAAATTATTTGTCTAACTAACTAAAAATAAATACACTTATTATACCTAAGTATAAAATTTTTGCCCAAATTTAAATGTATTTATTTTGTCAAAAAGTTTTTTTGTAATTTTGTTTACCGCTTTTGCAATGTATTGATTTTAACTGTTTTTGCAAATAAATAGAGTTGTGAGGCTGCTGTAGTAGTGTTCGCTTGCCACAACACCACTATTTAATAAAAATTATCGACCAATGGTGTCTTCATCAGAATATAAAGTACTAAAAATTAAAGAATAGACATATGTATAAGTACCTAAGTACCTGTAGATAAAAATATTATAATACAGTGATTTTGTTATTATTGAAGAAATGTTTGTTTATTCTAGAACCAACTGAAGGACCAGACGGTGAAGGCCAACAAAAGCGCAGTGGACCCACAGAAGAAGAAAGATCTGGAAAAAGTCATGAAGGAGGCAGATCTGCAATTTGAAAAGGCGAGGGTCGACTCTGAAAAGGTACATAGTTGTTATAAAAGTTGCCCAGGCACTTTTCTCTTCCCCGTCTCACTTACTTGCCTCACAAAATTCTGTATTGAAGTCACATTATCTCATTGACCCCAGGCAGTTAATGTTGTATTTTGTTTTAGGTTGAAAAAGAGGTACAAGAAATACATTTGAAGATCGTGGAAGTTGCTGGGGGAAAGGTCAAAACCCTGCAGAAAGCTGTCGATGAAATTGTGAAGAAGATTGACAAGGTCCACGCGGAAATAACTAGGCTCAATGTTGCTATCAAAACCAGTGAAAGGTATAAAATTGTTGAAAAATTCTCATGTCATCTTCTATATGGATCGGGGAGCCTCCAGGGGTCCCTGTCCTGCGTTACTTCTGCGTCCTCCGTCCGTAATAGCCCAACCTCTCCTTGCACAGCCTTTGGAATTTTTTCTGTTTCAACTTTGTCTAGGGTGACCCACTGGACATCTTCCACCTGGAATCAAACTGAGAATTTTCAGTGGAATTTGATCTTTTGGCTTTCTTAACCTGTTATCATCATGGAAGAGAATTCCGAACTGTGGGAAAATTACCTTGTTGAGTTTTGCTCAAATATCGGAATATTGCAATTGTTTTCTGTTTACATCGTAATGCGTTTATACAGGGTGTCAAGAGACTTACTTGACTTACTGTAACCAGTGATTCCTCACATTATTTGGAGTACAAAAATGTAAATGAAATTTTGGTCTCCGGTGACATTTTCACTTTTTTTTTTTCAACTAAAACATAAAAAAATTTGTACTTGGACAGTTAGGGGTGGGTTGAGGGGTTGGTCGGTTAATCGGCTTATTGACCAGTGGACGACATGTGGAAGAATTTTTTTGATTTTTTTAAAGTAAATCAAGTATGTCCCTTAACACCCTGCATATTAAGGCGTTTCCAATTTATCTAAAAAAAGCTCCCATTTGGGAAATAACTGTCTAAAGAAGATGATCAGAATCTCATGGACAATTTATTTTAAAGCAGTCAGGGAAGATACATCCATGAAAGAAAAAAAATCTTTGTTAATCCGTCGCAGAGTCGGATTTTTGAAGCGATTTTGTCCCTTATGTATAAAGAAATTGTATGAAGAACAAGGTGAGAATCGCTTGGGCCATTCTCGTTCTTGACGTAACAAAATACTGGATAGCTTCTAGCCACTCCGAATAATTCAAATTAATTCACAATGAGGCGCCGGGCATCAAAGATGGCGGACAAAATGGCTGCCGCTTGATAATACGTATGGAGTCGTATTCGAAGTGTCATATTTGAAATCTATATTTATTAATTGTTTTTGATATAAATCCATTGTGGAAAGCATAGATTTGAGTGATTATTAGGAAGTTCGTTTTATCTACATTATTTTGATGTAACTTTTGTAATATATCACAGAAGAAATGTTATAAAAATTGAATTTGTAAGAATGGTGAGAACTGTCAAATATTGTACGTCGTATTGAAAAAAAATATTTTTCCTATGCTAGCTTTCAACAAGTTAACTGTTATTTTCGCTAGCGATTCTGTCCAACCTTACAGTTCCATACATAAAGGTTAAAGTCACCTTAAAAATATATCGATTTTAGTAGAATGTTCACCGGTGAACCAAACACAGTTGACAGGTTATACATAATGAAGCCACCACCAATTGGCGACTTTTCTATGAAGAGCAGCGGGGGTTCCATCCTTTCATCATCCAAAGTTCATTCCATCCAAAATCAGATTATCGAGCGTCTAATTCGATCACATTTTGTATCTTCTGCCACTCTTAAAAATCTCAATTATTTATTTTGTGTATTTTCAGAAATGCTAAAAAGTCCACGGAAAAAATAACCCAGATGGAGAGAGAACTGCATGAGTTAGAGGAGAAACTCAAAGAAATGAATAATGAAAAAAAGACACTGACGGCCGACGGATCTTACATGGAGAAAGAATTAGAAACGGTAAATTATTTTCCACCATAAATTTATACATTTAACATTACGGGGCAATCTTCCGGGGATCAAGCATAAATGCTCATATCGATAAGAAAGCAGCATTGATAGGATTTACTTAGCTCTTATTTATTTGTTAGAAATCAAAATTTTGCATTACACTTTTACAAAACTTCAACTTTCACCAGGATCCATTTTCTAGCGTTTGTTCATAACATTTTTTAAATTTATTTATTATTTTTATTTATTTAATATTTATAGGTTTTTTTTACAATAAATACACAATTTTTACATTTTATACAGTGTTAAAATAGCAGATAAGAATAGCTTTTCCTCACCATAAAGAGACGAGGCTCTTGTGTTTGGTGAGGGAATTTTAGTTCAATTATATAATATCGTGTGTAATAAAAGTAAATAATACAATACGGCAAAAACAAGGGATAATTCAGAAAATGCAAGATTTATCAATAAAGGATTTAAAAGAAACAATAATAATAGTGAGTTATGGACTCTTATAGTAGTTATAGGTTTTTTTTTAACTTTTGCTGAAATTCCTGAATATTTTCAGATACAATGGTAGTTTGTTATAATATGTTATACCTAGATAGAGATAAGTATTTTGTGTGTGCTTTGTACTAAATTTGGGGATTTTGATAGTATGTATTCTGATATCTTGCTGATGAATGGAATGGTAAGTTATTTAACTGTACTTCTTTGTAAATTTGTAGTATTGAATATTTTTTTATATATTTTGTCTATTGTAGGTACATTGCGTATTGAAAAGAGAATTTCAGTAGAAAATTTGGATGGTTTTTCAATATTACTTTAATTATCAATATTTGAACATTGTTCGAAGTATTTTGCGAATAATTAAATACTAATAACAAAGTAAATGATGTACCTACCTTCATCAAGATAAAAGCAAGGAGCGTTTGCCGAGAGAGTGTTGTGTTCTCTGCGGGGAGATGGCTAGTTGATAAAAAAATGAAGCGAACAAATTAAAAACCCCCTACAAATGATTAAATTTTTTTGGTTGAGTGTCAACCGTTGAGTATTGCGTACAGATGACGTGATGGTTATTTCAATTTTGTCAGGTGGTACTCTTACTCTGGAGAACACATGCAGCATAATTTATACTTTATGTTAAAAAAAATGAAATTTCAATCGCTCTAGTAGCATTGTTAACTATTCACAAAAAGTAAAGGTGGAGCGTGGGCAGAAAAATGGCTCTCGGAATGATAAAATTTAACTAAATTGAGCGGTCTGTATGGCCATTATTGTAATGTTGTTTTGACTATTCCAGGTGACGGAGCAAATCTCCGAGGGCAGCCAAGAGTTTGCTGGACTCAAGGAGGAGATCGCCAAGCTGGTAAAGCAAGAGAACAAGTTCAAAGCCGACCGCCTTGAGCTGGTGAACAACATATCCAAAGTGCAGAAGGCTATTGATGATCTCAAAGTCAAGATTCCCGGCTGGAATAGAGAGGTTACAAATTTATCTAAAATTGTATATAAAATAATTTTTCCTGTTCATTTTAGGACCTGTGAATTCGTCTCCTAAATAAAACATAATGTCTCCCCCACTCTTTTAAACCTCTTGAATGTTGGATGACAGTTAAGAGTTTAAGGCCATATTCCATAGAAAATTAACATCAGAGCAGAGAGAGGCTAGAGTACTCTAATTATAATAATACCTCTCTTCTAAGAGGCTAGAGTACTCTAATAAAAAGCAAAGTCTGGAATGATATTGGCGCAAGCGATGCTGACCTTGTCCTTGTACAGTTTCTGTATATATAAGGGTTAAAATTGCATTTTCTTTTCTAAACTCTAAGCTGTCACCTGCCCGCCGGCGGGCTTGCGACAAATTAGCGGTTAAAAGTAAAATTTTTCAAAACTACTACAAATGTTTTGTTGTGTCAATGACATATTTTATTCACTTCCTTCGGGACTCCTCCCAGTAGGACGCTTCGGTCACAAGCTGTTTTTCCATGAATTGCAAATTAAGAGAGAAAATTTAGTATTAAACAAAGGAAATATGGTGGAGATGATAAAACAGGAATCTACAGAAACGGCTCTATTGTAAGAAGAAAAAAGGTTACTATGGTTACGGTTATAATGGTTAGCGCCCACTGAGGCAACTGAAAACCAACTAAAACCGGCTGTTTTCTCTGTCTTGATTGGTCAAAAAACTTGTTTAACCATAGACGAAGAACAATCAGCTGACAGCTGACAACTAGCAACGGCCGCCCAGGGCAATCAGAAGTGACATTCGCTAGTCACCGCTTGCGTTACCATTGACAACGGGGTTTTGTGTGATTGTGAAGTGTGCGGGCCATCACATTGTCATACAAAGACAGTTGGCAGTTGAGAGTTTTCAGTTGCCTCAGTGGGCGGAGGCGCTTATAATGACGAGGCAACTGAAACCAAACTAAAAATGGCTGGCTGCTGTGGTTTCCAACCAAACTTTGATCACGGCGCTACTCAATTTTAAGATTTCTGTAATTATCTCAACTTGTTTAACCATAAACGAAGAACAATCAGCTGTCATCTCAGTCATCTGTAGGTGACAAATTGAAAAAACAAAAACAAAAAACTAGAAAACTGGCGCAACCATGGCAACCTAGCAAACTGGCAACGGCCGGCTACGGCAACTAGCAGGGCGAGTCGCGAGTCACTGCATAGGTTGCCATTGACAACGGGTTTTTGAGAAATTGTGTAGTGTGCAGTCACATTGACATATACAGGATAGCGTGTTTAGTTACAAACTATTTTTTTTGCAGTTGCCTCGTCAGTGGAGGCACTTATGGTGTAAGAGAAATCTACTAATATTGACAATTAAATGGAACCAAAGAGACATCGGTTGACATCTTAACTTGTTGAAGGCCAGCATACAAATTTTTTTTTTTTTCAATACGACCTAAAATATTTGACAGTTCTCACCTTTCTTACGAATTCAATTTTTATAACATTTCTTTTGTGAAATAATACAAAAATTACATCAAAATAATGTAGATAAAACAAACTTCCTAATAATCACTCAAATCTATGCTTTCCACAATGGATTTATGTATACCAAAAACAATGAATAAATATAGACTTCGAATATGACAGCGTTCGTATTATCAAGCGGCAGCCATTTTGTCCGACATCTTTGGTACCTGGCGCGTCTTTAGCAGTTAATATGAATCATTCGGAGTGGCTAAATGCTATCCAGTAATTCATAATGTCAAGAACGAGAATGGCCCAAGCGATTCTGACCTTGTTCTTCATACAATTTCTTTATACATAAGGGGCAAAATCGCTTCAAACATCCGGACCCGCCGGGGGGACTGCGGCCTAGGAGAGGTTAAGGGCCGGTAGTACCCGCCTAAAAAGAATAAGAAAGAGAGACATGACAATACGAATGTTGGAGCGAGTGAATATTAAAAACTGTAAAAAATCAAGTGAAAATTGGGAAAATGTTTAATAAACATGACTCGTTTACAACAGAGCAAAAATCTTTCTTCAGCACCTTCAGTAGCATTTAAAGACACATTGAATTTTTTCATACACCTAACTTGTAAAATAACAGAAGAAACAAACGTGTAAATAATAATTTTTGGGGCATACTGTGCGATTTTTTTTCTATTGTGGGAATTTTATGTAATTAACATTTCGGCTCTACAAATCTTCAGATATTATCTTAAAAAATAACATATATTTTTTTAAGAACTCAGAAACTTAAAATGTTCAAGGGACGTATGTTATAAATCGATAGAAAATCGGAATTCCGGCCCTTTAATTAAACAACCACACTATAACCTTGAGAATTCCAAATCGGTGCAAATTGAAATTCAGGCAAGTATTCAAAGTAAAATCGTAATGATTTATTCCAATGTAAATTGAATTATCTCGGCCGATTACCATCACAGACGGCCCTTCACATTCAGATATTCAAAGTACACATAAAAATATGATATGTTCCCATGGAACCATTTTTTGGATAACCAACACCTCTGCCATAGGTCACCCCAAGTGGTTCACTACGTTTGGTGACTTAGCAGGGGTGCCCGGGTTCATGGGGTAAGGTTTGTCTAGGTCTTGGCGGCAGATGATCTAGACACACTGAACCCCAGATTCCTATCCAACCCTCATACCTTTTTCCTTCCCAGAACTTCCTCACCTTCCTTTCCTTAAAAACACCCTCCACCCAGCATCCCCAAAGATGACATAGGCCCTGAGGGAAATTATTTTCCTCAGAGCCTCCTGTGTGAACCTAAAAAAAAATATATATCTAAATTTCGCGGCCTACCAGATTGAGACTTACAAAATAATAATAAAGACGGTGTTCAACCGAATAAATTAAAATTTTACCGCCATGGCCAGCCTGCTACATTCAGCCTTTACCCTATACAGGTTTATGAAATTATATGATTTTTTTCGGAGCAGTTGGGACTCTTGTGCGGCATTCCCATAAAAAAAGCTTTTGTTGTGTAAATCTACCGGCGCATCCTCAAAACACCCTGACCAGTTAGTAGCTGAGTAGATGAAGTGTTGTGAGTTCAATTTTTAATAGCTCCTCCATCGTTGCACAAACAACACGTAAAAGTAACATAATTTTTCTTTCCAGATGTCCAACCTCACCATTGAGACGGTTCCCATAGCCGGCCAAGAAGAAATTCCCCCTCTTTGTAAATACTCGGACGAGGAGCTAGAAGTATTCAAGATAGACGAGCTTCAGAGTAAAGTGCAGATACAGGAAGAGAGGCTAGGTGAACAGCGGCCCAATCTACAGGCTATTCAGGTATCTACACTTTACTATATTTCATCATTTTTTCTTTCCTCCATCAAAGCAAGAGTTAAGTTTTAACCCGTCGCAGGCCGCAGTCCCACCGGCGGGTCCGGATTTTTGAAGCGCATTTGTCCCTTATGTATAAAAAAAATTGTATGAAGAACATGGTCAGAATCGCTTGGGCCATTCTCATTCTCGACATAACAAAATACTGCATAGCGTCTAGCCTCTCGGAATAATTCAAATTAATTCACGATGACACGCCGGGCATCATAAATGGCCGACAAAATGGCTGCCACGTGATAATATGAACGGAGTCGTATATTTTTTCATTGTTTTTGATATAAATCCATTGTGGAAAGCATAGATTTGAGTGATTATTAGGAAGATCGTTTTATCAACATTATTTTGATGTAATTTTTGTAATATATCACAAAAGAAATGTTATAAAAATTGAGTTCGTAAGAAAGGTGAGAAATTTCAAATATTTTACGTCATATTGAAAAATTATATTTTTCCTATGCTGGCTTTCAACAAGTTAACTGTATTTTTGCTAGCGATTCTGTCCAAAGAAAAACACATGTATTTTATTAGGCAAATGTATTATAAACGTTAATATTTATTTTATTTTTTTTTTTTATTTTATTTAAACGCCCATAGGGCTTTTACATATAAAACAATACATTTTTTTATTAATTACAGTGAAAATACGAGTAGATAAAATATAGGTAAAAGAAAATATAAGAAACAAATATCAACTAACATTTTTGTCATTTCATAAAAAAAAATTGAGAAAATAAAATTCTCAGAATTTTATACATTTTTCTTGAAGTGCTATCGGAATGTTTGGTTTTCACAGAGGTGCAAATTAAAAAAATTCTATGGTCAAATTCTAGATTTGCATATAATGTGTAGAGTTTTCTCTTTCTAACACTGTTTAGATCATATTTCTCACAATAACACTGAGGGAGATACAACAATTTTTATGAGACCTATGTGAGCTGGGACAAATTTGGTCTACTATGATTAAACGAGTTAATACGTAGTATACAACTGCTGACCCTGTACAAATCGCAAGTGCACCTGACTGTTGAATTGGACTATGCAGAAACTGATATGAAATGATAAATTCCCCTGTCTTAACAAACGGATTGCAGTCTTTACAGCACAGGCGTCGGGTGGGAATGCTGTTTTGATTGTATCTTCCAATGGAAGATTCTCCAAGGAACTAGTGTCATTGAACAGCCGGAAAACACATTAAAAATGCTCCCAAAATTTATACTTGGTTGATATTATTTCTTACACAAGAATGGGTCAATTCTGTGAATCCCGCGTAAAGTTAAACATTGAAAAATGCAGGAATATTCTGTAAAAATGTTTCTTGTGTTAAACCCTCGTTATTTTTTACACTTCCCAGGAGTACAAAGCGAAGGAAGAGATATACTTGAAGCGTGCGGAGGAACTGGAAGAGATTACGAAGCGCAGAAATGACGCTCGCAAACTCCACGACGAACTGAGGCACAAGCGTCACTCGGAGTTTCTGGCCGGATTCTGCACCATCACGGCCAAACTGAAGGAGATGTACCAGATGATAACGCTGGGAGGGGACGCAGAACTGGAGTTGGTGGACTCTTTGGATCCATTTACTGAGGGAATTGTATTCAGGTGATTTGATTTTACTTTTATTTTGTCTACAGTCTCTCGTGTCCGTGATGAGTCTCCTTCAACGGAAGCAAGGAGTCTGTCAAGAGTATAACAGAAGACTGTGTATGCATAACTGTGAATGAAGCAATTGTTGTGTGGCAGACCTTCTTCTCTGCCTATCCTTACTGGTTAGTTAGGTGGGCTTCGGGTGGGTGAGGTTAGGTTAGGTTTGTTCATTCTTCAATGTCCTGTTTTGTCATGTAACCAAAAAAATGTAACTTTCTTTTATAAATGAACTTTATTTCCAGTGTCCGTCCCCCCAACAAATCGTGGAAAAACATCTCCAATCTGTCTGGCGGTGAGAAGACGCTTAGTTCGCTGGCTCTGGTGTTTGCGCTGCACTACTATAAGCCTACGCCGCTGTACGTCATGGACGAAATCGACGCCGCTTTGGATTTCAAGAATGTGTCCATTGTCGCCAATTACATCAAGGTAATTATTTCATAACTGCTCCAAACTGGCTGGACTATGGCTTTCCTGATTGGGGTATATTGTGAGGCTCGAGATAGAGGGGAGGGGAATGAGTTGGGGAAATACCTGGTTATGATTAGCATTGCGATAGTTGTCAATACTCTCAGTATCACCCCGGTAAAGGACCACCAATCAGAATCAAAATGTTGCTTGTAATTGCCAAGTCATGTTTGGTGACCAGATCTGAATAGCCAGGCACTTTCCAACCTTCCATGTCCCCTGATCTTTCTCTTCACTTCACAATAATATGTATACAGTGAAACCCTTTTAAGAAGTTCTCGCTTAAGATGTTTTCCTGCTTAAGAAGTTTGGTTTTTTCGGTCCCTTGAATACCAAATGGTTCAATTTTTCCCACTTATAAGGTTTTTTTTCTGGTTCCTTGGAAAACTTCTTAAGAGGGTTTCACTGTATAAGCCTGGGGTGTATAAATAGCCCCAAAACTTGATGGGTGTTATACCATTAAAAAGTATGATTTATGAATGAACTTCGCGGACAAAAAAAATAATCAAAAATGGTAATCCGCAATGGCCTAAATGTATAAAAAACAACACCAGCCTGTAAAGTGAACGTCTTTATTCAAAGGCAGTTCTTTCAGATGGCATCCAAACGTAAAAAAAAAAAAAAACTTCACAGAATTACAATATAATATTTTTGAAAAAACAAATTAGGATTCTTAAGTTGACCCGATGAGAGCAAAATTCCTATCGGCCTCGCAACATTCCCAAATTCGGGTATGCCATAGTCCTATTATATTTTTATTCGGTAATAATGCTTACCATTTTTTTTAACAGGAAAGGACCAAGAACGCTCAATTCATCATTATATCGCTTCGCTACAACATGTTTGAGTTGGCCAACAAATTAGTTGGCATATACAAGACCAGCGATTGTACTAAGTCTGTGACAATCAAGAACAGTATGGAACTTACAGAATCTCGCGATCCGGCAACTAAAGTGTAAGCAACTAAGTGTTGCCAAGCCGGGAACAATGCTGTGTAAATATTACTAAATTGGGAACACTGTAGGTATTATTAGGTTGGGAACCTGTTAAGTTGTTACCAAGACGGGACAATGCTGTGTAAATAGTATTAAATTAGGGACAATGTTGTACATGTTTTATTAACTTGGGAACAATGTTGTCCAAAAGTTGGGATCATCATTGTGTAAGTGCCTCTGCTGACGAGGCAACTGAAAAACCAGTTTGCAACAAAACTCGCTATCCTGTGTATGTCAATGTGATGACCCCTACACTACACAGTTTCTCAAAAACCCGTTGTCGATGGTAACGCAAGCAGTGACTCGCGACTTGCACTGCTAGTTGCTACGATAACAGCTGATTCTTGTTCTTCGTCTATGGTTAAACAAGCTGAGATAATTATTGAAATCGTAAAATTAAGTGGAAAGTTTGGTTGGAAACCAAAGCAACCGGCAAGTTTTAGGCGATCTGCTCACTGAAGAGACTGAAACCAAACTAAAACTGGCTTGTTGCTATGGTTTCCAACCAAACTTTCTACTCAATTTTACGATTTCAATAATTATCTCAACTTGTTTAACCCCTAAAAAAATTGGCGTATTTTGTCAGAGGCTAAAAATATTCCCGCTTTGCAATAAAATCCAAATAAATGGAACATTTGTTAACGTATTCGAAAACTAAAAACTGTTTTCGAAAGGTGATGAAATAGGCTTTCAAATTTCTATATTAAAAATTACTATGTATTTTTTTTAATATAATTTTTTTTTGCAAAAACTTTAAAAAGTTTTAAAAATGGCTCACTTTACTTTTTATTCTAACTAAAATTACTGATAATGAAAAAACATAAAACACATACTTATTTCATTAGATAAATGAATTATAAACCTTAGTGTCACTTCACTTTTTTTCGTTTCATGTAAAAAAAATTCTTAAAAAATTCACAAAGTTCCATTTTTTTTTTTCAAATTGCTATCGTAAACTTTGGTTTCAGAAAGGGGTAAATTTTATTTTTTTTGTGGTTTTGTTTTAGATTTGAATATATAGTTTGTTGTATTCTATTTCTAAAACCGTTTAGATCACATTTCTGACTATGATAATAAGGGAAAAAACAACGATTTCTGTGAGACCTATGTGAGCTGGGACAAATATGGTCTCCTGTGATTAAACGGGTTAACCATAGACGAAGAACAATCAGCTGTTATGTCACGCAACTGGCATGTCGAGTCGCGAATCACTGCCTGCGTTGCCACGGACAACGGGTGTATGAGAAGTTGTGTAGTGTGCGGACTGAGATACAGAGGATAGTGAGTTTAGTTGTAAACTGGTTTTTTTTCAGTTTCTTCAGTGAGCGGAACGCCTAAGTGTTACCATGGTGGGAACATTTTTATTATTGACATTTAAGTTGGTGACAATGATATGCAAGTTAATAAGTTAGTAACAAAGCCATGCAAGTATCATTAAGTTGGTAACAATCTTGTATTGTATTGTTTCATAGTGCTTTCACACAAACGAAGTATTGAATTCCGTAAGTCTAAACTTAAACTTTAGGGCGTTCATCACCCACTCATTTCTTGCGCAAATGTTACTTAATTGGGAGCAATGTTTTGCAAGTGTAAGTTAGGAACAATTTGGTCATTTTATGGATCAGAAACGAATCGACATAAACCGAGTGCCGTAAGACCCTGCGCAGAAAAGTAAAGTTAATCCATTGTGGAACTTTGGGAATATTGTTTTTATTGTAGTGATAGAAGATTTCTTTGCCATTATTAAGATGATACCCGGTGGTGGAGAAATTTGAAAAATAGATTTTACTAAATTGTTGCTGTCACTGTTGCTCTTACTCCACCGGATATTGAGCGAAAGGGACAATGCACCTCGGGCTACTAATACCTAACTAAAATCGAGGTTTTGTATTCCCCACTTTTCTCCTCCAAAAGTGGACTGATTTTCAATTTTTCTTTACTAACTACATAAGAAAAAAACTATTCTATGTCTGTACATTTTGCTTTTTTTAAAAAAAACATTTGTCTAGTTTGTATACTGAATGTCTTTTGACGGCATTTAAACCAGTGAATTTAATTGATTTTTGGAAGGTCATAACTTCTACAAAAAGTAACTTATCAAAAAAAGTACCGACACGCTAGTAGTTGATATCTATTTTATGTAAAAACAAAATTTCTCTAGGGTTAAAATCCAGAGAGATAAATAGGGAATACATTTGTATGGAAAAATCACCGCCGGGTATCCCCTTAAATGAAACAAAAACAATTAATTTCCATATTTTTATATTTGTAAATATTTTTATAACAATAAATACTTATATTTTAACAAGTTATGGTGTATTATTTATTTAAACACTGATAAATGCTGAGAAAGTGTAATAATATAATAATAAAAGTTTGTCTTTTTTGATTTATGCAAGATTACAAAAGGAATCATTTTATAATAAATAAAGACACATGATAAAAAAAAAATTGTAGCACTATCTCTAAAACCACATAAAAAGTATTGGTATGCTGCTATACACAATAAAAAGATGGATCAAATGCAAAGCAGCTTGTTAAAATTATACTTTTATCGGAGGGTGGGTACTATTGCAGATAATAGAAACAAGTGAGATAAGCCATGAACCATTATTAGTGCACTGTGTCGCCAACATTAATCACCCACACTATTTCAAACCTTGCGAGTACGCAAAGCGGCGCCCTGCTTTTGTTTTCATCTACACACTAAATGTATAACTTTCATTGGCTCCGCCACATTGCTTTGATAGTCTGTGCAGTTTGGTCGTAACTAGGCGACAGTCGGCACACTCCCGCGCCGTTTATTCCTTTGTTTCTATTATGATATTGAATCCAAAATTCATCTCTCCTCTTTTAACCTGTTTTATTTGGCTGTTACACAAACATGATCCATCAGCGTCTATCCTCGTATCCACGAAATTTCTCTAAAACATGTATTAAAGTGTGCCGCCTAATGTGATAAACCGCGTTGAAAAGGCCAGCATGGTAATGGTTAAGTAGCATAATATAAAGAAGATCTGAAGGACAATCAAACTTGCTGAACTAGAACCATTATCTCCGGTTTGAGATAGACGTCTTTCTGCTCCGATCTGGCAATGTCCTCGGCTACCGACTGGTCCCAGGCGAAGATCATGACGGTGGCGGGCACCAGTCGGAGGTCCACCAAGGTGCGGTCACACTCCTCTTCCGAGGACAGCTTGACTCCGGTCGGAGAGTTCAGGACGAAGGGGAGACCCTCGTGTTCCAGGTTTTCCTTGACGAATCTGATGACTTCACTCGCTTTGTCATAGACGGAGAAAGTTCCCTGCAATTTAATAAGCAAATCTTATCAAGGCAGAAGAAGTTGGGGAAGACATGGCATCAAATTCTTGAATCGGGTCATGACAATAGTGTACAACTGCTGACCCTGTACAAATCACTTAATATAAAAAAGAAATATTAAAAAATGTCAAGAGTCTGAATAACAGAAGGGTATGTATGAATGTGAATGAAGCAAGGAATGTGTTCCAAAACCTAATTGTTTGGCAGTCTGCCTACCCCTGTGGAGAAATGGCGTGATGTTAAATTAGTTACAGTTAATACTGACCTGTAACAAGATGCCGTCAGGAAAGCGAATTCTTAGAAGCGCATATTTGTATTTTCTTATTTCTCTTAATTCATCTTTTTCTCTCATAGCTTTGGTTCGTAGCATTTGATTTTTCTCTGCCAACTCTGCTCTGGAATTATAAAATATAAACATTATTCAAAGATAAACACAACATCGTTAAATGAATACATATGCTTACAGACAAAATAACAACAAGTGCATCCGTGCAGCAATTGACGAGTATAAAAGCAAAACCGTCCCTATCCACTTTGTTCATTTTGATCTAATAATTGATGAGTATTCTATACCTTACTTTCTACACCGTACAATCTTTAAACCAAAGCCAAGACGTCTCTAAGTCAGCGGTTGTAAACCTTTTTGAGCCTGCGTACCCCTCGACTCTTCCTACAAATTTGTTGTACCCCCGTACCCTCTATCTATCTTGTGTACACTGTCTAATGAAAGACATGTTCAATTTGATAGGCGGGTATGGGTACCGCCACCCCAGGAATAATTTTTTGGACAACCAACACCTCTGCCATAGGTCACCCTTTTGGTGATTTATAAGGGGTGCCCAGGATCATGGGGTACGGCTTGTCCGGATCTTGGCGGCGGATGCGTCTGCCCACCAATTGCGTAGCAGGCCAGATCAGGAGAGACTAATTGAGGGAGACCTAATCTAGACCTTTCCAGCCGGACTCCCGACCGATGGATTCGTTCGTCCGTCACTCCTGGACGCACTGATCCCCAGTTTCCTACCCACCCCCATACCTTTTGCCTTCCCAACACATCCTCTCCTTCCTTTCCTAAAAATAATCCTCCACACAGCTTCCTCAAAGATAACATAGGCCCTGAGGGGAATTATTTTCTTCAGGGGCTCTTGTGTGGAGCTATTGTAAAAAAAATAATTCCATAGTAATTTTTGAATACTTTCATTATTACACAAATTTAACAATCAAGTCACACAAATACAATTAAAGCAATTTTATGTAGAGTTCGGGCATTTTTAACCAGAAATTCTACATGCAAATTGAATAAATTTTGTTCCACGTCATTATCTTTTCGTATGGAGGCGCGGCAGGCTACCAAACCACCGAGCGTAGACCTCACTATTGCGTACCCCCAATTTTTGCTTCGCGTACCCCAAGGGGTAAGTACTTTTCTTAGTCATTCAAAAATGACTTTTAAAACCGTGGTCAAATGCAAAACTGCCTCTCTTTCACTTTTGGTGAGGTTCAAAAGTGCAATCTTTAAATGCACCACGAGCCAGAAAACACAAGTTAAAGCTTTGCAAATCCAATATGGCCGCTGAGCTGCTTGAAGTGTAAAACCGCCACATCCCTATCTCATCTCTGCAGCATTCAGTCTACTTTTATCCTCCCATCTGCCAATTCCGTGCCTCACTGCCAAAAAACCAACCCTGATGGTTTCAACACTCCATTGAGGACTGCTAGTTTAGTTCTTTAGACAATTTTCTATTATTTATTTATTTATTTTTATTTTAGTACATAAAACAGGCAATTTTCCCAAAAATTTACATACATAGATGAAAGAAACTTACATACTAAAGGTAGAATACAAAAGTTTTACAAAAATTTATTATTGAAACCTGCTGGTGCTGATGGGACATTGATTTATGTAGTATGTTTATTAGTCTTTTAGCGCCAACTGTGTTCAGTCCTCTATTAACCAGTCAAATTACAGGAGACCCATATTGTCCCAAAACATCATATGCCGTTATGATAACAGGAGACCCAAATTGTCCCAGAGCGACCGTGCATCATTAAAAGATAGATATCTCCCTTCCTGTAATGCGAACATTCGTGATTTAATTTATGTTAGAAAGAGAAAGAATCAATGTTTCTCATTGCCTTTCAAGTGTACGAGCTATTTTGCTCAGATATTGAGAAATCCGAACATAAGTGACGGTTTTATTTCGCGCCAATTTGTGACGTACCGCTGATTTTGACAGCACGGTTCCATGCAACAAAAAACCGTTTTTAATAAAAAATAACTCGAAATGTCCCGGAAAGCTAACTTTTATTTGTTAATTAATATATTGCCTATGTGTTTATGTCAAATTTAATTCATTTTGGTTACATAATAATGCAATAATCTCATATAGAAAACTACTAATCGTTAAAATCACTGTAAACCCTTTTTTAAATTGATCATTCCTAATTGAATTTCCTGTATTTGATGAATATTTTTATGCATATCGTAGGAGAATATATTTCTATTCAATATTTATGAAAAACAATAGTGCTGTTATAACATATTTGTAAAGATTTCTTTGATTTTATCAAGTCGGACGTCTGAATTTATCGAGCTGTCAAATATGTAGGTTTGAAATCGATAGAGATGGGATCATCAAAATTTAAATTGACATTAATTTGTGCAAAATTCGAATTATTATAAGTATTTATTTTTAGAGTTTATTTTATAGAAGTAAATTTGAATGTTATTTTTATGATGAATGTTATCAATTTTTTTGTATAATAAATGCGTAATAATATTTAATTTCAAAATATACATATCTTGAATTTTATGAAGAAAAAAAATCTATTTGTAAAGAGGTTTTTTGCTACCAAAATTCAGCGATACAATATAAAACTCATTATTGTTATACTTATATAAGGAATATTTTAAGTACAACTCTTGGCGTTTGGCGTGTTTCCGGACTATTTCCCATTTTTTAAGTTTAGTACAGTCATTTGGTTCGACAAAAGGAGGTTACCTAGAAAGGTTTCCGGGAGTTTTGAAAATTTGTAATTTTATAGATTTCGATGTGCTCTTTCCGAATTTCAACTTAGCCACCTATATTTGGCGCTCGCGCCACCATATTGGAAAAACGGCGCCTAAAAGCAGTTTTTTGACAATATCTCCTTTCTGACGATAAAAAATATATAACACAAAATTAAACAACAGAAAATTTTCTACAATATATGTATGAATATTTTTTTTTGTAAAATCAATAGTTTTGGCGTACGAGCGCCGCAAACTATTATTCATCTAAACCACCAGGTGTTTTTCGTATATTTCTCCAAAATATTTTACTATTGTTGCAGATATAATAAAAACAGATATATGTATGTAAATACACGATGCAATCGAAAACGAAGAGGATTGTGATAAGTCTGATAATCCCATCGCAGATGATGCGGATGAAATTTCGGTCTGTGACGTTTCGACGATACCAAAGACGAACTCGCAACGCCTGGTCCATCAGGAACGGCAAAGCAAAGAAGATTGCGCCAAATTTCGAAATTGTACATTAAATGTGGATTAGGTCTACACCACGATAAAAAAACGCGCCGCTTACTCTACCTCAAGGGGGTTAGTGGAAATTAATTTTTTGGCCAAAACGCATATTGAAGTATACTCTGCGGCGCTCGTACGCTCAAAGTATCGATGTTACAAAAAAAGTTGTTATTACATAAATTGTAGGAAATTTTCTCTAGTTTAATTTTGTTTTTTTCGTAAAATGAGTCAGAAATGAGATATTGTCAAAAAAACTGCTATTAGGCGCCATTTTTCCAATATGGCGCCTAATTGCAAAGATATGAGGTGGCAAAGTTGAAATTCGGAGAGAGCACTTCAAAATGTATAAAATTTAATTTACACTTTTTACTCCAAATAATGTCAAGAATCATTGGTTAAAGTAAGCCAAGAAGTATGTCCCTTAACACCTGCATATATTCATATATTATACAGGAGGTTAAAGATCGTACTTGACTTACTTTACCCAGTAATTCCTGAAATTTTTTTGTAGTAAAAATCGTTAACAAAGTTTTGGTATCCGATGACTTTTTTTTTCTACAAAAACATAAAAAATCAGTAGATATTGGGAAGATAGGGGCGGGTTGACGGGTTGGCTGGTTACTTGGCTAAGTGACCAGTGACGACATGTGGAAGAAATTTTTTTATATTTGATTTTGAAGAAAAAAAAAAAATATCTAAAAATACCGGAGACCAAAATTTCATTTGCATTTTTTACTCCAAATAATGTAAATGAAATTTTGTTCTACGGTGACTTTTTAGATCTCTTTTACAAGTATGATCCTTGACTTACTTAAACCAGTGATACCTGACATTATTTGGAGCAAAAAATTTAAACGAAATTTTGGTCTCCGGTGACTTTTTAGATGTCTTATTTTTTTCAAAAACTTTTTCTTTAATATCTTAAAAAAAAATAATCTTCATGTCGTCACTGGTCAATAAGCCAAGTAACCAAACAACCCCTCATTCCGCCCCTAACTTCCCAACACCCACAGAATTTTAATGGTTTTGCAGAATAAAAAATGTCACCGGAGACCAAAATTTCATAAACATTTTTTACTTCAAACAATGTCAGCAATCACTGGTGAAAATAAGTCAAGTACGATCCTTAACACCCTGTTTATATATATACTTTTTTTCGACCGGTCAGTGGCTGAGTGGGCATTGCGTTTCGGTCCCACCTGGGCGTCGCGTGTTCGATTCCTCGGCTGGCTAAGTCCTCCATCACACCACAAGCAACATATTCCGCTTACTGTGGTGGTAGTAGGAGTTTTTCAAATATTGTCAGGTTATTCGTTATGGGAATTCGTCACGATATATAATATAAAGTACTTAATAAATAATTTTGCATTCTCTTTGTGGAAAATATGTAATCTATATCTTTCTCGTTAATCTTTTGTGTTACTTTACATGTGTCTCCCTCTTTTTGTATATTTAAATATATGCTATGCTCGAACAATTTTTTTATTAATATTTTAAATTTATAGCCCAAAGAAGCTTCGGCTAAGCGAAACTGGTTTGTTATAAAAATAAAATTTCGTTGTTTTGAACAAAGTTATTGTTTTATTTCATTATTTAAAAAAGGTATGATCTACACTGAATAATGCATGGATTAAATTCCATTTTATTTTATTTATCTTACGTACTTATTTATATTTATCGGGTTTAATTTGAAGAACTCCATTTAAAATCAGTTTATAAATTTTATTCAAAATATCTTCAACCAACCCCGCTTTCGCCGAAGCATCGATTCATGTTTCGAAACGCGACTTGTACATCTCTAACGGGCGGCCATCTTTGTTTACTTTTGAAGAGTTTTTGGCGGACAACGTACAACTTACGCTTCGAAACAGAATACTGTATTTATGTATTTATAATAGTTAATCAGCTTTTTTTAACAAAATGACCTATAATGTTCCATAAACTATAGGATTTACGTATTCACCGTTGTGTTTATTGCAAAATTACGAGGTTATTTGAAGTTTAGTGAAGTGATGTTTTGAGGTTATTTTTTCCTGAGGTCTCAAAAAATGTAAAAAACTACGTTAAATTGGGCTATAAATGAACAAAAGTGATAATAATTCATTAGATAAATGCCTTAGGCATACGTGGATAGTAAAGTTTTTCGGAAATTCATCGTAAATTGCGAAGAAAACTAATAAAAAATTTAAACAGTTTTTTTAGAAAGATTGATAGGCTCAAAACAAACGACAAAGTTTAACATTTATTTAAAAAATAAGATTGTATGAATGTGATAAAATGTGAAGTGACAGTTTTGTTACAATATTATTAAAAAAAAAGAATGTGTATTTAAAATTTAAAGTTTCAAATATTTTTGATACTTTTTAGGCGAATATCCTCAGGTGAGTATTTTTTGAACGAATTTGCATTTTCAAAGTAAAAATTTTAATATTTACAAACAAAAATGTTAATTTCTAACATACACATAGGAAAGTTTATTTTATCTAGATTTTAAAGCAGTTTTTGTTTTTGCGAAGAGATAAAAAATAATCAAAATAAAGATACTTTTAAAATCCATGGGAAGAATCGGGAATTTTGCACGCCAAACAAAATGTCGAAAAGTTTTTCGATTTAATAATATTATTTTTTGAAGGGTTAATGGAGTTTTCTGCATTAATCCTTACCAGCCTTTCCATCTCTCGTAAACATACTTCCCAAATACACAAATTCATGCACCTGCTCCTTCAACATTCACTATATTGCACACTACTCTCATGTTCTCTTTCAAGCAACACTACTTTAGACTTACATTCCATCACTAACTCATTCTTCAAACATACTTCGTTCATCGTAGACACGAGACTTCCATACTATTATAAATATTAACAGTGAAAATATTAACCAAATAATTGCGTAAAGAAGAGAATCTTGGAGAATGGTTCAATTTTACCACTTGATTGTTTCGACAGCTGCAACTAAACTAAGAAGGAACCAAGGTAAAAGAATGCGTACTTCATTTGGTGCTCTCGCTTGATTTCTTCAGGGGTGATTGTGTAAAACGCCTGCGGTAAATCCATTCTATTGGCCGCCTGGGACGGAAGAAGCACCTGGAGATTCCGGTCCAACTCCAACTGGATAGGATCCGCAGAACGGAGGGCATCCAATAGCAACTGGAAATTAATTATACCACTTTAAATCACTACACAAAAAGTTAGTTCCATTTAACCTTTACTTACCTGAGGGTAAAAATTACGTACAATTTTATGGGTCACTAGAATCCCCATAAAATTACAAAGCCACCTTGTCTCTTAAGCTTTCGAAAGCCAGCATACGAAAAATATATTTATTCATCACAATGTAAGAAATTTGACATTTCTTGCGAATCCAATATTTATAACATTTCTTTTGTGATATATTATAAAAATTACATGAAAATAATGTAGATAAAATGATCTTTCTGATGATACCTGAAATCTATTCTCTCCACAATGAATTTATATCAAAACAATGAAAGAATATAGAGTTTCTAAACCAACTCCGTTCATATTTTGACGCGGCTGCCATTTTGTCGGCCATCTTTCTTGCCCACCGCATCATCGACAATTTATTAAAATCATTCCGAGAGGCTAGACACTATACAGTATTTTGTTACGTCAAGAACGAGAATGGCCCAAGCGATTCTGACCTTGTTCTTGATACAATTTCTTTATACATAAGGGACAAAATCGATGGTACAACGGAGTACGTACGGCCAATGAAAGGTTAATACTCCTTTTGCCCTTTCCACTCCGATATTAGTTACCACATCGCCCATCTTCACACAGTAGTCAAACATTAAGTAGTAATGCAAAACAGTAAAAGAAATAGTAAGAAAGCTAGTGTGACTCTTAATAATAAAAATACATTATTATTGTCGGCTTTTCCAGTGAAATGTACCTTTTACAACCGCGCTTGCCGCTTGAATTTTTTTTTAAACTAGTGTTTATTCGGGGGGGGAGAGCAGAGAGTAATTTAACCTCTTACAGGTCGCAGTCCCCCCGGCGGGTCCGGATTTTTGAAGCGATTTTGCCCCTTATGTATAAAGAAATTGTATGAAGAACAAGGTCAGAATCGCTTGGGCCATTCTCGTTCTTGACATAATGAAATACTGGATAGCATTTAGCCACTCCAAAAAATTCAAATTAATTGCCAATGACGCGCCGAGCACCAAAGATGGCGGACAAAATGGCTGCCGCTTGATAATATGAACACCGTCATATTCGAAGTCTATATTTATTCATTGTTTTTTTAAATATAAATCCATTGTGGAAAGCATAGATTTGAGTGTATATTAGGAAGTTTGTTTTATCTACATTATTTTGATGTAATTTTTGTAAAATATCACAAAAGAAATGTTATAAAAATTGAATTCGTAAGAAAGGTGAGAACTGTCAAATATTTTACATCGTATTGAAAAAAAAAAATTTTTGTATGCTGGCTTTCAACAAGTTAATAACTTAAAAAATGGTAGCGGGATAATTTTTTTTTAAATGCAGATCAATTATTATTGAATAGTTTTTCTAGGATTCTTTAAATTATAGAGTATGTAATGTGAAAAACAATTTATGTATTGTACAAAACTTTTGTATGAGGTGAGTGTATTTATTACCCCCCTTTAGAATGGGAGTTTAAAAAAATTTAACATCATTGCTTTGAAGTATGATGGCTCTTTATAAAGTTGTACTATTTTTAAATGTAAATATCGCACAAGAGTCCCAACTATTCCCTGCTAGCCGAAGCCAAGGACTATGTTAATTGACTAATTATTAACACAATGTGGAGACTTTCTAATCTTATAACTTTTTCTTCTCGCTCTCATGCCGTCTCTTTTACATTAGACAATCGCACGGTCATTACAATAACAAACCATCTAGTTTTTAGTGAGATTCATAATTATAGTTTCAAGTGTCCAGAGCCAGTGGAACATTTGTGTTCAAATCTGTTGAAATAATAAAACAACTCCATGAAGAGGAGAAACTTACCGTCAAGCTATCGATGGACTCTACATTCTCCACGTTGAAAACAAGAAAACTCTCTTCCACTCCCGCGTCGTTGGCAATAGACTGTTCTCTGAAACCTGCGGCAGTAAGCACTTCCATTGCACCTTCCAGTGGCTGGACTTTTTCAGAGAAGACCCTGAAATAAATAAAATAGTTGATTAATGGTACATTTCAATATGCTACCTGCAGGGTTAAAGTATCAAAATCCATGATAAACAATTTCTGGATGCCGTTGCCATGAGGTATCTCTGGCACACGACGGGTACAAATCTTGCGTACCCGATAGTCATCTCCGGCACACCAGAAGTTAATGTAGAAATAGATTGATGAAGTGTTTTACCTGTTTGACATTCTAATTTTATGGTATTTTTCTTCATCTGGATGAGCGACAATATTTTCTATGTACTTGCACAATGTTTCCACACAAGCATCTACCTAAAAATAAATAGAAAAAAATTGTACAAAATATGACATATTTTTAATTCAATGGCAGTCAATATTGAAAAATTACACATATTTTTAATTGCCGTGTGTTTTTATAAAAAAAATTGTGTGAATACCACACAAGAGTCCCGACTGGTCCCTATCGTCTGGAGCCAGCGTGACTACACAGCATCCCCAATTGGGTATATTGTGAGGCTGAAGGGAGTGGGGAAGAGGAAAAGTTGGGAAGTGCCTGGCTATTCAGATCCTGTGACTAAACATGGCTAACGCCTTTTGAAGCAATGCTTCGACTCTGATGGACTACCCAAAGACCACTTTAAACACGGCGATACCGATAGTATGGTTTTTAAAATTTTTATTTTAAACTTTTTTTAACTGAATTAGAACATTTCTTACCTTTTCTTTGTGCACATTACAAGACTGCAATATCAGAGAAGCAGTTAGAACTGGTTCCTCGCTGAGTTGCTCGTAAAGGAATGTTTTAATGTTCTTTCTCCACTCGTCTTTAGACAACACCTCGTTTCCGATGATGGGGCACCTGAAATTTCCAAATAATAACCTAATTATACCAGAGAACACTTTATCGGCCACTGCCTCCAATCAAACTTACAGATTTAATCTAAACCACATAAAAAAAAACGGTGACCGGACAATTCAGAATCATGCAACTTCACCACCTCCTTTGAAAAGACAAAAAAAATAGGTTACTTTAGATTGGGTTATGGGCTATTTTTCACAACTTTTTATGACTTTTCAAAAGGGTGTTGATTGCATGATTCCGAGTTATCTTGGAATCCAAAAGCAGCCTTGCTGTTTCTAAGGTAGCCTAGTAGTGCCAAACTTACGCCAATTGGTACACCCAAGATTAACCTCGACCTAAGTTAGGCAATCCATTTGCTAGGATTAACCTCGTCTTAAGTCAGGCAATCCATCTGCCAGGATTAACCTCAACTTAAGTTAGGCAATCCATTTTCCAGAATTAACCTTGACTTATGTTAGGCAATCCATTTGCCAGGATTAACCTCGACTTAAGTTAGGCAATCCACTTGCCAGGATTAACCCCGACTTAAGTTAGACAATTTGCCATTTGTTAGACAGTTTGACAGTTAGACAGTTTGCCATTTGCCAGGATTAGCCTTGGTTTAAGTTAGGCAATCCATTTGCCAGGATTAACCTCGACTTAAGTTAGACAATTTGCCATTTGTTAGACAGTTTGACAGTTAGACAGTTTGCCATTTGCCAGGATTAGCCTTGGTTTAAGTTAGGCAATCCATTTGCCAGGATTAACCTCGACTTAAGTTAGACAATTTGCCATTTGTTAGACAGTTTTAACAGTTTGCCATTTGCCAGGATTAGCCTTGGTTTAAGTTAGGCAATCCATTTGCCAGGATTAACCCCGACTTAAGTTATAAAATATGTATTCAACCATGGAGGCAACCAATAACTACAAAATTAATGAAATAACACAAGACTTACTTAAAGTAAACTCCGGTGACAGCGAGATGCGGAGAGGCATCTAGATTGACCACTTCTGGAATTGTGACAGTGGAAACTTTAACTTCCGTTTGCAGTTTCTTTTCATTCTCCAATTCCCGTTTCACTTGGGCCTGCAAAAATAAAATATTAAATGCCGTGAGCTACAATTATCGTAATGTAAACAGGGGGAGATATGGTACGGAAGCATATCAACTGTCACAGAGATTCACATAAAAAAATATATACTGGGAGAATCATTCAGTTTGGAATAAGGTCAATCTAACCAAATAAATAATTGTCTTTTTCAAGCCAGGATTTGAATCTGAACTCTGGGTCTAACGCCAAGTCCCCGCCACGGAGATCGCTGATATCTTTATTTTCCCCTTTTCTAATCAGTTTGGGGACCCATCACTTCGACAATGCACCTCCAGGATGCCCTGTACTGTGCTACTTCAGCAGCATCCATCAGCAGACTGAAAATGACTAAATGAAACATCACTTCAAATAACTAAAAGGTATTGTACCTGAATGGCAGACAGCGAAGTATTAAATGAAGGATTCTCTCTCTTCTGCCCCTGGATCCTGAGCAAGGCGGCTTGCGCAGCCAGCTTGCTCTCCTCCGTCATATTCCTCGGTTTCACCGGCGCCCGTTCCTTGGAGCTGGTGGCCGAGGATTGCTTTGAAGACTTGGAAGTATCATCGGTTAACTTATGTCCGGCCCCGGCAAGTTTAAACTTGGCATCCGTCTTCCGCCGAGAGAAGAACTTTTTGATTTTATCAGCCATGGTAGAGTTTTTCTTTCAATAAGGTCTAATACATCTAAACCTAATTGCGTTGGGTTTCTAAATGTATGTTTATTAGTAATTGTTGTTTAGAAGGCAGATGTATTAAATTCTAGGCGTATGTTCTTTTGGAAGTTTAAGTTTGGAAACGCTGTCTTTCAGTTCTTGGATTGCTTTGGAAGTCGCTGAAAATAAAATAAAAATTACATTTTATTGTACAAATAAAGAAATACATATTGTTGTACTTAACCGCCCTAGGCCCACGAAAGTATGTGATTTGTTCATGTTGATTGTACCATTCTGCGCTATCCCGTATCACGTACACACTCCCGATCACGTACGCACTTTTTTTTTTTTTTTTTTATGTTTTAAAAACTTTTATTTTAATAAACCTATTGTAAATGCATATATTTTGACAAAATCTTATCAGGTATGAGGATTTTGCAAAAAATAGCCCGAAGGTAGAGCGGTTAAGAAGGAAGTAAGCTCTGGCACCACAAAATTCCAATAGCTTTTGTTTACTGTAATGTCATACGTCATTCCTATGTCTACCTAAGTTAAATTATTGTGAAAACAAGCTTATGTGTCCAAGCGGTTAAAAGAGTAGAGCTCTCTTGTGAGACTAGCGTTAAAGTAATCTAGAAAAATACATAGTTTAAATTTTAAATCCTATGTCAATGACAGTGTGTATATTTATTGTACAATGTGTGTAGTAGTAATAGGGTGCAATTGCATAAAAAATGATAATAATATAATGTGTCATTGCTTAGTGAAATTCTGGTGTAACTAGATAAAATGTGATGCAAAACTTAAACTCTCTCTCACATTGTTCCAAATTGTCAGTGTAGAAAACTTTACATCGCATATCTGTAAAGAGCCTCTGAGACGACCAAGCGGCCTGCCAGCAAGCCTGTGGTTTTTTGCCTATGGCACTTTGTGACAAGCCTTTTGACCGTCTCCAAAGCTGGCTTGTAACCGATTTGCCCCGCCCTATTTCAATATCAATGTAGTTTGATAATTTAATGTTTTCTTAATTGTTAAAATAACATAACTGCTGTTGACTTTATGTGTTGAAATTTATTAAGCAGGTTATAAGTTACCTTTAATAACTCAGGTCCGGGGCATACGTCATGCCTATGTTAAATTGTCGTGAAAACAAGCTTATGTGTCCAAGCGGTTAAATTGCTATTTATTTGTGTTTAATTTCACAATGTTGTATTTTTGTAAATATGTCAGCCCACGGGTACAGGACCCTTATTGTTTTTAATAATATTAAGTTATGTGAAAATGTGTTTTTAGATTTTATTTATATTATTATTTTAATTTTAATTGAAGTATATAATATGTTGATTTTCCTAAATAAATAAACATCTGAGAAATGAGGTAAAAAATAATTGTCCTTACTTTTTTAATTAGTAATGTTGTATTATAATATTATTATATAACATTTATTATAACACAATAAAGAAGATTTTGTCTATTTTATATTCCGTATCGCAAAAATATCACTTTCAACCCCCTTTCACCGCTTAACCTTCCAGCGGGCGCGTTGTCGTAAAATTACGACAAATGCGCCTTATTACTTCCCCCAGTTTTACCTCTTAGTCGCAAGCATTGAGCTTCGAGCTACTCGAGGTTCAGTGTCTCTCTAAACTGCAGACGTACCGGGTATGCTTAGAAGTTTTTGTTATTCGTTGATATTTAGAAATTTCCATTGAGCGTAAATTTTACGACACGAGCCTGAAAGTGAGAAAACACCAGAAAGCCGTAGGTAATACTGGACTACAATGAAACCAATGGCGGAGTGGAAACGGTCGACAAAATGTGTGCCGCTTACTCGGTCTCTAGAATAACAAAGAGATGTAGTTTTCTGTACTCTAATGAATGTCGGCAGCATAAATGCTCAAATTTTATACAAATTTGCCTGTCCAGTAAAGGTTCCAAAGCATTGAAGAATCTTTCTAAAAAAATTTCTATTGACCATGGTAAAAGAGCATCTTATCTTCCGATCAAATTTCAAACATTTATATAAAGAAAACACCATTTAAATGGAGAAAACTTGATGATGTAAAATTTACGACATACGCCCGGTCAAGGGAAATTACTAACGCGCCCACTGGTAGGTTAACCCTGTCGCAGGCCCATAAGCGTGTGGCCATGTCGTCGACGGCAATCCATCACTGCGTAAATCATTTTCCACCACTTTTCAGGAGAGACATAAAACCACTTTTCTTAATATATTTACATCGAAATCGCGGCAAACCATTTAATTTTTCATGTTCAATTGTCTTTTCAATTATGTATTCAAACAAATATACGTTTTTGCCCGAAAATAAAATAATAAATGACTTAAGCGGTGATGTTCAGTAAAATACGGCAAAAGTTTTGACTTACGCGGAAATGTATTCTTGTTGGGAGGTAGGTATATAATATATTATAGTTTTAAAACATGGAAATGTGGAAACTAAAAAAAAATAAAAATAATAATAAAATTTTACAACGAAGTTATGTTATGTTAAGTTATTATATTTATGTTTCATGACATTATTTAGACAAATAAAATAGTAGATAGGTACCAAATCATAAAAATACACAAAATTATTAGTTACTCAATGACAGCGATAATCATCAACGTAAAAATAAAGCACATACATTTTTTAATTAAAAAAAAAATTAACTTACATTGTAGGTACCTCGTGTAATGTTAAAAATACACAAAATTAAAGCCATTGATACAGTAATGAATCATAATAGCTATGACAATCTTGCGGCATTACAGATTTTAGTTCCTGTAAATGTTTCCACTTGGATTCTTTTATTTTAATTCTATCTTTGTAAAGTTTTGGAATAATATCATTATAATTTATATTATTCGACAATTTTGGTCATCGTGGCAATTCGACAAAATCGTCTTCGAAGTTTGTTTTAAAACGAATGATCCCATCTGATGAGTATTGTAATACACGTAGGTTATTAACAGTTTGATCACTTACTGTTCTGCCTGGCCTGATTGAATTGTATAAAAAAGTTTTTTTTTTGCATAATTCAAAAAGAATTCGAATGTCAGTATTTGAACGTCGTATGGCTTATTAGGAAGTTTTCGAGCCAGTTTAGTGATGGTTTAGTGACTTGTGCATACTGACGTGGTAGGTATATTTCTTGTTTTTTTAAAATTTATTTTCGATTCTACTATGTACAGAGTCATATTCCATGAAGGTATGTCCCTTCTCTAAGAATTTTTGTGTAATGATGATTTTGAATTTCATGGAGAGACGAAGCAAAGCATTACTGAGGATCTCATTCCTATTTTGATAGCCGCATCCATCGCTATAAATTATAACTGGATGAGCAGGGGCTTTGTTTAATTCTCCTAAAATGTAATCAATAATGCAGGAGGTGAATACAGATGCCTCCAGTCCGGCATGGGTTTCGTCAAACCAATATGTCATTACAGCCTTACTTGCCAAGTAAAGTAATTCAATTTGACTAAAAAAAAGCACAAATCAAAAAAGAATAAATCAGCGCTTATCTCACGTTTTCCGATACAATGGAACGAATCAATGCGAAGTGTATCAGCGCGTAAGTCCATAATGATTAATAATAATGTCTACCGTATGCACAAAACAATGTTTGCAATATATAATTACTTAGTCTCATAAAACATACCTTTTGTAAGACTTCCGATGAACAAAAAACACATAAATATTTAAAAAAAAACGTTGTAATCAGCGAAATAACGCGTTGCGGCAATGACGGTTGGTCATCGACTGAGATAGGCGATGATTTTACCGAAACGGAAGGTAAATGAGATGCGCGATGATACTATTTTCGTTGTAGGACTATTTCCTTACATTGAAAAAATCCTATAATAATCCCACCGATGTAGGTTTATGACCGCCGTCGAATGGCATTTCAGAATGACTTACGCGGTGATGTTACATGCGCGGTGATGGAATGCCGTCGACGATGTATAAATATGATGTAAAAATTATTAAGGATTAATGTAAGTAGTTGCAATTGTGAAACAAACAATAATAACATTAAAATGTGTCATTGTCTAGCGAAATCCTGGTGCAACTCTACACATTGTTCGAAATAATTGTCAGTTCTGTAAACATATACTATATCTGTGAGCGTGTGGGAATGTGTATATTGAATACTTTGTGTAGAATTAACTTAATGTGTAAGCGATTGTGCAAATAACAGGGTTTGGCATTGTGATAAAAAATGACTCACCTGGTGTCATGAAACGTTCAGAAATCCTTTTTCCATATACCTTCCATGACAGAAAAATAAGAAACAGGGTAAAGATCTGCACGAACAAGAATGTCTTCAGCAACTTGACCTGGGACTCGTCAAAAGATAGCAATTGCGACAATTGGTCGTAGATCGCCGCAGCTGGCAATTTGGTGCTGTCTTCGGCGGATATTAGCGACGCAGCCGACGCGAACAAATCGTAGACCAACGACGAACACTCGCTAATATGACGAATCACTTCGTCAAATAACGTAGTGTTAAATACGGAATCGGTCGACAAGGCTGTCATTCCACAAAAGCAAATTAACCAAACAACATGACATTTACAAATTCAGTCAGATTTTAGAATGGCTTCTTTGATTTCGGCTTCTCTTCTTTTATCTTATTTAAAATAGGGATGGTCGATACTCCCATCCCGGTGACTTTGCTGTCACTGGATGGCCACATTTTTAATATAATGCAGAAATGCATTCACTGTTTTTCTATGGAAATATATACACATTGAGGAACGAGGAAGAGGACAGGAGAAAAATGACCCCAAGTGACAGCTGTCACAGCGATAGGAGTAGCATCGCTAACTTTCATTTTTCATTATAATTTGTGTGATATTATTTCATTGAAACTGCGGGCAAAAAGAAACACAGAAGAAAAATACCCCCGGTGGTAAATCCATCAAGCAAAAATGTCGTTGCTTCAAAATTTGCCTTATCAAGTTTACAGCGATTTACTACATCGTACAGATGGTTGGGCGCTCAGGGTTGCGGAAATTAAAAATCTTAGGTAAGTGATGTTTTTCAGATTTTGCTGCATGCACCATTAAATCGTACTTCAAAGCTCGATAAAGCTGCAGGCCCAGACGGAAAACCCCCTATTATAATTGTTTATTTGTCAAAAATCATTTGTTATCTTCTGAGTTACATATTTAACTTTGCATTTCGACTGGTTGTTTCCCCCATTCTTGGAAATTCAAGCGTGTAAGCTCAATTTTCAAAGCTAAAGACATGGCTGATATGAAGAATTACAGACCTGTTGCTATTCTGTCAACTATACCAAAAATATTTGAAATGATTGTTCATAAGAAATTACATCATCAAATTATGCCTTTTCTAGGAGAAAACCAACACGGTTTCATGCCAAGAAAATCCACGGTATCAAATTTGTTAACATTTTCGAGATTGGTGGCCGTCGGACTGCACTCGAGACACCAAACCGATGTAGTGTATACGTTTTTTGCCAAGGTTTTTGATCGAGTTGATCATGATATTTTACTACTTAAAATGTTTACACTTGGCTTCGATCAATTGACACTTATCTTCGTCGCGTCATATTTAAAATCCAGAAGTCAATATTTACCAATAATTGGACAGGAATCTAAACAATTCCCCGCATTGTCAGGTATTCCCCAAGGCTCAAACCTTGGTCCTCTGCTGTTCCTAATACTTATGGACATCCAGGTCAAATATAAATGTCTTCTATTTGCAGATGATTTCAAACTCTTGATGGAAATAATAGTTTACGAAGACTGCTTAAAAATGCAATCTGACCTTGATGCCATAGCAGAATGGTCAGAAAAAAACAAATCAGAATTTAATATTAAAAAATGTGTAACAATGACATATACCCGCTCCCAGAAGCCCATAGTTTTTGGTTACACCATTAAAGGGAAAAAATTATGCCGATTCAATAGCTATAAAGATCTTGGTACCGTCTTTGATCCCAAACTAACACTCTCGGACCACATATCACGACTCACTCCAGCTTGCTACAAACTCCTGGGGTTTATCATCAGAACATGTAAATAATTTCATGACCCAGATGCAATGATAATAGCCATGTTTGATGATGTCATAAGAAGCAAGTTGGAGTATGCTAGTGCGGTGTGGACTCCGCACCAAACTAAATATGTAAATATGCTTGAACATATCCAGAAAAAAATTCCTCAGGTGTGTCTATATGCGGACGCATGGAACTTTCCGAGGTTCATGCACCATATAGACTTACCTGAGGCAACAAATAGATTTAGCCTAGAAACTAGACGTTATGCAAATCTTGCAATACTTAGTTTTAACATAATTCATAACTGTATTGATAACCCGTTCCTCTTGGAATGCTATGGCTTATACGTGCCTGAAAACTTCAGCCAAAGTCGTTGACACGACTCTTAAAATAACATACGGCAGAACAGATATTCTGGCAAAACATATCATGACAAGAGGAATGGTGCTATTGAATGACATCGCATAAACACTGGATATATACAACTGAATATATGTAGGCCGCAGTCCCCCCGTCGGGTCCGGATTTTTGAAGCGATTTTGCCCCTTATGCATAAAGAACAAGGTCAGAATCGCTTGGGCCATTCTCGATCTTGACATAACGAATTACTGGATAGCATTTAGCTACTTTTATAATGATTATTTACCTAGATGTTAAGATTTGTGATTATTTGTGTTATTTTGAAATGAGATTAATACAGTAACTGGAAATAACAAATCTGTTGTACAATAATAATTTTAAAAAAAAAATTATAATGTCCATAAATTAATATTCCTTCAAGTTACACCAATGAATTTTTTATTTTATTTTTGTAACTTTTATGTTCACTTTTTCCTGGTTTTAATTTCTACAGAAGGACAAAGCTTAAAGTTTACTTTATGAATTTTTTATTGGGATTTAGAATAAATTAAATGTGAGATTTCAGATATTTTAGTTATTGATAAGATTATTTGTTTGACCAAGTTTTTAACATGGAGATCCGAAAAGCATGCAAGGCTGAAGAAAGCGTAGAATATAATAAGAAGAATATTTAAAAAAAACCTTTTGATTAACCTTTATTATTATAACAGACAACTATTTGCATTTGGGGCGATGGAAAACACCGCATGTTTAATCTTTCATTGGCCGCACGTACTCTGGTGTACCACCGATTATGGAAGCGATTTTGTCCCTTATGTATACAAAAATTGTATCAAGAACAAGATCAGAATCTCTGGGGCCATTCTCGTTCTTGACATAACGAAATACTGCATAGTGTCTAGCCTCTCGGAATAATTTTAATAAATTGTCAATGATGCACTGCGTTAAAACACAAACGGAGTTGGTTTAGAAACACTATATTCTTTCATTGTTTTTTAAATAAATTCATTGTGGAGAGAATAGATTTCAGGTATTATCAGAAATATCGTTTTATCTACATTATTTTCATGTAATTTTTGTAATATATCACAAAAGAAATGTTATAAATATTGGATTTGCATGAAATGTCAAATTTCTTACGTCGTAATGAAAAAATATATTTTTCCTATGCTGGCTTTTAAAAGGTTAAAGCTCTTGCCTGGATTTGTTCGTTTTTCTATTTAAAAAAAAAGATTCTATTTTAAATTTGATAATTCCTCAAGTCACAATAATATTGCAGTTAAGTATCTACCTAATCACTTGTATGAATTTAAATTTTTTAAATTTCATGTTTTCCTCAAGACAAGGATTTATAGGTAGGTATAGTTAGGCCCTTCGCTTATGGAGAAACTGAAACCAAACAAAAACTGGTTTTCAACTGTGGGTTGCTATGGTCGCCAACCAATCTTCTCTCACGGCGCAACTCAATTTTACGATTTCAGTCATATGTCGCTGTCATTTGGCGCTGGCGACTAAAAAAAAAAAGAAAACTGGCCCAACCATGGCAACCTGGCAACGGCCGGCTGCGGCAACTAGCACGGCGAGTTTGACTGGATGCGTTGCCGTTGACAACGGGTTTTTAAGAACTTGTATAGTGTGCGGACCATCACATTGAAATATACACAATAGCAAGTTGAGTTGCAAACAGTTTTTTTTTTCAGTTGTCCCGTGAGCAAATGCACGTTTAATTTCAATTAATCGTTTGTCTGTATTTTTTTGATAATCATCTCAAGATGTCCATCGGTTCCAATTTTGTTACAGAGCAATGCAGGCCACTGCCAACAAACTAATGACCTCTACGTATTGTTTCAGAAATGTACCAGAGATAAATGCAGCTAAATTTGTGATAAACGCTTTGGACCGAAGAGGGTATTCTGTGGGAAAATTCTACAAACTATTAGACGAGTGTCAGGTGTCCTGGCAAAATGACGCACCGCCCCCTAGTGCCATGGTACAGTTCAACCCCTCCGTGAAGGTGGCCATTCTGATCGGGAATGCTGTGTACGACAACTGGTCGAGACTGGTTACTCCGGTTACCGACTGCAAAGTGTTAGGCGACATTCTGAAGAACATGGGCTTCATTGTGATTATTTTAGAAAATGTAAATAGCAATCAGTTAAGGGAATCCATCGAGAGTTTATGCGCCGTGATTCCTCGTCAGGCTTATAGTAAGTGTTTTTGATATTTATCTTTGATTTTACCTTGATGTTACCCTTTCTTAGGACTTTTTTTTTTTTTTTAAGTTAAAAGAAATATACATAGTTCGCTTTGTTAACTTAATACATTGATACAAATAATATTAATAATGATGGTTTACTATCATATATCTTTGTCTTATTGACTTAGCTTCAGCTTTCTATGGGACCGGGGAAAATTATAAAAAGCATAACCTCACAATCGTTAACTACAGGGCTGTGTTATACCTATTATTTTTTGTCAAGAGTGCACAGGTGTTTAAAGCCCTGCTGAAAGGGATATGAACAGACTTGCATATTTTAAGAAGCATATAACCCCGATGCATGTAATAATTTTTTTTATTTTTTTCTCTTTCGCTATCTTACAAGTTTAATTTTTCCATTTTTCTTTATTATTTAGCATTTCATATCTTTACATAATAATACTTTGTTAATTAATAATACTTCCTTTTCAGTTCTAATATACTTTGCCGGGCACGGTTTTGAGCTGTGCGGAGCGAAATACATGCTTGGAGCAGAATGTCCCTCCGAGAAGTACACGGTTCGGAACGGCGTGTCTGAGAACTACATCATCAAGCACGCTTTTCACAGCGAACCAGCGCTCTTCATACTCCTGCTGGACATGTGCAGGAAACCGCCTGACAGGTTTCAAATGCTTCTTTCATTCTTCATGTGTTACACTTAGAGCTGTAGAAATGAGATTCCTGATGCACGAGTGGGACGAATCCACATTTGACCGTGTTTCATATGTGGATTTCCAGAAAGAAGGCAAGGGTGAATGTAGGAAACTCCAATAATGTAGGACTTGTTGTGGTAGTATGCATAAATACAGGTTGAGAAGACAGGAGTGCCAGGTTAATATGTATGACATTGTAGATTGCACTGAACAACCAAAAACATTTATAATTTAAAACACTGGATCAGTAACCTAGCGACAGCTAATGTAACAAAAGAGAACGATCGGAACGCCGTTCTGTTGTGCGCGTCACCTTGGTTGGTTGTGTTTTAATTATCTACACATTTATCCTTCTGAATAGTTCCTGATAATTAACTTGATTATCAGACACAACTATACAAAAAAAATCTTTTTAAATCTCCGCACCACAACAAACCAGTCAGAGCGACCGACGCATAGAATCCTGAGGCCAAAGAAATCGAAAATGGTGATTTAATTAGAGACCATCATCGCACATGGAGACCATGGCTGCACAGGTGAACGAGTTTTGCTGACACCACATAGAGACTACCAAAGCAGCGGAGCTTCACATCACGGAGACTTCATGACGCAGTATCCAATCGCAGCAGAGTTTCACATCACGGAGACTTCATGACGCAGTACCCAATCGCAGCGGAGCTTCACAACAAGGAGACTTCATGACGCAGTACCCAATCGCAGCGAATCTATCTTCATGAGAGATGTTTTGCTGAGAAAAAAACATCATCACAGACAGCAGACCATTAGGAATTCATTTAAAGTCACGTAAATGTTTAAACAAAAGACTATTATTTTTACATAACCTAATTTCAAAATTTAAAATTTGAATTAAATGTTAATGATTATTATCTGTTTTGAGAAATTATTCTATTATTAAAAAATAATTTGAAATAATTTAACATTAATAAAAATGTTCTAAAATTAGTAGATTTTCAAAAGGTTTGCGCCTCAGATAATATCACACGTATCTGACTTATGATTTATATAAAAATGCATAGATGGTACCCCAAATCAGTTTGATAAATTATCGATAATTTTAAATATGTATATTTTAATATGATTTAATTTAATGTTTTTTCGAATTTTTTGCTGATGAATATTTTTTTAAAGTAACCGCCTTATATGCGTTGAATTGTCAATATCTGAAATAATGCCATGACAACTGAAGAAAATATTCTCATCTCGAAGCAAACAGCGGAATCAAGTTTACAAACATCAAGCAACAAGATAATTACAGATTCAATTACAATGGAATCATCAAGCGGAACTAGTAATGAATCAAACATCCACCATGTCTCTGTCAGATTACCACCATGTTGGAAAGAAAACATATCGCTATGGTTCGTTCAAGCCGAATCTCAATTTTCAAACTCACGTATTAAAGAAGACTTTACAAAATACAATATCATCATCGCAGCACTCGATTCACAAACCTTACAATGTGTTAGTGATATTGTCACGAAGCCACCTGAATCAGACAAATATTTAAAACTGAAAACTGCACTTATCGACAGACTACAAGATTCTGCTGAAAAAAGATTTACACGACTTTTAACGGGCATTCAACTGGAAGATCGAAAGCCCTCCGAAATTCTTCGGTATATGATGGAGCTAGCTGGACCCACATTAGCAGAGAGTGCAATAGTACGTACACTCTGGCTACAGCGTCTACCCCAACATGTCCAGGCAATCCTGTCAGCTCTTCCTGATAACAACACAAACCAACTGGCATTGGCTGCCGACAAAATCACAGATGTTTATACATCAACAGAATGTGGTGCAATGGATCAAAGTAACAAACCCAGCACATCAAGATCCGAAAAAATAGAAAATTCAATATTACTTCAGCTACAAAAACAAATTTCTGAGCTAACACAAGAAGTGTCAAAATTGAAAATATCTCAAAATAACAGTTTTTCAACCTTCCGAGGACGGCGAAATCAGAGCCCTCGTCGAAATAATTCATATCAGAATTCATCTCGAGAGAATCCCGCTAGAAGACCGAGGTCTGGGTCTCGCGGTCGATCACCTAGAAGAGATCCTGATGGATATTGTTATTTCCACAGACGGTTTGGAGAACATGCATACAAATGCTACGAACCTTGTAATTTTAAAAAGAAAAATTCGGAAAACGACAGCGGAACCTCTCAGTAGGGACATGCGAGATTCCGAGTAACACATGTCGTCTCTTCGTATACGATCTGCAAACTCGACAAAAATTCTTGGTGGACACTGGCGCAGACGTTTCAGTAATACCTAAAAAACCATCGTATAACAAAAATAATATCACTTCCGACAACTGCCCAACTACATTGTATGGAGCCAATGGAAACCCCATCAAGACTTATGGCACGAGAACAGTCGAACTCGACTTTGGACTACGCCGTGCGTTGAAATGGCGTTTCATTGTTGCTGACGTATCAAGACCAATTCTAGGTGCAGATTTTATCCACCATTTTAACCTAACGGTAAACTTACGAAAGGCAACAATCACAGATCAATCAACAAAATTAATGATCAAAGGAACAACGTATAAAGGACCTACATCTGGTATCTCTACAATTTCCTCGTCACAGAAATTTCGTGACATCTTGAGCAAATACCCTACATTAATGAGGCCTAATATGAAAATACCAGATACAAAAAAACACTCTGTGACTCACTGCATCGAAACAAAAGGACCACCTGTCACGGAACGTGCCCGAAGACTATCACCAGCCCTATTAGAGGCAGCGAAAAAAGAATTTAAGTATCTGATGGAACAAGGGATTTGCAGACCATCAAAAAGCAATTGGGCCAGCCCTTTACACATGGTGAAGAAAAGCAACGGAGAGTGGCGTCCTGTTGGCGATTATCGACGATTGAACGCTAAAACAATCCCGGACAAATACCCGATACCTCAACTACAAGATTTTGCACACAAACTTTCAAATGCAAAAATCTTTAGTACCATAGATATGACCAGAGCATATCATCAAATTCCAGTTGAACCAGAAGATGTACAAAAAACAGCCATCATCACACCGTTTGGATTATTTGAGTTTACATCCATGCAATTCGGTTTATCTAATGCAGCACAAAGCTTCCAACGTTTCATGCACGCGGTAACTAGAGACTTGGATTTTTGCTTTGTATACATAGATGACATTCTGATTGCTTCTGAAAATGAAGAAGAACATAAAATACATTTAGATTCTTTACTTAAACGCCTGGCTGAATTTGACCTAGTAATAAACATAAACAAATGTCATTTTGGCGAACCTACAGTCAACTTCTTGGGTCACACAATTACCCAAAATGGAATGTCACCTATTAAAGAAAAAGTTGAAGCCGTCATAAATTTTCCATTACCTAAAACAGCAAAGGAATTGCGACGATTTTTAGGCATGTTGAATTATTACCGAAGATTCCTTCCCAATGCAATTAACACTCAAACAAAATTATTCGACTGCATTGCTGGTTACAAGAAAAATGACAAGAGAATATTGGTTTGGAATCAAGAACTGACGGAAGCATTTGAGGAATGCAAACAAAACCTAGCGACCGTGGCTTTACTTGCACATCCAAATCCCAATGCAAAAATAGCTATACTGGTAGATGCCAGTGACGTAGCTATGGGAGCCTCACTACAACAGTCCAACAGAAACGCTTGGGAACCGCTAGGATTCTTTTCAAAAAAATTCACACCCGCGCAACGAAAGTACAGTACTTTTGACCGTGAACTTACTGGTGTTTATGAAGCGGTAAAATACTTTAGAAATCATATTGAAGGACGGAATTTCACAATTTACACGGATCATAAACCAATCACCTTCGCCTTTAACAAGAAACGTGCCTCTAGCTCTCCACGCCAGGAAAGACAGTTAGATTATATAGCACAATTTTCAACGGACATTAGACATATTTCAGGACAACTCAACACAGTAGCTGACGCACTGTCTCGAATAGAGGAGATTAATTGTCCTACTTCTATTGACTATAGGCAGATGGGAAAAGCGCAGTGTCAAGATGACGGATTTATGAAGGCAAAAGATGACACCGCCCTCGCCTTACGTCAAATGGTGATGCCTGGTACTGAAACTTCAGTATGGTGCGACATATCAACAGGTCACGTCAGACCGTTTGTACCTGCTTGCATGCGAAATCAAGTAATTGGAAGTGTACATAATGTTTGCCACCCTGGCATCTCGGGAACAACAAAGACAATTAAACAAAGATTTGTTTGGTCTAACATGGCAAAGGACATAAAAAACTTTGTCAATCAATGCATTCATTGTCAAAAAGCTAAGGTTTCTCGACACACTGTTGCGCCATTAGCAACGTATATATTACCAGAGGATCGATTTCGTAATGTACATATCGATCTAGTTGGACCCCTTCAAAAGTGCAATGAGTACCAGTATATACTAACAATGATTGATAGATTTACTCGATGGCCCGAAGCAATTCCCCTGAAAGACATGACAGCGGAAACAGTCGCCACTGCACTCACAACCCATTGGATTGCTCGTCACGGAACCCCTGACAGCATAGTAACCGATCAAGGTCGTCAATTTGAGAGTCATCTCTTCAAAAAACTCACAGAAAAGTTTGAAATTAAACACTTGAGAACCACAGCATATCACCCACAAGCCAACGGCATGATTGAAAGATGGCATCGTACTTTGAAAGCATCTCTTATGGCATGTGGAGACCAGAATTGGGTTGAAAACCTTCCACTCGTTTTACTAGGCCTGAGAGCGACAGTGCGTGAAGATCTAAAATGCTCACCAGCTGAATTAACGTACGGTAGAACTCTAAAATTACCTTGCGATTTCTTCACAGCAACTTCTCGAGAAGAACCCGATACATACGTCGGACGTCTCCAAAGAAAGTTCGAAGATATCAAATCGACTCCGGCCAGTATCCATGGTACAGGAAAATTCTTCGTTCATAAGGATCTACCTACTACTACACATGTGTTTCTCAGAACCGATGGTGGAAGAAAACCACTCCAAAATCCATATGAAGGTCCATACAAAGTTGAAGAACGTGATGAGAAAACATTCGTTATTACCGTAAAAGGAAAACCAAAACGCGTCACGATAGACCGTCTAAAGCCTGCTTTTGTTCCTGTAGAAAAAAATGTTCCAATTTCTACAATTGTACCTAAACCACTTCCCGAAATTACCAGAACCACAAGATCTGGTCAAAAAGTTCATTTTCCAGACAGATTGGGACAATTCAAAACCTAAAAAGGTATTATTATTTTTTACGATTATAATTATCTTCTCTAAATCATACTAAAAAAAAAAAAAAAAAAAAAAAAAAAAAAAAAAAAAAAAAAAAATCTCAGAGATATATTAATGTTACTAAACAAACTTTGTATCTAAACTAAAAAATAAGTTTTTAAATCATATACCTACTGTGAAAATATGTTTACTTTTAGTTATTTTAACCATGATCATTCAGATGTATAATGGCAATCACATCTGATTGAACATGTCGTTGAAATTTCTTATTTATATTATGTAATAATTCTTTTCAAGTGTTTACGTAGACGTGTGAATGTTTAAAAATAATAAAATGTATTATATTTATTTATTTAAATAACAGCGATAAGTTTTAATGAAAACAAATATGTCTACTCTGGATGATACACTACCCAGTCTAATTTACTGTAATTACAAAAAACTCAATAAATATGTTGAGTTCATCAATAACGCACTCCAGTAAACAATTTAAAAAAAAAAAAAAAAAAATTATAATTATCAAACGCTTTGTAAAATTTATAGCGTCTCATAAACATGTACCTTATTTTTAAGAAATACTAATATATAAGTTTTATTGAATCCAGTTATTATTAGATAAACAATATTGTGTCATAGTCACAGTTACTTTGAACACTTGTTCCAAACGAAATGTTTGTAGATGAAAACATTTGTTTTTAAAATATAGATGCATAAATAAATCTAGTCGAAGCATTCTCCTAGACATAATTTTTTAAACTTAAGTTAAAAAATACTACTTTTGTTTACCATACAGATATTTGAAGATACCATACTTATAGTTCTGTATTCATGTTTTACAACTATTTGAGTTTTTAATTTAGAATTTTTTATTATTTTCATATATATGGTTGGGCCACAAAATATTAAGCGACATGTTTGTGTAATGTGCCCTACAAAGCATGGTCAATTTTGCCCTTATATCGTTTAACAACTGGAGGGGAAGTGTGTAGATTGCACTGAACAACCAAAAACATTTATAATTTAAAACACTGGATCAGTAACCTAGCGACAGCTAATGTAACAAAAGAGAACGATCGGAACGCCGTTCTGTTGTGCGCGTCACCTTGGTTGGTTGTGTTTTAATTATCTACACATTTATCCTTCTGAATAGTTCCTGATAATTAACTTGATTATCAAATGTAAAAATATCATTTAAATAAAAAAGTGAATCCAATGATGTTGTATCATTAAAACATGAAAGTGATTGGTAGAAAAAGGGTCGCCTGATGAAGATATGGCAAGACCAAATGAATCAAATATGTACTTAAATCGGGTCAAGTCAAGAGTCAGAATAATAGAAGAGAATGTGAATGAAGCAAGGAATGTCTCTAACTACCTCTTCAGAAAAGGCTGTATTATTATATTACAATATTTCTGCCAAAGTTAATTACTTTTATGTAAAGAATTCATTCATTTTGATGATGACAAAGCTTTGCTTATTTTTAAAATTTATAATATGAATATCTTGTGAGGATCTTCCGCAGTGTCCCCGTGAAGAACCGCCACTGTCTTAACATTGCTACTATATTTCTTACCTTACTGGCTACATTTCATTACAGGAAACACAACCCTGAAATATTCTGCAACGTGCCACCGTTGGAAGAAGTCCTGCACAACCAGAACCTGATCATCGGCTATGCCACCTCCCCGTTCATGCCGTCCTTTGAGAAGATTTGCTGCGAATCCACCATCTCTCAGTCCCAGCATGACTGCTGTGAGGTGCGCTGCTCCAACGGCGATAGCTATGGCAGCAGTGAGGAGTTGAGAAACCAGACCACTCAGAGGCTGGGGGCCGAGGACCATCTGACGGGGGTGAGCCTGTACGTCAGGCATCTGCAGAGGCATTTAAATAAGGACGAGGACTTTGTAACCATTTTGGAATTGGTGCACAAAGGTAATTATTACTGCTATTGCTTTCCGATTATTATTGGCTATTGCCTAAAGGCGGCATACTAACTCAGTAGAATTGTAGTGTAGCTCTTTCTCCTCCTTAATCCAGATCATAGATAATGGAAACAAGGGAGATGTGGGTGCCCGAAGAAGACAAGGCATGATCGTAGAGAATCAAAGGGGCCTGTATAACAGAAGAGGAAGTATGAAAGTGAATAAAGCACAGAATGTGTACCAAGACAAAGTTTTTTTTTTTTACATTAGGTCCACATTGGAGGCATTACCTGAGGGAAATAATTTTCCTCAGGGCCTATGTCATCTTTGGGGATGCTGTGTGGAGGGTATTTATAAGGAAAGGAAGGAGAGGAAGTTCTGGGAAGGAAAAGGGATGAGGGTTGGGCAGGAATCTGGGGTTCAGTGTGTCTAGATCATCCGCCGCCATGACCTAGATAAACCTTACCCCATGAACCCGGGTACCCCTGGTAAGTCACCAAACATAGCGAACCAATTGGGGTGACCTATGGCAGAGGTGTTGGTTACGCATAACTTTCATTGACTTCACTGCTTTGAGAGTCGGCACACTTACATACCATATCTCTCGTGTAATTGGTGTGCATGAGAATTATGTTTGATGGTTAATAATTCAAATTATGTACATATATACCATTCTGAATATCTATAGCCGTTCAAAAATCAAGCGTATTTTGTCAGAAGGTAAAAATATTCCCGCTTTGCAATAAAATTCAAATAAATGAAATAATTGTGAACATATCCGAAAACTATAAACTGTTTTGGAAAGGTGATAAAATACGCTTTCAAATTTTATTATTAGTAATAACAATGTAATTTTTAAAGTATAAAATTTTTTAATGCAATCTTTAAAAATAGCTCTTCTTAAGTTTTTTCTAACTAAAATTACTGATAATGAAAAAAAATAAAAACACATACATATTTTATCAGACAAATGAATTATAAACGTTATTGTCACCTCACTTTTTCATCGTTTCATGCAATAATAAACATAGATTTTGCCGCGTCAATTTGGCCCGACCGTTAAAAAGGTCAGGCAGCCTTGGTTTAGATCATATTTCTCACTATGATAGTAAGGGACATACAATGATTTCTATGAGTCCTGTGTGAGCTGGAACGAATGTAGTCTCCTGTGATTAAACGGGCTAGATGTGTTTTAATAGTTACCAGTTGTTGGCTGTTAGAACAAAACTAAAAAAATGTCTAAACGACAAGTTCCCAAGAGTTTTGGCTTCCTTTTGAATAATCTACAATTTGGGGAATGCTAGTAATTGGATACATTATTCTGTTTCCAGACTTTGCCGATGAACAATGCGAACAGACTTCATTACAAAAACCACAGAAGTTGGACAATGTTTCTTCCAAATTCTTCCTGTTAGCAGAAGCTGATGGTAAATACAACTCATACTTACATAATATTATGGTTATACACAGTCTGCAATTTTAATTGTGTATACTGCACAAGAGTCCCAATTGCTTCCAATTGTCCGGAGCTGGTATTAGTATGATATAGTAGTACCAATGTCATTCCAGAAGTTGCTTTTAATTTCAGTAATGTAGCTTCTCGGAATGCTTTGATATTAATTTTCTGTGGGACATGGCCATTATGTAGCCAAATGTCATCATTCAAGAGGTTAAACCACAAATTTACTGATTTGTTGACTTGAAAGATACAGACCCGTGGTTGCATCATGTAGTTTCCCAGGGATCAGCCTTTTTCCCAACACAACATTTGCATTCTCTTCACATTTCTTGGTTACAGCTATTTATTGGTGTTTACCAATCCCAACAGCAGCACGTCTCCCGAGGCAGTATCATATTATTAGCTCCCCCAAAGTTTAGCACCATTAGTCAACAGATGGCAGTTGTGTATAAATGTTTTAATTTCTCTCAAGAGATGTCACTCATCCAAGGGATCTACTTACCGACATCTAATTCTTTGTCAGGATTTACAACCAAAATGATACAAATTTGTTTTCCTCAGGTAATGTGGACTCTGAAGCCAGAATAGACGAGACAATACGAACTCTTCAACAGCGGGGCACGATAGTCAAAGCTTTGACCAACGTTTGAAATAAAAACAATAAACAAAATATTGTAAAGGATGTACTTGATTGCACTAAATGTGTCGATGTTGTCTTCTTTTTGTACTTATAATCGTAAATAAAATGAAAAATAATGACGTTAAGATAAAATAAACAATTCTAAGAATATGTTGGGCTTATTATTATCATTTGTTTCTATACATAAATACAATTTAACATTACAATGGCGTATTAGACCGAATATAAAACTGCCTCGAATTTAACGGGACTTTGGTTTTGTTGCAATTCATCAATATCCATTTTATGTACATATCGAAGTTGGCATCAAAAATGTTGTTTTGTTCTTCGAATCTGAGTTTTACAGGATACTTGTGCACTGAGAATATTACGCTTCTCTTTGGTCGGCAGTATGTTCTAGATGTACATCTTGACATGGTTAACTCTGCGGTCAGTGATGTCACTAGTCTAGATTTTGCGGACAACCAGGCTTCAACAGAGTTTTAACACTCTATTTGAAAGTTTTTTTGTATTAAACAATTGAAAAATAGTACAAACAATACGACGTCTTGTCTTTTAAATTCACTCCTGATCGAAATATTTTGCAAGCTGAAAACAGATATATTGTCCTAAAATAAAAATAAATTGATTACGGTTATGGAAGGTATGAATTGGAGTAAAATTATTGTAGTCCTCTTTATTATTGACAGGGTGAAGAGTTCTTCTTTTTAACACCAGTGGTCAAAGCAGTGCCACTGCACTCTGGTGGTAGAATGGCGAACCAATCGTTAATAAAGTTCTCCTCTTTACTGACATTTTGGTGAAACATACATGCATCAAAATTTATACACATGCATACTTATGTTTAAGATTACCTATGTCTTATAGTCTTTCTAATTTTGTACTTTTCAGTCTAATCAGTGTTATATTCGGACCAATATGCAATTTTATTTACAGACATTATGGGGGAACAGAATTAACTTTGAACTGGCAATGCTGGCGTGTCTATTGCCTGGCTTTATCAGCAAGTTTGAAGTGGTTTACTACATTGACAATCCAGCTGCTATTCTCTACTCCTTTGGTGTATTCTCTTTGGAACCGGTAATTCAGGATGTACAGTTTCTCCTGGTATTCAGGCTGCAATCTAAAAGAGAAAAGACATCAACATTTTTATGTTCTGTAATCGAATCCACTATAATCCGAACCTCCAGAAATCCTAACCATCGGGTGATGGAGACAGTGGGTGAAAACCAAGATGTTAACCATTGAAGAAAAAGGTGTGATATTTAATTAATGAAGATAGTATTAGCGATATTTCACTCAACCAAAATTTGAAAGAGAAAAGATACAGTCACATCTAGGAATCAAAATCAGGACCTTAGCCTCTGATTCGGTCATAATTTAACTGTATCATACTTTGCTACCAACTATCTTAGTATAATAGTACTACTAGTAATAATAATAGTACTACCAACACTATCTTCATTTTCTTGATGCATATTTTTATTGGTTACTATCTTTATGTATGTTAAGAAAATGTCTCACCCTAGGGTTATGGGGGGGTCCTCGCCTTGGTTCTTCATGTTCTTCAGTCCCATCAGCACATGGAAAACCATTGTAATCTCCACCCACCGCTTTTCATTATCTTCAAACATCACGCCTACCTGCACATAAAATAATCTAGAGAAACAAAACAAAATTACACTATAGATGGAGATATATCTCAGAAATCACTTAATCACATAACATGCTGTATTCCGCATAGCCACTCAAGCGAAATTCCCAAATTTAAGCAGGTGATTTTTATGAACAAAAATGAATTATAAATTCAACGATTTAAAATATATATAAACGTGGGATAAATGGGTAAATCTAGGTGGATTCATTAGCTTTAAACCACAGTGAGTAGTTTATATGTTTCCTTATTAATATTTGGAGGTATGATATTAATTAAGTTGAAAACCAGACACCTGGGAATCTCTGATCAGAAGATATGAAAATGGCCATTTTATTATCATATTTCACTGATTGTCGTAGCCAACTAAATAAATAAAAGTACAAGTTTTTACTGAACGCAAAAAAATATGTTTAGTTCAGAAATTTGATGATTTTTTATTGAGCGAGCGTAGTGAAGTCCTTTTTCAACTCAACCGTTGTATTTCATCTGTCTATAAATTTGTTTGTACCTTCCGTTTCAAGATGGTGGCGGTTTTAATGGTTCAGTAAAGATTTTTTCAAATTTGAAATCATTGTGTTTATTTGGACTTTCTTAATTGCATTTTTTCAATATTATGCTACCTGCCTGAAGAAAGTTTGAACAAGAATTGATGTTAAATTGTTTAATTCCCTTATTGAAATTTTTAAAAAAGGTTCATAAAATACATAGTTCATAATTAAGTAGGTAGATATTTAACCCTTAAGTTCCGACGTCTTAAGTCTGACAGACTCCTGGACCGTTGGAAAAGTCTAGTTACCTATGTTAGGGTAGTAGTTTTACCCTGCGCTTTTCTCAACCCCTCGAGTAGCCGCTCGCGAGCACTCGTGGAAAGTGGTAGTGTCGGCAATTGTGATTACGGTAAGTTATGGCGTTATAAGAATTGAAAATATTAGTGTTTTCTGAACAGGTATCATCTATCTACCAAGGGAATTGCGCTCGTCGATAAGAAGAGTAACAAAGGGAGATGGTTCAAACCCTTATTAGTATGAAACCATGTGTACAAAAGTTTCGCCAACGTAGTTCACCCGTACTACTGCAAATCACATCTATGCACAGCGGCGCGACCTACATACCAAAAGCATAACTTTTATCGCACAGCCGCTTTGATAGTATGTGCAGTTTGGGTGTAGCTTGGTGACAGTCAGCACGCTTCCATAATATATCTGCTTTTGTTTATTTTATCTATGGTTATAATAAATTTTTCAAAAGATACCTACTTGATAAGGAAAAGTGAAGTAAATATCGTCTCTGATGACTTGCAAATGTTCTCTTTCGGCCACGTTTAATTTGCTGACGGAGGCGTGGAGCTCATCGTATGCTTCCGGCGCTACCAATTCCTTTAGAGCCACAAAATCACCTTCCTTCAAAGCCGCCGAAATCACCTGGAAATTATCAATTTAACAAACCTGAATAAACTATTTACCACTTAACAAATAAATAAAAAATTTATTTAATGCCGAGACATGATCCCTTGCAACCGTAACACAGTATGAGGAGATTCTCAAGTTCTCACAGTTCATCTCACAATAATTTACTCATTCTCCCCAGACATAAAACTGCTGTATTTGAGGGTAGTTTGAGCTATACATTGTCAAAACTTTGGAATGAAATACCACTGTCTATTTGAATATTGACATCGTTGCAGCGCTTCAAGAAGTTCTGCGGTGAATGGTTGCTGACTGCACAAAACCGCACAATATCTTAATTGAGAGAATTTACAATGAAAGGAATGTGTTTGTGATTATATTAGGTCCTTACATATGAAATTGGCGTTTTGCCGTACTGGCAACTTTGAACTCAAATATCTTCTCTTTGGTTAGGAATTCCAAATTCAAATTTATACAGCTATTTACTAATGTATTTGTGTTTAAAATTATAATTCATTTGTTTTTTCCTTAATTGTTTCTTTCTTTGCATCGCCAAACGCTCACAAGTAACTTTTTTGGTGTCAATTTTCGCTTAGGGCATGGTTTGGCTGGTTCGGCAGGGTTCAGCCATTGCGATGAGCGCTTCCGATTATCGTACAGGATCCACTTTTCATCACAGGTAATGATTCGATTTAAAATCCCTTCATTATTGTGCCGGTTGAGTAATGCAACGCAGCAGTCAACGCGCGTTTGTTGATTTGCTTCACTCAATTTGTGAGGTACCCAACTTTCAAGCTTTTTCACCTTCCCAATTTGCTTCAAGTGGATTAAAACAATTTTATCACTAACACCGCAGCCTGCAGCTAACTCGGACGTAGTTTGCAATGGATCCGCTTCCACAATAGCCTTCAATTCTTCATTATCAACTTTGGTCTCTGGCCATCCACGGGGCTTGTTCTGCAGGTCGAAATTTCCAGAACGAAAATGTCGGAACCAAAAATGCACAGTGTGTTTTCTTTTGCGGCACCGTCGCCATACACATCATTAATCCTTCGAGCCGTTTCTGCAGCACTGGTGCCACGGTGGAACTCGTACTCGTAAATGACGCGATATTTCATGTTTTCCATTTTGTAAACTAAGTGACGTAAAGAAAAAAAACAATTAAGGAAAAAACAAATGAATTATAATTTTCGAAACAAAAATACATATGTAAATAGCTGTATAAATTTGAATTTGGAATTCCTAACCAAAGAGAAAATATTTGAGATCAAAGTTGCCAGTACGGCAAAACGCCAATTTCATATGAGGACTAATATTATTTATTTTGAATTACAATATTATTTGCTTTAATTTGAATTTTGATTTATATGATTTATTTTTAATTTAATTTAAATCATTTTTATATATGTTTTTTTTATAGTGAACACCTCATAAGAGTCCCAACTGCTCCCGTCTGGAGCCACTGAGACTGGCATCCCCAATTGGGGTATGTTGTGAGGCTGAAGGTAAGCGGGGAAGGGAAGGAGATGGGGGAGGGGAAGTACCTAACTATTCAGATCTAGTCACTAAACACAGCTAAAGTCATTTCAAGCAACGTTTTAATTCTGAATTTTGGTCTTACACCAGGGCGATACTGAGAGTATCTTCCACCCTGGAAAGTGCCGCAAAAACAGTATATATTATTTTTAATGAATTAATTGTGAAATAACACAAATTAATGAAATAAAATTTATTTGCACATGCCGGTTTCGAACCCGCGACCTTCGGAATGGGAGTCCAAAGCCTTGCCCCTGGACTACGCCGGCCTGTATATAATGTGTCTACTATATTTAACAGGTTCGCTGCCGGCGACTCCGGTCGGAGCCATTCGGCGTCTTGCACCGGGTGCCGTTGTCAGGTATCAGACATACTACCCATGGCTCCGGCCGGAGCCATGGGTAGTATGTCTGATAAACATAAGTTTCCTGCCGGCACTCAAGGCGAATAGTAGTGTTCTTTCACACACTTCAGATACTTTTGATGAAAACTCATACAATTTGTACAATAGATATTCTGGTCAAAGAAAAATACCGCTCTACGACTTCAGACGTCTATAAACCAAGCACTACTTCCGCCACCATCACAACTTGTTACAGGTCAGCCTACCACATCTCCTCATAGAATACAGCTAATATCCAATAAACGTCCCGATAAACTTACTTCTGAAAGGATAAAGCGCAAGAGATGCCGATTATGCACAAAACAAAGGAAGAGGAAGAAGGCAAACAAGACACCACTGTATTGATTTCACAGATAAACCTGGTTTATGAGTTGAGTGTTTCAATGAGTACCACCAAATTTTATAAATATTTTTTTCTTTATTCATGAGATGTACATTACTTTCTTTCTTGTCTATTTTCGTTTGCTTTTTTATCAAAATAAAAAGTAGAGAGTAAAAAGAGTGCGACTAAACGGACGAAAGCGCCGGCAGCTGCTAAGTGATTTTCAACCGTGGTGCCGCCGGCTTCCTGATAATAAAAAGAATAATGAATCCTGAATAAAAAGCTGAGCAGTGACCCATTTGTCAATAGAATCAATGTTAACCGCTTGGACACATAAGCTTGTTTTCACGATAATTTAACGTAGGTAGACATAGGAATGACCTATGGCCCGTACCTGAGTTATTAAATAAACAAGATGTGTAAATTTGTAAAAACCTATTGACAAATAAACTGCTTGTTTATTATTATATCACCCAATAATTGGAAAAAATCCCGAACCCATGGGGGTGCCGGTTTAATGCCGTGTTCGAGATGCGGTCTTAAGTTATTAATAACTAAGTGAATAATTCATTTTGCAGGAAAATAATTGCTGGACTGGCAGTTAGATGGTTATAGACAGAGTGGTTCAAGGCGACCCTGTTACAACCCTTTGCAAGCTAAGTCAGTAAAGTTTTGGAGTTACTGAACACGCTTAATAGATATATTTTTTTAAAAGATCACTTTGATTTAACTTTATTTTTATAAAAGACAACTACATATTTACACGAGGGGAGATGGAAAATACTCCAATTTAATAATAATTTCGTTGATCTTAAAATTGTTTGTTCACTTGGTGGCCAATATTTTTAACAGTTTTAAGGTTAGTTTTTTTTAATTCTTTTATTTCCCAAACTGAGAACTAATAGGTTAAAATAAAATAACTAATAAATAAATAAGTCTTAGTTTTGGGTTTAATTTTAATTTAAAAAAAAAAAACAACTATTTTCACATTACTTCCTAATAAAACTATTTAAAAAATGTTTTCATTTTATTAAATATATTTTGATAAACTTGTACTCCCGCCTTACAGTTAATACAGAATATTTTTTTTAAATTAGTTAGATTTAGCATTATTATTACAAAAAGTGAGTATTTATGTCATTATGCGTAAACCCTACAGGTTCTCAAGCGACAAACTCTACAAAAAATTTTACGTTCTTGATGTTCGTCAAAACTTCACAAAAAAAGATTATTATCCATGTACATAAAAATATTGAAAATTTTAATAAAATTGATCACAAATACAATACAAGAAGTCACAACAGAAAGGATCTCTTCGTCCCAGGGAGCAATACGGCAAAGTATCAAAAAACGTATGCGTATCTGGGACCGAAATTATACAATAAAATCCCCCCAGACTTAAATATTAAAAATTGCAAAATGTCCTGCATTGGTTCAATAATAACTAAATGGTTGATTGGCTTGGGTAGGGAGGAGTCTGAAAAACTATTATACAATGTGACTTAAAACGATACATGGTTACCTATGAATGGCACATTTAGTAAAAACTTAGTACATAGGTATTAATTAAAAAAAAAAAAAATTAAATTGCATTTGGCACTTTACACACTTTGGTTCCTTAGAACAGGCAATCTGCCTAGCTAGGAACGAATATCGACCTAAAACAACGTAATAACACTTGTATTCATTTTAAATATATTCTCTTATTATGTAATATTATTTCTGTTATTTTGGCTTTAAATGTATCAAATGTAAATAAATAAATAAAAGTCGGGGAACACAAAATTATATGCATTTAATATTAAAAAATTTTTTATTCACTTACGCTAAGTTGATTGGTCAAGCGAAGTGGATTACTATAACTTTACCAATATTTCCATATTATTTAAAACTATGTCAAATTATCTGTATTTTTAACGAAATAACTGTTGAAATGCATTATTTTCCATCTCCCCTGAGTAATTGAGATGAATTGAAAAGTTTTTTCAATATTTATATGCGAGTCCAGTTACTCTAAAACTCAAGTCATCCATCACTGCACAAGTAAAAATGGTAAACTTTCGATCGAACTGGCCACGCTTATTACGAAGATACTTTGTTTGGCGGCCAGCTGTCAGTTTGATATGTTGGTATTCCCGACAGAACTAGGAGCTAGATGCTAGATGATCGTCGCCGACTTCATGCGAAACATAATTGGCGCGTATAAAAACACTAAATAATTCATTTATAATAATATAATGCAAACAAACCTCTAATCAGAATCATTTCACAGTCAGAACGGCTAGAAACAATAGGGAACAATCACACTTTTTTTTTACCAAACAGCTCGAACTCGGGACGGGAGTACGGTGTGACGTCACAATGTCGCCAGTCAATGATGACTCGGTTTTGATATTTGAAGAAAACATCCCAGTTTTCAAGTAGTTTAGCGGCTACGCTAGGTTTGTGTAACATGGTTTGTGATACAAAAGAAAGTGCCACTTTATAGCGCCTGCTCGCGTCAAGGCAAGAAAAACATCCCAGTTTTCAAGTAGTTTAGCGGCTACGCTAGGTTTGTGTAACATGGTTTGTGATACAAAAATGAATGTATTTTTTTATTAAATCACTAAAAAACTTCATAGTGTCAATATCTCGAAACGAAGCAAATTATGTCGAATTATTCTTCATTTTCGATTTATTTTGGATCAATTTATCAAAATCCATCGTCAAATGTCGGCGCCACGGAAATCGTACTCTCCCCTTATTTCCAGTATTCGCCAAACTAGTGCTAAAACAGATTTTTAGGTAAACCTTTTAACATTAAAAAATTTAATGTAAAAAAAAAAGTGCCTGAAGGTCTTTATTCAATTTACTGTATTTTATTTCCAGAATTTCGCCAAACTAGTGCTTACCTAATTCGCATAGATTGTCTAGTAGTGACATATTTCTAGTTCCTCGTTATATTACGGTATTATATCGGGCCGCCAAATATCGCGGCATCGCGCTCTCGTACGCGGCAGTAAATTTTTAATTTACGGAAATTTTAATTGCAATATATTCCACTTCCCCGAATGCAAAAAGTTGTCTTTTACAGTAATTAAGGTGAATCTAAAGGTTTTTTGAAAAAAATATTTATTATTATAAATGAATTATTTAGTGTTTTTATACGCGCCAATTATGTTTCGCATGAAGTCGGCGACGATCATCTAGCATCTAGCTCCTAGTTCTATCGGGAATACCAACATATCAAACTGACAGCTGGCCGCCAAACAAAGTATCTTCGTAATAAGCGTGGCCAGTTCGATCGAAAGTTTACCGTAAAAATTTCCAAATAACAATGGCAGTAGGAGTTTTCAAATATGTTCAGGTTTTTCCTAACATAACCAGGGTATGTCTTTCTTTCTTTAAATAGAAAAAAAGTTAAGTTCTTATGAAGTGTTACAAAATAATTAAAAAGTGATTATTACTTTGTCTCATCTAAATAATTAATGATTATATTATTGTATTCACCTCAACTGCTTGCTTTGCTCCTTCTACAAAATCTCGCATATTGAAGTCATTATCGAGATGTGGGGTTACTATCATATTTGAAAATATCCAGTTCCTAATGGTTTTTATCGCAGAAGGCCACACAATTTCTGGAAAACTCATAAGAGGTGGCAACCTTCTTTTTTCAACACCGGGAGGTGAGGATCCGCTGTAACACCTAAATTGATTGCAGTCTTCATTTGAGGTTAAAAATTTACTGTTACTATATTTATTCTGGGGTGAGAGAAATTCATTACACCCTAAAAGATGCCTGTACGCTTTGAATGTCCTTTCAGGTATAAGACACCTATTGATTAACTGCATTTTTGATTTATATAACTATCTAATTGTTGAAATAATGTCACACAAATCGGCAAAACTTCACCGATCTGACAGATCACAACATAACATTTCAGTGCTGCCATACATTCTTCTTGCCATAAATAAACCAATACCGTCATGCCATAAATATTTGGTTCGTGCAGTGACTTGATTTATTGTTATGGTATCATTGAGTACTTTATTTCTTTTTTAAGTTCCGTAGTTAGACATGGGCAGATTTATTCACTGTAGTGAATCGATTCAGTCTGATTCCCTTGGCTTTGTGAATTTATTCCTTTTAGTCGAGCTTTTAATTCATATAATTCAAAAAAAAAAAATCATCATTATTTAACGATCTAGATGGACAACGTTCGTGTCCAATTTGACATTCAATTTTTATTTGATTAGACAATTTTTTGTCTAAATGGACATTCATTTGTCCAATTCGACATCTGTTTTGCACAATCAGACAACGTAAGTCACTAATTTCATAATGCCAGAGCATACATTTTTATATAGAAACTTTGATTATATAAATGTCTAGATAGAGTGATGCGCTGTAATTGCAACAAAAAGAACAGGCCAGATTTGAAACACTAGTGTGCGTGACACGCACACAAGTATGCGTAACTTGTATTGTTTGACAAGCGCTGCGGGCGTGTTGAGTGATACCAGCTCCCAAATATTTCCCATAAAAGTGGGTAAAAAATATGTTTTGGTTTTGCGGGACCTATAATTCGTTAATTTTGAATTCATTTAAGTAAAATAGTTTTCTACATATAATAATGATATAAATGAAAAGAAAACCATTGTTAAAAGAGATTTATTTTTATTTGATTATTTTTAACAAATAAAGACAACGAAAATCATTAGAAACAGTTTTATTTAGTTAACTAATAAAGACTTATTAAACAGTTTTAGAAATCATTTACATATTACTTTTATTATTATTATATTTTATTCGAACAACAAATTAAAACTACAAAGAACAATAAAATTTACTTAGTAAGGTCAAAAATACGAAAAGACGGTTGCAGAATTTTAGTAATAGACTTACGTTATTTGGCACCTTTTGGTACGGGCCGCTAAAAACAAAATTACAATTTTAAAAAATTACCTTACACGGGATCGCTTCCTTTTTTAACCTTCGACGCTTTTGATTGTTGACAAAATACAGGTCTTTGGCACGGAAACGATCAGAGCAAATGACAGTTGTTTTAGCTGGTTGCCAGACATCCTCTCCGCGGCTTTTTCTTATTATTTCTATTTACTTACTTCTTAATATAGGATCATTAGGTATTCTGTAAAATATGTATGAATAAAATTAAAAGTTTACTTGATACTTCACCAAAAAAACCTGTCACATTTTTTGTAATTTTAATGGATAAACAAATTTCGTATTAATAACTTTTTTAAATATAGTGTCAACGTGAAGAATTAAAAAACACTTAAACACAAAGGCCAACTTTCACATTTATAACATTATTATGTATAGTGTACCTACTTTTGGGTAATTATTAAAAACCTATTTTAAAATTAACAACGCACTCATGGGAAAATGTTATTTAAAGAACAGGCAACCCCGTAAACATGGCGTCAAATGGCGTTGTTCTAAGACCAAATTACACTATTAAAACTGAATTATTTCTTTAACTAAATGGTTATTTTAAGGAAACTTACCGATGATAGGTAACATTTTTAGTTGTTTTCAACCGTCCTTTGTAATTCCTGCACACTGTTATAGCGCAAATCGTCATTTTCAAATGTCACACAACACGTGTTTACCGCCCAACGATACTTTCGCATCTGAGCGGACAGGACAAGCTTTAAGGCGAACAGTTAGCTGAATGTTTTTTTGGCGTTTCGTCGCTCGAGCGCTCTATCTAGACATTTATATAATCAAAGTATAGAAACCATCCCTAGCATACACATGTCAAAGGAGCAAAAACCTTCAGAGCGGGTTTTTAAATGCGTAAAACATAGTTTTGGCATAAGGCGTGGCGTCTAAGATGTACTCACTGTCGGGTTCTTAATATTCAACCGTACAGTCACTAATTTCATAACGCCAGACTTTTTTTATATTTATACGTAGAAAAATCGTGAATTATATATTTATTTTCTATTTGGACAATTGGACAAAAAATTGTCCAAACGGACAAAGTGAATATCCAATTGGACAACGAGTTTCCCAAATGGACAAATTAAATATCCACTTGGACATTCATCAAAATATGGACATGGATATTCAAATGGTGAAATATGCAATCACAAGGGTGAAATATGCAATCACAATGGTGAAATATCAACGATCAAAATGGTGGAATTTGGACCAAAAAAAAATGGTGAAATATGCAATCTCGCAATTTTGAAATATGGACCGTCAAAATAGTGAAATATGGACCACCAAACGGTGAAATATGTACTCAGAATGGTAAAAGACGGACCATAATAATGGTTAAATGTGCACTCAGAAAGGTAAAATGTAAACCTTTAGAATGGTTAAATATGGAAAAGTAAATTATTAAATATGGACAATTAAATTATGATTAAATATGTTCCAACTGAAAGGTAAAAGATCGTAAAATATGCACTCAGAAAGGTGAAATATGAACCTTCAGAATGGTGAAACATGGACAACGAAAATTGTGTAATATGAACCAATAAAATCGTTAAATATGCAGTAAAAATGGTGACATATGCACCATCAAAATGGTAAAATATGGATCATCGGAATGGTGCAATAAGAATGGTTAAATGTGGATAACAAAATGGTGACATGTGCAATCAGAATGGTGGAATATGGACCATTAGAATGGTGAAACATGGACTATCAAAATGGTGAAATTGGCAGTCAGAATGGTGGAATATGGACAATCAAAATGGTGAAATATACAGTTAGAATGGTGAAATATCAGTCTGTTGAAAAGTGGACCATCACAATGGTGAAAAATGGACCATTAGAATGGTGAATTATGGACCGATAAAATGGTGAAATATGAAATCAGAATGGTGAAATATAGACCATCAGAATTGTTAAATATGGATCAAGAAAATGGTAAAATATGCATTCAGAAATGGTTAAATATGCACTCAGTAAGGTGAAATATGAACCATAAGAAAGGTGAAATATGGAACATAAAATTGTTGAATATGCAGTCAAAATATGCAGTAACATATTCAGCACAAAAGTGGTTAAATATATACCATTAAAATGGTGAAATACGCAGTCAGAATGGTGAAATATGCACCATTAGAATGGTGAAATATGGACTAATTAAATGATGAAATTTACAGTCAGTTAGGTGATATATGGACCACAATAAACGTTAAATATGCACTCAGAATGGTGAAATATGCACCATTAGAATGGTGAAATATGGACTATCAAAATGGTGAAATTTGCAGTCAGAATGATGGAATATGGATAATCAACATGGTGAGATATGCAGTCAGAATGGTAAAAAATTTTACCATCAGAATGGAGAAAAATGGACCGTCAAAATGGTGAAATATGGAGCATCAAAATCGTGGTATATGCATTCAGAATAGTGAAAAATGGCCCTTAAATTATGAAATATAGACCATCCCATTTTTGGTTCATATTTCACCATTCTACGGTGCATATTTCACCATTCAGAGGTTCATATTTCGACATTCTGATGGTTTATATTTTACCATTCTGAGGAGTTTATTTCACCACATTGATAGTTTTAATTTTACGATTTTTTGGTGCATATTTCACCATTCTAAGATGCATATTACATCATTCTGGGGTGTTGATCTCACCACATTGATAGTTCTAATTGAACAATATTTATTCACCATTCTTTAGCCAATATTTTCCTACATTAAAGGTGCATTTTTCACAAATTTGGTGTGCTTATTTCACCATTTTTAGATGCTTATTTCCCCGTATGGATGGTCCATATGTGACCATTTATCGGGGTATATTTCATTGTTCTGATGCGTATATTTCACCATTTTTATGCTTCAAATTTCACTATTTTTTGGTGCATACTTCACCATTCTGGGGTGTTTATCTCACCCCATTGATAGATCTAATTTCGCCATTTTTATGGTGCTTATTCCACATTCTTAGGCCAATATTTTCCCATATTATTGGTGCATATTTCGCCATTGGTCGAAGTATATTTCATTGTTCCGATGCGCATAATTCACGATTTTTATGCTGCACATTCACCTTTCTTAGGCCAATGTTTTCCCTTATGAATGGTGCATATTTCACCACTTTGTAGTGCACATTTCGAAATTTTTTGGTGCATATTTCACCATTCTAAGGTCTTTATTTTACCGCATTGATAGTGTCAATTTCACCATTTTTTGGTGCATTTTTCACCATTCTGGGGTATTTATCTCACCACATTGATAGTTCTAATTAACTATTTTTATGGTGCTTACTCACCAATCTAAGGCTTATACTTTTTCATATTAATAGTGCATATTTCACCATTTTTTGGTGCATAGTTCACCATTCAAAGGTGCATATTTCCCCATTCTAAACGTTTATATTTAACCATTCTGAGGAGTTTATTTCACCACATTCTTAGTGTTTGTTGCACCATTTTTGGTGCATATTTCACCATTATTATGGTGCATATTTCACCATTCATAGGTTCATATTTCACCATTCTGATGTATTATATTTTACCATTCTGAGGAGTGTATTTCACCACATTGATAGTCTTAATTTCACCATTTTTTGGTACATATTCACCATTCTTAGGCCGATATTTTCCTATATTTATGGTGCATTTTTTACAATTTTGGAGTGCACATATCACCATTTTTAGGTGCTTATTTCCCCGTATGGATGGTCCATATGTGACCATTTATCGGGGTACATTTCATTGTTCTGATGCGTATATTTCAACATTTTTATGCTTCAAATTTCACCATTTTTTTGTGCATACTTCACTATTCTGGGATGTTTATCTCACCACATTGATAGATCTAATTTCACCATTTTTATGGTGCTCATTCACCTTTATTAGGCCAATATTTTCCCTTATTAATGGTGCATATTTCACCATTTCGGAGTACACATTTCACCATTTTTAGGTGATTATTTTCCCATATGGATGGTCCATATTTCACCATTTGTCGAAGTATATATCATTGTTCCGATGCGCATAATTCACGATTTTTATGCTGCACATTCACCTTTTTAGGCCAATATTTTCCCTTATTAATGGCGCATATTTCACCATTCTAAGGTGTTTATTTTACCACATTGATAGTGTCAATTTCACCATTTTTTGGTTCATATTTCACCATTCTGAGGGTTTATATTTAACCATTCTGAGGAGTTTATTTCACCACATTGATAGTCTTAATTTCACCATTTTTTGGTGCATATTTCACCATTCTAAGGTGCATTTTACATCATTCTAAGGTGATTATCTCACCACATTGATAGATCTATTTTCCGAATTTTTATGGAGGTTATTCACCATTCTTAGGCCAATATTTTCCTACATTAAAGGTGCATTTTTCACGAATTTGGTTTGCTTATTTCACCATTTTTAGGTGCTTATTTCCCCGTATGGATGGTCCATATGTGACCATTTATCGGGGTATATTTCATTTTTCTGATGCATATATTTCACCATTTTTATGCTTCAAATTTTACCATTTTTTGATGCATACTTCAACATTCTGGGGTGTTTATCTCACCACATTGATAAATCTAATTTCACCATTTTTATGCTGCACATTCACCTTTTTAGGCCAATATTTTCCCATATTAATGGTGCATATTTCACCATTGGTCGAAGTATATTTAATTGTTCCGATGCGCATAATTCACGATTTTTATGCTGCACATTCACCTTTTTTAGGCCAATGTTTTCCCTTATGAATGGTGCATATTTCACCACGTTGTAGTGCACATTATACCATTCTAAGGTCTTTATTTTACCACATTGATAGTGTCAATTTCACCATTTTTTGGTGCACTTTTCACCATTCTGGGGTATTTATCTCACCACATTGATAGTTCTAATTAACAATTTTTATGGTGCTTACTCACCAATCTAAGGCTTATACTTTTTCATATTAATAGTGCATATTTCACCATTTTTTGGTGCATAGTTCACCATTCATAGGTGCATATTTCACCATTCTAAACGTTTATATTTAACCATTCTGAGGAGTTTATTTCACCACATTCCTAGTGTTAATTGCACCATTTTTGGTGCATATTTCACCATTCATAGGTTCATATTTCACCATTCTGATTTATTATATTTTACCATTCTGAGGAGTGAATTTCACCACATTGATAGTCTTAATTTCACCATTTTTTGGTACATATTCACCATTCTTAGGCCGATATTTTCCTATATTTATGGTGCATTTTTTACAATTTTGGAGTGCACATATCACCATTTTTAGGTGCTTATTTCCTTGTATGGATGGTTTCATTGTTCTGATGCGTATACTTCACCATTTTTATGCTTCAAATTTCACCATTTTTTGGTGCATACTTCACCATTCTGGGGTGTTTATCTCACCACATTGATAGATCTAATTTCACCAATTTTATGGTGCTTATTGACCATTCTTAGGCCAATATTTTCCCATATTAATGGAGCATAATTCACTATTGGTCGAAGAACATTTCATTGTTCCGATGCGCATAATTCACGATTTTTATGCTGCACATTCACATTTCTTCGGCGAATATTTTGCCGTATTAATGGTGCATATTTCACCACTTTGTAGTGCACATTTCGAAATTTTTTGGGGCATATTTCACCATTCTAAGGTGCATATTTCACCATTCTAAGGTTTTTATTTCACCACATCGATAGTGTCAATTTCACCATTTTTTGGTACATTTTTCACCATTCTGGGATGTTTATCTCACCTCATTGTTAGATCTAATATCACCATTTTTATGGTGCTTATTCACCATTCTTAGGCCAATATTTTCCCATATTAATGGAGCATATTTCACCATTGGTCGAAGTATATATCATTGTTCCGATGCGCATAATTCACGATTTTTATCCTGCACATTCACCTTTTTAGGCCAATATTTTCCCTTATTAATGGCGCATATTTCACCATTCTAAGGTGTTTATTTTACCACATTGATAGTGTCAATTTCACCATTTTTTGGTTCATATTTCACCATTCTGAGGGTTTATATTTAACCATTCTGAGGAGTTTATTTCACCACATTGATAGTCTTAATTTCACCATTTTTTGGTGCATATTTCACCATTCTAAGGTGCATTTTACATCATTCTAAGGTGATTATCTCACCACATTGATAGATCTATTTTCCGAATTTTTATGGAGGTTATTCACCATTCTTAGGCCAATATTTTCCTACATTAAAGGTGTATTTTTCACGAATTTGGTTTGCTTATTTCACCGTTTTTAGGTGCTTATTTCCTTCCCCGTATGGATTGTCCATATGTGACCATTTATCGGGGTATATTTCATTGTTCTGATGCATATATTTCACCATTTTTATGCTTCAAATTTCACCATATTTTGGTGCATACTTCACCATTTTGGGGTGTTTATCTCACCACTTTGATAGATCTAATTTCACCAATTTTATGGTGCTTATTTACCATTCTTAGGCCAATATTTTCCCATATTAATGGTGCATCTGATTATTATTGTTCTAATGCCCGTAGGCAAAATTTGAGAATCCCACTTCGATGACATCTCTGACGTCGCGGGTTACCAAAACCCTCTATTCCATCTCTGTACGTAAAAGTTTGGGACAAACTACTGCTGTGATTTATCATAACGCCTATTCGGTTGAATTTAAGAACCCCACTCTAATTACATTTCTGACGCCGCGGCTTATCTGAACCCTCTCTTCCATCGCTGTGCGTTAAAGTTTGGGACTAAGCTGCTTTTGTGATTTGTGGCCGCCCGTTTTTGCTAGGTTTCGTGTTACTGCCGTATGGCGTAATGGGCGCTGCAGTCGTGTTGGTTCATTTATGCTGCAGTCGGCACTGTCGGCAGTCGCTGTCAGCGGATTGTCTGGAGATGGTCGATCATATTTATGTGGTCTATATTCCTGTCACGGTTACTTCGATTTATTATAAAAGTTGAATACATTGTAGGAGAATAGATTTGCTTTTATAGTTTTTTGGTAAATTCATAATATTATTTCAACCAAATGTAGATTTTTTATATATTTAAAAAAATGCATTTACTTTGATAATATTTTGGTAAGAGTAAGTTTAGCTAGATTTCATGTAAAATTATGTTATTATTATTATATATATATATATATATATATTTTAATTTCCGTGAACGTTTATATAAATTTTACAAATTTATTTCGATAAAAAGAAATCATTTCAGAGGTATTTTTTTTAACATTAGCTCCACACAGGAGACCCTGAGGAAAACAATTTTCCCTCGGGGCCTATGTTATCGTTGGGGATGCTGTGTGGATGTTCTTTTTAGACCCTGAGGAAAACAATTTCCCCTCGGGGCCTATGTTATCGTTGGGGATGCTGTGTGGATGTTCCTTTTAGAGAAAATAAGGAGAGGAAGTTCTGGGAAGGAAAAAAAATGAAGGGTGAGTAGGAATCTGGGGGTCGATGTGTCCAGGAGTGACGGACGTATGAATGCATCTCTCCCACTGCGCTACAAGGCGATGGGTCGAGAGAGTCCTGTTGAAGAGGTAAAATGTCTCCATCAACCAGTCTCTACCAATCCGAACCGCCACGCAGTAGAGGGCAAACGCATGTGCCGCCAAAATATAGACAAACCTTACCCTATGAACCTGGGCACCCCTGCTAAGTCACTAAACGTAGCGAACCACTTAGAGTTACCTATGGCAAGGGTGTTGATTATCCAATAAACGGTATTGGGAAGAAACATTTGTCTCTTTCATTCATTACTAAGAAGATACAATTTATTATTCGTGTTTTTGTTTTTGATTTGATTTGATTACTACATTATTTATTTTGACTATATTTTATACTTGACGATTTTATTTTGAGTTTTAATTGAGAATATTTTATTCGAATTGATTTTATTATTTTTATGAGTTTTAATATTAAGATTATTGCCTTTAATTTGAATGCCGATTTACATTATTAATTTATGGTTTTTTATATATTGTATTGTGTGTATTGAATTGGAGATTTGATTTAATTATTTTTATGTAATTTAATTTAATTGTATTTATTTTATTTTGATTAATTTATTTTATTTTCTGTTTTATACTGGAGGCACTGCTGAAAACCAACTGCATTCCAGGAGAAATCCTGAATTGTAGCTGAACAGTGACCTTTACGCTAATAGAATCAATGATTAAGAGGCTAGACTTTGAACGACACGCGGAACACCCGCGTCTATCATTCTGTCCCGCTCACAATAAGCTCACGCACACTTACAATACATGCGAATGCGAAATGTGCGAATGAGACAACGCTCAAATTTACCTACAGAAATCGCTCGAAAAGGGGTTTATGGAAAATACACTTTTCTACACCGAAACTTTCACGAAATTGAAATTTAAAAAAATACATATTTTTTAGAAAGAATAAGCTACGTCGGTAGCTTTTTATAATTTTATAATTCTTTATAAGAGTTGAGTTAGCAGCACCTTTTCCTTAAATAATATTTTTTGATAAATCGTACATGTTTGACAGTGAATGTTTACGTTAATACGAAACGCATCGAAAATTCGAAAATATACCGACATATTTTTCACCCTCTAAAAGGCAGCATAAAAAAAATATATTCATTTTGTGCAATTTTTGATGTAGAAAAGTGTTTTTTCCCGGGCGTTCTTTTTGTATGGGCCGAAAAGCGAAGTCTATCGTCGAACAAAATGTGTAATGTTGTAATAAATCTATTGATGAATAAATATTTTTATCCTTATCAATTTTCTTTTTTTGTCATTGACGTGGATGAACGAGATTTAGGTATGCTGAGTTGATTCTTTTCCGAAATTCTACTCACTGTCCGCGGTCTTATAATACAGAATGTCTACTGTTATATATCCACATATTAAATGTAAGTGTTTTGTAGTTTTATATTCACAGTTGTTATTTTTGCATAAGGGCGGAGCCTTATAGATGGTCACCAACACTTGGCGAAATTGGGCGAAGCCCGAAAAAAAGCCGCCCGCAGGGCCTAGCAGCAAAAACCCGCGGAGCGGGTTTTTAACTGCTAGTAATTCATTATTGGTGGAAGAACATTTCATTGTTCCGATGCGCATAATTCACGATTTTTATGCTGCACATTCACCTTTTTTAGTCCAATATTTTCCCTTATTAATGGTGCATATTTTACCATTTCGGAGTGCACATTTCACCATTTTTAGGTGATTATTTTCCCATATGGATAGTCCATATTTCACCATTTGTCGAAGTATATTTTATTGTTCCGATGCACATTATTTACGATTTTTATGCTGCACATTCACCTTTCTTAGGCGAATATTTTGCCGTATTAATGGTGCATATTTCACCACTTTGTAGTGCACATTTCGAAATTTTTAGGTGATTATTTTCCCATATGGATGGTCCATATTTCACCAGTTGTCGAAGTATCTTTCATTGATCCGATGCGCATAATTCACGATTTTTATGCTGCACATTCACCTTTGTTAGGCGAATATTTTCCCATATTAATGGTGCATATTTCCCCACTTTGTAGTGCACATTTCGCCAATTTTAGGTGATATTTTTGCCATATGGATGGTCCATATTTCACCATTTGACGAATTATATTTTATTGTTCCGATGCGCATAATTCACGATTTTTATGCTGCACATTCACCTTTCTTAGGCGAATATTTTGCCGTATTAATGGTGCATATTTCACCACTTTGTAGTGCACATTTCGAAAATTTTAGAAGATTATTTTCCCATATGGATGGTCCATATTTCACCAGTTATCTAAGTATCTTTCATTGTTCCGATGCGCATAATTCACGATTTTTATTCTGCACATTCACTTTTGTTAGGCGAATATTTTCCCATATTAATGGTGCATATTTCCCCACTTTGTAGTGCACATTTCGCCAATTTTAGGTGATATTTTTGCCATATGGATGGTCCATATTTCACCATTTGACGAATTATATTTTATTGTTCCGATGCGCATAATTCACGATTTTTATGCTGCACATTCACCTTTCTTAGGCGAATATTTTGCCGTATTAATGGTGCATATTTCACCACTTTGTAGTGCACATTTCGAAATTTTTAGAAGATTATTTTCCCATATGGATGGTCCATATTTCACCAGTTGTCTAAGTATCTTTCATTGTTCCGATGCGCATAATTCACGATTTTTATGCTGCACATTCACCTTTGTTAGGCGAATATTTTCCCATATTAATGGTGCATATTTCCCCACTTTGTAGTGCACATTTCGCCAATTTTAGGTGATATTTTTGCCATATGGATGGTCCATATTTCACCATTTGACGAATTATATTTTATTGTTCCGATGCGCATAATTCACGATTTTTATGCTGCACATTCACCTTTCTTAGGCGAATATTTTGCCGTATTAATGGTGCATATTTCACCACTTTGTAGTGCACATTTCGAAATTTTTAGAAGATTATTTTCCCATATGGATGGTCCATATTTCACCAGTTGTCTAAGTATCTTTCATTGTTCCGATGCGCATAATTCACGATATTTATGCTGCACATTCACCTTTGTTAGGCGAATATTTTCCCATATTAATGGAGCATATTTCACCATTGGTCGAAGTATATATCATTGTTCCGATGCGCATAATTCACGATTTTTATGACAAAAGTAATTTGCCATTCTCGAGTGCAGCAATATCTTCTGTGCACATAACGAATCACAGCTTTTTCAACAGTCATAAGATTATTGACCGTTCCAGAGGAATATGATACTCTTTTTATGAATCGGAGGACGTAAACGACAATCCTTAAAAGTTTATTCCATGTGGATATACCCTTAGCCAGTTCAATCAGGACCGATTGTTCACGCTGAACTATTGCGGTGAGCACATTAGTTTTGTGTTCAGGTACCGATATTTGTGAAATGAAATGGTCTAAGTAGCCACAATAATCCGGCTGCGAATCCACAATAGTCCCTTCCACCATAATTCGTGTGAAATGAGCTGGAAAGGAAGCATGCCACGAGAAAGACAGTCACTCGGGTTTTAGCTACCGGCGACATGATAAAAATTCTCAGGAGACAAATTCTCCTGACATTGAGCCACACGATTACTAACAAACACCGACCATCGATGCGGTGATGAATGTCTCCATGAAAGCGCAATGGTAGAATCTGAAAACGCATATATTCTTGCAATAGTAAAACGCGAACGATAATTATCTTTAACCGTCCGTATTGGTTTGTGTCCCACTGTAGTGGGAGAGACTTTTGATTTCGCACACAGCAATCTCACTGTAATATTCCGAAACGGATCAGTTGTGTGTAAATATATCACACAGCCATAACCATTCAGGCTCGCATCGCAGAAAGCGACAACGAGCACTGTACTGTCCTTTAGGACACCAATATGACGCGGGATTTTTATATTCGAAATCAAAGGAAATTCCTGTGTGAGTGCCGAAAACCTTTGAATAACACTCTCAGGGGGGATATCGTCCCAACCAATATTGTACAGCCTTAGCTCTTTAATAAGCAAGTTAGCGTACAGAATGATGGGGGTGACCAAGCTGAGGACATCGAATAAGCGGACCACTATAGAGAGTATGTTCCGCTTTGTACACTTCTCCTGAACATAAGAAGTTGTAAAGAAGAAGCTGTCATCAACTGGTTCCCACGAGAGGCCTAACACCTTAGAGGCATTGTTAGAACCAACAGTGAAGTCCAATGTGGTGCGGTGAGAATCTGGAAGGTTTTCAAGTACAACTTGAGAATTACTAGTCCATTTGACCAAATAAAGGGCACCGGACTTGAATAACGAAATTATTTCTCGAGAAAGACGTACCGCGCTGGGCTCATCTGCAATAGAATAGGCCAGGTCGTCCATATACAACTTGGACTCTGCCACATTGGCAGCAACCGGAAAATGTGGTCTCATATCTTGGGCTAACTGACGAACAGTCCGCATTGCTAAGTATGGACTTGCCGTTAGTCCGAAAGGGACCCGATGAAATTGTAAATTCCGTAAGAAATCCTTTACCGAGAATCGAAATAAGATTCTCAGATAGCTACGATGCTTGCTAGGAACTTTAATTTGTAAATATATTTGCTTTATGTCCCCAGTCATAGCGATGGTAAATAGACGAAAGTCAAACAAAAGCAAAAACAAATCAGCTTGCATACTGGGACCAGTACGCGAGATGTCATTTAGTGACAGCCTTGTATGTGTCTTGGCACTAGCATCGAGCACAATCCTAGGCATAGGTTTATCCGGACGAGTGACGGCGTGATGGAGTTTGTAATATCCATCATCTGTAATGTCAGACTCTGGGACTTCCGATAAGAAATCATTATCAATGTATTCGCTGATAAGTTTATTGTAATTCTCATATAATGCGGGTGATTGTTTAAATCTTCGCTCCAAGGCCATAAATCGGCGTTGGACAGCAGTAAGAGAATTACCCAATTGTTTTGGTTCTTTACAGAAAGGTAAAGCAACAGAATACCTCCCATCGTCAGCACGAGAAATAGATGCAGCAAACAGATTCTCACATTCCGTCTCCTCAGGACCCAGACATTTTATGTTAGGTATTTCTTCTAACAGCGAAATTTTAGCACTAGTCCCTGATTCCACTGTGTTTCCCAAATAAATATACGGAAACAGTTGTTCCCGTAAGACGACATCCATACATCCTGGAATATTCCAAGTTAAGTCAGCGAGAGGTATTCCCTCTAAGTACCTCATATCACCTTTGTTTATATAGTGATTAGGCAGCTGATCGGTGACACTATCAACGACAAGTGTGTGTATATTATATTTATTATTTAGGTTAACGCGGGACTCAATGTTCAAATAAACGTAACGAAACATTGGCCGAGATACTGAGCTAATTCCTTTGACAAAAAAATTACTCAAAGGAATTATTGGAAAATTCAGCTCCTTGCAACAATCGACCGTAATTAAATTATTCTGTGAGCCATTATCAATTAGACACCGAAAAACAATTTTATTTCCATTTTCGAGTTTCGCATATACTTGTGCGGTTGAATTCAAAATATGTAGTTGAATTAGGCGTTACTTTGGCTGACAGTGAATATGAATGGTAAACTTGCAAGGGTTCTTCTAGTTGCAAATTCCAATTACCCGTTCCATTGGTGCTGGATGGCACTACAGGGAGGGAAAACTGCCCCTCATTTGTACGTACTTCAGATGTATTTACTTGTTTATCTGATTTTAAATTATTTTCACTACCAAAATGTAGTAAGCTATTATTAGGTTTTTTGCACAAATCACAAACAAACGATGATTTTGAAGAATTTACTGTATGTGATGCGCTAAAACATTTTACACATCAATGTTTTGATTTTGTAAATTCAAAACGGGCTCCTGGAGAACTCATACCTTTGAACTGAGATCATGAAGTAATTGCATGATCAGTTTTATTACAAAGCATATAAGATTTCCAAGAATTTTTCTGCAACGAGAGTGTACTTGCCGAGGCTTGTATATTATTACGAGTTCGTTTAACCTTTAAAAAAGATCCACAAAGGCATTCAAAGAATGAAAATCCGGTTGAAAACCTGGATTTAAAGATAATTGATGATAATTAATTTCGACAATAATGCTTTCAAATTGAGTATACATTTGATCAATTATTTCTGACTGAGCCATAAACATTTCGTTATGCCTTAATTCAAAATTCGAAATCTTATTGGCTAAAATGAACAAATCGTTCATACCTGAAAAAAGCATTTCATTTTCGAGTTTAAAAGAATCAATTTCTCACTAATTAACCCGTTTAATAACAGGAGACCATATTTGTCCCAGCTCACATAGGTCTCACAGAAATCGTTGTTTTTCCCTTACTATCATAGTCAGAAATGTGATCTAAACGGTATTGGAAAGAGAATACAACAAACTATATATTCAAATCTAGAAGAAAACCACAAAAAAATTGAAATTTACCCCTTTCTGAAACCAAAGTTTCCGATAGCAATTTGAAAAAAAAAATGGAACTTTGTGAATTTTTAAGAATTTTTTTTACATGAAACGAAAAAAAGTGAGGTGACAGTAAGGTTTATAATTCATTTATCTAATGAAATAAGTATGTGTTTTATATTTTTTTCATTATCAGTAATTTTAGTTAGAAAAAAAAGTAAAGTGAGCCATTTTTAAAACTTTTTAAGTTTTCGAAAAAAAAATTTTAATATAGAAATTTGAAAGCCTATTTCATCACCTTTCGAAAACAGTTTTTAGTTTTCGAATACGTTAACAAATGTTCCATTTATTTGGATTTTATTGCAAAGCGGGAATATTTTTAGCCTCTGACAAAATACGCCAATTTTTTTAGGGGTTAAAGACATTTTGAAAAATAATTAAAAAAATATATTATATATTTTAGCTCAAGTTTTTAAAGAATAAAAGATATTTTATATTTCATATGTAAGTAGCCCAAATTTAGCATAAATAAAAAACATTAAATATTTTATCTGTAAGTAGCTCAAATTTTAAAATAATATAGAACGTTGGTACTTCGAATATTTACCAAAGAATACGTAAATTCGACAATCCAATAGTATTCTAATTATGAAAATAAGCTATAAACAATTGCTTTGGAGTTTGATGCGATTTGTCAAAGATTACACAAATTCTCGCAAACATCCAGGCACATCCAGGTTTGAATCAGCAATATAAGATAGGTATTTCGATATTTACCAAAATTACGTAACTCGAATATCCATTTATCTTATAATATTGCTAGAACCTATCCGTGATCAAGGGACTATGATTATAAAAGATAGGTATTTCGATAATTACCAAAAAATATGTAACTCGAATGTCCAAATTATCTTTCATAATATTGCTAGAACCTATCCGGTGATCGAAGGACCATCATAATGGATTAATATATGCGAGTCTGGGACGTGTAAATAGTCCCAGATCTCTCTGGGCGTAATACCCAAAAATATATGATTGTGAATTTAATTTTCGCGAACAATAATGTCACAGAATATGGCAGCCTACAATTCCTATTAAAAAAAACAGAAACACTAACCTTTGATTGTAGTTCTCTGCTAGTGCAGGAGGCCTCCCTTTCTATCCCAAAATTGAGGTACAGGACATCAGCCCAATTCTTGATATTAATTGTTCAGCAAATGTTCCGAAATCAATCATTACACTTCGGAAATAAATCCACAATCCAAAAAGAATGTATGCTCCAATCCAGCAAAAATGAAGAGAGTTTTTTCATAATAACAATCGACAGTTTCCAAGACGACAGTTTCCAAAAGAGAATTTTTATTACTACAGTACACTATATTAGTGTTTCTATTATTAACAGGAACTGTCAAACAACCATTAATGTAAAATAAAAATATTTTAATAATTTTTCGAACAAATAAAACAAACATATTATAATGCCGAACCAATTGGTGAGTAAGCACCATACAAATTGTTAAATTAGAACTATCAATGTGGTGAGATAAACACCCCAGAATGGTGAAAAATGCACCAAAAAAAGGTGAAATTAACACTACCAAAGTGGTGAAATAAACACCTTAGAATGGTGAAAAACACACCAAAAATATGTTGAAATTGAAACTACCAATGTGGTGAAATAAACACCTTAGAATGGTGAAATATAAACCTTAGAATGGTGAAATATGCACTTTTAATATGGGAAAATATTGGCCTAAGAATGGTGAATAAGCACCATAAAAATGGTGAAATTAGAACTATCAATGTGGTGAAGTTAGAAATATCAATGTGGTGAAATAAAAACCTAAGAATGGGGAAATATGCACCAAAAAATGGTGAAATTAAAACAATTATCGTGGTGAGATAAACACCCCAGAATGATGTAATATGGACCTTAGAATGGTGAAAATATGCTCCAAAAAATGGCGAAATTAGCACCATTAAAATGGGAAAATATTCGCCTAAGAAGGGTGATTTTGTAGCATAAAAATCGTGAACTATGCGCACCGGAACAACGAAATATACTTCGACAAATGGTGAAATATGGACCATTCATATGGGAAAATAATTACCTAAAAACGGTGTAATCTGCACTCCGAAATGGTGAAATATGCACCATTAATATGGGAAAATATTGGCTTAAGAATGGTGAATAAGCACCAAAAAATGGTGAAATTGACACTACCAATGTGGTGAAATAAACACCTTAGAATGGTGAAATATAAACCTTCGAATGGTGAAATATGCACCAAAAAATAGCGAAATGTGCACTACAAAGTGGTGAAATACTCACCATTAATATGGGAAAATATTCACCTAAGAAAGGTGATTTTGCCGCATAAAAATCGTGAATTATGCGAATTGGAACAATGAAATATACTTCGACGAATGGTGAAATATGGACCATTCATATGGGAAAATAATCACCTAAAAATGGTGTAATGTGCACTCCGAAATGGTGAAATATGCACCATTAATATGGGAAATAATTGGCCTAAGAATGGCGAATAAGCACCATAAAAATTGTTAAATTAGAACTATCAATGTGGTGAAGTTAGATCTATCAATGTGGTGAAATAAACACCTTAGAATGGTGAAATATAAACCTTAGAATGGTGAAATATGCACCATTTACAGTGGCGGTTTTCTCTAAAGTGCGTTTGTGCGGCGAACCCCCATCAAAAAGATGAGAAAATAAAACAAACTTGTTTTGTAATAATATAAGCACATCATAGATTGCGCGCCACTAAAATTCCGTCTTAAAACCCGCGCCACCGTAAAATACGGTAGGTATCTATCCCATTTTGTGCGTCTTGAAATCCGCACAAAACTCCCCATACTAAAGAATCCTATTCGGTACAATCCCTCTGGCGGTGATTTGTACAAAACTAGGAATTTCTTACTAAAATAAGGACAAAGGTGTGCGCCGCGTCGCCGCGTGTGATCGCGATTCATGATGTCACGTGACCTGCGAATGCCATACATACAACGAACATAGACGAGTCTCACCGATGATTCCCGAGCCCGAGATGTCCGCAGACTGACCGGCTAACGGTTGACCTTTGCACCATAGGGATGCAAGTTAGATGTTATTTTTTTACGTTATATTACGGTATTTATCTTTTAGTCATATCAATCTTGTAGTCATTTTTGTACATTTTTATTTTCTTGTGTCTGCATTTCTCCAACCGTTTGTCAATGGCATTTGTGAATCTACTATTGAAGTAAACCGATTTTGACTTCTGTTTTCGTATATATATATTTTTTTAGATAAGTCGTTATATCCCTTGGTTATATTTACGAAAGCTTCGGCAAACGCCGCATGTCGTCGCTAGTTATGCAATTTTGTGTTCTGCATTCTCCAGTAGCCAGTAGGTATTGTTTCGAATTTCCAATTGAAAGCGTTTGCGTTTGTTGATTGTCGCGAATATTCTGTCATAATTTGTTTTACACAATGGCGGAATACAGATTTGTGTATATAAAAAATAATGCTAATACTTATGAAAAAAGGTTGGAAATTAAAAATAAAGGACCTCCGCGTCCTGAGCTCTCATTAAATCAAGTTTTTGCCTATATCTTCTCTTGAATTTCTTTTTTATAGGTATTAATTGAAAATAATTTCCCTGGGCCTATGTCATATTTAAAGATGCTGGGTGGAGGGTCTTTTTGAGGAGAGGAAGGAGTGAACATGGGTCTTAAAGTGACCCATGTTGAAGGAAGGAGGAAACACAGAGGCCGGCAAATCATTCCACAGCCGAGCTGTTGAACTAAAGAACTAGTCGTAGAACCGACCCGTTCTCATGTGACAAATGTCAACCATGTACATAATATGTTGAGCGCACGTTTGGCGTGTTTCCCGATTATGTACCTAGTTACTCGGAGCATCTTCCATTGAAATACCGGTAGAACAAGGATAGCGTTCCCACCCGATGCCTTTGCTCTAAAGATTGCAATCGGTTTGTTAAGACGGGAGAATCTATCAAACGGACCGCCCGTTTCTGCACAGAGTCGAGGGTGTTTTTCAGGTACTTTGGGGCTCCAGACCAGAGGTGGCTACCAAATTCAATCATGGGGCGCACTTGCGATTTGTAGAGGGTTAGCAGTTGTGTATTGTGTACTATTAAGTACCCAAGATAAAACACTCTCGAGGTAACTGTCCATTCTTTGGAACTTTTGAGTCGTTGGAATTTCTGAACCCCCTGTTGAAAAGACCACGAACCGCCACTGACCATTTATATGGGAAAATATTGGCCTAAGAATGGGGAATAAGCACCATTAAAATGGTGATATTAGAACTATCAATGTGGTGATGTTAGAACTATCAATGTGGTGAAATAAATACCTCAGAAAGCTGAAATATGCACCAAAAAATAGCGAAATGTGCACTACAAAGTGGTGAAATACTCACCATTAATATGGGAAAATATTCGCCAAAGAAGGGTGATTTTGCAGCATAAAAATCGTGAATTATGCGAATTGGAACAATGAAATATACTTCGACGAATGGTGAAATATGGACCATTCAAATAGGAAAATAATCACCTAAAAATGGTGTAATGTGCACTCCGAAATGGTGAAATATGCACCATTAATATGGGAAATAATTGGCCTAAGAATGGCGAATAAGCACCCTAAAAATTGTTAAATTAGAACTATCAATGTGGTGAGATAAACACCCCAGAATGGTGAAAAATACACCAAAAATATGTTGAAATTGAAACTACCAATGTGGTGAAATAAACACCTTAGAATGGTGAAATATAAACCTTAGAATGGTGAAATATGCACTATTAATATGGGAAAATATTGGCCTAAGAATGGTGAATAAGCACCATAAAAATGGAGAAATTAGAACTATCAATGTGGTGAAGTTAGAAATATCAATGTGGTGAAATAAAAACCTAAGAATGGGGAAATATGCACCAAAAAATGGTGAAATTAAAACAATTATCGTGGTGAGATAAACACCCCAGAATGATGTAATATGGACCTTAGAATGGTGAAAATATGCTCCAAAAAATGGCGAAATTAGCACCATTAAAATGGGAAAATATTCGCCTAAGAAGGGTGATTTTGTAGCATAAAAATCGTGAACTATGCGCACCGGAACAACGAAATATACTTCGACAAATGGTGAAATATGGACCATTCATATGGGAAAATAATTACCTAAAAACGATGTAATCTGCACTCCGAAATGGTGAAATATGCACCATTAATATGGGAAAATATTGGCTTAAGAATGGTGAATAAGCACCAAAAAATGGTGAAATTGACACTACCAATGTGGTGAAATAAACACCTTAGAATGGTGAAATATAAACCTTCGAATGGTGAAATATGCACCAAAAAATAGCGAAATGTGCACTACAAAGTGGTGAAATACTCACCATTAATATGGGAAAATATTCGCCTAAGAAAGGTGATTTTGCAGAATAAAAATCGTGAATTATGCGCATCGGAACAATGAAATATACTTCGACAAATGGTGAAATATGGACCATTCATATGGGAAAATTATCACCTAAAAATGGTGTAATGTGCACTCCGAAATGGTGAAATATGCACCATTAATATGGGAAAATATTACATAAAAAATACACATATTACATATAAAATACACCATTTTTTCATTTTGGTAGGCGGGTATGGGTACCGCCGCCCTGGGAACCATTAATTGGATGACCAACACCTCTGCCACAGGTCACCCCAAGTGGTTCGCTACGTTTGGTGACTTAGCAGGGGTGCCCGGGTTCATGGGGTAAAGTTTGTCCGGGTCTTGGTGGCGGGTGCGTCGGCTCACCTTCTGCGTGGCGGGCCGGATTGGGAGATGCTGGTTGAGGGAGACCCTTTACAACCGGCTACCGCTGTCCGGGCCGCTCGGTAGTACAGGGGCCCGACCCTCAGGCTCACGACTGAGGGTGGGCTGCCCCATCAACGAGTGCAAAAACCCCGCCGTTGCTGTTGTGCCGGTTCGTGACCGGAGGGGACCCAGCAGCAGCGTTTGGGGCGCATTGGGCGACCTCTCCAGCCGGACTCTCCCGGCCCATCGCCTTGCACCGCAGTGGGTGGGATGGATTCATACGTCTATCACTCCTGGACACTCTGATCCCCAGCTTCCTACCCACCCCTCATACCTTTTCCTTCCCAGACCTCCTTATCCCCTCATATTTAATTTTTCTTTCTTTATAATTATAAAATCATGAACAACACAACGAATACAACTAATATCTTGACAGCGGCGAGTAGAAGGCGTCCCCGGTGCGGGCCTAAACTGTTGGTAAATTTTGCCAACATTCGCGGCCTGCACACAAATTTAAACCATGTACATCACCACCTTCTATCAATGCGTCCTAACCTTCTTTTCCTCTCTGAAACACAGATAGCTGAGCCTCCAGATGCCTCCTATCTGGACTGCCCGGGCTACGCCCTCGTTGGCAAGTTCAGACCCAAAGGAGGTGTCTGTCTCTATAGCCGATCTGACGTCAACTGTGTGCGTCTGTTGAATCTGGAAAAACCCAGATTCGACGTAATGTGGGTGCGCGTCAATCTTGCCAGTACGGCAAGATTCTACGCGTGTTTATACCGCTCACCGAACCTTAGCGAATCAGACACATCCGAGCTATTCAAACATTTGAGCGAGACTATTGATGACCTCTTGCCCCGCTACCCTTCGGCTGAGTTTGTGGTTCTGGGGGACTTCAACGTTCATAACGAACCATGGTTGAAGTTCTCAGGACCAACAGACTCAGCTGGCCGACAGGCGGAATCCTTTGCCCTTTGCCACGGATTGGAGCAGATGGTTCAGGAGCCTACAAGGGTTCCTGATGTCCAGACTCACCGCTCCAATCTGTTAGACCTATTTTTAACCACTGTGCCACACGGTTACAAGATTGAGGTCACAGCGCCTTTAGGATCGTCCGACCACTGCCTGGTGACGACCTCAATCCCTGTCAACTTCAGACCGCCAAAAGAAAGGCTGAAGAGAAAAGTGTGGCACTATAGGTCAGCAGACTGGTTCGGTCTGCGGGCTCATTTCAATGCTTTCCCGTGGTTAGCTGTCTGTTTTCGGACTTCGGATCCCTCAAGATGTGCCCAGGAAATTGGTGAAGTCATTACATCCGCGATGGATGGCTTCATTCAATCCACTGTTAAAGAAACTGGTGTGGGCTCAAAGCCGTGGTTCAGTCGACAATGCTCCGAAGCAGTTCGGCGAAAAAACGCGGCTTACCGAGCCTACAACACATCTAGAACCTCCGAAAACAGAGCAGCATATAACAAATTGGCAAAGGAAAGCAAGAAGATCATAAATAGGTCAAAGTTCGAGCACGACCTGCAGATCAGCAAAAAGCTGGCTGCATGCCCACATGGCAGCAGAGCCTTGTCGCTTGCGGGCTCAATAGGTCGCAATTTCTGCAAATCCAGTCTGCCACCTCTTACCAGACCTGATGGCTCACTAGCAAATACCGCCACCGAAAAGGCTAACCTATTAGGAAAAATGTTTGCGGATAACTCAACCCTCGATGATCGGGGTGCAGTCCCGACGTCGGTCCCTCACTGCGGTTTCTATATGAAAAAGCTGAGGATCCGGCATCGGGATGTGCTCCAGGTTTTACGAGGGCTTGATGTTAATAAAGCTAGTGGGCCTGACGGAATCCCCGCCCTGGTATTGCGGAGGTGCGCTGCAGAAATAGCTCCGATTTTGACAAAGCTTTTCAAAATGTCCCTGAATTCTGGCTCTGTACCCTCTGGTTGGAAAAAAGCGGTCATCCATCCTATTCCAAAGAAGGGTGACCGCTCCAACCCGGCCAACTACCGTCCCATAGCGATCACATCAGTTCTATCCAAGGTGATGGAACGTGTGATCAACGACAAACTGCTCACATACCTCGAGAAGAACAAAATTATTAACGACCGTCAATACGGATTCCGGCGGAACCGCTCGTGCGGTGATCTTCTCGCGTATGTGACGCATGTTTGGGGGCGGTGCCTGGAACGTTTCGGTGAGACCCAAACGGTTGCGCTGGACATTTCCAAGGCCTTTGACCGGGTTTGGCACCGAGGACTTGTCAACAAACTGCCTTCTTACGGACTTCCCGCATCCTTGTGCAGGTGGATTGCCGACTTTTTGAGGGAGAGGTCGATTCAGACGGTTGCTGACGGTTTCACCTCTTCCTCGCATTCGATAAACGCTGGCGTCCCACAGGGATCGGTTCTGTCTCCGACTTTGTTTCTGTTGCACATCAATGATCTTTTGACATGTGCACCAATTCATTGTTACGCGGATGACAGTACAGTCCATGATAGCTTTTTGTTTGACAAGCCCCCAAAGGGTGCACAAATTCCAATGGCTCGGAGGGCTTTGAAGCAAAGAATGGACGCTTACCTCGAGAGTGTTTTCTGTTGGGGTAAGAATAATCTCGTCGAATTCAATGTATCAAAGACCCAATCATGTCTGATTACGTCTAAAATGGATCGAAATGACTATCTAGTCTCCTTCAACGGTAGCATTCTTCCGAACAGGTCTTCCATTGATATGCTCGGTGTAACTCTAAGTGACCAGCTCAGATATGGGGGCTCCATCGAGGCCAGAGTTAAGTTAGCCTCTCAGAAACTGGGCGTACTGTACAGGGCCCGCAGATACTTTAATAGTACACAACTGCTAACCCTGTACAAATCGCAAGTGCGCCCCACGGTTGAATTTGGCAGCCACCTCTGGTCTGGAGCCCCAAAGTACCTGAAAAACACCCTCGACTCTGTGCAGAAACGGGCGGTCCGTTTGATAGATTCTCCCGTCTTAACAAACGGATTGCAATCTTTAGAGCACAGGCGTCGGGTAGGAATGCTTTCCTTGTTCTACCGGTATTTCAATGGAAGATGCTCCGAGGAACTAGCCTCATTGATCCCCTCGGCACCGGTTCATAGTCGGGAAACACGCCAAACGCTCGCCCAACATATGTACACGGTTGACATTTGTCACATGAGAACGGGACGCTTCTACGACTCGTTCTTGTGTTCAACAGCTCGGCTGTGGAACGATTTGCCGGCCTCTGTGTTTCCTCCTTCCTATAACATGGGTCTCTTCAAGACCCACGTTCACTCCTTCCTCTCCTCAAAAAGACCCTCCTCACAGCATCTTCAAAGATGACATAGGCCCTGAGGGAAATTATTTTCCTCAGGGCCTCCTGTGTGGAGTTAATGTAAAAAAAAAAAAATTGGCCTAAGAATGGTGAATAAGCACCATAAAAATTGTTAAATAAGAACTATCAATGTGTTGAGATAAACACACTAGAATGGTGAAAAACGCACCAAAAAATGGCGAAATTGACACTACCAATGTGCTGAAATAAACACATTAGAACAGTGAAATATGTACCTTAGAATGGTGAAATATGCACCATTAATATGGGAAAATATTGGCCTATGAATGGTGAATAAGCACCATAAAAATGGTGAAACTAGAACTATCAATGTGGTGAAGTTAGAACTATCAATGTGGTAAAATAAACACCTAAGAATGGTGAAATATGCACCAAAAAATGGTGAAATTAAAACAATTATCGTGGTGAGATAAACACCCCAGAATGATGTAATAGGGACCTTAGATTAGTGAAATATGCACCAAAAAATGGCGAAATTAGCACCATTAAAATAGGAAAATATTGGCCTAAGAAAGGTGAATAAGCACCAAAAAAATTGTTAAATTAGAACTATCAATGTGGTGAGATAAACACACTAGAATGGTGAAAAAAGCACCAAAAAATGGTGAAATTGACACTACCAATGTGGTGAAATAAACACCTTAGAATGTTGAAATATAAATCTTAGAATGGTGTAATATGCACCATTAATATGAGAAAATATTGGCATAAGAATGGTGAATAAGCACCATAAAAATGGTGAAACTAGAACTATCAATGTGGTGAAATAAACACCTAAGAATGGTGAAATATGCACCAAAAAATGGTCAAATTTAAACAATTATCATGGTGAGATAAACACCCCAGAATGATGTAATAGGCACCTTAGAATGGTGAAATATGCACCAAAAATGGCGAAATTAGCACCATTAATATGGGAAAATATTCGCCTAAGAAGGGTGATTTTGCAGCATAAAAATCGTGAATTATTTATTTATTTATTTATTTTTTTTTTAAATTTTATTTTTTATTTTTTTTTATAATTGTACGACAGACAGGTAAGTCCAATTATGGTACAATTTTCTTACAACTAACAATACATAATTTTTTTAAAACATGTTATAGTTATGTTAAACACATCTATATCCGCTGGTAGAGCATTAAGCAATGTCATACCTCTTGTCTTGGAACAATGAAATATACTTCGAAAAATGGTGAAATATGCACCAAAAAATAGCGAAATGTGCACTACAAAGTGGTGAAATACTCACCATTAATATGGGAAAATATTCGCCTAAGAAAGGTGATTTTGCAGAATAAAAATCGTGAATTATGCGCATCGGAACAATGAAATATACTTCGACAAATGGTGAAATATGGACCATTCATATGGGAAAATTATCACCTAAAAATGGTGTAATGTGCACTCCGAAATGGTGAAATATGCACCATTAATATGGGAAAATATTGGCCTAAGAATGGTGAATAAGCACCATAAAAATGGTGAAACTAGAACTATCAATGTGGTGAAGTTAGAACTATCAATGTGGTAAAATAAACACCTAAGAATGGTAAAATATGCACCAAAATATGGTGAAATTAAAACAATTATCGTGGTGAGATAAACACCCCAGAATGATGTAATAGGGACCTTAGATTAGTGAAATATGCACCAAAAAATGGCGAAATTAGCACCATTAAAATAGGAAAATATTGGCTTAAGAATGGTGAAAAAATACCAAAAAAATTGTTAAATTAGAACTATCAATGTGGTGAGATAAACACACTAGAATGGTGAAAAAAGCACCAAAAAATGGTGAAATTGACACTACCAATGTGGTGAAATAAACACCTTAGAATGTTGAAATATAAATCTTAGAATGGTGTAATATGCACCATTAATATGGGAAAATATTGGCTTAAGAATGGTGAATAAGCACCATAAAAATGGTGAAACTAGAACTATCAATGTGGTGAAGTTAGAACTATCAATGTGGTGAAATAAACACCTAAGAATGGTGAAATATGCACCAAAAAATGGTGAAATTGACACTACCAATGTGCTGAAATAAACACCTTAGAACAGTGAAATATGAACCTTAGAATGGTGAAATATGCACCATTAATATGGGAAAATATTGGCCTATGAATGGTGAATAAGCACCATAAAAATGGTGAAACTAGAACTATCAATGTGGTGAAGTTAGAACTATCAATGTGGTAAAATAAACACCTAAGAATGGTGAAATATGCACCAAAAAATGGTGAAATTAAAACAATTATCGTGGTGAGATAAACACCCCAGAATGATGTAATAGGGACCTTAGATTAGTGAAATATGCACCAAAAAATGGCGAAATTAGCACCATTAAAATAGGAAAATATTGGCTTAAGAATGGTGAAAAAATACCAAAAAAATTGTTAAATTAGAACTATCAATGTGGTGAGATAAACACACTAGAATGGTGAAAAAAGCACCAAAAAATGGTGAAATTGACACTACCAATGTGGTGAAATAAACACCTTAGAATGTTGAAATATAAATCTTAGAATGGTGTAATATGCACCATTAATATGGGAAAATATTGGCATAAGAATGGTGAATAAGCACCATAAAAATGGTGAAACTAGAACTATCAATGTGGTGAAGTTAGAACTATCAATGTGGTGAAATAAACACCTAAGAATGGTGAAATATGCACCAAAAAATGGTCAAATTTAAACAATTATCATGGTGAAATAAACACCCCAGAATGATGTAATAGGCACCTTAGAATGGTGAAATATGCACCAAAAATGGCGAAATTAGCACCATTAATATGGGAAAATATTCGCTTAAAAAGGGTGATTTTGCAGCATAAAAATCGTGAATTATTTTTATTTTTTTATTTTTTTTATTTATTTTTTTATTTTTTTTTTTTTTTATAATTGTACGACAGACAGGTAAGTCCAATTATGGTACAATTTTCTTACAACTAACAATACATAATTTTTTTAAAACATGTTATAGTTATGTTAAACACATCTATATCCGCTGGTAGAGCATTAAGCAATGTCATACCTCTTGTCTTGGAACAATGAAATATACTTCGACAAATGGTGAAATATGTACCATTCATATGGGAAAATAAACACCTAAAGATGGTGTAATGTGCACTCCGAAATGGTGAAATATGCACCATTAATATGGGAAAATATTGGCCTAAAAATGGTGAATAAGCACCATAAAAATTGTTAAATAAGAATAATCAATGTGGTGAGATAAACACACTAGAATGGTGAAAAAAGCACCAAAAAATGGTGAAATTGACACTACCAATGTGGTTAAATAAACAACTTAGAATGTTGAAATATAAATCTTAGAATGGTGTAATATGCACCATTAATATGGGAAAATATTGGCATAAGAATGGTGAATAAGCACCATAAAAATGGTGAAACTAGAACTATCAATGTGGTGAAGTTAGAACTATCCATGTGGTGAAATAAACACCTAAGAATGGTGAAATATGCACCAAAAAATGGTCAAATTTAAACAATTATCATGGTGAGATAAACACCCCAGAATGATGTAATAGGCACCTTAGAATGGTGAAATATGCACCAAAAATGGCGAAATTAGCACCATTAATATGGGAAAATATTCGCCTAAAAAGGGTGATTTTGCAGCATAAAAATCGTGAATTATTTTTATTTTTTTATTTTTTTTATTTATTTTTTTATTTTATTTTTTTTTTATAATTGTACGACAGACAGGTAAGTCCAATTATGGTACAATTTTCTTACAACTAACAATACATAATTTTTTTAAAACATGTTATAGTTATGTTAAACACATCTATATCCGCTGGTAGAGCATTAAGCAATGTCATACCTCTTGTCTTGGAACAATGAAATATACTTCGAAAAATGGTGAAATATGCACCAAAAAATAGCGAAATGTGCACTACAAAGTGGTGAAATACTCACCATTAATATGGGAAAATATTCGCCTAAGAAAGGTGATTTTGCAGAATAAAAATCGTGAATTATGCGCATCGGAACAATGAAATATACTTCGACAAATGGTGAAATATGGACCATTCATATGGGAAAATTATCACCTAAAAATGGTGTAATGTGCACTCCGAAATGGTGAAATATGCACCATTAATATGGGAAAATATTGGCCTAAGAATGGTGAATAAGCACCATAAAAATGGTGAAACTAGAACTATCAATGTGGTGAAGTTAGAACTATCAATGTGGTAAAATAAACACCTAAGAATGGTAAAATATGCACCAAAATATGGTGAAATTAAAACAATTATCGTGGTGAGATAAACACCCCAGAATGATGTAATAGGGACCTTAGATTAGTGAAATATGCACCAAAAAATGGCGAAATTAGCACCATTAAAATAGGAAAATATTGGCCTAAGAATGGTGAAAAAATACCAAAAAAATTGTTAAATTAGAACTATCAATGTGGTGAGATAAACACACTAGAATGGTGAAAAAAGCACCAAAAAATGGTGAAATTGACACTACCAATGTGGT